>OY856410.1:651898405-653098405 GCA_963693085.1 Alisma plantago-aquatica
TAGCCCCTCGCATGCATAGATGGTCCTAGTCGACATCCTCTAAATGCAGGTGCTCGACGTCTACGTCTCTAGTTTGTCCACACAAATGGACTGGAACTCCATGTTACACTTCCCAAGTCATCAGGAAGGAGTATCCTTCTACTTATTAGTGTGCTTGCGTTGTAGTCACTCTCCTTCTCTCTCTCTTGGGGACGATGATGGATAGGATTCACGTATAAGAACATATATCAAAATATGGCTATCATGCCCCTATTAATAGAAGAGGAAAGGAAGTAGGGTTTCTGAAAATTCCCTGAAAAACAAAAGGCTATGATTCCAATGCTACCTATGTGCGTGACTCACTAGGCTCTAAATTACATTGGCAGTAATATTCATAGTCATCTTATGATTTCACAAACAATGAATGGTATCTAACAATACTTCATTGCTATCCAAATAATTGGTGAAGTTGGAGAATAACTTAACCTAGTATCTGTTATTGGTGTTATAGTGACTGTATAGTTCATTTGTCTGATATCCATATTGAAATCAAGGCAAAAAATCTTCATCCTCTTCAATGTCCAATCAGTGTCCCTTGCACTAGAGCAGACTGTCTAAGATATGTGTAAGCTCAATATTATATATTGACTCACACCAGTATGGCCATACATCTATCAAAATTGCTTATCAAGTGGCTAGGATATCAAACTCCTGTAGGAGGGACAAATCCTATCAACATCACTTATAGTCATCCTCATGTGTCACAGTGCACCCGATCACCACCTTTGTGGCAATCCTTATTTAGGATCACAATGGGTGATGTTAGAACATACCAAATGAGATGTGATCAGTGTAGTGATTTTAGGTTTACAACATCACCATCACTATGAGAATGACTCTGACTACCAATCATGGTTTCTGTAACATCCTTGACCTGGGTTATGGCATAAACTTGGAAGTTTTGCTTAAGTAAGTTATTCATAAACTTGTTTTAATCATTTGATAAGTAATTAAGACTCAATAAGAAATTAATTTTCAAGTTTGAGCTTATTTGCAAACTGTTTGTGGACTCTATGATAGTTTGGGTGTAATTTGCAATTTACCCAAAATGAGGGGTTATATTGCAGTATGTCACATTTTGAAAATGCTTCAAGTGATTTAGCATCATAATAGAGATAATGATGCTAAGGGGTGGCTTATAGAAAGCCTAAGTTCCAAGTTGGAGTTTGTTTGAATAACGTTTGTGCCTTGTGTACCAGTTTTGGTGCAATTTGCAATTTACCCAAAATGTAGGGTTGATATGAAAATTAACACATCTATAGTGTCCCTAATCTCTCTTATAATCATCTAGTGGAGAGATAAAGAAAGAGGCACCATGTTTGAATCATATTTGAGTGATGGTATTCTTGGTGATGAAAAGACCAAGAAGAGTTGTATAGTTGAAACCCCAAAATGAGTTGTAGATATTATACGGGAGTGCCTATCATCCAAGGAGCCATAGAGGAGGTCCCATATCATTATTCCAACTTTTGGAAAAGGCCATGATGATTTAATCACCTCAAGAAGGTGATGGTTATCAGTTTACATCTTTCCTTGGAAAAGTTGTATCAATTTGTGAATAAAGTGATGTTGAGTTGAAATATCTTGCTCAACAAGATAACTAATGGCTGAAATCTTATCCCTAGATTATCCTCAAGAGTTTTTCATGTCAATATAAATATGTGTGCATGCATGTACATGAGTCAACCATGCATGGACATGTGTCACCTAGTAGTATAAGGTGATGACACTTCTTATACACTCTCTCTCATGAACGTCAATTATATATACCACTCCTTTCACCTACTAGTGAAACTTTTTGAATCCTAAAACCCTATTTCTCTTATATATCATGCATCATAGTTGAGGAGCAAGGAGAGATTAAGGTGAAGCCATGGTCATCTTCAACCTTGGTTGAAGCATGAATCTCGGGTTGTGATTCTTCCTTTCTTTTCTTCTTCAAAAAGTTCTTATCTATGGTGATTCTTTGCATATAGAGGAGTTGTGAACAAGTATTGGATATTTGATAAGTTCATATTCTACCTTGGGAATGTGAATCTTTGGAGCTTGTAGCTTTGAAGTTGTTCTTGAGGTGGGTTATATAACTTGAACTTAATCATGTTATTATTCACCTTCAATCTTGCTATACTTGATGATCTACTTTCAATTTTGAGTGTTCTTGAATAATTGATGAATCCATGAGTTCTAATAGTTGCATAGGACTGTTGTCCACAAACTATAACAGTAAGGAATGCAAGTCTAGAGCTTAATTATGATGACATCATCATTGCACAAACCGATATCGGGTTGAAGCACCTCTAACCCGATATGGTGATGAAACCCAATATGGTGATATGGAACCCGATATACCTTGGAACCCCACACCCCTATCATTTTGTGCTTTTGGGTTGGTTGAAAAAGGACTAACCAATTGTCTAGCCTGTCACTCAACACATGGTAGGTTGATACTTTGAAGGTTTGAAAAGGTATGAGCACCAGGGTCTAACTCGAGATGCAAAACCCTACACTTGAGTAACCCGATATAAGTGACACACACACCTCTTACCCGATATGGTGTAAGCACACACCTCTTTCCCAATATGGTGTAAGAACACACCTCTTGCCTGATATGGTGGAAACACACACCTCTTGTCCGATATGAGGTAAGCACACACCTCTTGCCCGATATGGTGGAAGCACACACCTCTTGCCCGATATGGTGGAAGAACACACCTCTTGCCCAATATGGTGGAAGCACACACCTCTTGCTCAATATGGTGATAAGCATACACCTCTAGCCTGATATGGTGGAAGCATCTCAAAACCAATATGGAGGTAAGCACTTCAAACCCAATATACTTGATTGAGTAAGACATGAAGTGTGTTATGTCAAATGATACATTAAGATGTAAAGAGTTTAATGCATTTTGATAAGTAGGCCAATGTACCTTGAGAAAAGGGTTGAGCCAACTTAATAAAGTATGATGTAATCAATATCCTAGTGAGGATGAGAGAGAAACTCATACTTTGTGTGATAATCATTTAATGATAAATGATGAGAATAAACAAGTACGATTGAATACTTATGATATCAATGTATTCTCCTAATATGTGGAGCTATGAATTAGGATTTTGATTCTTGATAATATGAACTTGAAACCCTAATCGGCTAAAAGGGAAAACCTAACCCTAATAATGGGAAGGTTGTATTTCTCTTGTATTGCATGGTGATGATATGTACTTGATATTGTTTTTATCATGAAATACTAACCATGCAAGTATCATGAGATGATGAGCATAGCCAGGTATGAGCTATGATGTTTCATATGATATAGATTAAATGGGCCTTGTGAGCCATGTCAAATACTTGTGCAATAAGTATAATGTATACATGGGTCTCGGGACCTAGAGGTAATGGTTACCTGATCAGAGGTGACAATGTTCAATGATGAACTAAGGGTTTGAATACCCAGATATAGCAATGATGATAATGATAATGTTAAGGGATGAGAATTCCCAGTAATGTGATAAGGGACTGAGATCCCGAGTGTTATGAATTCAATGTGTTCCGAAGATTATGAAAGTACTTAATAAATGTATTACACCTTTATTTGTCGCATCTGTTATAATTCATGCTTGTAACTTGGTTGATGCTAAAAGATACTATAATGCACCTAATTAATCAAGTGGAACCTTATCATGTAGTTGCCCTAGCCATAGATCCATTCGGTGTTAGGATTTGCTGAATGGTGAAATGAGTTTAACTCGAGTGCATATTTTTGAATATGTGGGGGTAACAGATGAACATATCCTTATGTCCAGATAGGGATTGATGTACTATCTCCCTGAGGAATACAGGGGTTGTTGTGTAATTACCCTGATGAAAATGTACCGGGGTTGTTGTGTGATCTCCCCGAAGAGAGTGCATGTTGTGGCTGTGGCTCTATAGAGAAGATGTCGCTAAACCCGGGCAAGCTAGTTGTAGTTTGACATGATGTCACTGCCAGTGGTCTCGTACTGACTGAGACGGGTGAGGTCTTAGAAGCCGAGTCTTCAATTGACCTTGTATGGTACCGATTTCGACTAAGCGGTGGTCGGTTGGAGCATGACTGGTATACCTCATCTCCTCTAGGCATAAGTGTGATTGTAAATATGTAATCAGCTGTGTAGCGTATCTGGTTAAGGATTGAATTCAGAAACATTAGTTGATGTTACATTACTTTTATATATGTTAAATAGATAGATGTTATATGTGTTCTTTGTATTCCTTATAAAGTGGATAGATGATTTATTTCTCTATAAATGATATTGCTCTATTCTGCTTATAAACAATGATTAATCTTAATTATTAATATAAAAGATCCTCTACTCAATTTTATGCTATTTACCTGTGATAATAATATTTTTGGTGGATAGTTATATCTCCCGTAGGGACTTTTGTCTCACCCCATTGGTCCCAACATTTTTTTAGGTAGATGCAGATGAGGAGGTAGAGATCGTACTACAAAGGGAGGACAACAGCAATAGGGACAGCAGTAACAGTTCAGGCTGAGTGTATTGTCTGTTGTGTCTTATAGATAGAAGTCCTATGTGTCATCTCTGTACTATTAGATCCTTAGGAGTTAGTATGTAATGGTTTTATAAATGATCTGAGATTTTGTCTTGTATGCCTCAAGGTTTTATATTTCTTATGTATATGTTTGGGCAAAGCAAATGGTATATGATATCCTTGAGATGATATGGTACAATGTATGTACAATGTGAACCATGATGTATATATTGGTTTGATTCTTTCTTTAAGAGTTTTAATTTTTAGTGATTTTTGTTAATATACTACTAATGGTTATTCCATGTAATTACTGTGACAATTTGACTATTGGTTTGATAGCAGTCGTTACAATTTCCATGTGTCATTCTTAAGGTGGGTGCGTCTAATACATTGTTGTCTAACAAGTATTTATATGTTTGGTTTGATATCTCAGATAATGACTAATATGTCATCAACCAACACACACTCTAGTCTTAAGTGTTATTGTTGTCTATTAGCCTTCCACAATAAAATTTGACTAGGGACATAATAAGAATGCATATACTCTTGACATATATATAATCGCATCACTTAGGTCCTCCACCTGAAAACACACATCATTGAGTAATATCAATCTTTAGACATTTTTATGTGACATCCTTATCTTATAATTGAGTATAACATAATAACTTGGAAGACTACCTTTAAAATTAAACAAATCATTTACAAGATATTTCCCTTACAATCATCATATGATTGACTCTCAGGACATCCATACCAACACTGATATCCTTTATCATCGAATCAATCTCAACTTTTATTTGCTTATTTTTTAGTACAAACTTTCCATTATCTATTCTTAGAATAACCAAACTCTCAACAACCAGATTTTCCTTCTTATTCTCGTGATTGGATTTGGATTTCAATCATTTTATTCCACCATCCCTTGGATCCATACCTTGCTACCATAAGGTTAAACTCTAAAACTTTTTCTAGTGGTTGGTGTGAAAACAACACACATCAGAAAGACATACAAATGATTCAATTCAAAAGATGTTGATATCTGCCAAAGCTCATATTTGATGCAACAAATCCTTGAGAAACACACAGCCGTCAGGCATTCAAGTATGTGTCTGAAAACCCTAAATCCGAACTTTCTCTGTAGTTGTCGCTTCTGTGGTGCTATTTGGAGATCTTTTCCTAGACGTAGCAAGTTCATCATTCCTTTCCTTCCAAGACACAACCTGTCAGGCGGTGGTTCCTGCGGTTGCTGAGCTGCACTGGTGGTGCGTTGGTGATAACCTCCAATTTTGTGATGTTATCTTAGCTATTTCCTTTAGTTTTCCATACTCTTTCTCAGATAAATTAGATAGAATCCTTAACTTTCCTCTCTTATTACAAATATACTGTTAGATTAACTTTTCTTTTTTTTACTTACAGAAAAGACACAAAAAATTCACAAAAGCTTCACACAGTCTCAAGACCGCATGAAGCCAACCGGTCTCAAGACCGCATCAAGCCAACCAGTCTCAAGACCGCATGAAGCCAACCAGTCCCGAGACCGCATGGAGTCACACGGTCTCAAGACCGCATGAAGCCAACCGGTCCCGAGACCACATGGAGTCACACGGTCTCAAGACTGCATGAAGCCAACCGGTCCCGAGACCGCATGGAGTCACACGGTCTCAAGACCGCATGAAGCCAACCGGTCCCGAGACCGCATGGAGTCACACGGTCTCAAGACCGTATAAAGCCAACCGATCCCGAGACCGCATGGAGTCACACGATCCCAAGACCGCATGGAGTCACACGGTCTCAAGACAGCATGAAACCAACCAGTCCCGAGACCGCATGGAGTCAAACGGTCTCAGGGTCCAAACAGTCTTAGAACCCAAACGGTCTTCAAGATCGTTTGGACCCAAAACTGCCCAAACCGTTTGGACTCCACTTAAAGCCTATAAATAAGACCCGAGGGGTCCTCCCAAAGGGGAAGTTTTTCATACGTCCAGCGGCTGCCTCTACTACTCCAGAGCTATTCCGTCCTCCATCCTCCGCCCAAAGGCTGCCGGTCTGAGATCCACACTCCATCCTGAAGCTACTTTCTCTCTCGTCACCAAAGAAGATGGTAAGAGGAGACCTCATCATCGAGCAACCTGTGAAGTGTGAAGATCGTCATTCTCTCTCTTTCTAAGGGGTTGACTTTCCTCTCTCCTTTGTGGGGATGACGTTCTCTCTCTCTCTTCTCACCTCCTTATTTGTCTTTGCTATGAGCGAGTAGTCTCATTCACTAGGGTGCGGGAAGTAGCCCTGTTACCCATGGTTTCATTTCATGCAATGTAATCCATATTTTGCAATAGAGATATACTTTTCTTTCAGTTCGACATCAATCATTTAACGAATGCTTGTTGCTTGATCACCAACTTGTGTTATCTTTTATCTTTTAGTATGAATTGTCTACGTTTATACTATTAGATTCGAATCTCGATTGAATGTTGGTTCTTGATGCATGTATCCACCATGCATCTGTTTCGGTATCTAGGAGTGTTTTTCAAGAAGTGGAGTAAACTCACTTCCATTGTTGTACTTTCATACTATGAAATGGAATCAGTTGACTTATGAAAGCAGGTGTTTTGATCCATGCATAGTGGTGGTGAAAACCGATCACATCCTAGTGGTTTCTTATCATTGTTAACAACCTTAAGTTTACCTTCTCGCTTTTACTTTACTTGCACTTATTTTAAAACAACCAAATCAAATCTTTGGACTAAATATCAACTATTAAGGAGTTAAGTGAAATTCTAACGTTTTCCATCTTGTTGATGCCAACAAGACCGTTGTCCTGTGGATTCAACCCTTAACTATACTGCGATAAGACTTCCACGTATCTTAGCATACGTGGGTGGAGTTTTAACCTAGTATAAGCAAGGCTAAACCTAAAGACTTACTATCTTTAGGATTTTTAGTGGTGCACGCAATTCCACGCGAGTGGAAGCTCCATCAAAAATTGGTGCCGTTGCCGGGGACAACGGAACGTTTTAATTTCATTTACCATCTTGCTAGTTGGTTAGGGTTTTTCACTTTTCTTTAAACAATACTCCATATCTTCTTGATTTCATCACACCTTCTACATCATCTAACCAGTGTGTTTCTTCCTCTACTCCGGTAGAAGACGTGTATGCAAGCATCGCATAATATCGGATTCTCCCCTAATCCAGAGTATGACTCTGAGGTAGAGAGAAGCTTCCACCGCCGCATCAGACTTAACCGCCAAAGAGCCAGGCAAATGGATGAAGATCAACGACAAGCTACGTTAGTTATGGAAAGGGTCAACGCCGCCATAGCCGCTCAGAGAGCACAACTTATTGCTGACACTCATGCTCAGATCCAAGCAGAGATCCGAGCTGAAGAACAAGCCCGCATCCGAGCAGAAAACGAAGCTACCCAGTTAGAGCTAAGGAATAAGCAACTGCAAGACTATGCCGCCCAAAGAACTATGAAGATAATCACCCAGTCCGGCCACCAATTATAAACATACCCCATTTTAAGATCTGAACACAATGGATTCAAATCATGCAGGGTATTTCATTCTCCAGTAGTTCTGGAGACGACTACATGGATCACTTGAAGAGATTCAAGGCACTTTGCCGACTTGTCCCACAAGCCGGAGTTGACTTCGACACAATAATGCTACATCTTTGTCACTTCACTCTATCTGGAAGGGCTTTGAGTTGGTACAACTCTCTTGATAGGGAGCCAATCATCACCACCTGAGCTCCCTTGGAAGAAAAGTTCCTAGAGAAGTTCTTCCCTCCTTCATTGACCTACGAAATTAGGGGACAGATTAACCACTTTGCCCAACTTCCTGGAGAAACACTCGCATAAGCATGGGAAAGATTCAAGGAGCTACTAAGGAAGTACCCCCATCACGGTATCTCCCAAAATCAATTGATAGAAACATTCTATAGGGGAGTGAGTGATGATATCAAACAATTTTTGGATTCCTCATCTGGAGGAAATTTCATGAGGAAGAACTACGAAGATGCTTGGAAAATCATTACTCTTGGAGTTGAGAACCAATCCAATTGGGGACGATCATCTGGTAAAGGAGTCCTCAAAGTTTATAAAGATGAGGAATCAATGGAAATGAAGGCTATTGCTGAAGCTTTAAAGACTATAGCTCACAAACAACAGGCACTTGAAACTTCATTTGGAGAATATGATAAGAAGAAAAACCCCCAAATCCAGCAAGTTAAAGTTGCTACAGGGACTTGTGAAGCCTATCACACATCTGATCACCCCACGCTGTCATGTGGGTTACTTTATAATGTAATGATGGATATGCAACCATAACGGCAGTATGAACCAATTATCGAACAACCTAAAGATCAAATGCCTGAACAAGTTAATTCCATTCATTCCATACCGGGACAAGTTTACTATAATCCAAGTCAACCAAGAAACCACCCCGGGTTTCAATATGGGAATCCTGTGGGGACCGCCAACCCGCAACATCAAACACAAGGCGAATCTTCTAATAGATTGCCACCAGGATTTCAAAGCAACTTTAACCAAAATCAAGGGAACCTTAGAAACAACCTACCAAGATCCAACTACCAAAGGAATCCCTCCACTTACTATCAATACACCCATCCTCCTCTGCACCCACAATTACCCCCTCAGCTGCAGCAATCATAGCAGCCTCAGTTAGCACCACCTCCACAACAACCACATCAAGGTCAACAACAATTTCAACAGAAAAATATCCCTTCCCAGCCAACTGATGAGATAACTATGATTAGGCAGATGTTACAATCACAACAAACTATGCTCACTAATCAGCAAGCTCAGCAGAAGGCTGTAGAGGCTCAATTAGCACAAATTGCTGCCCAATTGAAACCACCAGCAGGTACTTTTGCTGGACAACCAGAATCGAACACAAGAAATGACCAGAATACACCAGAGCAATTGAATGTTGTCACTACAAGATCGGGTCGTGTCTTTCATGAAGCTACTCATGATGATGATGATACACATGTCTTTGTTCCAAGTGCAAGCCCGAATCTAGCAACTGAGAATTCTGAAGATACTAAAAAAAGCAAAGAAAAGGAACAAGCCCCCAAGGAGTCAGAGGTCCCGCAATATAAACCTAGGATACCATATCTAGGAAGATTGAAAGAGACTAAGATGGACACTAGATTCCAAAAATTCAAGGAGGTGATGAAGAAACCCTATATCGACATCCCGCTCCTCGATGCCCTCTCTGAAGTACCAGCTTGGGCTAAATACCTAAAAACTTTTCTATCAAGGAAGTACATTACTGAGGAGCAAGAGACCATCAAACTAGCTAGACCACCTCCAATATCATTCTTAATAAGATGCCAAAGAAAAAGAAGGACCCTGGTTCCTTCGGTATTCAGTGTTGTATTGGAAATGCTTCGAGCAAAAAGGGATTAGCTGACTTAGGGGATAGTATATCAATTATTCCCTACTCCATGTGTAAAAGATTGGGTTTCACTAACTTGGTACCCACAACGATGACAATTCAGTTAGTTGATTCCACTATCACTGCACCCCTAGGAATTATTGAAGACATTCCAGTCAGGATAGGCAAAGATGCCTATGTCCCATGCGATTTTGTCATTATGGATATCAAGGAGGATCTAAGATACCCATTAATATTTGGTAGTCCCTTCCTTGCCACCGCCAGAGCGCTCATTGATGTTGAAGCTGGCACGATCATTTTGAGATTGGGAAAAGAAGCAATTCAGTTCTGGGTCCTCAACATCATGAAAGGTCCCAACATTCAAGAGGAAGTTTTTCTCTTAGATGCAATACATCAAATGTCCCAATTGGAAATATCCGAGCCATCTCATGAGTTAGAGAATGTTCTAACAAATCCAGAAGTCGAATTCTTAGCTAATGAATTGGTCCAAAAATGCTTGCAACACTTAGAGAAGGCTGAAGAAGCGCCAACAGCCACCTTTGAGGAGCTCAAATCTGTCACTATTTTAGAAGCAACAGAAGCACCCAAGGCTTCCGAGATGAAGACTCTACCAATGAGACTTAAACACGTCTTTTTGGACAAAGAAAAATTATGTACAGTTATCATCAGTTCCACTCTGACAAAAGGCTAGGAAGAAAGGCTTCTCGTTGAGTTAAAGAAACATAAGAAAGCCATTGGGTACAAAATAACTGACCTGACAGGTATAAACCCAGCCTTATGCATGCATAGACTGCCCATGGTCGAAGAATTCAAACCTTTAAGAGAGCACCAGAGAAAGATGAACCCCAATCTTAAAGAGGTGGTTCGCCTTGAAGTCCTCAAACTGCTGAAAGCTGACATTATTTACCCAATTTCATATTCCCAATGGGTCAGCCCTGTCCAAGTGGTCCCCAAAAAGGGAGGAACCACTATCGTGCTAAATGACAAAAATGAGCTAGTACCTACAAGGATTGTGATGGGGGGAGGATGTGTATCGACTACAGGAAATTAAACAAATCAACACAAAAAGATCACTACCCTCTACCTTTTCTTGACGAAGTCCTTGAACGCCTAGCCCATCAAAATTTCTTCTGTTATCTAGATGGTTATTTTTGGTTCTACCAAATCCCTATACCCCCAAAAGACCAAGAGAAAACTACTTTTACTTGTCCCTTTGGGACCTATGCTTTCAGAAGAATGCCATTCGAGCTGTGCAACACACCTGCTACTTTCCAAAGGTGCATGTCTTATATTTTTGTAGGATTAAAGGAATCTATAATGGAGGTATTCATGGATGATTTTTTAGTTTACGGAGATTCCTTTGACAACTGTCTACTCAACCTTGGACAAGTCTTACAAATATGCGAGGAAACGAACCTCATCCTAAATTGGGAAAAATGCCATTTTATGGTAACTGAAGGTGTCGTCGTCGGACATAGAGTGAGTGACAGAGGGATTGAGGTGGACAAGGCAAAAATTGATGTTATCTCGAAATTGTCGCCGCCAAAAGACATAAAAGGAGTACGAGCATTCTTGGGTCATGCTTGGATTTAAAGAAGATTTATTAAAGATTTCTCAAAAATAGCAAAACCCATGACCCAATTACTGACCAAAGACGCTGAGTTTAATTTTAATCAAGAACGCTTACAAAGTTTCACAACTCTAAAAAATGCTTTAGTCTCTGCACCCATACTAAGAGCCCCGGATTGGTCACAACCTTTTGAAATCATGTGTGATGCCAGCGATTATGCCATCGGGGCCATGTTAGGGAAGAGAATCAACAAGAAACCTTATGTAATATACTACGCATCCAAAATGCTCGATGAAGCATAGAAGAACTACACCACTATAGAAAAGGAGTTCTTAGCTATCATCTATGCATTCGAGAAATTCCACTCCTACCTAATTGGAGCTAAGGTCATCGTCTACACTGACCACTCTGCCATACGATATCTAATTCAGAAGCAAGATGCAAAACCCAGACTTATCGCTGGGTGTTGATGCTTCAGGAATTTGATTTGGAAATCAAAGACAAAAGCAGAGTGGAAAACGTCGGCGTTGATCATCTCAATCATATTGAAGTCGAGGATGATGATAAAATACCTATCCGAGACTCCCTCCCTAATGACCAGCTAATGAAAATTACTACAAGATTCCCCTGGTATGCTGACATAGTAAATTATCTGGCTACGAGAATCATTCACCCTTCCGCCTCTTACCATGACAAAAATAAATTCCTCCACGATGTCAAGCAATACTATTGGGATGAACCTTATCTCTTTCGACTATGTGCAGACGGACTTTTCTGCCGCTGCCTACCTGAGGAAGAGATTACTCCTATCCTAGAACATTGTCATTCCGGACCCACTGGAGGACATATGAGTTCAAAAAAGACCGCCATGAAAGTCCTACAATCGGGTTTCTTTTGGCCAACAATAGCAAAAGATTCCCATGTTTTGTAAAATCATGCAACAAGTGTCAACTCTATGGTGGTATAACAAAAAGAAACGAAATGCCTCTCACTATGTGGCAGGAGATTGAGATTTTTGATGTTTGGGGGATAGACTATATGGGTCCTTTCCCCTCTTCATATGGATGCTCTTACATACTGGTCGCTGCAGACTATGTCTCAAAATGGGTAGAAGCTATACCCACAGTTTCCAGCGATTCCAAACCAGTCATTAATATGTTTAAAGATATCATTTTTCCCAGATTCGAAGTTCCCCAAACTGTCATATCCGACGGAGGAACCCATTTTCTAGAGTGAAGCTTTGAAGCCCTCTTAAAGAAATACGGAGTCAACCATAAATTTGCCACGCCTTACCATCCACAAACTAGTGGTCAGATTGAAGTTTCGAATAGACTACTAAAGGCTATCTTAGAGAAAACCATCAACAGACACCGTACTAACTGGTCCACCAAGCTTCCTGATGCCCTTTGGACTTACTGAACAGCTTACAAAACACCAATTGGAACAACACCGCTCCGTTTGGTATATGGGAAATCATGTCATCTCCTAGTAGAATTGGAACATAAGGCTTGGTGGGCTATTAAACAGCTGAACTTCAATTTTAAAAGTGCTGGAGAAAATAGACAACTGCAGTTGCAGGAACTAGAGGAGCTCAGAATGACCGCATACCAAAGTTCCAGGATTTACAAAGAACAAACCAAGATGTGGCACGATGGCCATATAAAAATAAAAGACATTGCCATCAGAGACAAAGTCCTTCTTTTCAACTCCAGACTCAAAATGTTCCCTGGGAAACTTCGTATAAAGTGGTTCGGGCCTTTTACTATCAAGCATATATACCCGACTGGAGCCATCATAATTTTTGACGACAATGGAGGAGAAAGGACAGTCAAAGGCCATAGACTGAAAAAATACTATACTCCTACAGATAAAATTCTGAGATAGACCATTGAGATAAGAGACCCCACAGTATCCCCATAACAAAATCAAAAATTCGTCGAGCCAGCGACGTAAAACCCAGACACTACTTGGGAGGCAACCCAAGATCTGAGTATCACCGTTTATCTGTTATCTTTGTTTTCCGTTCCTTTCGTTTGACTTAGGTTTATCATCTGAAAATATAAAAATTCACATAACCAAAACAAACATAAAAATATAAAAATAAAAAACCTAAGCCATCCCAAACGGTCCTGCAACCGTTTGGAGCCAAACGGTCCTGAAACCGTTTGGAGCCAAACCGTCTTGAAACCGTTTGGAGCCCAAACAGTCTCGAAACCATTTGGAGTCCAAACGGTCTCAAACCGTTTGAACTGGGGAATTTGTAGGGTCAACCCTCGATTCCTATAAATATAACCCTACCCCTCTCCTTCTTCTTTCTTCGGATTCTTGAGATTTCTAAAACCCTCGCACGCACTATTTCATCTCCCCTGCTCCTATTCCCATGCAGCTCGCGACGCAGGTTCTCTCCGCCACCGTCAATCCCGTTTCCGTGTGTCTTCATGGAGACCGCACCTCAGTTAATGCCGCTCTTCGCATCGTCGTCGTCATATTCACCCGCAACTACAAGGTAGACCAGCACGCCACATCATCGGCGCTTCCATTTTTGCACCACCTCCATTTCTACCATCGCCGATGTTTACGTCACCAATGTGGCCCCCTTTTCCATCACCGCCATCATATCTACTAACGTCGTCATCTCTATCGCCGCCACCATCGCTATCACCGCCGATTTTTCTTCTCCACCATCCACTGTGCCCCCGACGTTCCACCTTCCAAACGGTCTTGAAACCGTTTGGGGACAAACGGTCCTGAAACCGTTTGGGGCCAAACGGTTCTGAAACCGTTTGGAGCCAAACTGTGGCAACACAACCCATTATCACACAGATAACGAGGTGTTACACGAAAACGTGCGGAAATCACCATAACCACAGCTTATCAAAAACACGGGTTAATAAAAACCGATTGCAGAAAAACTAATAAACTGAGAAACATATTACATTTCAGTCCATATCCTGCAAGAAAACATGTTATATACATATCCATACAAGCCTGGATACATGTCCACAACTTAGAGCAACAGCTGTCCTGTCATAACCATGAGTTCACCACCTGTTCATACATATAAAGGCCCACATCCGGCCAGCAGCAGGATATACAAACAGCATCGGTCGTACATAGTAAAACAACATCAAAACACCGCCAAGGACCTGAGAGTACAGGGATGACTCTAGACTCTACACCAAAACATCAAAACAGCAGCATCTCCAAAGCTTGCCTTCTACTGATCTTCTTGCTGCTCGGCCGCAACTCTACGACCACCACCACGACAAGCTTGACCACCTAAAAAGGGTGAGAACCAGCGGAGTGAGACAATTGAACATTGTCCCAGCGGGAGGCATAACTCCGCGCCAAAACTACAAAACCTCAGATAAGCATTTATATGAGCAGATATATTGATAGAAATAGTTTATGAAAAGCAAGGCCATCTGTACCATACAATTTACCAGCTGTACCGAAAAGGGCATATAACCTGCATACCTCTCAATGGGACATGATTGACAAGATGAAATATATATAAAACTCACCACATAGGAGTAATGCACAAGCAACTGCAAGATAATTAAAGTTATCTACACAAACAAGGCCTCAACCAATATTTCGTGTTTGTCTTAAGCAATACATACTAAACGGCTGGATTACGTTTTATTATTATGCCCTGAGGAAATGAACCGTACCGTTCATTTCCAACCTTCGGCTGCGAAGCCCATATCCGGTGCCATATAAGGTCAATGGAAGAGCCGGAATCCAAGACCTTCTCCGCCTCATGTCCGTACATAAATATAACATAAGCAGGACCGCAGTCTCATGCTTGAAGTGGTCATAGCCACAGGGTTAGCTCTTCAGGCTACCCTGTGCCACGGAACATGAGTATACATAAGCAAGATCGTAGTCTCATGCTGAAGTGGTCATAAGCCACAGGGTTAGCTCTTCAGGCTACTCTCTGCCTAGCCCGCCTTGGTACAGGTCACGACGCTAGTAAAACTGAGCCACGTGTCTAAACATCGTGCTCTGAGCCATGAACACATTCATGCTTAATATATCACATATCTGGAGCCATGGGCCATGTTCACCATGCTCGTCACACATCCGAGTCTGCAACCGCAGCTGTACTCATTTCACCTCTCTATTTTAGGCTAGGAGAAACCTCGCATATTAAAAAATATGCGCTCCGGGTTAACCCGCAGGAGAACCCGTTTCATCATCACCCTATCCTGACTGGTGATGAATCTATGGCTAGGGCAAGCTACATTATAGATTACACTATGATTAGTTAGTATCTTTTAGATGGATTGCAAGATTCAACCAAGTTGTATAACGTGCAAGGTATAACAGAAGTAAACAGCATAAACTCAACATTAGGTATTTACGTCATACTGATTCATCACAAGGATCTCACATCACATGTTATCACTTGGCCTCTTGCCAACCATCTAGACCCATCTCAAGGATCATCACACATCGTGGGATCTCAATCCCTCATCACATAAAGCCATAGCCTCTCAGGGCTTTCAACATCATTATGAAATCATCATTCATAATACACCTGTCATCACAGTGTTCGTTTACCCAATTCTCATAGCCTTTCATTGGGCTAAGCATTACCTGCATGGTTAGCATCATTCAATAACCAGATGAATAATCAAGAGACTACAATTACTACCATAGTGTGACAATTAGGGTTAAGCACATTGTCAGTACAATTATGATGATAATAATTTCATCCATGCCTCATCTTTAAGTATATAAGTAAGCACATTATCAAGTAACCCTAATGCATGCTCAAGATCATATTTGGCATTTAATAAATAGAGTGGTTACATTAATATGCATGTACTTTAGCCACAAGAACATAATTCTCGTTATTAAGCAATGAATCGTCATAAGAGCATCATAACAAGCCGTGCCCTCACAAGAGATGTCAACAACCCTCACTAGAAGTCACCCCCGGGCAGAACCCACTTCTATCCAGCCCCTATCGGGTGTGCAACCCTAGCAGGCGTGCACAGCAAGACTAGTCTGGGTGAGCAGAGTAAAGCATGGGCGAGCAGGGGTGTGTGTGTCAGGCGACACGCGTGCAGGGCGAGCCATTCATGTGTGCAAGGCAATCGGGCAAGCATAGCTCAACTGAGTGGGCAGGTTGATATCGGGCGAGCCAAATAGAACCGGGTGAGCAAAGCCTGTCGGGAGACACGCTGGGCGAGCCAAAACATGAGCGAGCAGGGCGCGTCAGGGAGAACCCAGGTGAGCAGGCCTATCAAGCGAGCTAAGCTTCTGAGCGAGCCAAGGTTATGTCGGGCGAGCCAAAGAAGTATCGGGTGACACGCGTGCAGGTGAGCAAGGGAAAACTGAGCGAGCAGACTTGATTTGGGCGAGCGAGCAGAACAGAGCTATATCGGGCGAGCAGGGTTACTGGGTGAGCAAGACGACTGAGCGAGCAGAGTCATGAAAACTACTAGAGGGGGGGTGAATAGAGTTTTATAGATATTTTAACAATTATTGAACTCAAGCAACCACAAAGAAAATATTGGACAAGGAGACACAAGGGTTTAGAGTGGTTCCTAGCCTTAGCAGATACTAAGGTAGTCAGTCCACTACCCGGTTGCTTACCCAACCGGGATTTGAAAAGAAATCTATTTTATTACCTCGCAAGGATATTACATAAAATACAATTTCTTTTCCCAAACCCTTCAAGCAGCCTTCACCTAGAAGTAATCGCCCAACTCGAAGCAGCCTTCCCTTGAAGTAGATGCACCAACACCCGTTGCACCAGCCTTCTGAAGTAGCTTCCCGTGCGATAGCCTTCTTGAAGTAGCTTGAAGTCCCCTTCTCCTCCGAGAAGTCAACCCTCTCCAATCCGCAGCCTCCAACCCTAGGAGTAGCAAGGAGAGTACAAAGAATAAATAGGAACAAGAAAGAAATAGAGAAATTACAATACCGTTTGAGCACAAGGCTTTATTTTCCTATATCAAGCGTTTGGATCTCCTAACCAAAGTGTATAACAATGTGATTATTGTGTATAGGAGATCCTAGTCTATAGGACACGAAATGTGAGCAATAGGAATGAATGGCAAGTGTAGGAATTGCTCTATTGCTCTAAAACAGATTGCAAGTAAAGTATAAGCACAAGTATGTATGCAAGTGTAGCTTGTGTATCTTTTGGTGTCCTAAGGCATGTCCTATTTATAGGAATGGCCTATGAATGCTTAAGGACGTTCTAGACAACTTCTAGGGGCTTCTAAGTGTTTAACTAGCCGTTAGGTATAAGTTAGGTGCGTTTGCAACGGCTAGTTGCTTTATTCTGCAGTTGCTGTCAGAGACCATCTCGGTGATACCTACTCGGTCGAAGTCTTGTCGACTGAGAGGCTCTCTGGATTAACGTTTATTTGCAACTGTTAACTGTTGTGTCTAACGGCTACTTTTGGTCAATCTCGGTCGAGAAGTTTGTCGACCGAGAGTGTCTCGGTCGAGGAGTGTGTCGACCGAGATTGACTCTGTTTCAATTTATCAAATAAGGCACTAAGTGTGTGCATGAGTGTGCATAATGTGATCCTATTGGAAGGGATGACTTGTCTAACTATGGTGTTTAGCTAGGGAAGATCTAACGCTTGTTTTACATGCAATCTAAGTACTTGTACATTATATAACTGTACAAGTTTTTACAATAGTGATTACATTGCATGAAAATAAATATGTAAGCTCGTGATTTCCCTAGTTTCTTTGTCATCCACCATAATCCTGCACACTCAAGTAGCTTGTTAGAATAATAAGAATGAAATGTTTGTCATCATCAAAACAAGGGGATTTATCATAATATCCAATTTATCCAACAATCTCCCCCTTTTTGAAGATGACAAACATTTCCTAAAATATGAAATAAGGAAATATAAAGCATGTGAGTTTCATACCTGAGGATTACCCTTTGTAGCCATTCTTGTTTTTACAAGAAGATGAAACTCATTTATATTTATATTTTTGATTTTATATTCTTTCTCCCCCTTTGTCATTTCAAAAAGATAACCAATATGAACATTTTATTTTGTCTCCCCCTTAATTTTATATTAAGCTCCCCCTTAATTACATATCCTATTAGAAACAGGGATTTATGTCATTTTTGTCTAATTACATATCCTATTAGAAACAGGGATTTATGGCATATATATGTTGATTTCTCACCCATTTTACAAGGGATGTTAAGCCCCAAAATGAGATGAGATTCCTTTAAGCTTAGAATATATGAAGATGTCCAAATGCAAGATTTATCATTTTTATGAAATTCATAGATTGCTTCATAATCAAGAGTAAAAATACTAGGTTCATAACAATTTTCAAATAATGTTTACAATGTTTTTAGAAGCTTCTTAATCAATAAAACCAATTTGTTTTTAGAAGCTCCCCCTTAATCTTACAATTTAAGCAATTTAATGCTTTTAAGGTCACAAATAATTTTAAATGTTGATTTTGACCTTTATTAAAAGTATGCTAAGATTAAGTTCAATAAATTGATGTCCAAATAAGCATTTTGTCAAAGCTTATTTTAGGTCACCCTTGACTACGACCGTAGCGCCCCTTGGCTAAATGTCGTTTTAACCAAGAGGCAAATTCTGCAGATTTCCAAGATAAATATTCATATGTGAAGTATAAATTCTGTAGATAGCTATAAATATCAATTTGAAGCATATTAAGATATACCCTTTATAGTATTATAGTGAATTCTTTGACCTAGATTTTTCTAGAATGCATTTCCATTTATTGTAAATAATGTTTCATATGCTTTGCTATGGGTACATAAATATCAAATTTCTGCTTATACCCTTATCATAAGATTCTTTAGAAACATATATTTTGAAAGCAAGATTAACATCTTAAAGTCAAGATTTTTGCTTTTGATTTCTTAGAACAAGCAAATAGAAAAAAACATTAAAATTTTGTTCCAAGAAATACCGTTTGGCTTGTCATAGCAACATCATTATCACAAGTTGTGTCTACAAGCATTATCTATTATGTCAAGACACTTTTATGCTAATGACATTTGCAATTATGTGAATTACAATGATCATTCATGGTTTGCATATATGACAAAGCTTATTTTAAACCAATGAGTCCATAATGATCATGTTAAATGATTCTCAATATGAAAACATTTTCTTAAGAATGAAAGCATGATTAATGTCTCAATTTCTTATAGATACCTATTGAGAAAATCTCTATGTATAAGCAATAAATTACCAATAAAACATTTTCTTGCTATTTATCATCAAGAAGTCATGTATACAATAATCATTTTCCATTTGTTCTATGTACCATAGCACCATTTTTATGAGTTGAATGATAAAATAGTGAAAGCATATCCATGATGCAATGATAGAACCATACATTAATTGTAATCATTTAAACTAAATGTCATAACACATGATTTCTATCTAGATAGATGCTTTAAAGAATATCATGTAAACATTATAAAATAGGGATTTCTAAACTTGATTTTCAATTTAGAAAATGATATCATTTATATTCAAAAAGATCTTCAACTTGTTATGTAAAACAGTCATTAACAACAATTAGATAGCCACTGATCAATCAATTATTCAGCAATTTTACTGCAGACTGAAAAACAGTGACATGCTCGGTCGACCATTTCTCGACCGGGTTTTCACTCGGTCGACAAATCTTCGACCGACCCAATTTCTGGAAAGTGTTCAGAATTCTATTTCAAGTACAATATAGACTGTATCTAATTTAATTATTTCAAAGATCAGTTTGATATAAACATATGAATATCAAAGTAACATTTGGATTATATCTCAACTTAATCATATTCAAATCTTTTAAGTTTTGATTAATCCTTAATTGATATAAATTTGTTATCCCTATATGTTAAGTTGAGATAGACATAAAGATATGCAAATTAAAGTCTTTGGTCATATCTCAACTTAGTCTAATCGAATCAATTTGGGGATTTTGGAACCCATACCAACTCAACATCCTTTTTCTTGTATGGGCAGGAGAAGGAGTAATGTCCACGACGTAGACAATAGTGGCAACATATAGAATCAACCTCATATCTCTTTCTATGATTTTGGTCTAGGTTGTTCTTTTGTACAAATGTATATTTGCCTCTATGTTCATTCATTGATTGACTCGCTTGTGTCCTTCTCCAACTAGGTTCTTGAGGTTTACCTTTAGGCTTATAACCTAGTCCATTCCTTCCAACTTGACGATAAGGGTTACTTAAGATTTTATCAAGAACATCATTATTACTTAAGCTATTGAGTTCTTGTTGCAACCTAACAATTTCATCCATTCTCCTTTTGATATCCATCTTTGCTTTATCTAAATCGGATACTAAAGAGTTTCTTTCTTTGACGACCTTATCATAATCTAAATGTGAGCATATAATAGGTTGTTTCTGAAGATCATTTACTTGAGTCTGCAAATTTGTCTTTTCAAGGGAAAGAAGATTGCAGTTAGCTTCTACTGATTTCAATTTAAGATCACGTTCTTCAATTTCCCTTTTTAGATCTTCATTTTTAGATTCAAGAGCAAGAAGTTTTGTATTTAGATCCTCATTTACTTTATTCGATTTCTTTAACTTCTTTTTGTACTCAATATATTTCTCATGCGTTTCTTGAAGACTAGAAATTAAATCTTCTTTAGGTAAATCAAACAAGCTTACCTCTTCTTCTTCTTCCTCACTTATTGTAGCCACGAAGCATTTCTTATTCGCATCTTCCTTCTTTGACTTCCATGGACATCTAGATGTAGAGTGCTTTGTTCCTAGGCACCAATTGCAACTTGTTGAACATTTGTCCATGCTTCTTTGCTTGTGGTTGTAGTCACCTCCTCCCTTTATCTTCTTCAAGACCTTGTTAGGGCTCCTTGAAGCCTGCTCTGATACCAATTGAAAACTACTAGAGGGGGGGTGAATAGAGTTTTATAGATATTTTAACAATTATTGAACTCAAGCAACCACAAAGAAAATATTGGACAAGGAGACACAAGGGTTTAGAGTGGTTCCTAGCCTTAGCAGATACTAAGGTAGTCAGTCCACTACCCGGTTGCTTACCCAACCGGGATTTGAAAAGAAATCTATTTTATTACCTCGCAAGGATATTACATAAAATACAATTTCTTTTCCCAAACCCTTCAAGAAGCCTTCACCTAGAAGTAATCGCCCAACTCGAAGCAGCCTTCCCTTGAAGTAGATGCACCAACACCCGTTGCACCAGCCTTCTGAAGTAGCTTCCCGTGCGATAGCCTTCTTGAAGTAGCTTGAACTCCCCTTCTCCTCCGAGAAGTCAACCCTCTCCAATCCGCAGCCTCCAACCCTAGGAGTAGCAAGGAGAGTACAAAGAATAAATAGGAACAAGAAAGAAATAGAGAAATTACAATACCGTTTGAGCAAAAGGCTTGATTTTCCTATATCAAGCGTTTGGATCTCCTAACCAAAGTGTATAACAATGTGATTATTGTGTATAGGAGATCCTAGTCTATAGGACACGAAATGTGAGCAATAGGAATGAATGGCAAGTGTAGGAATTGCTCTATTGCTCTAAAACAGATTGCAAGTAAAGTATAAGCACAAGTATGTATGCAAGTGTAGCTTGTGTATCTTTTGGTGTCCTAAGGCATGTCCTATTTATAGGAATGGCCTATGAATGCTTAAGGACGTTCTAGACAACTTCTAGGGGCTTCTAAGTGCTTAACTAGCCGTTAGGTATAAGTTAGGTGCGTTTGCAACGGCTAGTTGCTTTATTCTGCAGTTGCTGTCAGAGACCATCTCGGTCGACAATTTGTCGACCGAGATACCTACTCGGTCGAAGTCTTGTCGACCGAGAGGCTCTCTGGATTAACGTTTATTTGCAACTGTTAACTGTTGTGTCTAACGGCTACTTTTGGTCAATCTCGGTCGAGAAGTTTGTCGACCGAGAGTGTCTCGGTCGAGGAGTGTGTCGACCGAGATTGACTCTGTTTCAATTTATCAAATAAGGCACTAAGTGTGTGCATGAGTGTGCATAATGTGATCCTATTGGAAGGGATGACTTGTCTAACTATGGTGTTTAGCTAGGGAAGATCTAACGCTTGTTTTACATGCAATCTAAGTACTTGTACATTATATAACTGTACAAGTTTTTACAATAGTGATTACATTGCATGAAAATAAATATGTAAGCTCGTGATTTCCCTAGTTTCTTTGTCATCCACCATAATCCTGCACACTCAAGTAGCTTGTTAGAATAATAAGAATGAAATGTTTGTCATCATCAAAACAAGGGGATTTATCATAATATCCAATTTATCCAACAAGTCAGAGTTCTCACCCGCTCAAGGCACAAAAGAGAAACTTTGCTCACTCCAACCGTGCAAGAGAGAACTAGGGCAAGGGATGTCGGGCAACACCTCCCCACACATCTCAACCAAGGTTCAATCCATCTAAACAAGCTCACCATCTTGCCCAAGGTGAGAGGAGAGTCTTGCTCAAGCCACCAAGTCATGTGCTCACCTCAATTGGGTAGGAAAGAGGGGTGTTTCTCATGGCATTAGAGCTCAAGCTCACTCATCTAGACCAAGGGGAGAAAGGAGTGTTGCTCTCCTAAACTCTAGATGTCAAGGATCGGCCAACATGCAAGGTAAACAAGGACCAAGCTACTAACTTACAAGGGCAAGACTAAAGCAAACATATATTGAAAGGAGAGTAAAGTAGTTTAGGGTTAGAGTCATGCAACCCGCCTTAAGCTCCAAGGAAGAAGATGCACTTCAAGCTCCAAGGGTATCGGCCATCTTATCTTCTTCAAAGATGTGTCTCGACCTCCAAGCTGCTCACACAAGGGTGTGTCGGCCACCTTAGCTCCTTCTTCAAGGGTGTGTCGGCCACCAAGCAAGGGAGAGATGGAGGTTGTGTCGTGTACAAGGAGAAGAGGAACTAAAGGGACCTCAAGATAAGGAAGGGACAACCTATATATATGAGGAAGGAGGAGAAACCAAGGTGAACCCTTGCTAGGTGTCGTCCACCCAAGGGACACATGTCCACCAACTCAAGCCACCTCTCTTGCAAGCCATAAGACACTTGTCCAAAATGTGCATCATGTGTTCTCCAAACATGACCAAGGTTGGACCAAGCTTCTTGGGCGACACACCAAGCTGCCCTAGTCCGACACAAGCTCTGCTTGGCCGACACAAGGCCCAAGCAAGCCCAAACAAGGAACTCCAAGGCCCAAACAAGCTCAACAAAGGCCCAAAGAACTCAAACAATAAGCCCAAGCCTTCCTCTCAACCCTATGAGGAAGCAAAGAGAGAGAAGAACACCTCTGAAGGTGACAGACTTGCTCCCAAAACCCTAGACTTGGGTTAATTGCAAGTAGCACCCTCAACCCTCAACAAAGCACAACCAAACCCTAATCACCACTCAAAGGTGATTAGCAAGCCTCAAACCATCAAGGTTAAGCAAAACAAACAGGGTAAGCCCTAAACGCAGGTCAGGGTCCTAACAATCTAACCCCCTTTAAGGGATTTCATCCCCGAAATCCGAAGAGAAAAGCGAGGGATACTTCCTCCTCATCTCTTCCTCAAGCTCCCACGTGGCTTCCTCAACGCCACAACGCTGCCAAAGGACCTTCACAAGAACCAGGTCCTTCCTCTTCAGCTTCTTGATCCTTTTGTTAAGAATCACCACAGGACCTTCCTCGTAGGTCACATCTGTATCAAGCTCAACCTCAACTGGCTGTATCACTGTACCTGAATCTGGATGACTTTTCTTCAGCATACTGATATGAAACACTAGATGCAACCTGTGCAACTTGGAAGGCAACTCTATCTCGTAGGCTACCTTTCCAACACGTGCTATAACTGGGTAAGGCCCCATATATCTGGGTGCCAACTTACCCTTCCGTCCAAACCTCAGCACACCTTTCCACGGCGAGACTTTAAGATACACTTTGTCTCCTACCTGGAACTCCAACAGCCGTCGGCGATTGTCTGCATAAAACTTCTGCCTGTCTTGTGCCACTTTCAACTGTTGCTGTATCACCTTGATCTTATCTGTCGTTTACTGCACTAACTTAGGACCCAAAAGTTGATACTCACCTGATTCATACCAACACAAAGGAGATCTGCACTTCCTTCCATACAGAGCCTCATAAGGATCCATATCGATGCTTCGTTGATAATTGTTGTTATAAGCAAACTCTATCAAACTCAGATGTGCATCCCAACTTCCTAGGAACTGCAAGACGCAAGCTCGAAGGAGATCCTCCACAATCTGAATAGTCCTTTCAAACTGTCCATCTGTCTGTGGATGAAAGGCTGTACTGAACCTCAACTGCGTTCCCAACGCTCTGTGCAGTTGTTCCCAAAAATGACTGGTAAACTGAGGACCTCTGTCAGACACTATTGTTGCTGGCACACCATGCAAACGAACTATCTCATCCACATACACTCTAGCGAGCTTTTCTGCTGTATACGTCGTCTTCACAGGCAGGAAATGGGCAGACTTCGTCAATCTGTCCACTATCACCCAAATGGAATCATGATTCCTAGTCGTCTTGGGCAGACCAACTACAAAATCCATGGTTATATGATCCCATTTCCACTGTGGTATCGGCAAAGGTTGTAACGTACCTTCCGGCTTATGATGCTCAACCTTCACTTGCTGACAAACCGCACATCTTTCCACGAACTCAGCCACATCTTTCTTCAAACCAGGCCACC
This sequence comes from Alisma plantago-aquatica, assembly GCA_963693085.1. NCBI lineage: Eukaryota > Viridiplantae > Streptophyta > Magnoliopsida > Alismatales > Alismataceae > Alisma > Alisma plantago-aquatica. The sequence goes on from OY856410.1 coordinate 651,923,669, forward strand.
AATACAAGTCCTTCAGATTATAATACATCTTGGTGACACCTGGATGCATCGCATACAATGACGTGTGTGCTTCCTCAAGCACCAAATTCCTCAGATCATCAACATCTGGAACCACCATCCTATCACGATAGCATACTAGCCCATCCTCAGACTCATGAAACCCATCACGCTTGTCGCTGCCGAACTCTGATATGATCAACTGTACCGCCTCATCTGTCTGCTGTGCATCCTTGATCTACTGCCTCAACGTAGGCTTGACTTGCATCTGTGCAAAAAGACCAGATAACAGAGAAACTTCCATCTTCACATTCATTTGTCGTAGAGAAACAAACATATCCCGCCTATGGCAAACTAGGGAACTCAACTGTGCCTTCATCGAAGAAAAAGAAGACTTTCTGCTAAGCGCATCAGCTACCACATTCACCTTACCAGGATGATACTCGATAGTGCAGTCGTAGTCGTTGATCAACTCCATCCATCGCCGCTGTCGCATGTTCAACTCATGTTGCGTAAAGATATACTTCAGGTTCTTATGATCCGTAAAGATCTGACACACTTCCCCATACAGATAGTGTCTCCAAATCTTTAATGCATGAACTACTGCTGCCAGCTCCAAATCATGAGTCGGATAGTTCTCCTCATGCTTCTTGAGCTGTCGCGAGGCAAAAGAAACCACATGATCTTCCTGCATCAACACGCAACCTAAACCTTTCTTGGAAGCATCACAGAAAACAACATAGCTTTTCCCAGGCTCTGGCAAGATCAACACTGGAGTACTAGTCAGCTTCTCCTTCAGACTCTGGAAAGCTTGCTGACATCGATCATCCCACACAAAAGGTACATCCTTCCTGGTCAACTTTGTCATCGGTAACACGATCACACTAAAGTCCTTGATAAACCTCCAATAGTATCCTGCTAGACCAAGGAAACTACGAACTTCTGTCGGCGTCTTCGGCTGTTCCCAATCTGCAATAGATTCCACCTTCTTCAGATCTACCTTGACTCCTTCAGCAGATATCACATGGCCCAAGAAGGTCACTTCATCTAGCTAGAACTCACACTTACTGAACTTGGCATACAACTGATGTTGACGAAGAAGAGTCAACGCTCGACGAAGATGCTGATCATGCTCTAGTCTGTCCCGACTATAGATCAAGATGTCATCTATAAAGACTACAACAAACTGATCTAAGAACGGACGGAACACTCTATTCATCAGGTCCATGAAGGCTGCAGGTGCATTGGTTAACCCAAACGGCATAACCACAAACTCATAATGACCATACCTTGTCTTGAAAGCTGACTTCGGTATGTCATCCACCTTTATCCTCAGCTGATGATATCTGGACCGCAGATCGATCTTCGAGAACACTGTAGCACCATGCAACTGATCGAACAAATCATCTATCCTTGGCAACGGGTATTTGTTCTTGATCGTGACCTTGTTCAACTGCCGGTAGTCTATACACAACCGCATCGAACCGTCCTTCTTCTTGAAAAACAGCACTGGAGCACCCCACGGTGACGTACTCGATCGGATAAAACCTTTATCTAGCAACTCTTGTAACTGCTTCTTCAACTCTGCCATCTCAGCCGGAGCCATCCTATACGGTGTCTGTGCAACTGGCTGCGTTCCTGGAACCAGATTGATCTCGAAATCAATCTCTCGGGGTGGGGGAACACCAGGAAACTCCTCAGGGAACACGTCTGCAAACTCACGAACAACTGACACCTCCTCAAGGCTAGGACCTTTCTCCTTGGCATCTATTACAGTATCCACTACATGAGCTAGGAACGCCTCACATCCTTGTCGTAACAACTTATCTACCACCAAAGCTGATACCAGACATGTCGAAAGAATCTTCCTATCTCCCTAGAAGATCCACTTCTCTCTAGCAACATCAAACACTGCCTGCTTGGAACCACAGTCCAAGACAACCTTATACCTCTCTAAGGTATCCATCGCAAGGATAACATCGAACCCATGCATAGCAAGTGGTATGAGATCCACTTGAATGCGGTGTCCCGAGAAAGACAAGACACAAGATGGACACTCTTCTCGAAGCAAAGAGGAACCATCAAGAGGGGTTTCTAACAACAAGCTATCCTTCTTACAGCTAACAGGTAAACGATAGTTCTCAAGCATACTATAGGCGATAAAAGAGTGCGTAGCACCCGGGTCAACCAGAACAGATATAAAGCAAGAAGAAGACATATCCGAATGAAATAACTCCATCTGACCTGTCACCACTCGCGGGTTGACTATCGCCTCCGGATGATTCATGGCATAGAATCGAGCCGTTGCTTGCTGTCCACGATCTCTGCTTCCCTGAGCAGACGATCCGGCCTGAGACGCTTGACCGCGTCCTCGTCCTCTGCTACCACTGGGATGTGGTCTCTCAGACCCCTGAAGGGTCTGTCTCGACTGCTGCGTCACTTCAACATCGTTGTAGGGACAACTTGACCTGATATGCCCTGTCTGACCACAGGCATATCATGTCCTAACATCATCTCGAGGCCTAGATGGCCCTGTCACTACCACAGAAGCCGAACTTTGCGCCTTAGATGGTGAAGAAACATAGCCTCTTCCTCTACTCATAGACCACTGAGATGGACTACCAGAACCTCTCATCACTGCCGGTGCCGAAAACCTGGGCTTCGTAAAGCAACCAAACCTCTGAATCTGGAACTGAGAAGGTCTCTTCTTAGCCATAGACTCTCTCTTCTCCCTAACAGAACGTTCAATCCTCCGAACAGACTCCACAAACGTCGTAAACCGTTCTCGGTTCTTCAACGCAGAAACTGGTGTCGTCAGCTCAGCACTCAGACCCTTCTCGAAACGTCTGATCCGTTCCTCGTCTGTCGTTGCCATGTGAGGACAAAACCTCAGCAGATCCATAAACTTGGCTTCATACTCGGTGATGTTCATCGTTCCTTGTCGCAAACTCTCGAACTGACGGATCTTCTCATCCAGATACATCTTGGGAAAGTATCTGGTGACGAACTCGCGTCGAAACACTTCCCAACAGATCACCTCACCAGGCCGTTTCTCTTCCTCGATGGTCCACCAGTGACCAGCACTACCTTTCAGAAGGTAGACAGCATGCTTTACTTTGTCTACTTCGGGGATGTCGAGGATCCGGAAAGCCTTCTCAAGACTTTTCAGCCACAAATCTGCATCCGCTGGATCAGCCGTTCCAGCATATTCCGAAGCTCCAACTTGGCGAAGCCGCTCAAAGGTCTTCCCAATACCCGATGCTTCTCCATGGGGATCCTGTGCTCTCGGAGGAGGCACTGGAAATTGCTCAACCATGAGATTCATCGTAGCCATCATCTGCCCCATAAGCTGTTGGTAGGTAGGATGTTCAAGAATGGTTGGGTCAGGTTGGGGGACCTTAGGCACCCGATCTTCATGCGCCTGTCCTACTGCTCCATCAATAGATGCAACATCGTTGTGGTCAGCAGCGAGTTCTTCATGGTTTCCAGACATCTTGGCTTTTCTTCCGCTGAGGGCAGAAGATTTCTATGAGAAAATCTGGAAAACACATAAGAACAAACACAACCTAGTCCTAGATCCCTGTAGACTCAGCGAACCTAAAGCTCTGATACCAAACTTGTGGCAACACATCCCATTATCACACAGATAACGAGGTGTTACGCGAAAACGTTCGGAAATCACCATAACCACAGCTTATCAAAAACACAGGTTAATTAAAACTGATTGTGGAAAACTGATAAACTGAGAAACATATTACATTTAAGTCCATATCCTGCAAGAAAACATGTTATATACATATCCATACAAGCCTGGATACATGTCCACAGCTTAGAGCAACAACTGTCATGTCATAACCATGAGTTCACCACCTGTTCATACATATAAAGGCCCACATCCGGCCAGCAGCAGGATATACAAACAGCATCGGTCGTACATCGTAAAACAACGTCAAAACACTGCCAAGGACCTGAGAGTACATGGATGACTCTAGACTCTACACCAAAACATCAAAACAGCAGCATCTCCAAAGCTTGCCTTCTACTGATCTTCTTGCTGCTCGGCCGCAACTCCGCGACCACCACCACGACAAGCTTGACCACCTAAAAAGGGTGAAAACCAGCGGAGTGAGACAATTGAACATTGTCCCAGCGGGAGGCATAACTCTGCGCCAAAACTACAAAACCTCAGATAAGCATTTATATGAGCAGATATATTGATAGAAACAGTTTATGAAAAGCAAGGCCATCTGTACCATACAATTTACCAGCTGTACCAAAAAGGGCATATAACCTGCATACCTCTCAATGGGACATGATTGACAAGATGAAATATATATAAAACTCACCACATAGGAGTAATGCACAAGCAACTGCAAGATAATTAAAGTTATCTACACAAACAAGGCCTCAACCAATATTTTGTGTTTGTCTTAAGCAATACATACTAAACGGCTGGATTACGTTTTATTATTATGCCCTGAGGAAATGAACCGTACCGTTCATTTCCAACCTTCGGCTGCGAAGCCCATAGCCGGTGCCATATAAGGTCAATGGAAGAGCCGGAATCCAAGACCTTCTCCGCCTCATGTCCGTACATAAATATAACATAAGCACGACCACAGTCTCATGCTTGAAGTGGTCATAGCCACATGGTTAGCTCTTCAGGCTACCCTCTGCCACGGAACATGAGTATACATAAGCAGGACCGTAGTCTCATGGTGAAGTGGTCATAAGCCACAGGGTTAGCTCTTTAGGCTACCCTCTTCCTAGCCCGCCTTGGTACAGGTCACGGCACTAGTAAAACTGAGCCACGTGTCTAAACATCATGCTCTGAGCCATGAACGCATTCATGCTCAATATATCACATATCTGGAGCAATGGGCCATGTTCACCATGCTCGTCACACATCCGAGTCTACAATCGCAGTTGTACTCGTTTCACCTCTCTATTTTAGGCTAGGAGAAACCTCGCATATTCAAAAATATGCGCTCCGGGTTAACCCGCAGGAGAACCCATTTCATCATCACCCTATCCTGACTGGTGATGAATCTATGGCCAGGGCAAGCTACATTATAGATTACACTGTGATTAGTTAGTATCTTTTAGATGGATTGCAAGATTCAACCAAGTTGTATAACATGCAAGGTATAAGAGAAGTAAACAACATAAACTCAACATTAGGTATTTATGTCATACTGATTCATCACAAGGATCTCACATCACATGTTATCACTTGGCCTCTTGCCAACCATCTAGACCCATCTCAAGGATCATCACACATCGTGGGATCTCAATCCCTCATCACATAAAGCCATAGCCTCTCAGGGCTTTCAACATCATTATGAAATCATCATTCATAATACACCTGTCATCACAGTGTTCGTTTACCCAATTCTCATAGCCTTTCATTGGGCTAAGCATTACCTGCATGGTTAGCATCATTCAATAACCAAATGAATAATCAAGAGACTAAAATTACTACCATAGTGTGACAATTAGGGTTAAGCACATTGTCAGTACAATCATGATGATAATAATTTCATACATGCCTCATCTTTAAGTATATAAGTAAGCACATTACCAAGTAACCCTAATGCATGCTCAAGATCATATTTGGCATTTAAGAAATAGAGTGGTTACATTAATATGCATGTACTTTAGCCACAAGAACATAATTCTCATTATTAAGAAATGAATCGTCATAAGAGCATCATAACAAGTCGTGCCCTCACAAGAGATGTCAACAACCCTCACTAGAAGTCACCCCGGGCAGAACCCACTTCTATCCAGCCCCTATTGGGCGTGCCACCCTAGCAGGCGTGCAGAGAAAGACTAGTCCGGGTGAGCAGAGTAAAGCATGGGCGAGCAGGGGTGTGTGTGTTGGGCGACACGCGTGCAGGGCGAGCCATTCAGGCGTGCAAGGCAATCGGGCGAGCATAGCTCAATTGAGCGGGTAGGTTGATATCGGGCGAGCCAAACAGAACCGGGTGAGAAAAGACTGTCAGGCGACACGCTGGGCGAGCCAAAACATGAGCGAGCAGGGCGCGTCAGGGAGAACCCGGGTGAGCAGGCCTATCGGGCGAGCTAAGCTTCGGAGCGAGCCAAGGTTATGTCGGGCGAGCCAAAGAAGTATCGGGCGACACGCGTGCAGGTGAGCAAGGGAAAATCGAGCGAGCAGACTTGATTTGGGCGAGCGAGCAGAACAGAGCTATATCAGGCGAGTAGGGTTACTGGGTGAGCAAGACGACTGAGCGAGCAGAGTCAGAGTGCTCACCCGCTCAAGGCACAAAAGAGAAACTTTGCTCACTCCAACCGTGCAAGAGAGAACTAGGGAAAGGGCTGTCTGGCAGCACCTCCCCATACATCTCAACCAAGGTTCAAGCCATCTAAACGAGCTCACCATCTTGCCCAAGGTTAGAGGAGAGTCTTGCTCAAGCCACCAAGTCATGTTCTCACCTCAATCGGGTAGGAAAGAGGGGTGTTGCTCATGACATTAGAGCTCAAGCTCACTCATCTAGACCAAGGGGAGAAAGGAGTGTTGCTCTCCTAAACTCTAGATGTCAAGGATCGGCCAACATGCAAGGTAAACAAGGACCACGCTACTAACTTACAAGGGCAAGACTAAAACAAACATATATTGAAAGGAGAGTAAAGTAGTTTAGGGTTAGACTCATGCAACCCGCCTTAAGCTCCAAGGAAGAAGATGCACTTCAAGCTCCAAGGGTATCAGCCATCTTAGCTTCTTCAAAGATGTGTCTCGACCTCCAAGCTGCTCACACAAGGGTGTGTCGGCCACCTTAGCTCCTTCTTCAAGGGTGTGTCGGCCACCAAGCAAGGGAGAGATGGAGGGTGTGTCGTGCACAAGGAGAAGAGGAACTAAAGGGACCTCAAGCTAAGGAAGGGACAACCTATATAGATGAGGAAGGAGGAGAAACCAAGGTGAACCCTTGCTAGGTGTCGTCCACCCAAGGGACACATGTCCACCAACTCAAGCCACCTCCCTTGCAAGCCATAAGACACTTGTCCAAAATGTGCATCATGTGTTCTCCAAACATGACCAAGGTTGGACCAAGCTTCATGGGTGACACACCAAGCTGCCCTAGGCCGACACAAGCTCTTCTTGGCCGACACAAGGCCCAAGCAAGCCCAAACAAGGAACTCCAAGGCCCAAACAAGCTCAACAAAGGCCCAAAGAACTCAAACAACAAGCCCAAGCCTTCCTCTCAACCCTAGAGTAAGCAAAGAGAGAGAAGAACACCTCTCAAGGTGACAGACTTTCTCCCAAAACCCTAGACTTGGGTTAATTGCAAGTAGCACCCTCAATCCTCAACAAAGCACAACCAAACCTTAATCACCACTCAAAGGTGATTAGCAAGCCTCAAACCATCAAGGTTAAGCAAAACAAACAGGCTAAGCCCTAAATGCAGGTCAGGGTCCTTACACAAACGATTTCAAAACCCTTTGGAGCAAAACAGTCTTGAAACCGTTTGGGGCCAAACAGTCTTGAAACCGTTTGGTGCCAAACGGTCCTGAAACTATTTGGAGCCAAATAGTCTTGAAACCATTTGGAGCCAAACGATCTTGAAACCGTTTGGAGCCAAACGGTCTTGAAACCGTATGGAGCCAAACGATCTTGGAACCGTTTGATCTGTTTGAATTTCACTAAAACCTAAAACCCAAACAAAAACATTATCACATGCATACTATAATTTTAATAAATTTGTTATCATTGCAAATCCAAAACATTCTAACACATGATTTTCTGTTAAATTTCAGATATGGCTGAAACTGCTGACAACCCCTTCTGGACAACATAGGAACTGATAAAGGACCGAGCCAGGCTCCAAAAGATCGTAGATAACTACAACGAGACTGGAAAGGCCCCACCAAAGGTAAACATCATAGTGATCTTGTGTAAAATTGACTACATCAACAAATGTCTAGGTGATGAGCCTGAAGAAGAAGTGGAAGAAATTTCTTCCAGTGATGAAGGCTCTGAATATGAGCCACATTCCAAGGAAGAATCCCCAGCTAAACAGTCCAAGGGGAAACAAAAGGACCAAGAAGCTGCGACCGAACAACCCCCAAAAAAGTAGGTAAGAAAACAAGTCCGCCCCGCCACTGCTAGGGAACAAACCCTAGCAGGCCATATCCCATCAACCGCCACCACCACCCTCACTACCACTCCTGCAACCACCACTACCCCCATCTTCTCAGTACTCACCACCACTGCACCACCACCAGAAAACCTTTACATCCACACCCTCCCCTCAATCGACAAAATACAAAACCAACAAAGTACGTCTGCTCAAGCGTACTGCTCAAGATGGGGATCTACGATAGAATCCTCACCATGCTAGACAACTCGAATCTCTCTAGACTGTGCTTTTTCCCCGAAATTTCATATGTCGAACCCACAACATAATTCTTTACACATCTCACCAAAGAAGCGGTGGACATTATGCACAGAGCAAGGGACGGAGGTGACCACAGGCTGGTCACCAAACTTTTTGGAAACAACATTGTTATAACAGAAAATCTTCTGAATGAAATTTTCATAGACAACCCAGAGCAGCTCAAAAAGGCCAAAGTTGTAGGCACGAAAAACTCCCAATTCAATAGACACAGCTTCTAGAAAACCCTAACTGGGATCCCAGCTTATGAAGCAAAGACATGCAAAGCCTCCAATATCCATTCTGGGTTCGTGCGCACGCTTCACAAAATTCTCACTGGTGCGCTCTTCCCCAGAACGGAGGGAGGAAATGTTATAACCGCTGACCTTTTTCTTATATGGTCCATTCTGCATGGAATGCCGGTCAACATTGGCCGACACATGATACAAAAATTCTCAGCCTACGCCATAGGGAAAGAAATCTGCATGGGCGGGCACATAACTTCCATCATCAAATATCTCAAGATGGACAGATTGCTTCCTCGATGCACGCAGATCAAGGGTGACATCCTTACTAACGAGCAAACCTTGAACAACTCCTTTGTTATCAAGGAAAAGTATGTGAAATTATACTACATTTTCTGCCCCACCGTACGCCAAGGTGTACAATTTTTGTGCCAATGAGCTAAGAGCCGGAATAATCAATTTTGCTGGTATTGAAGCCAGGGAGGCAAGGTGCATCCCTGTCTGGCTTATGAAACTAATCTGGGCCGCATGCCCATCCCTCCGCAAGGTTGGATCCAACATTGGTTCCAAATAATAAACCCATAAGTCCAAGCAATTGAAGGATCTGGGGATTGCGCTTCCTGTACTATACGCCACATACAAGCGCTAAATCAACAAGTCCCCTTCACCGAGCTGGCCGCAGAAGATTTTCACTCTCTGCGAGGGCGATACACCATGGAGCTCATCTGTTATAGACGGTTCTTCAAGGACCCTACTATGGCGCCAAATGACGTGCCTCAGTATCTCTACTCGGCCATCCAACGTCCTAAAAAGCAACCATTCCGGCAAACCTTAAAGGAGTTGGAGAAGCAAAAATAGCCCGCCATGGTTCCCGAGGAAAAAACCCATGGGACCCTTAATCTTTTGATTTGGCGGAAGATAAAAGGGACACTGACTTGATAACGGGAGCCATCATCAACAAACCTACACAAATGGTCCCGTTATCTGCCATTGAACCAACGTTTCCAAATTTCGACCTAGAAGCTTGTAAGAGTCTCTCCGACAATGAACTCTGGCTCATTATGTCTAGGCTACATGCCGAAATAGATGATCTCGTTTTTATAGCCGGAGATATCTTGGCCATTGCAGATACCCTCCATGAGACAATACAACTCAAAGGGTCTATGTCTGTGTGCCTGATGACTGCTTATCAATATCTACTCGGACGGAATCACCCTACTGTCTACATGGCGTCAGCTTACATGAAAGATGACCTCTTCGGGATAAAGAACTTCAGAACGCCAAAGGCACTTATCTCTTGCCTCCAACATACAACGCCCAATCTCATCATGCTCCCCTTCCTTCACCAAGAACACTGGATGTTACTAGAAACCAATTTACCTGAAGGAATGACTACTATCTACAACAGTTCCGACAACTAGTACAATCCAGATCAGACACAGTACACTACGACACCAAGAACGCCTACGGAGGAGGTGGAAAAGGAGTGTGCCGACAAGTTACACGATCTTTTGAGCAAGCACACAAGGGCGTACGGCAAAGAACACTTTCATCGCCCTGCCTTTAGCGACAAATGCCCCCAGCAGCTTCTAAGTCAAACGACTGTGGTTTCCACATCCTGTACTGGATAAACACCATCATGGTCCTTGGAAGACCAGTAGAGGACATGACAAATGTGGATTATCACGCATTACGTGGAAAGTTCGTTGCTAATATCCTTCGCACACATGGCACTAATAAAGGACTCACTGACGCCTGATGCCCTTGTCCTTGTACTTTTCAACCTATCACTTTGACACTCTGAGGACAGAGTGAGTGATAATTTAGGGGGGAGTAGACTGGACAAGGGCGAGGTATCATTTCTAATCCTTCCCTCTCTATCTTCTTTTTCAAATTTGTACAAAAATTTTCTTATCCTTCTTTGCACATTTATTGCACATTTAGTTTCTGCTTTAAATTTCTTCCCCGATAATAAATCCTACTCATGAAGAATAACATCCCTCTTGGAACAAAGTCATCCCCACCTAACTTTAGAATCAAGTAGTCCTCAAGAGTAATAACAAGAATAGCACACAGACATGTAACGGCGAGTTAATAAATTATCTTACTCGATTTTCATGCTTTTGTTTCAAATTCTACATCTGACTCTCCACAGGTCAACATCAGGGCCGAAATAAGCCAAACACTCTCAAGGATGGGAGGGACATCAGGTGACATCCAAATCATGAATCCTTACAAGTGGACCACTAGTAGAAACCAAATAAGTGCATGTCGAGCAACTCTAAGAACAACTTTCTTCTCTTCAAATAAAAGAGGCTTGGCCGCCCAAACCAAAATTCCTAAACACCCAAATCCTAAGCCTATAAGTTTATAAATAAAAGCCAGAGTGTTGAATAAAACTATGAGAGTTGTGGCATGGATAGGGATCTATATGACAAACCAATAAATGTCTCGCCCGGCCGGTACATTCGGCTGCCCTCACAAAGGCATATGTGCCGTGCCCCGTAGTGAAACCCTAAGGTATCCAAATATATGAAAGACTGATAAAGGACTCGCCCGGCCGGTACATTTAGCTGCCCTCACAAAGGCAGATGTATCGTTCCCGATAGCGAGATCCTAAAAGCATAGACAACCCCTCCCCCACTTGAAAGGGGAGTTACACATCGAGTCTTTAGCCAACCCTCATACCCACTCTAGCTTCCGGTAGGATTTTCAGAGAAGTATCAAATTGATTAGAATTAACGACATGCATAGAACAAAAAGTGGTCCCAATGCAGGATATGAGATATGGAAGAAACTTGAGATCCAAGAAACTCTCAATATCTGAAAGAGTTAAGGTAAGAAAAAATCTCCGATACAACATTAGGAGATCTCTAGTTTAGAATTGAAGCAAGAGTATGGAAATCTTAACTAAATAAAATCGCCTCGCCATTACATGCCTCAACTCTATCTAACTTGAGGACAAGCTAGACTCTAAGTTGGGGGGTGATAACCTCCAATTTTGTGATGTTATCTTAGCTATTTCCTTCAGTTTTCCATACTCTTTCTCAGATAAATTAGATAGAATCCTTAACTTTCCTCTCTTATTACAAATATACTGTTAGATTAACTTTTCTTTTTTTTACTTACAGAAAAGACACAAAAAATTCACAAAAGCTTCACACGGTCTCAAGACCGCATGAAGCCAACCGGTCTCAAGACCGCATTAAGCCAACCGGTCTCAAGACCGCATGAAGCCAACCGGTCTCAAGACCGCATGAAGCAACTGGTCCCGAGACCGCATGGAGTCACACGGTCTCAAGACCGCATGAAGCCAACCGGTCCCGAGACCGCATGGAGTCACACGGTCTCAAGACCGCATGAAGTTAACCGGTCCTGAGACCGCATGGAGTCACATGATCTCAAGACCGCATAAAGCCAACCGGTCCCGAGACCGCATGGAGTCACACGGTCCCAAGACCACATGGAGTCACACGGTCTCAAGACCACATGAAACCAACCCGTCCCGAGACCGCATGGAGCCAAACGGTCTCAAGGTCCAAACGGTCTTAGAGCCCAAATGGGGTCAGGGTCCAAACGGTCTCAGAATCCAAACGGTTCAAGACTGTTTGGACCCAAAACTGCCCAAACCGTTTGGACTCCACTTAAAGCCTATAAATAAGACCCGAGGGGTCCTCCCAAAGGGGAAGTTTTTTAGACGTCCGGAGGTTGCATCTACTACTCCAGAGCTATTCCATCCTCCATCCTCCACCCAAAGGCTTCCGGTCTGAGATCCACACTCCATCCTGAAGCTGCTTTCTCTCTCATCGCCAAATAAGGTGGGAAGAGGAGACCTCATCATCGAGCAACCTGTGAAGTGTGAAGATTGTCATTCTCTCTCTTTCCAAGGGGTTGACTTTCCTCTCTCTCTTCTCACCTCCTTCTTTGTCTTTGCTATGAGCGAGTAGTCTCATTCACTAGGGTGCGGGGAGTAGCCCTGTTACCCATGGTTTCATTTCATGCAATGTAATCCATATTTTGCAATAGAGATATACTTTTCTTTCAGTTCGACATCAATCGTTTAACGAATGCTTGTTGCTTGATCACCAACTTGTGTTATCTTTTATCTTTTAGTATGAATTGTATACGTTTATAATATTAGATTTGAATCTCGATTGAATGTTGGTTCTTGATGCATGTATCCACCATGCATCTGTTTCGGTATCTAGGAGTGTTTTTGAAGAAGTGGAGTAAACTCACTTCCATTGTTGTACTTTCATACTATGAAATGGAATCAGTTGACGTATAAAAGTACAACCTTGATAAGTTGAGGAACACACTTTGCGAAGGGAACAATGTAAAGCAGGTGACCATTCGTTCGGGGATGGCTGGCATTACAACATTCCCACACTTCTCGTAGTTAGTTCTCTGAAAGGAAACTAAATCTACAAAGATACTAAATGTTAGACTCTTATTGTAGGTTATGTTTTTATGATGCATGTTTTGATCCATGCGTAGTGGTGGTGAAAACCGATCACATCCTAGTGGTTTATTATCATTGTTAATAGCCTTAAGTTGACCTTCTCGCATTTACTTCACTTGCACTTAGTTTAAAACAACCAAATCAAATCTTTGGACTAAATATCAACTATTAAGGAGTTAAGTGAAATTCTAATGTTTTCCATCTTGTTGATGCCAACAAGACCGTTGTCCTATGGATTTGACCCTTAACTATACTACGATAAAACTTCCACGTATCTTAGCATACGTGGGTGGAGTTTTAACCTAGTATAAGCAAGGCTAAACCTAAAGACTTACTATATTTAGGATTTTTAGTGGTGCACGCAATTCCACGCGAGTGGAAGCTCCATCAGTTGGTTTGTCTGCAATGTTCGTCGTTAGTACGAGCGAGATGTCACTTTTAGGTTTATACTGGGTTGACTGGGAGAACAACGCCTATCTAGAAGGGTTGCAAGGTGCTGATTTCTTAAAGTATATCACATTTGTTTCTCAACGAATGGCCTGGTTTGATCCTAACTTTATTTATTTTTATTCTCCTATATTGGTTTATTCTACATTTTCTTATCTAGATCAGCCTGAACTGCTAACCTAAATTGCACCTATCATTGTTGCATGTAGCGAAGTAATTCAAAATTAACAATAGTCTTAAAGAAATCAATATCTATCGTTAGTTAACTATGTTTGGTTCTGGTATGAAAATTGATACGTCTACTATGCCTGCAAAATTTACTGGGACTTATTTTGCTCGTTGACAAAGTAGGATACAAATCTGGTTTAACATGGTAGGGTATGATAAGTATTTAGAAGAAGACGAACCCAAAGTAGATGAAGATGTTCCTGATAATACTAATATAATTGTAACCTAGAAGAAGGGTGATAAGACGTGCTGAGGGTTGATTCTGTTTGCTTAAACAACAAACTGTATGACTCATACTCTAAGCTGCCTGTTACTACATCTAAGGTTCCGTGGAAAGCATTAGAAAAGAAATACAATATTGAGAATAATGGAACTGAAAAATATTGTGTTTTAAAATTTCATAAGTTCATATGTATGAGGGTTAATCTGTTCCTGATCAAACATACAATTTTCAACTCTCGATGCAAGAGCTCGCTGATGCAGACATGACACATCCTGAAAAATTTGTTGCTATGTCAATCATTGAGAAATTCCCAAAATATTGTGAGTCATTTGGCATGACTCTTAAGCACCCCAAAGGAGACATATCGATGAACGATCTCATGATGGATATCAATATTCAGGAAGAGCATCTGAAAGAGAAGACTATCAAAGTACCAACTGATGTTAATGCAATTGTTAATTTTATTACTACTAAGAACAAGGATAAAAAATCTAAGAATTCACTTAAACCTAAGGCCAAGATCCAGAAGAAACCAAAGAACAAACCATGTTGGAATTGCGGACAAGTTGGCCACTGGAACAAGGATTGTCCTTTAGAGAAGGCCAAGAAAGTTGCTGCATCTGCAACTGAGGAGGTTGTGGTCAAGATGATGACTGCATCCTTGAACCTCAATGATAGGTATGTATCTATAAAACCTAAAGTTCTTTCTATTTTTGAACCACTATATTGGATTATAGACACTGGGCCTAATGTGCATGTGTGTACTGACAAGACTCTGTTTGTGTCTTATCAGGCCTCTAAAGTCGATCTGTGACTTTGGGTGATTCCATCACTGTAGAAGTCAAAGGCGAAGGATGGGTGGACTTAAAGTTTCCTTCGAGAAAGGTTTTGACGCTTCATAGAGTCAGACATGTTCCATCAATATGATTTAATATTATTAGTGGCACGATTTTAGTTAGAGATGGTTTTAGAATAGATTATAAATGTAATAAAACTATTATTACTCACCATCGAGATTCCTTTTTTTTGGCAAGGGGTATCTTTGTGATATGGAGAACTTGTTTAAGATTCTTGTAGAACATATTTCAAATTCAGTTTTACATTTGAATGATAATAGTTCTTTATGCTTGAATCTTGTATCATCTGCTGTCTGGCATGCACGTTTGGGACATGTTAATGTTGGCTCAATGAAATGAATGATGAATCTGAATTTGATGTGCAATCTCTGTGCAAGCTAAATTACCGAGGAAACTTTTTCATTCTGTGAATAGAAATTTGAAAATATTGGATTTAGTGCATACTGATATCTGTGAATTTAATGGTACTGCTACAAGGGATCAAAAACATTATTTTATAACTTCTATTGACGATGCTAGTAGACACTGTTACATATTTTTGCTTAGAAGTAAAGATGAGGCATTGGATAAATTTGAAATTTATAAGAAAGAAGCTGAAACTCGAACCAGTAAAGTACTTAAACGATTAAGGTCTGATAGGGGAGGAGAGTATACCTCAAAATTTGTTTTTGGAATTTTGCCAATTACATGGTATAGTTCATGAGGTTACTGCTTTGTATTCACCACAATCTAATGGGATAGCTGAACCTAAAAACTAAACCCTTATAGATATGGTAAATTCTTTACTTCAAACCTTAGGTCTATCCAACTTCATGTGGGGAGAAGCTTTGAATACGACTTGCCATATTCTGATAGAGTTCCCCACAAATATGTAGAGAGTAATCTGTTTGAGTTATGGAGAGGAAGAAAACTGAGTCTCAAATACCTTCGAGTGTGGGGGTGCCTTGCTAAGGTACTTGTTCCTGAAAACAAAAGGAAGAAATTGGGACCGAAAACGGTTGATGCCATATTCTTGGGGTATGTAGAGACAAGTTATGCCTACAGATTCTTGATTGTAAAATCCGATATCTCAGGCATTGAGGTCAATACAATTGTGGAATTATGTGATGCTACATTCTTTGAGGATGTATTTCCCATAAAATCTGGTGTGCCCAATGAAGTATCTCAAGAGGATTTATTTACCTAGGTTCCATTCCCGAGCACGTGGAAAGGATGACAAATGTGGGAGGTGACTCAGAACAAGCTAGTATTTCTAAATCTGATGATTCTGAAGAAATAGTTGAACCAAGGAGAAGTAAATGGTCTAGTACATCCAAGGACTTTGGAAGTGAGTTTCTCACTTACGATGTTGAGGATGATCCTGTAACTTTCAAACAAGCTATGAAATATCCAAAAGCTAAGTTTTGGAAAGAAGTCATTAATGATGAAATTCAATCAATTCTCTCGAATGGAACTTGGGAATTGGTGGATTTGCCTCCTGGTTGTTTTGCAGTTGGTTGAAAATGGATCTTTAAGAAGAAACTTAATGCAGACGGGACAATCAATAAGTATAAGACTAGGTTAGTTTCTATGGGTTATACACATAGGGAAGGAATATATTGTTTTGACACCTATTCCCTTGTTTCCCGTATGACCACAATATGAGTGCTTATAACATTGGCTTCCATTTATAATCTCTGTATCCATCAAATGGATGTGAAGACCTCATTCTTACACTGTGATCTTTAGGAAGAGATATATATGGAACAACCTGAGGGATTTGTGGGTCGTGGAAATGAGTCCAAAGTGTGTAAACTTGTTAGGTTGTTATATAACTTGATTCAAGCCCCTAAGTAATGGCATGAGAAGTTTGATTTTGTGATATCATCATTTGGCTTTGTTTCTAATGAATTTGATCAGTGTCTCTACTGTAAAATCATCAATGCTGGATTCATTTTATTATTCTTATATGTTGATGATATCTTACTTTTTGGTTCTGATATAAAAGTAGTAAATGAGACAAAGACATTCTTGTGTAGCAAGTTTGAGATGAAAGATATGGGTGTCATTGATGAGATTTTAGGGCTTAAAATCATAAGGTCTACTGATTGTATAACTCTCTCTCAATCTCACTATGTTGAGAAGATATTGGAGAGGTTTGAATGCACATCATGTAAATCTGTTAAGACTCCATATGATTCATCCAAGGCCTTGTTCAAGAATGAGACTGGGATTCCAGTGTCTCAATTACAATACTCTCAGATTATAAGAAGTTTGATGTATGTTATGAACTGCACACATCCCGACATTGCATTTGCCGTGAGCAAGTTAAGCAGATAGACCAGTTGTCCCGAAAAGACCCATTGGGAAGCTCTTGATAGAGTTTTGAGGTATATCAAGGGAACTTGTTCCCTTGGGCTGAATTATGGAAAATATCCTTCTATAGTCGAAGGATATAGTGATGTAAGCTGGATTGCCGTCAACTCTGGGAGTAATGGTATCTCAAGATATGTATTCCTGTTGGGCGGAGGAGCTATTTCCTAGAGGTCTAAGAAACATACCGTATTGTCTCGGTCTACTTTTGAGGAAGAGTTGTGTGCTTTAGATGAAACTGGATTGGAAGCTGAATGGCTACATGGACTTATGTCCAGTTTACCTATGGGAAAGATGTCGCTTCATGCAATTTCAGTTCACTGTGATAGCACTACAACTATTGCCAAGATAAAGAGTCACAAGTATAATAAAAAACAACATAAGAACATCCAAGTCAGATTCAAGTCTGTAAGGAAGTTAGTGTCTAATGGGATTGTGGCTGTGGACTACGTCGGTACCAAAGAAAATATAGCTGATCCTTTCACTAAAGGTCTTACCTTAGCTTTAGTGGAAAAATCTAGGTTGGGGATGGGAATGAAATCCCTCTGTATTCCCAGGCAGTAGCAACCCACCCAACATAGTGGAGATCTCACAAATTAGGTTCAATGGTAATAATGTAATTACTTTAATGCTTCATGCATCTGTGTGTCTATCCCCTGAGAAACCTATTAGTGTCATGACTGCAAGTCAGTAAGAGATTAGTCTCTGAAAGTCTCTGAATGGTGTCAAGTCTTAGGACAGAATTTTAGCAGTACATCCTGGGAAACTCCAACTAAATGATTGATGTTGTGTAGGCCACAACAGGAGAATTGGGTTGTTCTCTGTTATCAATCATGACATAAAATTGTATATGCATGACCTTAATGCGCTGTTTTCTTTTCTACTATGTCTTTATTGTGTTGTTACCAATCTATACTCTTACACCCAAGGTTTAGGTTAAAGACTTTTGTTCACCTACCTCCTACGGGGGCCACAGTTGGATAACTCAGGTAGATTCAAACTGAACGGTATGGGTTGAAAGAACAGTTTGGATGACTGAATGGTAGAGCACACTACACATTGGACTTTGTGGGGGATTGTTAGAGATATGGCTGCTACAACTATGTTTCTAGCATGGGTTAAGTCTAATGTGATGCAGATAGTAATGTGAGAGAGGTAGTTTTGTCTCTAGTGCAAATGGTAAAGAAGTTTTATCCCACATTGCTCACTCCTAGAACTTTTGTAGTCCTTACATGTAGGATCACATGGGACACTAGTGTCCAAGGGTCCTAAGAGGAGGCTATGTTCACCTCCTTAGTGGGTATGGTGACCACAACACACACACGCACGTGCACACGCGCGCCACGCCTCGCCTGGCCGAGCACGGTCTCAGGCTTGTGGATTGTGGATTGTGGAGAATGTCTTGCGTCTTCCGTCTTCCTTTTGCACTACGATACAACTACATAATTAATTATTCGTTTAATTAATTGTTTCTTTCCTATTCAGATTTATTAATCATAACTAAAAGGTGTCTCTTTTGCGGAATTTCCCACAATGTGCACAAGAGCAATCGAGTGGTCGCGTCTTAATAGGAATATGATTACTGGGCTGTGTAAGGCTATAAATATGTCTCCGATCATTAGGGTTAAACACATCTTTCAAACACACAACCGTTAGCCGTTCGAGTGTGTGTTTGCAAACCCTAAATCTAGAGTTTCTCTGCAGCCGTCGTTTCCGTGGTGCTACGTGTAGATCTTCTCCTGAACGTAGCAACTTCATCATTCCTTTCATTCCAAGACGCAACCTGTCAGGCGGTGGTTCCTATAGTTGCTGAGCTGCACTGGTGGTGCGCTGGTTCGTCTGTAACGTTCGTCGTCAGCACGAGCGTGACGTCTCTTTTTCAAGTTTGTACCAGGTCGACTAGGAGAACGACGCCTATCCAGAAGGGTTGCAAGACGCTAATTTCTTTAAGTATATCATGTTTGTTTCTCAATGAACCACTAGGCTTGATCCTACCTTTATTTTTTTTTGTTCTCCTGCATTAGTTTATTTTACATTTTCTTATCTGGATCAAATTGCACCTGTCATTGTTGCATGTAAAGACATAATTCAAAATTAACAACATGATAATTGTAGATGAGTGTGAAAAATGTGTAAAAGTTTATTGATTGTCAATCTTGTGTTTCACTACTACTATTTTTGGTTATCTGTGATTATATTTTGGTCTTCCACCACCACGGTAAACGCTGCCCAACTAAACCGACATTCCAGACTGCAGTCAGGTTGTAACAACGCATTATTACGTTTCCAATCCTGTAGTGCGGGTGTGGCGAGTCGACGGCCGACCTACCCAAACAAGTCTCGATCCCGTAGTTTTGGTCGGTGGGTGGATTGATAGGCTGCTTCCGTAAACTGAACCCAAACAAATAGGTAACTAGGTTTGTATGACCGCGGCCTCTCCCACTCCCAAGTCCCACCCTCCGACCGAACTAGTAACAGCGGCGTGAATTCCACAAAGCAGCGTATCTTTTCCGTGCCGACCAACGGCGACACCTGTAGCCGGAATGGCTTCCTTTGCAATCAAGGTCTCGGATATATGTTGAGGACGACGTGAGACCCGAAAACCCATGCGTTGCTGCAAGCCGTTTCCGAGATGTCTACCACTTCAAGGTTGCTTCATTATGGGAACTTCACCTGAGCGAGCGTACGTGTTCCTTTCGGCTACTCAAACAGCTGCCATTCTTTCCGGCGAGCCCCCTCTACTGTGCGATTCATTGTCCATCCAAATGATAGGCTCCTCACATATTGGAACATCATTCACATAATTTCATCAAACAATCTCACAGCCAGATAATACTAGATTAAGTATTTTGGTCTGGATGAAGAGGCGGAATAAACATCGGAGAAAAGAGTCTGGATCATTCCTTTCTAAAAGGAGGCAGAATGCACCCTGGATTGTGGTCAGCTGCCGTCTTGTATATATAATAATAGATCGGGTCCCTATTTGAATTTGAAAAATAGACCATACTGTTCTAAGGGGCTAGGGTTGGCGAAAGATCCACCTAATTTGTACCAGATGTACAATTATAGCACAATTATTTGAGAAACATAATGATCTCCACATTGTTTCAAAATATGTACTCATTCAAAAAGAATAATAGTTGATCTTCTCTTCTCCTCTGGTCTTAAGGGCATCATTGCTGGGAATATAGACTAATCAAATCTAGACTGTATCTGAAATTAGAAGCTGGCATCAACATTATATAAATATGATTTTCTTTACTGGCTATCTTCTTCAACCACAAAGTACCTTGTGCTATCACATCTCTGAGCAAGTGATGCTTGACATCAATGTGCTTTGTTCTCTCATGAAACATGTGATTTTTGTGAGATGAATTGTGCTTTAACAATCCATTAGATTGGCATTATCTTTTCAAGAATATATAATTCTTCATACACTCCTCTAAGCCACATAGTTGGCCTCTGTCAAGCCATGTACTTAAGCTCAATAGTCCATAATCTTAAGGAATTCATTCCAATTGTGATCACAACTAGTAATCTTAGTTATAATTCCTACAATTTAGTCAATTAAAACAACAATCATTTAGTTTCTTAGGCCTAGCTAGTCTTTGGATACACATTTTTCATGTGTTCGATATCTGGGCCTCTTTAGGCCTATATTACATTGATATGTGCACTTGCTTTTTTGATGTTTAGTTTATGCACATCAAACTTCAATCACTAATTCTTCTGGAATCATTTCCTGATAGTTGGGAGACGCTCATTGTGACAATCATCAATTCTACATAAGAACAAAAGTTGATAGTAGACCAAGTAAAAGAGAAATCTACTAAATGAAGAGAATAGATGACGGACCTCAAACTACAACAGGTCATAAGTGCAATTCACTAAGAGCAAGAGCATTGACAAAATGAGAGAACTTGGAAGATCTAAGAGCCATGGTGAGTTCCAAGACCACAGGAAGGCTCATGGTAGATCTAAGTTAAAGAGTAGAGGGTGCTTCCATTAGGACAAATGAGGGCATTATAAAAAAAATTACAATATCTAGGATAAGAAACATAGGTCTACAACCAATGACATGAAAGATGACGGCAAGAACACTATAGCAGTAATTTCAGATGTCAAGAATGATGATAATGATGAGATCATGATAGACTAGGAGCAGTGTTTTTGTGTTGATGAACAAGATTCTGAGTTGGTGGTGGATGTAGCTTCATATCATGTTTGAACATGTAAGGTATTCTTCTCTTTATATAAGAAGGGAGACGTCAGGAGGGTGAATAGGGGAAAATCTAGTTTTCTTAAGAAAATTAAGATTGGAGAAATTTGTGTTCAAACAAGCATGGGTTCCATGCTAACACTCAATGATGTTCAACATATTCCAGATTTGTGATTTGATATCCAGATCTTTCTTTGATAGAGAATGTTGTCGTCTGGATTTTCGTGGTGGAAAGTGTAATATCACAAAGGGTATTCAGTTATTGGAAAGGCAAATTGTGTCACACATTGTACAAGACATGACCTAGCTTAATGTGCTAAAAGGAAGTGGTATACATATAATTGAGGATTACTAGGCAGAGTCTGTGGCACAGATGGCTAGGATACATGAGTTAGAAATGTCTACAACATTTATCAAAGTAGAGATTGAGTCTTTGTGCCCAGATTACCAATCTCATCTCATGTGATTCATGTCTGATAGGAAAGTATTTGTGAGTTTATTTCAAAATAATATCAAAGGTGAAGTCACATCACATACATTTGGTTCATTCAGATGTCTACAATCTGTTAGAGGTGGATTCATAGGTGGGAATAGGTATTTTGTCATGTTTATTAATGATGCATCTAGGAAGGTGTGGGTCAACTTGCTAAAGACCAATGCTTAGATCTTTTAGTGTTTTCAAAAATTTCAAACAATGGTACAGAGGCAGACAAAGGTAAAGCTAAAGTGTCTCCGCATGGACAATGGGAGGGAGTACACCTTTAGGGATTTCTAAGACTTTTACACGCAACACAACATACAACATGAGAGAATAGATCATGCCACACCACAACATAATTTTATAATTAAGAGGATGGATAATATCATAGTGGAGAAAGTCATATGCATGTTGGAGACTTCATAGTTGTCAAAGACATTCTGGGTCAAGGTAGTGAGTACTACCTACTATTTGATTAACCGATCTCCATCAGTTCCATAGGGATTTCTCATACTTGAGAAGGTATGGACATGAAATGATCTGCAAGTATTTGGGTTCAAGGAATATGCACATGTTCCAAAGGAATAGAGGAAAATATAGGACGATAAAATGCTTGTATGTATCTTTATTAGCTATGAAGATCAACAATATGGCTACAAGTCTTGGGATGTTATACAAAAGACCATGACCACACACAAAGATGTGACATTCTTTGAGAGTTAGATAGTTACATAGCATGCGAGTGGTGATGTAGTGACTGCATGATTAGGAGATAGTTTATTTGATGATGAGTTTGTTGATGCTTCAATCTTTTATCGATGCGGTTTTCAAATGATGAAAAGCATCATGATCACCTGGAAAAGCAAAGTGATAGAACAAAAAGTGTTCCTATTCCAAATCATAGTTGATTGATTCAGATTCATAGTCAAGGTAGGTGGGAGAAAGATCATCACCAATCAAAGTCCTCAAAGCAGTAGTTGAGGAGGTCTAGTATAGGTCATCATCTTATATTGAAATATTCAACATCTTAGTAAATTTTTCTTACTGATCAGAGGGAGATAGACACTTTTCAACAGGTGCAGACTCATAGAGACAAAACACAGAAGTATCAGGCCATGCAGGAGGAGATGTTTTCTTTGTAGAAGAGTGATACCTATGAGATTATGGCACTTCCCAATGAATGGAGAGCACTATAGAAAAAATGGGTCTACAAGATGAAGAGAGATGACAAGAATAAGGACATTAGATACAAATCCAAACTTCTTTTAAGAGCACTAGTCAAAGACCAGGGGTGGATTTTGATGAGATACTTTCTCCTATTGTGAATGACTTCTATTAGATTTGGTTGCTAGCCTAGATCTGGAGCTAGAGAAGATGGATGTGAAGACTACATCTCTTCATGGTAGCCTAATAGAGGAGATCTACATGGAGCAAAAAAAAAGGATTTCTGGTCAATGGGAAAGAGAACTTAATATAAAAATTGAAAAAGAGTTTGTACAGATTGAAATAGGGCCCTAGATAGTGGTACAAGATGTTTGATTCTTTCATGTAGAGTCATGAATATCTAAATACAAGTGTGTATCCATTTTTATTCTGGTTAGTATAAATGAACTTTAGTATAAAATTAGTACCCCATCAAGAAATAGGCTGACCCAAAAGTAGAAAAGGCTCTACCAATACAATCCCAAAGAGTTTGTGTCTAAAATCAGAAAAGGGCCGAAAGAAAAAAAAACCCAATTAGGGAAAGACAAGAAAGTCCTAGTAGACTTATACAAGAAAACCTAATGGGGCAGCGTGCAACCTGTCGAGTTTCTATGGCCTTAGAGTAAGCAGCGGAAACAAAAAATTTACTGGCCATTAACCCATAACATGAGATCACATCAACGACTATGCAATGGGAAGGATAGTTTTAGCAAGAGAAACCTGGTCTTGGGGCTTGCCCAGTGACAATACCTCATAGTCATGTGCGGTCTTCAACGCCATGTCTTGGACGGTGTCTCTACAACTCCTGGTCATCGCCATGACTCCGACCTCCACCACAGAATGCGGTTGACGTGTCCTCCTAAGAGGCAAACATCTCCTGCCTCCACAAATAGTCCACACAAACCACCTTGAACTCCTGCCATTCTAGAGGAACTTGCAGGAAGGAGACGACCCTCCTATTGGTGTACTAGCAGCAATCTGCTCTCCGAAACTCAGACTGCTTTTCTACAACTGTCTTTCTCTCGATGTGCCTCCCTGGTCGGGTAGCACTTGCTTGGGCTCTCTCAATTACCAAAACCAGAGAGGACAAAACTTTGCAGAGCAACTGATGTTCTGAGTTGTGTGTTTTGATAAGCCCCCAGTAACTCTCTATTTATAGTACAGGGTAGGGTCAGGGTTCCTAGTCTATTCGGGAGTAGAAGGATCTGGAAATTCCATGAATAACTTGCATTGTGGTAGATGAACTGACCGGTTAACAAGTGAGCTAGTCAGTTGGCAGCATGAGCCGATCCGTTCACCCAGTGAACCAATCATTTCACTTCCCAGACTTTCCTGCAATTGACTTTCCTCAATCGTTTCCAATTAATGCAAAGATTAATCCTTATTCCAATTGAATTGAACAAGTGAAACGTGAAAGTTTTCCTCCAACATGGCAAATCCCAATTTCCTCAGTTAATAGGACTGTGAGCCGCTCGTTTCACCAAGTGAACTGGTCGGTTGGCTCACACCAGCCGATTGGCTCACAAGGGTGAATCGGTCGGTTGACCGTCCTAACATTGCGAATGCAGTCTCCAATCAACTTGTCACTCTAACCAGCTAGTTCAACACTTGAACTTGATAGTTCTAAGTCCAGTCAGTTAATTGTCTATTTAATTGAGTACCTAAACACCTTTAGTCTCAATCTAAACATCATTCATGG
The DNA here is from genome assembly GCA_963693085.1 of Alisma plantago-aquatica. NCBI lineage: Eukaryota > Viridiplantae > Streptophyta > Magnoliopsida > Alismatales > Alismataceae > Alisma > Alisma plantago-aquatica. Next base: position 651,948,472 of record OY856410.1, read on the forward strand.
ACAATCTCCTCTTCCAGGGGTGTCCTATGTGTGTGACCCTGTAGGTTCCAATTGACATTGGCAGTGAATGTTCATAAAAACTTATGATATCACAAGCAATGAGCAGAATCTAGTAATTCATCATTGCTACCCAAGTAACTCAAAAAGTTGGAGAAAAACTTCAACCTACAATCTATTACTAGTGTTATTGTGATTGTATAGTTCCTTTGTCTCTGACATCCAGATTGAACTTAAGGCATGGAACGTTATCCTCTTCAAAATTCAATCCATGTTCCTTGAACTAGAGTAGACTATTTGAGATGCACGTGACTTCACATATCATATATTGAACCACATGAGTATGGCCATACAATTCTCAGTCTCGCTTATCAAGGTGCCCTAGATATCATACTCCTTCTGGGAGGGACAAATCCCATCTCTATCACTCTCAGTCTATCCCCATGTGTCAAAGTCACTCAATCATCACCTTTATAATAAACCATGTTTCAGGACTGCGTTTGATGATGTCAGAGTGTACCCAATCACATGTGATGAGTGCAGTGATTTTAGGTCTAAGAACCACAATCACCACCATCACTATGAGAGATGATTGTGACTACTATTCCATGGTATACATGTATCACTCTCACGGTGGGTCTGTCAAATATACTGTTCTCTAACATATATATGTGTGCTTGACTTGATATCATATATCATGACTAATGAGACTTTGTCATCAGTCAACACACACTCTAGTCTTATGTATTATTGTTGTCTATTTTTCTTCCACAATAATATCTGACTAGGGACATAAAAATAATGTATGTACTCTTATCATACATATGGTCTCATTGTTCAGGTCCTCAACCTAAATACATATGTCATCGAGTCACATCATTCTTTAGACATCTATCATGTATGTGTCATCATCTCATGAGTGTGACAAACATAATAGATGGAATTATCGTTATCATTATCAAATCAAGTATCATATTCCTCACTGCAATCATCATATGATAGGCTCTTTGGGCATTCTATACCACAGACTCCCACTTGCAGTTAGAGCCAATCACCCACGAATCACATTCCAAGTGATCCTAACATGTCCATCATGTTTCTGCTGCACAATTGATTTTATAGCGGGTAAGCAACATTTGCTTTAAGTCGGTATATTTCATATTTCACATCCCCTTGTTGTACGACAACTCATATGAGGTGGAAGTGCCGTAGAATACTATTTGAAATTCCTTTGCCTAACCAATAGCTCCATTGTTATCATAATATTACTACAGAGTCACCATTGGTCAAAAACTCCCATAAGTTCATCCATATGAAATTCTAGATGCATACAATATCCTTTATAGTGTTCATAACACTAAGGTACTCAACTTGTTATTGTAGAATTAATTAATTATTTTATGTGGGAACATTTCCAACTAACAATTCCTATTTCGAGGTCAAAATACAATTTTGTCATTTCTGAAGCTTGCATCGGTGTAACTCTTTACATCTGATGCGATGATTTTGAGTCGCATTTATAGATTTTTTTACTTGTATTTTATGCATTTATTGGTCATTCTGGTGGTTAATATTGCATAATTCATTTGCTTTGGTCTATGAGCCTTCTCAACATCAATTCTCCCTTATTTTAGTGGTTTGAGCATAAATGATTAAAATAATATGTTTTATTTCGGCTTATGTGGGTTTGTGTTGCAATTTCAGGGAAAACACATATCTGCAGTTGTCGATACCATCGACAACTCTCAATACTATCGACACAACCGCAAGTTGCTAGCCGTAAGGAGAAGCACAGAGTCGATACCATCAACATGCAAGTCGATGGTAGCGACTCACCATCAGGTTGCTGGCGAGAAGATAGTCGATACTATCGACTCCAAAGTCGATACTATCGACCCCAGAAGATTCAGTGATGGAAAAGGACAAAAAGTGACACCTAAGAGTGTCGATACCATCGACCCTCGTCGATGGTATCGAGTTAGCATCAGGTGCAACGAAGAGAAGGAAAGAAGATTTGTCGATATCGCACAGAGTCGATACCATCGACTCGCGTCGATGGTATCGACACCGTCAGATACAAGTTTGTTTCAGATCGATCTAAATCCAACGGTTGTGATATTTTTGCAACCTAACTCGGTGATTATACCTAATGACGGCGGCCAGGAGCAATCCATCACATCATTAGCCACTGCACAAGTCCCGAGAAGGTGTGGAGAGAAGAACAGAGCCCAGAAGCACGCCCCAGCCATTCTGGAAGCCAAAGAAGACGTTTTCCACCGCTGAAAGGCTATAGATCGCGCATTCCACACTGAGGAATGCTTGGATCTTCTCCGTTCAGGGGTTTATTCACTTATTCACATTTTTCTCCATGTTTCTCCTTTTCTCTACCATGTTTTGCTCTGAGATGAACATGCGGGGATAATCCCCTTTGTCTTTAGGACTGGAAGTAGCCCGGGGAAGCATTGTATGACATTTTTATCATAGTAATTCATCATTTATCTCTTAAATCCGTGGTATGATTTCGTTTTCTCAATTATATTGTTATGCTTGATCACCATAATGATAATATAATTCCCTTAATTTCTTTGAAAGACGAATTAACGGTTGAAAAGAGACGAAATTCACATTAATTAACAAATCCCTTGAACAAGGCGATGTACGGTTAATGGTGGAAACCCAGAGATCGATTTTAATGCACTTAGTTTAGGGTATAGGTTACTACGACAGTGGAACCGACCTAGACATAGGTAGTGAATTGTACCACGACAGTGGGCAATTATGACTATAGGCCACTACCCGGATTGAGAGATGAACTTGTTTATCTATATAGAAATTCATACAATGAAAACCCGCGGTGAAACCGCAATCCTAAAGATATCCATTTGAATTGATTAAATTAAACCTTTAATCGATTGCTTTATTTTATTTTATTTTCGTTTTAATTTTACAACAACTATCAAACTCTTTTATTCGGTTTAGCTGATCGCAAACAGTTAGTAGTAGTCTACTGATAGTTCAGTGTCCCTGAGTTCGACTCGGGCCTCACAAGGGCATATACTACATTGAAGCGTACACTTGCGTTCGACGCACGGTAAAAGTGTGTCAACATCCAACTCTTCCTTATTATCATAACTAAAGAACTAATCCTTTTAGTACTATACAAGTACACAAAGATGTCCTTCATGGTATTCTAGTAACTCTTACTAGAGTTCGACAGATATCCATTTGTCATGTCCAATACATACGAGATAACTGGATATTTATATCATATAGTCATACAAGATGATGATTTCATATCTTCTTGTCATGTCCAATACATACAAGATGATGAGTTTGTATATTCTTTTCACGTCCAATACATACAAGATAGTTAGTTCATATTTTCTTGTCACATCCAATACATACAAGATAACAAGATGAGTTCATACATGATAGATCCAATTGCAAATGCATATGGCATCTATCCATGTGTTCCTTATTCTTCATAAGAATTGGAACACTTGGCTCTTGAGAGACTAACTCCATGGAACATGGACAAGTTTTCTCTCACCATGATAAACTCATTCAACATCTAGCCAAAGTATGTTCTCTTTCCTAGGATAAGAAGCCCTCTTGATCTATATCTATACATCTTGATTCCTATCACACAGGATGCTTCTCTAAAAACCTTTAGAATGCACTTTGTTGCCAGGTTTTAAAATTTGCAGTATAAGGATGTTATTCCCCATCAATATATGGAATATACATATGCTCCCACTAAATTCTTGTAATCACACATTACTTCTTTATTCTGACTCAAGTCAAACTCTTTGACTATCTTGTTAAATAGAAGATTCCAGTTCTGAGGTGCCCGCTTCAATCCAGAGATTGATCTATGTAGCTTTTGTGGACTTTATTTGCATTATTGGATTTATAAAACCTTTAGGTTGTGTTACATACACATCCTGCACAATATTCCATTTAAGGAATGTGGTTTTAACATCCATATGCCAAATCTCATAGTCATATTAAGCTACAATGGCAAGCATTATCCTGACAGATTTATCCTTGGTAACTGTTGAAAAGATTTCATCATGTTCAACATCTTGAACTTGTTAGAAACTCTTTTCAACCAACTTACCCTCCATGCAAGTCTTGTACTGGTAGACCCTAAAGTACCCTATGGATTTTACCCCTTTAGGTGGATCAACCAAGGTCATACTTTGTTGTTGTACATGGAGTCCATCTTGGATTTCATGGCTTCAAGTCGTATCTCAGTTTTTGGTTCTCATTAGCTTCTAGGTAGTCTGTTGACTCATCATATGATCAACTCATCACCTTCGTGTCCATAAGATATCATATATCATTCAAGCTCTAGGCATATTCTACCAGAATCATGAGTCTCGTGTGTTACTTATGGAACCTTGAGATTCCATAATTTTGTGGTTCTCTTTATTCCCAGTGTTAAGCAAAGCATTTGCCCAAAAGGAAATTTGAAGTTTTAGCTAATAATCACACTCTAACTTATCAAGGTGTGATTCCTTCTTTTTTATACACTTCTTATGAGACACTATCATTGTGTTTCAGATGGAGTCTGTCATGATACTGATGAATGCATATTCATCATGGAATTTAATTACCATCTTGGGCTCATTTTGACTCAACATATCAAATTTCACTCATTAAAATCAAAATATATCATAATGCGCAAAATTACTTAACTGATTCGATTATCAAGATTTTTATTGAAGTTATGTTGATTTGATGTAGGTCTTGATAAGGTTGAATAATCAGCTGGAACCCACCTTCACTCACTTTTGATATTGACCAATCAGTCTTAACCAAACAGTTTGCTCTAACGGTCTCTCAGTTTTAAGATATTCACCTATACTTTTTTATTTTTATTTTTTTTCTAATCATTTTTAAATTCATAGTTTACCATTCATATTTAGCAATCGTCTAGCATGGTACTGAACTGAGATTACCATTTTTTGCAGATATTGTGCATGGTGCAAACGCGTAGCACCGACTACACGCAACGAGTACCAGAGGTTCCACTGCCGGGACCTAACGACGAGGAGGATTACAATCAAGACCAACTGGAAGATAGAAATTCCGACACAGAACAAGAAGCCATGGCCGAAGAGTAGACGATATGGGAGAAGATCAAAGCTTCTTCCTCATCCGCATCAAAGGGGCCAATCAAGAAGCAGGTGATCAACGTTCTGACTTATAAGATTGATCCTGCATTGATCAACTTGGCCAAGTCAAATGCATTCCATGGGCTAAAGAATGAAGACTCGGTGACTCACATCAGCTAGTTTGTGGAGAACTGCGACATGGTAAAAATAGACAGGTTTCCGCAGGAGACGCTCTATCTGAAGTTGTTCCCGAGTTCTCTGGCAGGAAATGCACGAGAATGGCTGCATAATCTTGATGACGAATATGTGGAATCGTGGAACCACATGGTGGAGGTGTTCTTTGAAAGGTTTTTCCCGCCCGAGAAGACAAATGATATGATCAGAAAATTCCATAATTTTAGCCAGAAAGTAGGAGAGACTTACTCTGAGACCTGGGAAAGGTTTCAGATCATGCTTAGGAGGTGCCCGCATCATGGTCTCGACAAGGAGACGCAGGTCAAAATCTTCTATTTTGCTCTCTCCGAGCATGATAGAAGTAACATGGATTCCGTAGGTTCATGTTTCTTTTTGAACAACACAAACACGAGGTGTTGGGAAATTCTGAAAAACATGGCCAAGAAGCAATCATGGGGCGACAGAGATGCCGTAGAGCACGTTCGAGCTATGGGAGAGTCAAAGATCATCAAAGAGATGAATGAGAAGATGGACCTTCTAGCAAAGAAACTGCTTGCAAAAGAAGCACTACTACAGAAATGGCTTATAAATTCACTTTTCAAGGTGTCGATTGTATACATAAACGGACACCTAAACTCTACAGTGTCGGTTTATAACATAAACTGACATACAATCTGTGAAGGTCGACCAGACACGAGTACCGCTTTTATTAAGTGTCAGTTAATTAATAAAAAACCGACACCTAAAATCAACCGCCAAAACCAAAATTCCAGCGAAAAAATTACCTCCAAAATTTGACATATGTCGTCGGTTCATAAATAAATAACCGACGACTAAAGGGTATTCGCGAGACAGGAATAGTTGTTGGTTGTCCTTTAGTTAAAAACCGACGACTATAATCTAGTATAGGTGCCGGTTTTTGGTATAGAACCGACACAGTTGGTTTATTTGTCAGTTTTTTAGAATAACCAACACTTATTGTCAACTTAATAGCTCACCAGCGCGAGCTTCTCTTCCCCTTTCCCTTTTTCATTCTCGATTTCTGTTAGGTCTGGCAATTTCTTGCTCACCCCCGCCAGTCGTTGCTCCTCCGCCGCCTCTGCCGTGCTCCTGCTCCTGCCCTCGCCGCTGCTCCGTGCTCACCGGCGGCTGTGCTCCTGCTCCTGCTCCTACCGTCTGTGCTCACCGGCGGCCGTCCGTGCTCCTGCTCCGTGCCATCGCCGTTGCTCCACGCCCTTGCCGCTGCTCCGTGCCCTCGCTGCCACTGCCGCTGCTCTGTGTCCTCGCCAGTGCTTCTCCTCTCTTTGCCGCCACCTCTGCCGGTGGCTGCTGTGCTCTGGCCGATGCTCTCCTCTGCCCTCAAGGTATGCCCGCCTGCCCTGCCTTCTTCCTTCTTCCTCTACTCCAGCGGCTGCTTGGGTGGTGCCAAGGCACGCCCAAGCAACTGCTGGGCATTTTTTTTAAAAGTTATTTACTTATTTGTGTTTAGGGTTTAGGTACTGATTTTGTGTTTCTACTGAGTTGAATCCTCTATTGTCTATACAATACATGTAATTTTCCTAGTATCGTGAAAGATTCTCAATCGTTTGTATCACATGGGATTCTTATCTCAACACAATGGACTGCAATATATGCATCTAATGCCTTAAATGGAAGACTCGGATGTTATAAAATCCCATCAAAGTAGGTAGAAACAACTTATATATATTCAGATCTTAATAATCCCATGAAGTGCACATTATCTTACTCAGGAAAAGTATGTGTATAATGTAGGATTAGTTCCATATAATGGTTCTATTTTAGTAAGCACCTAGAAACCCGTCCAAGATTTACTCATTAGGAGTAAATCTTGGATAGTCCCCGGTTTGGGACTGTTCTTGAACACCTAATCTCACTTAGGATGTAAGTGTATAATGTGTATTGGGTTTTCGAGAAAATTTCGGTAGCATTTCCTCATTTGTTCTCTAAGTACATATGTAGACTTCTTTTCAAGCTATCATGTCTACCACAATAAAGTTGGTTATGACAAGCAATAAAAGGTTAACTGATGTTATACAACTTTTTCTGAAAATATATAACATCGTTATATGTACTTACACTTTGTTAATACTAATATTATGCAGTCTCTGTCAACCCATAACAGTCACTATGAACTGGGCCTCTATGTCAATGTTAACGTTCCCTATTGAAGAACAATTGAACATCATCCTAGATGATCGTTCCTTAAACAAATTGGTCATACCCAAACATGGCGTTTTCTAAAAGGAAGACACTACATGCCTGGTAAAGTGACCCTAACTTTTGGCAATTATTCACATGTTATCGAGGTTGAGTATGATTTGGAGGGAAATCTTGTATCAAAATCCGGTTGGCGTGATTGGATTGGAGAGATGCATGTGGTCCATTGCAACAAGCTTTTTCTCCATCCAGTTGGCCATATTTCCATCAAAGTTTGGATAACCAACAGCAACTGCGAGACCCCCGATCATATACTGTGGTATGAGCGCACGTCGTCGCATATCAGCTCAGACGAATATGAATCTGAGGTCCCCTGTCAGTTCAGATTCATCTAAATACAGTGAGGAGCTTCGTGACACAGCTTCATCATCAAAAAGACCACGGTAAGTCCAATTAACAAATATAATTGTCAAGCAATCAATACTCATAGCTGCTTTCTATTCTGAACTTCAGGAGAAGATCGCCACAATGATAAGTCCTCGAAGTTACTGATGCAGGACCATGTTGGTGTAGTATTTAGTTGTCTATCTATCTAGACTTGTTTGTATTAATAGTTTTTTTAATTATGCGCATGTTTAGGGGTACACCAACCTCTTTGTTTAGTTATTGTTTAGGGGTACACCCCTGTGTGTGGATGTAAAAAGAGATTAATGAATGGAACTCAAAGTTGCTACATGAAACCCGTCCAACACATTATTTGTTGGCCTAGAAACCCGTCCAAGATTTACTCATTAGGAGTAAATCTTGGATAGTCCCCAGTTTGGGACTGTTTTTGAACACCTAATCTCGCTTAGGATGTTAGTGTATAATGTGTATTGGGTTTTCAAGAAAATTTCGGCAGCATTTCCCCGTTTGTTCTCTAAGTACATATGTACTTGGAGAACAGCGGGGAAATGCTGCCGAAATTTTCTTGAAAACCCAATACACATTATACACTTACTAGTGAGATTAGGTGTTCAAGAATGGATAGGTGGTACACATTTATTATATATAATAATGACATCACATGTATTTGTTAACCCTAGACCCTAATCTTGTCCTAATATATACTTGTTTTCTCTTTGATCATAGAATGGATAGATCATGGATGTCCATTCGCAATCATTGCACCCCAGAGTTTATTTCTGGTCTTGACCAGTTCATTAGATTTGCCGAGGAACATAGGAAACAACCTGAAGATAGGTTCTATTGTCCATGTAGGCATTGCGGTAACAACTTGAAAGTCAACACTGGTGACGAAATTAAAACTCATGTCATGGGAAACGGGATTATACAAGGCTATACAGAATGGCAGTGGCATGGAGATATTTCAAACCTGAAACTAGTGGATGTCGATAGCAGTGCTTGTGTGGAAGAAGAAATTGCCTACAATGACGTAGATGTGAATGAACCAGTTCCAGTAGATATCGTTGATGCGATGCTGGATAGTTGTGGGGTAGAGCACACCGATCCACCTCCCATTTTTAGAATAGGTTCTTGATTGATTCCAATTCTAGACATTGATCAATATTTCACTAACTCTACACTAATAATTTTTGTTTGTATTCTCTTTGAAAAATAAATATAGGAAGAAGGAAGCCACACAGCAATGGAACTACTTGGACCCCAAAGGCTGGGAGGAGTTTGTTACCCAAAGAAAAACAGATTAATTCAAGGTATTAAGCGCCACTCCCAATTTAATTAATATACGTTTTTATGTATTCACCTATTCAAGATTAACCTTTATTGTTACTAACCAAATCAATGTGCTAACTAACTAGGCTATCAGAGATGCTCAACGACAACTACATGTTACGACCACACAATGGGTCCAAGAGGATATGCAGGCATTCGCCAAAGGTTATATAGATATATAGGCAGCAAGCCATGAAACAGCAAAAGAAGCCCCAATGAAGAGAATCAGGGTATAGATACAATACATAAAGTGCAGCACACACAAGTGCTTCAGATTCATATAACAACATGATAGACTAACACATATATAGTGCATAATAACAACAGCTCGGAATTTACATACAACACTAGCTTAGTACATATATAGTGGGACTAAGGTGATGATCCCACCTGCTAAAACAGGTTACCAACAACTACATGTTGTTGTATGTAAATTCCGAGCATGTAGTTGTCGGTAACCTGTTTTAGCAGGTGGGATCGTCACCTTAGTCCCACTATATATGTACTAAGCTAGTGTTGTATGTAAATTCGATGCTGCTGTTGTTATGTACTATATATGTGTTAGTATGTCATGTTGTATGGACATTGATTGTATTGCTCAGGTATTATATAGTCTCATTAGATAATATGAAATATATCAATCTTATTTATAGATCATTAATTATATATATACATCATTCTCTTTACAGGTGTTTAAAGCTGACCCCACTACAGGAACGGACTTACCAGATGTACATGCTCCCTATACGATGGGAGAATTAAATGAAGTAAGAGAAGAATGGGCAACAGCCATACAAATAGTGGGGGTTTTAAAATATAATTGGGATGTTGATAGAGAATAATGACTAAAGAATGATATTTTGTAAATGAATTTCTGAATTATAATATATGTGTGAATGTTTCTACATGTCTAGATGTTTCTACATGCGTCTGAGTGTAAATGAATGAAAGTGTTGGTTGCTATATGAATGTTTCTACATGTGTGAATGTGAATGAATGGAACTGCAGATTGCTAGCTACATGAATGTTTCTAAATGTGTGAAAATAAAATGGAACTGCAGGTTGTATTGCTAAATGCATGTGTGAATATTTTTGTTGTTAAATTTGCAGGTTTGTGGCCTGTTGTTGGCTGATATCAATGGATGTCGTAAAGCCTGCAGTTAACTGCAGGTTTCTCATCCTACGACCAGCCACAGCAGGTCTGCATACTGACAGAAAAAAAAACAATAGGCGTCGGTTATTTGTATAACACCAACACACAAAGTTATAGTGTCGGTTTTATATAAATAACCGACGCCTGTTCCCTATGGCGCGAAGGTATATGGCGTCGGTTTATTATCTAATAACCGACGCTGATAGTGGCCAAGATGGCGCCCTTTCTGTGGCATGAAGGTATATGGTGTCAGTTTCTTATCTAATAATCGATTCCTATACCTTCGCGCCACAGCAAACAGGCGTGATTTCGGTGGCGCGGGAAGAGTTTGGGCGTCAGTTTTGGAACTGACGCGTAGTGGGTGAGCTTTTAGTGTCATCCACATAGGTGTCGCTTAGAAACCGACACTAAAGGCCTTAAATAACCGACACTAAAGGTAGGTTCTGTAGTAGTGAAGATACCAAAATAGATGATGAGGCTCAAGTAAAGTTTATGCGCCAGTAGCAGGGGTACAGAAACAATGATTATTCATGGAGGAAGGATAAGAAATTTTCCTGGAAAGATCCAAATAACTTCTTGCAGGACTCTGATGTAAAACCCCAGCCGGCGGCGGAGGATAAGAGCAAGGAGTTGCTCAACCAAGTGATAAAGTAGAACCAAGAACTGATGAACACTTTTGGCCAGCAGATCAAGCAACAGGGGGAATTCATGAATGAGTTTGGGCAGACATTGCAGAGCCATGGGGCTCAGATGAGGACAATAGAGATGTCTATGGCACAAATGGCAGCTGAGATTGCCAATCTAAAGAAGCCAGTGTAGCAAGGCTTTCCGGATAACACAAACATTCCAAGAGGAAACCAACAGGCAAAGGCAATCTTTCTACGGAGTGGTAAGAAGATTTTAAACCCCAAGGCCGATGAACCAAGCAAACACCAGTCAGAAACTGAAGGTGAGGCCACATAGGAGGTGCCAATTCCAGTCACAGAACCGGTTGAGGATATAGTAGAGGAAGTCACAGCTGAACCTGCTACTACTGAAGAGGAGGTGACAAAGAAGAGGACACCATATGTGCCACCACATCAAAGGGCACAGGCTGTCCTGGTCCCATATCTGAATAGTGTGAAAGCAAAGAAAGTGGACACCCAGTTCAAGAAGTTTCTGGACGGTTTTAGAAAGCTCTCTGTCAACATTCCATTATTAGAAGCAATCGAGCAGATACCCTCCTACGGGAAGTTCTTGAAAGACATCATCACAAAGAAAAGGAAAATCCCTGATACGGAGGTTGTGGTTCTCAAGGAGCAGGTGAGTGCCTTCATCATGGGCACGTTACCACCAAAAAGGCAGGATCCGGGCTGCTTCAATATTTCATGTTACATTGGTAAGGTGAAATTCGGCGAAGCACTGTGTGATTCCGGGGCAAGCATAAATCTGATGCCTCTCTCTACGTTCAAGAAATTGGGTTTAAAAGAATCAAGGCCGAGCAATATGACAATACAGTTGGCGGATAATTTAGTGGTGAAGCTTTATGATATTTGTGAAGATGTGTTGATGAAAGTAGATCGGTTTGTATTTCTAGCAGACTTTGTTGTAATGGAGATGCAAGATGAACAGAGTAATGAGTTACTCCTTGGACGACCATTCCAAGCCACTACTGACATGATACTTGAGATGGGAAGAGGTCGGTTGACCTTGGGTATCGCTGATGATCGGTTTGAGACGGTCATGCCCTCAAGTACTACGCAATCTAAAGTAAAGGAGCACTACCGCATGATGAAGCATTGTGATTAGAATATTTCTATTTGTCTAGGGAAGCCATTTTTAGATATGGCTCATGTGATGACTAGAGTAGAAAAAGGGACACTGGCTGTAGACATCATGGAGCAGACCAAAGTTGTGTCTGTTAGCAAGGTTGTGGGTTTTCCCAATGCTGAAGATGCAGACATCCCTCCCTCTACTAAAGATGAGGCCATGGCATACCCAGAATTATTGCTTGAAGCCTGCCTGGTTAATATAACACATGATTGGATGAGAAGCACGTCACTACAAGAGTGTTCTAAGATGCTTCAAGTGCTTCCATGCTTTTACGCTAGGTACTGTGAGGACCTTGGAGAACTTCCACCACCGCTTCAGTCATCCTTGATCAGCCCGCCAGATTTAGAATTGAAGCCATTGCCACCACACTTGAAATATGCATTCCTAGCTAAGGGTGAGAAGCTTCCTGTGATGATTTCGGCATATCTGAGTGCCGAGGAGGAAGATCAATTGCTGATTGTGTTGAAGAACCACTGAGGTGCATTCGGGTGGTCGGTAGCAGACATCAAGGGGATTTCCCCTACATTGTGCCAGCACAAGATCCGGCTCGAGGAGGGAGCCAAACTGGTGATTCAGCCACAACGTCGACTAAATCCGAGCATGATGGAGGTCGTAAAGAAGGAGGTGATCAAGCTCCTTTCTGCAGGTATCATCTATGCTATATCCGAATCGACATGGGTGAGTCCGACATAGGTAGTCCCTAAAAAGGGGGGAATTACTGTGACACATAATTTATTAAATGAACCTGTCACTACCCGCTTGGTAACAGGGTGGCGTGTATGTATAAACTACCGTAGATTGAATGTTGTTATGCTTAAGGATCATTTCCCTCTCCTATTCATTGATCAGATTTTGGAGCGATTAGCGGGTCGGTCTCATTTTTGTTTTCTCGATGGTTATTCGGGGTACAATCATATTTCAATTGATCCTAAGGACCAAGAGAAGTCCACCTTCACTTGTCCTTACAGAACTTTTGCATACCGCTGTATGCCATTTGGTCTGTGTAATGCACCGGCAACCTTTCAACGTTGCATGCTTGCCATTTCTCCGATATGGTTGAACGCTGTTTGGAGGTTTTTATGGACGATTTCTCCGTCTATGGTGCGTCCTTTGATGAATGTTTATACAATTTGGACAAGGTTTTGCAATGCTATGAGGACACACATTTGGTCCTCAATTGGGAGAAATGCCACATGATGGTCAGCGAAGGGATCGTGCTTGGACATAAAGTGTCTAGCAAGGGGTTGGAGGTAGACCCGGTGAAGATCGAAGTGATTTCCAAATTGCCACCACCGAATTTGGTTAAAGGGGTACGGAGTTTTCTAGGTCACGCCAGTTTTTATCGCCGCTTCATAAAAGACTTCTCTAAAATCGCCAAACCATTATCTGAGTTTTTGGAAAAGGATGTTGTGTTTGATTTTAACGACAAGTGTTTACATGCGTTTAACGTGCTTAAAGAAAAACTGATATCCGCACCGGTTGTGCAAACACCAGACTGGACCAGTGGGGGATGTTTTGGGACAATGTGTGGACAATAAACCCGTTGTGATTTTCTATGCGTCTAAAACTTTAAATGACGCACAGTTAAACTACACGACAACTGAAAAAGAACTGCTCGTCGTTGTTTTTGCTTTTGAAAATTTTCGGCAATATCTTGTAGGATCAAAAGTTGTCGTATGGACGGACCACGCCTCCATTAAGTACTTGATGGAGAAAAAGGATGCCAAACCTAGACTGATTAGGTGGATCTTACTTTTACAAGAATTTGATATTGAAATCAAAGATAAGGCGGGAATAGAAAATGTGGTTGCGGACCATCTTTCTAGGTTGGAAAGGGTATATGAGAAGGATGTGCACATACCCATTACTGAGACGTATCCCGATGAGCAACTTTTATCTGTGAAATCTAAAGATCCTTGGTTTTCTTATATAGTCAATTATCTTGCTTGCAAAATTATCCCGGATGATTGGACATACCAAGAGAAAAAGAAATTTTTCCATTCTTTGCAGTATTATTTTTGGGATGACCCTATTCTGTTGAAGCAATGCAGGGATGGTGTGTTGCGCAGATGTGTACCAGAAGTGGAATATGAAAGTGTCTTACATCATTTCCATACTCTACCGACGGGTGGTCACCATGCAAGTTCTAGAACTGGAGCCAAGGTACTGGAGAGTGGTCTCTACTGGCCTACTTTGTTCAGGGACGTCTATGACTATGTGCGGCAATGTGATTCCTGCCAAAGGGCAGGTAACATTTCAAAAAGACAGGAGATGCCCCTCAATGTATTTCAAGAAGTCGAGGTGTTCGACCTGTGGGGTATTGATTTTATGGGACCCTTTGTGTCCTCCAATTCTAACTTGTACATTCTATTAGCTGTTGACTATGTATCGAAGTGGGTAGAGGCAATACCCACTAGGACTAATGATGCTACCGTAGTGTGCAGGTTTGTCAAGGAACACATTTTCTACAGGTTTGGTGTACCAAGAATGATCATTACTGATGGAGGTACACATTTCTGGAATCAGAAGTTCGCAACACTATTGAGAAAGTACGGGGTAAAGCACAACATTGGTACCCCGTACCACCCGCAGACACAGGGGCAAGTGGAAGTCTCCAATAGGGAGATTAAGAAGATCTTGGAGCGCACTGTGGCTTCCACAAGAAAGAATTGGAGCATCCTGCTACCAGACGCTTTGTGGGCGTACAGGATGGCGTTTAAGACACCTATAGGCACTACGCCTTTTAGGTTGGCTTACGGTCGGGCCTGCCATTTGCCGGTGGAATTGGAGCATAAAGCGCATTGGGAACTGAGGAAGCCAAATTTGAACTATGATGAAGCGGGAAAGAAGAGGTTGCTTGAGTTGAATGAACTTGACGAGCTGAGGATGAATGCATTTGAAAGCTCACAGATCTACAAGGAGTGAACAAAGTTGATTCACGATCGCCATATTCAGATGCGTGTTTTCAAGAAAGGAGACTGTGTACTCTTGTTCAACTCCAGGTTGAAGATGCATCCTGAGAAATTGAAATCCCGATGGAGTGGACCATTCACCGTAGAGGAAGTCAGGCCACATGGCACAATCATGGTGCATGATGGAGAGACAACATTCTTGGTGAATGGACAACGATTGAAGTTGTACTTCGGTGAAGATTACACGAGGAAAGTGTAGGAGGTCAAACTCATTGCACTTAAGGATACATGACGAGCTTGATTCTGTCTAGCCTAAGATGTTAAATAAGGGCGCTTGTTGGGAGGCAACCCAGCCATAGGTAGTTTCGTTTCATTTCTTTCACATTTGTAGGTTAGTTTGTTTTGATTTTGTTTTTAGTGTAAACAAGGTACCTTGATCGTTTGTTCAATGTGCAGGACTGAGGCAGGGTCGATACTATCGACCCTTGTGTCGATAGTATCGACATGGGTACGGGTTGGCAGCTACAGAAATCTCACTACGTCGATACTATCGACGGCCTCGTCGATAGTATCGACACACCAACAGGCTGATCGCAAAACTGAGGTCGATAGTATCGACATGCATGTCGATACTATCGAGATCTCTGGAGATATTCAGACGAAAATTGTCTCAGTGAAGTCGATACCATCGACAGGCATGTCGATGGTATCAACCCAGCTATAGCCAGAAGGCTGCGGCCGGGCCTCACGAGGGTGTTGCCCTAAGCAGAAGTTGATACTATCGACTTGTGTCGATGGTATCGACGCGACATGTCACCGATCTGCGAGAGGAAATCAACGGCAATCGTTGCACCAAGAGAGTCGATCCGTGGGATGGGTCGATACCATTGACACCCGTCGATGGTATCGACGCATCATCGATCTGGGCCCCCTAATCCGGCTAACGACAACCGTCGATACTAGCGGAAGATGGATTGTGCTATAGGAGTCGATACCATCGACTCACGTCGATGGTATCGACGGTCAGACAGCAGCGCTGGCCACAGTTATAAAAGGGAAGGATTGTTGTCATATGATGTCACACATTCAGAGCTTTCTTCCTCCACTTGTGCCGAGCGTCGTGTTGAGCGATAAGAGCCTGGCAACGAGCATCAAAGGAGCGTGTTCTTCCATGAGCCTTCACCGAGCAGAGATCGCCTTCTCTGACCTTCACCAAGCTCCGTCTTCTATCCCTTCTTCTTCGACAATGGTGCATACTGTCGGTGCATCTTCTTCATGCGCGACACCAATGGAGATCCCAATGTTCATTCCTCCACCGACTACATCTATTCTGCGTCCGCGGATTGTCCATCCTTCTGCGGAGGTCAAGAAGGTTTACGAGGAACTGATGAAGCACAAGATAGAGCCGACCCGCTACGTCGACCGGGACATGATCCGCAATCTGGGGTTCGAGGCCAATCTTGCCTACATTCTCAAGGGATAAGCAAGGCATACGGGCAGGAGGCCCGATGAGATGGAATTCCACACCGACGGCCAGCCCTTTTTTGGGGTATGGCTCACATACAAGGAGCTAGTGGCAGAGTTCATGGCGTCGCTTGATATTTGTGTCGTGCCAAATGACATCATCGCCACTGATCGGGAATGGATCAAAGGTTGGGTTTCTTTCCGGCTGTATAACAATGATTACACTCTCACCTTGAGGAAGTTCAATTCCATCTACAACTGGAATCATGGGAGAGAGCAGTACCGGCGGCTAGACAACAGGACAGACTATGATGCTATCTTTGCTGAGTTAGTGATTGCACCGCCCGCAAATCCGTGAGCTACCACAATGCGGCAGTGGCAGATTTCGAGCATCCGTTCATGCAGATTCTTCACCGCATGCTCTGTACCACCTTGTTTGCTTGTGGTGATCTGTCTCTCAGCAAGTTTCAAGAGACAGACTTGTTTTTCTTACACAAGTTGCTGAAGCGAGAAGAATGTAATTGGGGCCACTAGTACAGGAATGGTATGTAGCGTCGATTTTTTTAAGCCTGCAGCGTCACTTTTTAACCGACGCCTAAGTGGCCATCGCTATAGACTTTGCTCTATAGCGTCAGTTTATTTGACCAGAAAAAACCGACCTTACAGAGTAAACACCAACGCAAAAGGTTGTAAAAAATATGACCTAGGTGAGAAAAAAGGAGCCTGTAAGGTCGGTTATTCCAAAAAAACCGACCCTGTAAACACTCTTGGTCGAGAATATTGTCGACCGAACACATTTTCGGTCGACAATTTTCTCGACCGAGAGAGTTTACAGCGTCCGTTTTTTTAGAATAAAAGACGCTAAATATTGAATAACCACCTCTGTGCTCCTTCTTAGTCGACAATATTGTCGACCGAAGGGACTTCTAGAGTCTGTTATTTGGAAAAAACCGACGCTAGAGGTGCTTATACATGCGTGAACTTAAGTGGATATCGGTCGACAATATTGTCGACCGAAGGGACTTCTAGAGTCGGTTATTTGGAAAAAACTGACGCTAGAGGTGCTTATACATGCATGAACTTAACTGGATATCGGTCGAAAATATTGTCGACCGAAGGGACTTCTAGAGTCGGTTATTTGGAAAAAACCGACACTAGAGATGCTTATACATGCGTGAACTTAACTGGATATCGGTCGACAATATTGTCGACCGAAGGGACTTCTAGAGTCGGTTATTTGAAAAAAACCGACGCTAGAGGTGCTTATACATGCGTGAACTTAACTGGATATCGGTCGACAATATTGTTGACCGAAGGGACTTCTAGAGTCAGTTATTTGCAGTATTATTTGCAAAATTATCTCGGATGATTGGACATACCAAGAGAAAAAGAAAATTTTCCATTCTTTGCAGTATTATTTTTGGGATGACCCTATTCTGTTGAAGCAATGCAGGGATGGTGTGTTGCGCAGATGTGTACCGGAAGTGGAATATGAAAGTGCCTTACATCATTGCCATACTCTACCGACGGGTGGTCACCATGCAAGTTCTAGAACTGCATCCAAGGTACTG
This sequence comes from Alisma plantago-aquatica, assembly GCA_963693085.1. NCBI lineage: Eukaryota > Viridiplantae > Streptophyta > Magnoliopsida > Alismatales > Alismataceae > Alisma > Alisma plantago-aquatica. The sequence continues at coordinate 651,966,587 of OY856410.1, forward strand.
GAGAGTGGTCTCTACTGGCCTACTTTGTTTAGGGACGTCTATGACTATGTGCGGCAATGTGATTCCTGCCAAAGGGCAGGTAACATTTCAAAAAGACAGGAGATGCCCCTCAATGTATTTCAAGAAGTTGAGGTGTTCGACCTGTGGGGTATTGATTTTATGGGACCCTTTGTGTCCTCCAATTCTAACTTGTACATTCTATTAGCTGTTGACTATGTATCGAAGTGGGTAGAGGCAATACCCACTAGGACTAATGATGCCGCCGTAGTGTGTAGGTTTGTCAAGGAACACATTTTCTGCAGGTTTGGTGTACCAAGAATGATCATTAGTGATGGAGGTACACATTTCCGGAATCAGAAGTTCGCAGCACTATTGAGAAAGTACGGGGTAAAGCACAACACTGGTACCCCGTACCACCCGCAGACACAGGGGCAAGTGGAAGTCTCCAATAGGGAGATTAAGAAGATCTTGGAGCGCACTGTGGCTTCCATGAGAAAGAATTGGAGCATCTTGCTACCGGACGCTTTGTGGGCGTACAAGATGGCATTTAAGACACCTATAGGCACTACGCCTTTTAGGTTGGCTTACGGTCGGGCCTGCCATTTGCTGGTGGAATTGGAGCATAAAGCGCATTGGGCACTGAGGAAGCTGAATTTGAACTATGATGAAGCGGGAAAGAAGAGGTTGCTTGAGTTGAATGAACTTGACAAGCTGAGGATGAATGCATTTGAAAGCTCACGGATCTACAAGGAGCGAACAAAGATGATTCATGATCGCCATATTCAGATGTGCGTTTTCAAGAAAGGAGACTGTGTACTCTTGTTCAACTCCAGGTTGAAGATGCATCCTGAGAAATTGAAATCCTGATGGAGTGGACCATTCACCGTAGAGGAAGTCAGGCCACATGGCACAATCATGGTGCATGATGGTGAGACAACATTCTTGGTGAATGGACAACGATTGAAGCTGTACTTCGGTGAAGATTACACGAGGAAAGTGTAGGACGTCAAACTCATTGCACTTAAGGATACATGACGAGCTTGATTCTGTCTAGCCTAAGATTACACGAGGAAAGTGTAGGAGGTCAAACTCATTGCACTTAAGGATACATGACGAGCTTGATTATGTCTAGCCTAAGATGTTAAATAAGGGCGCTTGTTGGGAGGCAACCCAGCCATAGGTAGTTTCGTTTCGTTTCTTTCACATTTGTAGGTTAGTTTGTTTTGATTTTGTTTTTAGTGTAAACAAGGTACCTTGATCGTTTGTTCAATGTGCAAGACTGAGGCAGGGTCGATACTATCGACCCTTGTGTCGATAGTATCGACATGGGTACAGGTTGGCAGCTATAGAAATCTCACTGCGTCGATACTATTGACGGCCTCATAGATAGTATCGACACACCAACATGCTGATCACAAAACTGAGGTCGATAGTATCGACATGCATGTCGATACTATCGAGATCTCTGGAGATATTCAGACGAAAATTGTCTCAGTGAAGTCGATACCATTGACAGACATGTCAATGGTATCTTCCCGGCTACAGGCAGAAGGTGGCGGCCGGGCCTCACAAGGGTGTTGCCCTAAGCAGAAGTCAATACTATTGACTAGTGTCGATGGTATCGACGCGACATGCCACCGATCCGCGAGAGGAAATCAACGTCGATCGTTGCACCAAGAGAGTCAATCCGTGGGATGGGTCGATACCATTGACACCGGTCGATGGTATCGACGCGTCATCGATCCGGGCCCCCTAATCCGGCTAACGACAACCGTCGATACTAGTGGAAGATGGATTGTGCTACATGAGTCGATACCATCGACTCACGTCAATGGTATCGACGGTCAGACATCAGCGCTGGCCACGGTTATAAAAGGGAAGGATTGTTGTCATATGATGTCACACCTTCAGAGCTTTCTTCCTCCACTTGCGTCGAGCGTCGTGTTGAGCGATCAGAGCCCGTCAACGAGCATGAAAGGAGCGTGTTCTTCCATGAGCCTTCACCGAGCAGAGATCGCCTTCTCCGACCTTCACCAAGCTCTGTCTTCTATCCCTTCTTCTTCGAAAATGGTGCATACTGCCGGCGCATGTTCTTCACGCGCGACACCAATGGAGATCCCAATGTTCATTCCTCCACCGACTACATCTATTCTACGTCCGCGGATTGTCCATCCTTCCGCGGAGGTCAAGAAGGTTTACGAGGAACTTATGAAGCGCAAGATAGAGCCGACCCGCTACGTCGACCGGGACATGATCCGCAATCTGGGGTTCGAGGCCAATCTTGCCTACATTCTCAAGGGATAAGCAAGGCATACGGGCAGGAGGCCCGATGAGATGGAATTCCACACCGACGGCCAGCCCTTTTTTGGGGTATGGCTCACATACAAGGAGCTAGTGGCGGAGTTCATGGCGTCGCTTGATATTTGCGTCGTGCCAAATGACATCATCGCCACTGATCGAGAATGGATCAAAGGCTGGGTTTCTTTCTGGCTGTATAACAATGATTACACTCTCACCTTGAGGAAGTTCAATTCCATCTACAACTAGAATCATGGGCGAGAGCAGTACCGGCGGCCAGAAAATAGGACAGACTATGATGCTATCTTTTCTGAGTTAGTGATTGCGCCGCCCGGCAAATCCATGAGCTATCACAATGCGGAGGTGGCAGATTTCGAGCATCCGTTCATGCAGATTCTTCACCGCATGCTCTGTACCACCTTGTTTGCTCGTGGTGATCTGTCTCTCAGCAAATTTCAAGAGACAGACTTGTTTTTCTTACACAAGTTGCTGAAGCGAGAAGAATGTAATTGGGGGCGCATTTTTATTGACGCGCGTGTTGGCTATAAGGAGGAGTACGCGGAAGGCTCCAATCCACTTTGGAGGGCTCATCACACTGCTGGCCTCCTATCTTGGGTTAAATTTCTCCCAGCTTACTCCCCTCTCCAACCGGAGCAAAGTCAACCTGCAACATCTGCATCGCTCCAGCCTTATCCTGCTTCGCTATGGACTGGCATATGCACATTGTCATGTTAATCACGCCTATCAAGAGTGTTCACTTCCGGACCCTGTCTTCCACATCGAGGGCGCTCAGCATTTTCGATGGCCTATCATCGCCATCGAGAGCTCAGATGAAGACGGCAGCAACGACGACAACAACAATGACGGCGACAAGAATGAAGAGGAAGAGGAGGCTTTCACTCCTCTTCGGACACGAGTGGCACCCCAGAAGCGTCCCTGTATGCATCTAGGTGCATCTTCATCTTTGCATCCTCCACCACCATAGCCCTCATAGCCAAGCGAGGATGTCTACTCCATGCAAGGGATGTATGCCATGCTGCAGGATATTCATTAGACGCAGCAACAACATACATAATCATACGCCGGTATTCAGAACACGACGAACCGACTGCTAGATAATCAGAGGGCAATTTTTGAAAATGAGAGCCTCCTCCTCGACAACCAACAAAACATCCACGATAGGTTGCATAGGATGGAGATGCAGCAGTAGCCCTTCTACGATCATAACTGGAGCTAGAATTACTTTGGGGGGGTATCCACAACCTCCACCAATGCCTCAGTATGATATGAGTTTTCAGGGGCAGTACCCATCTTGGGATCCCATGGCCCCGCAGTACCCGCCTCCTCTGGAAGAATGATCAGTATCTCTGTTCCACCTTTTAAGGTTGTTTTTTACTATGAGGCCATAGTCGAATTCAATCTTAGGGGGGAGAGTTGGAACACCTCTATCCTTCAGTTTTTTTTTTAGTTTTTATTGTTTTGTCTTTTGTCTTTTAGTTCTTGCAATTTTTAGTTTGTTTGTAGGATCCACACTCTATCTAGTGTAATTGTGGATGTCTTAAGTCATGTGTCATCTCATTGCTTGTACATGGGAATCAGGGGCAAAAATAAAAAATTGTTAGTGTTTTGCAAGCTTGTGTTGGTCAACTTTGAGCACGTAACTTAAGAAAATGATTGGGTTTGTCAACTCTAAAACAAGAAATCACAACGGTACATTCCTATGATTCATGAAAAGTGGACGGAATTGGTTGTTTGAGCCTAAACTGATCAAATGATAATGAGACTCTAATTTGAAGAGAGAGAAGCCTCTTAATTACCACACAGGTCAATGACGAGGGATACATAATAAATTACAAAGGTTCAGTCAATTAGTCTTGTGATCTATCCACTCCATTGTTTTCATACTCCACCTTAAGAACTGGAAGTACATTACGGTTTTAATCTCTTTGATTGCATCTCATGTAGATAGGACTTGCATTGCAACTATTCTCACATATTTTGCATGAAAATAAAAAAAATTAGATTACCTATACATGCACATCATCCTTAGGTGCATGCCATTTAGTTGCATAATATCATTATGTAGTTGCACTCACATTCTTGTGCATACAGTACATCATGTATCTTATTTCTTTTGAAACATTAGAGGTGATAAACTTGTTCCATACCTTCTAAATGCTTCAAGTATATAGTTGTGCAACAAGAAGTGAGCCCGACAAATAATTCATTGTCATTCATGGATATAAGGGCCTAAAAAGAGAAAAAAAACAAGAAGAAAATTTTGAAAAAAAAAGACAAAGAAAAGAATTGAGAAATAAATAGGAATGAGAGGGAGAAAGGAACATGTTCTCACTGCATATTAATAAGGATAAGTACATGATGTAGTTTTCTTAGATATTCCATCTCACCTGGAGACAGAATAATAGTGCATGCATCATTCCACCCAAATGTAGGCATTAGGGCATTTTCATTTGCATATGCATCATTTAGGCCATTTTTGCTTTGTGCATGTTAGAATTGTGTAATGCTTCCATTTCTTCCATGAGCCACCTATTCCATCCACTCGTTGCTCGAATTGGTAGGCCATTGTGATTTTCTCCTCATTTGTGAATATCAGGAGAGTTGCTTCCATGTAGATGGTAGTTAGAGCGAGCAACGTAGAATAGGAGATCACAAGATGCACCGAGTCTGAACCGGCGAATTTTATTATGTTAACTACCTTATATGATAGTGTTCATCAATTTTGAGGTAGATATCTTTTATGGATGATTACTGTCGCCTTTAGGGTAATTATCATTCTGTGGTTAGTGAAGGCCGGTTTGTGAATGTCTGGTGGGGATCATATGGTGATGTTTGTTGTGATGATCTGTTCTTTAGTTGACCCTCGTAATTCTATTCTAAAGTTTAGTTACTCGAGGGCGAGCAATGTTCAAGCTTAGGGGAGTCTGATGCGATGATTTTGAGTCGCATTTATAGATTTGTTTTACTTGTATTTTATGCATTTATTGGTCATTCTGGTGGTTAATATTACATAATTCATTTACTTTGGTCTATGAGCCTTCTCAACATCAATTCTCCCTTATTTTAGTGTTTTGAGAATAAATGATTACAATAATATGTTTTATTTCGTCTTATGTGGGTTTGTGTTACAATTTCAGGGAAAACACATATCTGCAGTTGTCGATACCATCAACAGCTATCGATACTATCGACACAACCGCAGGTTGCTAGCCATAAGGAGAAGCACAGAGTCGATACCATCAACATGGAAGTCGATGGTAGCGACTCACCATCAGGTTGCTGGCGAGAAGATAGTTGATACTATCAACTCCAAAGTCGATACTATCGACCCCAGAAGATTCAGTGACGGAAAAGGACAAAAAGTGACGCCTAAGAGTGTCGATACCATTGACCCTCGTCGATGGTATCGAGTTAGCATCAGGCGTAACGAAGAGAAGGAAAGAATATTTGTCGATATCACGCAGAGTCGATACCATTGACTCGCGTCGATGGTATCGACACCGTCAGATACACGTTTGTTTCAGATCGATCTAAATCCGACGGTTGTGATATTTTTGCAACCTAACTCGGTGATTATACCTAATGACGGCGGCCAGGACCAATCCATCACGTCATTAGCCGTTGCACAAGTCCCGAGAAGGTGTGGAGAGAAGAACGGAGCCCAGAAGCACGCCCCAGCCGTTTCGGAAGCCGAAGAAGATGTTTTCCACCGCCGAAAGGCTATAGATCGCGCATTCCATGCCGAGGAACGCTTGGATCTTCTCCGTTCAGGGGTTTCTTCACTTATTCACGTTTTTCTCCATGTTTCTTCTTTTCTCTACCATGTTTTGTTCTGAGATGAACATGCGGGGCTAATCCCCTTTGTCTTTAGGACCGGGAGTAGCCCGGGGAAGCATTTTATGACGTTTTTATCATAGTAATTCATCATTTATCTCTTAAATCAGTGGTATGATTTCATTTTCTCAATTATAATGTTATGCTTGATCACCATAATGATAATCTAATGCCCTTAATTGCTTTGAAAGAAGAATTAACAGTTGAAAAGAGACGAAATTCACATTAATCAACAAATCCCTTGAACAAGGCGGTGTACGGTTAATGGTGGAAACCCAGAGGTCGATTTTAATGCACCTAGTTTAGGGTATAGGTTACTACGACGGTGGAACCGACCCAGACATAGGTAGTGAATTGTACCACGACAGTGGGCAATTCTGACTACATACCACTACCCAAATTGAGAGATGAACTTGTTTATCTATATAGAAATTCATACAATGAAAACCCACGGTGAAACCACTATCCTAAAGATATCCATTTGAATTGATTAAATTAAACCTTTAATCGATTGCTTTATTTTATTTTATTTTCTTTTTAATTTTACAACAACTATCAAACTCTTTTATTCGGTTTAGCTGATTGCGAACAGTTAGTAGTAGTCTACTGATAGTTCAGTGTCCCTGAGTTCGACTCGGGCCTCATAAGGGCCTATACTACATTGACGTGTACACTTGCGTTCGACGCACAGTAAAAGCGTGTCAACATCCAACTCTTCCTTATTACCATAACTAAAGAACTAATCCTTTTAGTACTATACAAGTACACAAAGATGTCCTTCATGGTATTCTAGTAACTCTTACTAGAGTTCGAAAGATATCCATTTGTCATGTCCAATACATACGAGATAACTGGATATTTATATCATATAGTCATACAAGATGATGATTTCATATCTTCTTGTCATGTCCAATACATACATGATGATGAGTGTGTCTATTCTTTTCATGTCCAATATATACAAGATAGTTAGTTCATATTTTCTTGTCACATCTAATACATACAAGATAACAAGATGACTTCATACATGATAGATCCAATTGCGAATGCATATGGCATCTATCCATGTGTTCCTTATTCTTCATAAGAATTGGAACACTTGGATCTTGAGAGACTAACTCCATGGAACATGGACAAGTTTTCTCTCACCATGCTAAACTCATTTAACATCTAGCCAAAGTATGTTCTCTTTCCTAGGATAAGAAGCCCTCTTGATCTATCTCTATACATCTTGATTCCTATCACATAGGATGCTTCTCTAAAAACCTTTAGAATGCACTTTGTTGCCAGGTTTCAAAATTTGTAGTATAAGGATGTTATTCCCCATCAATATATGGAATATAGATATGCTCCCACTAAATTCTTGTAATCACATATTGCTTCTTTATTCTAACTCAAGTCAAACTCTTTGACTATCTTGTCAAATAGAAGATTCCAGTTCTGAGGTGCCTGCTTCAATCCAGAGATTGATCTATGTAGCTTTTGTGGACTTTATTTGCATTATTGGATTTATAAAACCTTTAGGTTGTGTTACATACACATCCTACATAATATTCCATTTAAGGAATGTGGTTTTAACATCCATATGCCAAATCTCATAGTCATATTAAGCTACAATGGCAAGCATTATCCTGACAGATTTATCCTTGGTAACTATTGAAAAGATTTCATCATGTTCAACATCTTGAACTTGTTAGAAACTCTTTTCAACCAACTTACCCTCCATGCCAATCTTCTACTGGTAGACCCAAAAGTACCCTATGGATTTTACCCCTTTAGGTGGATCAACCAAGGTCATACTTTGTTGTTGTACATGGAGTCCATCTTGGATTTCATGGCTTCAAGTCATATCTCAGTTTCTGGTTCTCATTAGCTTCTAGGTAGTCTGTTGACTCATCATATGATCAACTCATCACCTTCTTGTCCATAAGATATCATATATCATTCAAGCTCTAGGCATATTCTACCAGAATCATGAGTCTCGTGTGTTACTTATGGAACCTTGAGATTCCATAATTTTGTGGTTCTCTTTATTCCCAGTGTTAAGCAAAGCATGTTCCCAAAAGGAAATTTGAAGTTTTAGCTAATAATCACACTCTAACTTATCAAGGTGTGATTCCTTCTTTTTATACACTTCTTATGAGACACTATCATTGTGTTTCAGATGGAGTATGTCATGATACTGATGAATGCATATTCATCATGGAATTTAATTACCATCTTGGGCACATTTTGACTCAACATATCAAATTTCACTCATTAAAATCAAAATATATCATAATGCACAAAATTACTTAACTGATTCGATTATCAAGATTTTTATTGAAGTTATGTTGATTTGATGCAGGTCTTGATAAGGTTGAATAATCAGCTGGAACCCACCTTCACTCACTTTTGATCTTGACCAATCAGTCTGAACCAAACGGTTTGCTCTAATAGTCTCTCAGTTTTAAGATATTCACCTATACAGTCTCAAGACCGTTTAAGCCCAGTCAGTTTCAAGACCGCATGAGCCTAAATGTTCTCAAGATCATTTGAGTCCATATGGTTTCGAGACCGAATGAACCCAAACGGTCTCAAGGCCAGATGATGTCTAATGGTTTTGAAACCATTTGGACCGAAAACGTTTGGACAATGAAACTGTTTGGACAATGAGACCGTTTGACAATGGGAACGAATGGATTACCAAACCGAATGAAGAGCAGAGATCGTTTGGTCAACAAGGTCATAAGATCGTTTGGTCACCAAGGTCGTAAGATCGTTTAGTCACGAAGACCGTTTAGAGTTGGGTCTGTGAGACCGTTTGAAGAGACTCGGTCTGCAAGACCATTTGAAGAGATTCGGTTTGCGAGACCATTTAAAGAGATTCGGTCTGCGAGACCGTTTGAAGAAATTTGGTTTGCGAGACCGTTCAAAGAGATTCGAACTGTGAGACCATTTGAATTTCCAAAACTGAATGCATGCGAAGACCGAATGAGCAAGGAGTGAAGACCGTTTGGTCTTTTGTTTACATGCAAACAGTTTAAGCAACTAAACCGTTTGAGTTTCACATAAACAAATTGCAGCGGCCAAACCGAATGCACTAGACCAAGTAGCAAGACCGAATGGCCTAACTAATTTGAAGATTGTTTGCTTTGCTCCAATACAAGACCGTTTGAAGAAGTAATGTCTAGACCGAATGGATCAGTAGAATGTTTGCCACATGCAAACCGAATGGTGCTGATTGCTGGAGTGTGAAAATCGAATGGATGATTAGCTAAACGTAGACTACTTGCTCTAGCAATGCAAAGACTATTTGGATCTGGAAACATGAAGACTGCATGAGCCGCAAACTGAATGGCCGATTGCTGGTATGAAACCAAATGTCCAAATTGCCAATCCAAAACCGTATGAGCCTCACGTACATGCAAACCTTATGACCAAGATTTATATTAAACTGTTTGGACTAAAATCACACCAAAAGTGTGAGGACCTATCCAGTGCCTATAATTAGGACCAGCAGGGTCCTTATTTTGCATCGGTTTCGAGACACCGATAGGCTTCCTGTACATAGGTCTGATCCAAATCCAGTACCGTCCACGCCAGTTTCGTTCCACCTATTGCCCATGTTGCAACCAAGGAGGCTGAGGAGAGAAGGAGGACGGTGCGACGAATTCTGTTCGGTCTGTCTTGTCAACTCCCGTTCGGGTCCAGATCTGCTCCGACACGATGTAGAAGGCCGTATCTTCTTCACCGAGCTATGACTACCTTCTGCACTGAGATCATGGAGGATTTCTCTCTCTTTCTTATTCTTCTTGTTTCTCGCATCATGACAATGTAGCTTTGCAACTTACAACACAATCAGAACATCGTGCATATAATGTATAAGAAGTATCTCTGTGTTCTTGTCATTTGCATAGTCACAATCAACGTACCCAACAAGTGTCTCTGTGTTCTTGTCGAATCTAAGAAGTATAGAAGATGTATCTTTTAGGTACCTAAGAATGCACTTTACTTCCAGCCAATATAGCTTTGCTGAGTTGGACATGTATCTATTCACCATGCTAACCGCTTGAGCAATATGTGGATGAGTGTAGATCATAACATATGTGATGCTACCGATTGCATTGGAGCACGTGACACATAAAACCATCCATTTCAGATTGTGAGGACTCTACATATGAGAGATTCTTGAACCGATCATCTAAAGGAATGGATAACAAGATCTTTGTTAGACATTGAAAACTATTGTAGAGACTTCTTCACATACTTCTCCTAACTGAAAAATAACCTTTCATCATTGCAACTTACAACAATTTTCATCCCTATGATTTTCTTGGTTGCTTCCAAATCTTTCATTTTAAAATCATCACTAAGTACATGATTTGGCATATGGATTTTAGAAATTTCTTTTGTAATAATTAACATGTCACTAACATAAAGTAAGAATAAATAAGAGACACATAGGGAAGTTTCTTCAAGTAGGCACACACATCATATATGCTCTTGGGATAATCACAAAAGAATACAATTTGTGATACCTCTGTCATGATGACTATTCCAAACCATGTAGAGATTTCTTCAATAAGCACATATGATCCTTCTTCGCAATAGAAACATGATCTTCAATTTGTTGCATGTAAATCTGTTCTTTTGAGTCCTCGTACAAGAATACAGTCTTTACATCAAGTTGTTCTAGCTAAAAGTCATAACTAACAGCTAATGACAACATAATTTGATGAAGGTGTGTTTGATAAAAATATAAAAAACGTCACTGTAACATATGCCTTCCACCTTAATATAGCCTTTTGCAACTAGACACACCTTGCACCTTTCAGTATTATCCCCAAGACCAAATTCCTTCATTTAAAATATCCATTTGCAACCACTAATCTTCTTTCCAATAGGGGGTTTAACAAGTACCCAAGTATTGTTCAATTGAAGAGACTCCATCTCTTTCTTAAAAGTTGCAACCCACATACTACAATATGGATCAAATATAGATTCACTATCTGTACATGTTTCATCAGAATCATTTGTTTAGTTAGCATAAGCCAATGCATACACAAAAATATCGTATAAATGTCTTGTAGGTGGACGGGTAGCTCTTCTTTCTATTAGAGAAGCAATGATATATGGTTGTTCTTTAGGAATGACATCTTCATTATCATCTGAGTTTTCTTATATAGAGACATGAGAAGTCGGGTTTTGTTCACTAACTTCAAACTCCACCCACTTGGTGGAATTTTAAGATGAACCTACAACTAAAAAAATAACACCATCCTAATTTGCAGAAAACATAGCAGATTTATCAAATGTGATGTTTCTTACAATTAGGATTTTTGTTAAATTTGGCTCAGTGCAGCAGAATTTGTATCCCTTTACACCCTCAACATAACCTAAAAAATGAAAATTTTCACTCCATGATCGTGCTTTCCCATTATTTTAATAGACACATGCTAGATAGCCAAAATATGTAGATTAGAGTAGTTTCCATGATAACTATAAAATAGCTCTTTTGAGTTTGAAAGCCAAGTGGAATAGAAGGAGAATTATGTATAAGATAGGATAAAATAGAGATGGCCTCGTGCCAAAAGTGTTTTCTATTGTGTACATTGATCAACATACATCATTCTCTCTCTAGAAGAGTTATGTTCATGCATTCTAAGATGTTGTTGTTCTCATATGTGTGTCTAACATTGTGATTTCTAGAAATACCTTCACATTGACAAAATTCATTGATAGATAGACAAAAAGCTCACACCTTTATCTGTCCTCAATATTTTGAAGCACTTCCATGTTTTCTAACATCTTCCAATTCCTAAAATCATCAAGAGAATCTCAATTGTGTTTGAGTGATTACACCCATACCTTCCTTGAAAAATTATCAATGAAGGTAAGCATATATCCAACACCATCTGTTGATGGCACTTGAGAAGTGCCCCATTTATCTGAATGAACATAATCAACTATATCTTTTTAGAATGCATTGTAGTAGAAAAATTAACAAATGTCTACTTGCACAATACACAATTCTCATAGAAACTTAACTATCCATTATTGACACCATCTAAACGTCATATTCTATTTAATAATTTGAGACCTTTCTGACTTATTTGCACCAATCTCATATATCATAACTTTGTGGTATCCATATTTGAAGTCATTGAGGAAGAAAAAGTAGTAGTTGTAGTAGTGAAAGTTACACCAATCATCTTATAATGCTTCTATGATACAAACTCCCTTAATTAAAATAACATCTCATTTAATTAATATTATACATGATTCCATTTTCAACACTATGGAAATCTATTAGCTTAAAGCAAGCAACCAATATGATATTTTCGTGAAGGCCTTGAACATGGTAAAAATTTGATATAGTCTGAATAACCCCACAAAGTATGTTTATGCAGATTGGTCAATGCGAAAGTCTTACATGTAGAGTAATCTTCCATGTTCACTTTTCCTCCATCAAAGAGTTCATAAGAAGAGAACCAATATGTATACAGACACATGTGATGCAAGCAACTAGAGTCCATAACACATGAAGATCTAGAAGTTAATGGATGAGGATGATGATGTTTATGATGATGCCATAAGAACAAAATGTGGATCTTCTCATTCTACATTATCATGTCCAATTTATTCTCATTTTAGAACCCTTCTTCCTCTTCTGTTTGTTCTATAACTTGTTACAATCATTAACAATGTCTCCAAACTTCTTGTAATGTTTAGATATCTTCTCGGTCTTGGACCTTGAATTAGTTATGTGTCTCCTTCTTATTATCTCCCTTTTATTTATTTGATGCTAACTATGAGCGTCTACTTGACTCCAACTAGGGATGAGCATCAGGCTGGGCTATACCAGGTTTTCTCTGTCCCAAACCCACATTTTAAACCAGGTCGCGAGCCAGGTTTGTGCCCAGATAAAATTGAAAAATGTCAGCCCATGCGCGACCTATATAAGAATGCTAGGTTTCGGTCGGGTTCGGGTTTGCCCATATAACATCGAATGTGCATACCAAATTTTCCTGAATCTAACTTTCTAACATGAAAACTAAATTATTATGATATATACTTTGTGATCAACCTTCAAATAGAATACATATACTTTGTAATCTATTCCACCGGAATATGTATACCTTAGTTGTGTGATCCCCTATAGCAACAGAATGGATATAAAAAGAGCAACAAATCATTTTCTCATACATGTGAATGTATGGGAATTAAAAAATCAACGGAATCTACAATGTTGTGGATTTTTTCTTCCTCATTCTATATGTATATACAATGAAATGGGTGTTGAAAGGGAAAAAGATCATTTGTCTCCTACATGTGGTCATATGAGTAAAAAAATGAGCAGAATCTACTATGCACTGAGCTAGTTGCTTATTTATTTTTCTTTAATGAGCTAATGACATGACTTTTCTGAGTGTTATATACATTACAAATCAAAGTATGGATGCCATATTTTATTCAGTTGTTAAAATATACATAGCTAAACAACAAAATGATCCATTCGAATGACACTTTGAGATCAAAACAAAGAAATCAAATATGTCTATCCATGTCCACGACAATTATCTTACTAGTAATTATTCACTAATCATGTTGATTAATTATAGATTATCCTTATCGCCATTGTTTGGATACATACTTCATATTGCAACAAAAAATATATTTGTTTTTCTTTCAAGACAAACATAGATGTATACGTATAAAATGTACATAAAATCTTATATGGGCATTCGAGTTTTTAGGCCACGGTTTACCTCAACTCATACCTGGACCAAATACAATATGGGTTTAAATTTTAGGCCCGGCCCACCCATATTATAAATCGGATTGGGGTCTAGATTGGGTCATGCAGGATGGGTAGTGGGTCGGATCGGGCCGGTCCAACCCGATGCTCATCCTAACTCCAACTAGAAGAAGTAATCAAATCTTTATCAACAATGATATTTGACTTCAATGAGGATATAACATCATCCACATTAATTTAATATTTTCCATAGTAAATATTTTATCGAAATAGCTTGTATGAAGGGGGAAATGACCATAGAAGAATAAGGGCTTTATTTTCATCTTCAAGTTCAATATCAAAATTTTTGGGATCCATGATAATATAATTAAACTCATTGATATGGTCAAAAACATAATAACATTTTTCAAACACACATTAACAAGAGACATTGTTTGTGGTATACATTTTTGTGGAGAGTATGGATCATGTAGTCCTTCAAATTTCTTCTACAATATTACCACAATATGCTACTTAGTGATTGTAGCATGGAATTGGTAGGATGGAGAAAATAGGATAGCATTGAGAGCCTTCTCATCCATCTTTCTCTTTTTTTCTTCATTCATAGTCATCAACATATTTTTGATCCCCAATAGAGCCTTAGCAATATCATGCAATAAGAGTAATCTACACATTGTAATCTACCATAAGTCAAGTTGACTAAGTGGTCAAACTTGTCGACCTTGTATGAACTAAACATCATTTGAATCGTCAACACCAACATCTAATATCATTTTTTGGGAAAAGAAATGGAAATACACTGAGCATGTGTAGAAGTACATAGACAAGAAGAAACAAGAAATCACACAGCCATAGAACACAAGATATATGTGAATCAATCAGGATTCCCTACTCGATAGGATAAAAGTTTAAAACTTCTCTTCTCTAGCCTCGAGGGAATAGCTACACCCTATGTAGACTAACCAAGACCACCATTGGTTTATTCCTTATTTAATTTTCAATTGGTAACAACCTTTATTTTTTATTATGTTTATAATCCTATTTATATAAGTTTTTCCAATTCGTTTATATTGTATATTAGTTGAAGATGAAGACACAAACATATATTGGTTTTAAGACAATTCCTAACATATCAATACTTTATTGGTTGTCGAGAAACCCCTCCAGTAGGGGCCATATTAGATTGAACCCAACAGAGTAAACCTTGAGACCAGACATGTGGTGGCAAGTCAATCTTGTGGCACATCCAATAACATGAACAATAGTCACAAGGGGCTAAGTCAATCCTGTGGCACGTCCAATAGCATGAACTACCATCACAAGGCTAGCCCCTAGCAGGTATGTATGTAGGAGATCCCCCTAAAATTCATCCCTGAGGAGATTCAAATCTAGGACTCCTATCTAACTGACCACCCTTTTTAGCAGTTGAGCCAACCCTAGCTTGCTCTTACCTATCAATGTTATTATATTGTTAATAATAAGAAGCATGTACATTAACTTGGAACAATAAATATGTCACAAAAGGATAAAACCACATTGCTATAACCTCTTAAAGCTTTCATGGCCCATCCAACCCAAATAAGTCACCTTTATTAACTAACAAAGCTGATGAAAGGCTCTCTTATTTTCTTGGATGGAGTCTTGGGTCTTCATCTTTCTACAATGATGGAATACAAGGGACATCTAGAAATGGGTTACCAAAGAAGGAAACAAAAAAAATCAATGGATGAAATGTTTCTTGTAGAAAATATGGAGCTTCTAATGTGGAGACATTTTTATTGGAACCCATATGATTTGGTTTTCAAATTACTAGTCATAAAAGGTTTCAATACCCAATGGCAAGAGTGACTTAAAAGGCAATAAGTCAAACGTCTAATATCCATTCAGAAAGAACTTCCAAGGGAATCATTTTTTTATTTTCCCAAGAAACACCTAGGAAATAGACATAAGCTCAGGATCACGATGTCACCCTTGAAAAGGGAAAACAAAGTTAAGGCCTACAATTTAATAATTGGATATGGAACATATGGATAAAGTTGAACTAGTAGAAACTTGATATAAGTTTTGGGGGATTAGTTGTAGGTGGTGGCGGGGTGACTGAAGGTACACTTAAGCAGAACAATTAATTATATACCTATTCAATTTTCGGTTGATACATAGGCTAATATATGATACATAGGCTAATATATGTATATATATCATTATTCCATATATAACTTGTTCATGATTTGAATTATGTTCTATATGTACATACCCTTAGTGTAGAGTTGAGAAAACTCTTTAGAGACTTCTTCTAATGACCATACTTTTTAAAGAAAGAGAGTTCTTCATGGATAGCATCCTCTTTAACATGGTGGCCTTTGATTTCTTCCTAAAATAGATTGTTGGTATCACCAGAAAACTTTCCCTGATTATGCAAAAAATGATTTACCGCTCTCATCCAAGTGGTGAGATTTTGGAGCCATCAAGAAAAAAATGTACCAGAGGATGATAGTTTCTTATTAGTTACTAGAATACAACCACCTATGGCATGATAAGAATTTTCATATCTATAGTAGGCTCCAAATTGTAGTAGGGACAACTCAAACAAATATGTGGTATGCAAGTGCATATATTTATCTATGCTTTCACTATGAAAGGTATATTCAATCATCCACAAAAATATTCATGGGACCACACTAAGTTTAAAGATCATGTACTAGAAAACACATATAGAGTTGGAATAGTTGAAGTAACAACTTCAAGAATTTCATTGTCTAGGTTTCATTCATTCAAAGATATACCTTTCAAGAGAACCAACACTACTCATGTCACAAGGATGGTATACTTTTGTATCCTTGACATATGTTGAACTAGATAACCATATAACTTCCCTCTCAAATAATGATGACTCGTTTAGTTATCTTCTAGTTTACATATACTCTACTACAAGATAGATATGAAAAGTGCATACAATCAAATTAGGTTTCATGAATGTGACATCTATTTGTATGTATGCCCTGAGAGCCAATCATGGGATGATTGGTGGGATACATTAAGATTGATTTGATAAACATCAAAGGAAAGCTTCCAATTCTTTCTGATTCAGTCATATGAGATAATGATAGAATAGATTGAATGTCTAGAGAATGACAATACTCAATTACGTATGCTTTCAGGTTGAGGACCTGAATGATGAGATCATACAAATGTTAAGAGTTTGTACATTCTTTTTATGTCCCTTGTCGGATGTCATTGTGGAAGGTAGATAGACAGCAATGACACACAAGACTAGATTGTGGTGTTGGTTGATGACAAAAACTCATTAGTCATAATATGGAGATATCAAACCAAATACATAGGTACTTGTTAGAGAACAAGTGTACTAGATAGACCCACCGTGAGTTTGACACATGGAACCCTGACATGGTAGTCACAGTCAGTTCTCACAGTGATGGTGGTGAGTGTGATTCTTTGACCTGAAATTACTACACTCAACACATGTCGTTGGGTACACTTTGACATTATCAAACACAGTCCTGAAACATGGGTTGTTATAAAGGTGATCATTGGGTGGCTTTGACACATGGGGCTTTTGAGGGGTGAGTGATAGATATGGGATTTGTCCCTCCTGAAGGAGTTTGATATCCATGGACACTTGATGAGTAGGATTGAGATAGGCGTGTGCACACATGTGTGAATCAGTATGTGATATTGATGTCATACATATCTCCTCCAATCTACTCTGAGATCAAGAAAGTGAACGAACGTTGACAGGATGATTGTTCCATGCCTTGAGTTCATTCGGGATATCAATGACAAAGGAATTATACATTCACTGTAACACCATTCACGGATTGTAGGATTGAAAGTTGTTCTCCAACTTTTTATTTCACTTGGGTAGCATTGATGTGCGACTAGGCACCGCTCTTTGCTTATGAAGTCATAGGTGTTATGGACTTTCACTGCCAACGTGAAATGGACCTATAGGGTCACACACATAGGATTTAACCTGGAAGAGGTGTTTATCCACAAATGATGTTTAGATTGATTACTAAAGGAGTTTAGTAGTTCAATTAAACACTCAATTAATTGATAGCTAAAAATCATAGTGTTGAAGGTGTTGGACTGATTGATTAGAGTATCAGATTGATTGAAACTGCAATTGACTGAATTTGCACAGTTTGCTACTCCAACCGATCAGCTCATAGTGTTGAACCGGTCGAATCATGGACCAACTGAGATCGTTTGGAAATTTAGAAGACTATTTTGCGAATACAATTTGTTTCACTTGTACAAATTCGATTTGGACAAAGATTAATATTTGATTAATCGGAAACAAATTTGAAAGTCAATTTGAGTTGGATCAGGACCATAACTGATTGGCTCAGAGCACTAGCCGATCGGATCAGAGCCCCAGACGATCGGCTCAGGTCCCAAACGATCGGCTCAGGACCTGAAACGACTGTTTCAGGGTGTGAAACGATCGGTTCAGCTGGCACAGTTGGTTGTTTTTGTGGAAAATCTCAAACCCTTCTACTCCTGATTTAATCTTGCATTGCCCGGGGTAGAGAACCATGTCCCATGACCCTCCTATATATACAGGGGTATTGGGGGCTTCTCTGGAACAACAACTCAGAATACCCAGTTGCTCTGCAAAGTTGTCGTTCTCTCTGGTTGTGGTAACCGAGAGAGCCCGAACAAGTACTACCCGATAAGGGAGACAAAGTAAGGAAAAAACAACTATAGAAAAGCGACTGGTGGCAGGAGAGTGTGTCAGTGACTAGTACGCCGATAGGAGGGTGTGATTCCTTGTGGGACAAGGAGATCGAAGTTCCAGGTGGTCCGTGTGGACTACTTCAGAGGTGGGAGACTTCTGCCGCTCGGATGAAAGCTGTCAATCCCGACAGTCCCGGTGAGACCAGGAGCTGCACAGACACCGTCTAAGACTGGAGGTGAAGACTGTGCAAGCCATGAGGTAACATTGTCGGGCAAGCCTCGGGACAAGGTATGCCTCTACAAACCATACTTCCTATTATATAGACGTTGACGCGATTCCTTTATTCTGGGTTTGGGAGAAGAAAATTTTTGTTTCCACTGCCTTCTCTGTCTCCCCTAAAACCCAATAGTGGTATTAGAGCCACGTCAACTGCTCTATACTTTAGGATTGTCGATATGATCGATTTTGGTTTGTCTCCTTTATTTATTGCATACCATGCGAATAAAATTGGCTTTTTGCATATCCAATCCTAAATCCAAAAATCCCAATATACATATATGATATGTAATATGAATGCACTCGATACACATCGCCCTTAAATGAGTTTTGTGGTGGATGTATAGCGTGGTTATGGCCAATAAACCCTATACATGTGTGCTTGGTTGTATGTGATTGCTTGCATCTCGGTCTGTGCACCGATTCCCTATCTCCTATTTCTGATGTAACTCAAGATAACTCAAGATTTCTTTCCTACCTTTGCTCCCCCCGAATGTAACTCGGGGTTTCCCAATTCAAATGTAAAATAGGATAGAACTTTTATTTCCTGTTATTTCAAAGACCGGAGGACATCTGACGATGAATGAGACAATCGGTTCAAGGAGTGAACCGATCATTTGGCGATCCAGATGACCGGCTCAAGGAGTGAGACGGTCGGGTGGTGGCTATGAGGAGATGCACGATGACCAGGCAAACCGATCGGTTGGAGGAGCCAACCGATCGACTGGTGGCACCCAGACGACCGGCCAGGGCGAGCAGGTCATTCATGTGATGAGTTGATCAACTCGGATGGCTATAGAACTTCATCATGGAAAGGTTGCATGTGATGTAGACCTAGATGACCGTGGTTCCTCTTGGCTCGAGGAATCACATTAGGATGGCCATAATCATCGCTTTTATCGTTTCACATGTTTTTTATGGGATATAGCATGTATATGATATGTACTATATAATGTGGTGATTGGATATGTATATGTAACTATAAAACCAAATCCCTCATCTAAATATTAAGTCTTATACGCCTTCCATTAGTGACACACATGATAAACTTGATCGACCAAGCGTAGGTTATGCCAAAGCGTGGTGCACCGTCTATCTCATGGAAGTGTGAAGGGTAAACATGTAGCTTCTGCCAAAGTAGGGTGCATGTTTACCGTGTTGGCTTTTTGTTAGACTTAACTAGTGATTCTTAGAGCGTCTAAGCCTAGAGGCACATAATGTTCATGGTAAGGTGTTGCACATGTTCATTCATCAAGAGTTTCATATGATGCAATTGGCATGATGGCCTACCTAAATAGTCAAGATTGTGGGCGATCGGCCAAAGCTGACTCATGACTTGATGAAATATGGATCTTGACCCACTAGAAGATTGTACACTGCAATCTTCCAAATTGATGGTGAGGGCTATCAATTTGAACAAAAATAGTGGGAGCGATAATTAATTAAAGTCCTAATTATATCGTAAATCTTTCAAATCAATCAAATAAGTTAAAATTGAGTTTTGGACTAAATTGCATATATTTCCTTTTATAGTACAAATGACAATAAACAACAATCACTTTTCATTGTGATCGGTCCTTGAAAAGGACAAGCTGAATGGGACTAACTTCCACGACTGGTTTAGGACATTGAGAATTGTTCTCACTCAAGAGCGAAAGCTCTATGTCCTGGATACTCCAGTTCCAGAGGAACCTGCTCCTACCGCACCAAAGACAGAAATGGATGCTTATAAGATGCATTTTGATGATGCCATTGATGCAAAGTGCTTGATGTTGTGCTCCATGAACCACAAGTTGCAGAGACAACATGAGAATATGGGTGTCATTGAGATGATTCAACATCTCAAGAACATGTATGAATATCAAGCATGGCAAGAGAGATATGATGTCTCCAGGGTGTTGTTCAAGTGTGTCATGACAGAAGGAGATCCAGTTGGTCCTCACATGGTCAAAATGATTGGGTATGTGGAGAACCTGACAAAACTGGGATTTCCCCTAAGCCAAGAGTTGGCTACTGACGTGATACTACAATCGTTGCTAGAATCCTACAGTCAGTTTGTGATGAACTACAACATGAACTACTTTGACAAGCCATTGCTAGAGTTGTTGGGCATGTTGAGGACAGCCGAGACACAAATGAAGAAGGACAAGCCTAAGTCTGTGATGATGATCAGTAATAAAGGCAAGTCCAAGCGCAAGGGCAAGGGCAAAGCTAAGAAAGGTTCTGATGCAAGCCAGTAGCTTAAGTCGTCTTCAACTCTCAAGGCCAAGGGAGGTGTGACCAAGAGAGGAAATAGCCACCATTTTCAAATGCCAGGACATTGGAAAAGGAATTGTCCACTCTATCTGGAAGAACTAAAGAAGAAGGAGGCCACAAACGTCTCCACCTGAAGGTGTCATGAAATAAACTTATCACACTTTTTGAGGTATATGATACCAAGATATAAAGTGTAAAGAACTCAATAAATGGGGCAAGTGTTTCCGTCATAGATAGGAGTACTTTAGTTTATTTTCAGTCTTGAAGGCATGTAATAGAGTTATGAACTGCTATTTCATAATTTGCCAATGGATAGAAACACCTTAATTTTTGCATATTGTATGACAATGATGGCAATCAATAAAGTTGATGTTTCAATCTTTGTGGCAATGCCTTGTTTATCTTGTGGTACTTGGTATGCATAAGATAAAATGATACCTAAAAGTTATTGATAACTCAAACAATCAAATTAGCATAAATCATGAAAAATTCATTTCTAGTTTCCATATGATGGATAAATCTAGACTCTTTTGGTTAGAGTACCAATAAGAGACATGAATCTCTTTGACATGATTAATCAATCTTCACTAGTGGTAGTGGGAGAATGATTATCCTATTAGGTATAATACATGTGATGTATTTACATACCTATTGGAGTTAATGCTAGCACTTCAAATGGTGTTTAGAGAAATACCAATATGAATATCTTGAAGTGTTCAAGAATATCAAAGATGAGGTATGAATTTGGTAAAGTGTAAATTCTTGATGAGATCAATGAATGAAATACTTGAACCAAATGTTTGAGAACCTTATGAGGATTATAGTGAACTCATGATTAAGGCATGGTGATGTCTAAATCAAAAGGGAGTCATACTCTAAGGAGTTAGAGGATGATTTTCAAATAACTAATTTCTTCTTAAATAAAGAATACCCCACACTAATAAAGGACATTAAGAATCACAAGGAGTTGTGAGTTCTTATATCCTTGACAGATACACCTCGATTATCTATGTGATGAGTTGGTCATGTGATGAATCAACTATCTAGATGAATATGAGGAACTGGATTTTGAGTTATGGTTTATGACCATTACATCCTAAATGACTTCCATGTGAACCATAAGGTATGACCTTGATGGTAGCACCCATTGGGATGAAATCCATAAGTATGAATGAGTCTTAAGTGTTAAGACACATGGATAACATTTTGAGAAGGATGATGCTTGTTGATTACAACTTAATGACTAAGAGATTTGGCATATGGATACTAAAACCGCATTCCTATGAGGAATAAAAACAAGGATGTATACGTGACACAACCTATAAGGTTTATGAATCCATTAATGCAAATGAAGTGTATAAGTTACAATGGACTAATCAATGTGATTGATTGAGTACAAGCAACTCAGAGTTGGGATCTTTACTTTGATAATATAGTCAAAGGTTTTGACTGATATGACAAAGATAAAGAGAGATCTGTGATTTAATGGGAGTGTATTCACATTCCACATATAGATGTGAAATGGAAATGTTCTAGAATGGAAATCCAAAGTGGAAATTATCTTTAGGGAAGATAGAGACCTTTCCTATATGAGAGGAATAGAGATCTATAGAGATAGTTCTCGAAAACCTCTTGACCTGAAAGGAGAAAGCATACATTAGCAATCTATACTGAAGGGTTCAGTGTGCATATATTCAGTGGGAGAAAACTTGTTACATGGAGTTAGTATCCCCAGGCTAAGTGTCAAATTCTTATGAAGAATGGAAACACTAATGATAGATATGGATCTATCATGTATGCAATCATCCCATTATCTTACATGTATGGACATGGTAAGAACAAAACACATTTATCATCTTGTATGTAGGACATGACAATATGATATGCTCATCCTGATAACTCATATGTGGGACATGATGAGTGGATGTCTGTCTAGTTCCAGTAAGGGTTACTAGAATACCATGAGAACTTGATAAGTACTTGAGAAGTACTAGGTCTATGGAAATAAGGAAGGGTTCACTATAAAGAGTTACACTGATGCGTACTTATGAAAAGGATAGAAAAATTAATTGCAATATATATATGAGATATATATAAAAGTGAATGTTTGTTAATGGAAACGTTCCAATAAAGTCGTTTAAAAAGGAAAGTTCGAGTAACTGTGTTAGAGAACAACAGTGGATACTACATGGATCTGGAAGTTCATGAGATGAACTTATAGATATTACGATCTTTGATGACAAGTGAGACTTGGTCATGCAATGTGGCTAAATGTTAGCAAAGGAATACTAGATCGCAAATTACGACAACTCCATCTTATACGTGTGACGTACAGTGAAGAGATGAGAGACATGCAGTTAATATCGACTTTGGAAAGGTGTTGCCATAACTCACTATGTTAGCACTAGAGCACAGTAACATGTGGGGCATGTTTGAGGATCACCATGAATATGATTCAAGGGTGATTGGCTCACAGTGCAAGTGGGAGTCTGTTGGTATGTATGCCCTGAAAGACAATCATGGGATGACTGGTGGGATACATTAAGATTGATTTGATAAACATCAAAGGCAAGCTTCCAATTCTTTCTGGTTCAGTCATATGAGATAATGATAGAACAGATTGAATGTCTAGAGAATGACAGTACTCAATGACGTATGCTTTTAGGTTGAGGACCTAAATGATGAGATCATACAGATGCTAAGAGTTTGTACATTCTTTTTATGTCCCTAGTCGAATGTCATTATGGAAGGTAGATAGACAACAATGACACACAAGAATAGATTGTGGTGTTGATTGATGACAAAATCTCATTATTCATGATATGGAGATATCAACCCAAACACATAAGTACTTGTTAGAGAACAAGTGTACCGGACAGACCCACCGTGAGTTTGACACATGGAACGATGACATGGTAGTCATAGTAAGTTCTCACAGTGATGGTGGTGAGTGTGATTCTTTGACCTAAAATCACTACACTCAACACATGTCGTTGGGTACACTTTGACATCATCAAACGCAATCCTGAAACATGGGTTGTTATAAAGGTGATGATTGGGTGGCTTTGACACATGGGGCTTTTGAGGGGTGAGTGATAGATATGGGATTTGTCCCTGCTGAAGGAGTTTGATATCCATGGCCACTTGATGAGTAGGATTGAGATAGGTGTGAGCACGCATGTGTGAATCAGTATGTGATATTGATGTCATACATATCTCCTTCAATCTTCTCTGAGATCAAGAAAGTAAATGAATGTTGACAGGATGACTGTTCCATGCCTTGAGTTCATTCAGGATATCAGTGACAAAGGAATTATACATTCACTGTAACACCATTCACGGATTGTAGGATTGAAAGTTGTTCTCCAACTTTCTATTTCACTTGGGTAGCACTGATGTGAGACTAGGCACCACTCTTTGCTTGTGAAGTCATAAGTGTTATGGACTTTCACTGCCAACGTGAAATGGACCTACAGGGTCACACACATAGGATTTGACCTGGAAGATGAGTTTATCCAAAAATGATGTTTAGATTGATTACTAAAGGAGTTTAGTAGTTCAATTAAACACTCAATTAATTGATAGCTCAAAATCATAGTGTTCAAGGTGTTGGACCGATTGATTAGAGTATCAGATTGATTGAAACTACAATTGACTAAATTTGCACAGTCTGCTGCCCTAACCGATCGACTCACATGGTTGAACTGATCGGCTTAGGTTGGTGAACCGATCGTCTCGACTGGTGATTCGATCGGCTCATGTGTCATGAAACGATCGGTTCAATTGTTGAACCGGTTGACTCATGGACCAACCGAGATCGTTTGGAAATTTAGAAGACTATTTTGCAAATACAATTTGTTTCACTTGTACAAATTTGATTTGGACAAGGATTTATATTTGATTAATCGGAAACAAATTTGAAAGTCAATTTGAGTTGGATCAGGACCAAAAACTGATTGGCTCAGAGCACCAGCCGATTGACTTAGAGCCCCAGACGATCGGCTCAGGTCCCAAATGATCAGCTCAGGACCTGAAATGATCGTTTTAGGGTGTGAAACGATCGGTTCAGCTGGCACAACTGGTTGTTTTTGTGGAAAATCTCGAACCCTTCTACTCCTGCTTTAATCCCGCATTGCCCGGGGTAGAGAACCTTGTCCCATGACCCTCCTATATATAGGGGTAGTGGGGGCTTCTCAGGAACAACAACTCAGAACACCAGTTACTCTGCAAAGTTGTCGTTCTCTCTGGTTGTGGTAACCGAGAGAGCCCGAGCATGTGCTACCCAATAAGGGAGGCACAACAAGGGAAAGACAACTGCAGAAAAGCGACTGGTGGCAGGAGAGTTTGTCGATGACTAGCACGCCGACATGAGGGTGCAAGTCCTTCCTATTCCTTGTGGGATAAGGAGAACAGAGTTCCAGGTGGTCTGTGTGGACTACTTCAGAGGTGGGAGACTTCTGCCGCTCGGAGGACATCTTTCAATCCCGACATTCCCAGTGAGACCAGGAGCTTCACATAAACCATCCAAGATCGGAGGTGAAGACCACACAAGCTGTGAGGTAACATTGCCAAGCAAGCCTTGGGACAAGGTATGCCTCTACAAACCATCCTTCTTATTGTATAGACATTGACATGATTCCTTTATTCTGGGTTTGGGAGAAGAAAATTTTTGTTTTTGCTGCCTTCTCAGTCTCCCCTAAAACCCAACAACATCTTCAAGTAGTCCTTTATGTTTAAATATGACCATTATGAGTTCTTGGTCCTACTGTTTTGGCTAAAAATATCCCTAAACCTAACAAATTGTGTGTTTTGGCCCTATATGAACTCTATAGTCATTGTATTCAAATATCATGTGTTCTTATCCACTCCTCTAGTCTCAAGGGTGTCACTACATGTTGTGTAGACTAACCAAGAGAACTATTTGTTTATCTCTTTTTTAATTTCCATAGGTTGATAATATCCTTTGATTTCTTATCTTATTTTTCTATAATCTTTGTCATGCTAGTTTATTATTATATATTTGTTTAATATAAGGCTCAACCAATTAAGGAAACTCCTTACATTTGAATAGTTTTGTTCTTTTCATAATAATAATAATATTTCACAATAGTTAGAAACCTTAAATATTGTCATAGAAAGATAAAGACCACATTGTTACAACTATTCAAGGGTTTGATGGCCCATCCAACCAAAAGAAATCACCTTGATTAACTTAAATTAAGTGAAGCAGGGCTCTCTCACTTTCATTGATGGAGTATTGGTTCTTCATCTTTGTCTAAAATGCTGGCATCTAAGGGACAACCATAAATTGCTTACCAGAGAAGGCGACATAAAATACAACGATGGTTTAATGTGAAAATGTCTAATGTTTCTTATAGGAACTATGTAAATCCTAATGTGGAACCATTTCCTTACTTTTGTTTTCAAATTCCTGGGTATAGAAGATTTGAACACCATAGATTGAGGTGTGATGTCTGAAATGCAATCTGATGCAATGTCTAGAGAAAGTGGTAGTGTGATTGGCGATGTATCTGGAGGATCAATTGGTGGTGATACTTAGGAGAATAGTAATGTCGAGAGTGGAGATTTTGTGACTATTGATCTGGATTGTGGTAATATAGATGCAGGTATGGGAAAGAGAAGAGTCCCTCGGGTGGAATCATCATTTTCTATCTTGATTCCAAAGGAAGCGAAGCTCCAAACCGATATGTTCAAATTAAAGTCATCTTCAAGTCATGCAAACCTTGTTACTCTAAA
This sequence comes from Alisma plantago-aquatica, assembly GCA_963693085.1. NCBI lineage: Eukaryota > Viridiplantae > Streptophyta > Magnoliopsida > Alismatales > Alismataceae > Alisma > Alisma plantago-aquatica. The sequence continues at coordinate 651,993,469 of OY856410.1, forward strand.
AAAGACCAACATAGAGATGGTGGTGGGAAATATCTTATATCAAAAGAGTATTGCAAATAGAAATATGTCAATATGGAGTAGGGTAGTAGCGAGATATATTGTGGGTCTAAAATTGCATTGGCCAACAATGGTGATACATCTAACTAAGATATGGAATACCAAAGGTTCTATGGAAGTAAGACCTAGAGGAAAGGGCTTATTTCTAATACTATTTTTAGATGCTAAGGACATATCTAATTCCTTGGAAGGAAGACCATGGTTTGTAGCTGGAAAGCCTTTCATCATGAAAAAAATGGGAGAGAGGTGAGTTGATGGAGAAATTGAAGCTTACTGAGATCCTTGTATGGATTAAAGTCTTCAATATTCCCCTAGAGCTATGGGATAGTGAGATGTTTAATCACATGGGATCATTATTAGGATGGGATAATTCTTAGGCAAGCCCATCTATCCTGACAAACTTACCATGAATTTTCAAAGAGTAGAGTGTGTCAGGATGCTGCTGCTTGTTCCATTTGATCTCAACTTTACTAAAGAACTCCATATTCAAAATGAAGATGGAGTAATTGATAAGATCGCCTTTGAAAATGAATGGGAACCTAGCACATGAATCCAGTGTGGCAATTTTGGACATGAAATGATATAATGTTTTGAGGAAGATAGGAATAATAACAAACTAAAAGATATGGGGAAGAAAGTTTGGGTTCCAAACCCAAATTTAGGTCCCATAATCTGAAGAAGAGAATTAATTTATAGATGTGGTTACTAAAATCATTCATTCAAGTGAAGAAGTGGAATCAGTAGTGAGAGAAATGAAGAGCTCTTGTCCAAAACAAGTTCATAGTAAAGGGAAAGGAAATGGGAGTTCCACCCCAATGGGAACCTCAAGGAAGGAAATCAAAATCTCCACCAAGGGTTTATACCAAAAGTGTAGGAACTACAAGACACGTTCAAATTTCACCGAACAAGTTTTCACTCCTTGAAACTTTTGGGCCAAACAAACCTCTAAATATGTGGTCCTCTATCTATTACAGCTTGGAGCATGAGAGGGTCTCATAATAAGCTCTCATATATTTAGGAGGAGACTAACCCATTAGAAGCAAACATCTTTATCATTGTGAAGGTTCTCTTTCTATTTTGAATAGTGAGTTTTATTATTATACCTATATCTTTATTCTTTGGGAGGATAATGTTCTATGTATTAAGAAAGTTATCACTTCTGAGCAAGTACTTCATTCTTCTATCATTAGAGTTGATTATGAGTTCTTAATTATGACTGTTTATGGACCAAATGATGACAATGATTGGGTCAATCTATAGGAGAATATAAATCTTATTAAAATTACCACTAGCAGCTGGTGGGATGGTCTTGATGATTTAAATGTAGTTATAATCAATAATGAGAAAATTGGGAAGCATCCACATTCTACAAAAAGCATGAATGACTTCAATAAATCCCTTTTTGATATTGGTCTTCTTGAGGTATGTTTATTTGGGATAGAAAAAGTAAGAAAGGGAGCAACAAGTTTTCTAAAATTGATTGTGTTCTTATAAATATGAACTTGATCAATGCTTGTCCTAATGCCCAGGGAGAGGTTATTAGTACTTTTGTTGGTAATCATCACATCATAGTCATCCATCTTATTGAGATGAAGCACATAACATGCCTTTTAGATTTATATACTCTTGGGTAAATCAACAGAGCTTTCCAGAGGTGGTCAAGGATAGTTGGACTATCCAGGACTATAATGGGCCCCTATGTTAAGATTGTATAAGAAGCTTAATGACCATATATCCAATTTAATGAGATGGAATATAGAAGTTGTGGAAAATATGTTGTCTAGAGCTTGTGAGTTTGAAGCAACATCAATGAGCCTACAGAGAGAAGTGGATACCTTGCATGTAGATGCATAACTTCAATTGAAAATGATTTAAGCTAAAAAATTTCATAGAAGCATTAGAAGATGAAGAGAGATTCCTAAAACAATAGTCTATGGTACAATGGATGAAGGAGGGAGATAGCAATTCAACTATTTTCTATGCTTCTCTTAAGGCCAGAAGGATAAGAAATAGTATCTACAATCTTAATATCATTGCTACAACCACCTATGATCCAAATATTATTAATGATAGTTTTTTTTTCATTACCAACTTATTTTCAACTTGGCTCCAAATGACTATGGGGAATAGAATAGTGATTGGGTTCTACCTAATTTTTCAAGGGTCAACTATTACCTTTTGAGGAAGTGGGTCACAACTGAAGAAGTTGAAGAAGTATGTAAAAGTCTCAATTAGATCAATGCCCCATACCTAGATGGTTTTAGTGCTTTTTTTTAAGAAATGCTAGTAAATTATTGGACACGATGTGGTTAAAGATACTCTATTTTTTTTAATGGGAAGCTTTTGAAGGAGTACAATAGAACTTTTATCATGCTTATTCCTAAACTGCCAAGGGCTACATGTATAAAGGACTTTAGGCCATTTTCCATCTATAATATCATGTACAAAGATATGTCTAAAATTCTAATCAGTAGACTGAAGAATATTTTGGGGGAGTTGATTGATCTAAATCATAGGCTTTCATTCAAAGAAGGTCCATACATGATGCTATTATTCTTGGTAATGAATTTCAATGTTCTTTCTCTAGTGCCCAGGGTCTTAAGAGAATGTCTGTCAGAGATTAACTATACAAAGCATATGATAGAGTGAGAAGGGATTGTATTCTTTTTCTTATGGAGAAAATGTATTTTCCTAAATGTTGGACTATGTGTTCGACAGAATGTTTCAACTTTGCTTCTTTTCAAATCCTAGTGAATGGTTCCGTCTTTAAGCCTATCCAAACTAGTAATGGAGTCAGCCAGGGTGATCCCTTGGTACCTTTTCTCTTTTTGTTTTCCATGCAAGGTTGTCCTCAATGATTAGAGGTTATGTCAAAAATAACATGATTGATCCTATTTCTACCTTGGAGAACATGGGTACTTCTCATATTGTTCTTGTTGATGATTTGCTTTTCTTCATGAAGGCATATGGTAAAAGTGTTGAATTTATTGAAAGACATTTAGAGGAATTCCAAGGTGTGTCGAGTCTTAAGTTAAACAATTATAAAATTCAAGTGTTTGTCAACAAGTCTTATGGTGAGAATAACCTTTATAGCATTTTAAATATCAAAGTCTCAAGTCTTTCGTTGGGTACTTGGGCCTTCCTCTTTTTATTGGCCACCTTAATAGAGCTATGTGCTTGCCTATTGTTGAAAAAGATAAGGCGAGAACATATTCTTTGAAAGGGAGCTTGCTTTATAATGTTGGGAGAGTTGAGTTAGTTATCTCTAGTCTGTCAACCTATCTCATTTTCTAGCTTGCATCATTTCCCCTGCCAAAAATAGTCATTGACAAGTTGGAAAGGTTGATGAGAAACTTCATTTAGGATCATATGGATGGGAAGAAACATTTACATACTATATCATGGAGTGACATGTGTAGAACCTAGGAGGTGGTTCGTTTGGGTATTCAGCCCATACATGATTGGTCTAATGTTGATCTTCTTAAAACTTATGGGATATTTCCAAAGATAAAAAGTCGTTGTGGGTAAAGTGGTTGCACTAAAAGTACTCTAAGGATGATTGGACTCAGTCAGTTTAAGGGACCTCTTGGATTTTTTAAATAAGATGCTTGAAAGAAGGAAATTTTTGTTAGGGCATATTTCTTTTGAAGTTGGTAATGAAGAGAATATTTGTTTGTAGAAGGACCCATGGATTTTGGGTGGGCACAAGCTTCATGATATGGTATACAATTATATGATATTTGTATTTGATAAAGGGAATAATTCAAAACTTATCCTTTGTGTGGTTGATGGTACACTATTATTTCCTTCTATTATAAGTTCATAAGAAGTGTTGGATGTTTACTGAGATCTTCCCAATCCTACCGGAGATCAGGATACTATTACTATTTGTGGGAGAAGCAATATTTGTCTCAAGGATCATTAAGAGATTTGTAGGAAGAGAATCCCATCTATAGGTTGGAGAAAGTGGATCGGGTATGGAGGTACCCATAGGAGACGTTCCTTCATGCTATGGAAGAGTTTTGAACAAGTCATAAACCATTCATGTTCTTGAAAGATTTGGTTTAGCTTTGTTTCATGTTGTGTTCTATGTTGCTGCAATGAGGAGAATTTAGCTCATGTTTTCTTTGATTGTTTCTTTGCTAAGGAGATATGGTATTTATTCCATGTGGAGTTCAAAGTTCACCCCATTAATCTTAATGATCTACATTTTATAGAGGGAAAAGGAAGATGACAACAACTTTTATCTTATACCATGTGTGGAGTGAGAGGAAAAACAAGGAGTTCCTGAATGTGAAGAGAAGATTGGTTAAGATTTGGTATCTCAAATTTGGTGACATGATGTCTTGTATAGATAGGACATAGTGGTTCTACATATTTTCTCTTCTTTCTTCTTCCTTTTTCTTGGTTACAACTTGTAACAAACAAGTTTTTTTCTTTGATATAGTAAAGAGACATTCATGGTTCAACATCGAAGAAGAAGGTTTGAACACCAAGTGATAAGAGTGACCATTGTACCAAGCCTAAAATGGAAATAGGTCAAGCTTATAATATATGTTCATGAAGAAATTCCAACAGAAATAGGTTTTCCCTCCTTAATAGAAACACTAAGAAAATAGTCATACCTCAGAACCAGGGTGTCATCCTTGCACACGAACAATAGAGGGAAGGCCTAAATTGAATAAATGGACATTGAACCTATGAAAAATGTTGAATTAGTAGAGCCCTTTTCATAAGTTATAGTTGATTAGTTGCAGGTGGTGGAAGTGACTGAATGTACACATATGTAGAAAATCTAATTACATCCCTCTTTAATTAAGTGGTGACACATTCCCAAATCCATGTATCGGTATCATATTTCCATGTATTACTTGTTCATGATTTTTCCATGTTCGATGGGTACACACCTTACGTGTAGAGTAGAGAGATCTCTTTAAAGACTTCCTCTAATTAATGACTCACATTTTTAAGAAAGAGAGTAATTTATAGATAGTATCCTCCCTAACATCGTGACCTTTGATATCTTCCTAGAATGGGATGCTTGTATCACTATAAATATTTATCTGATCATGTAAAAAATGCTCCACCTCTCTCATCCAAGTGGTGAGATTCTTGAGTCGCCAAGAAAATTACATCTAAGAGGATGATTGTCTTCTTCTGAGCACCTAGAATACAACCATCTAAGGGGTGATAAGTTGTTTCATATTGACAATAACTCATAAGTTGTAGAAGACACAAACCAAACTAATATGTTGTGTTTGAGTATATAGATTTATATATGCCTCCATTATGAAAGATATATTGAATCCTTCATAGACATATTCAGGGGACAACATTGAATTCAAAGACAATGTACTAGAAGTATCTATAGAGTTGAAATAATTAAAGAAACAACTCCAAGAATTCTTGATCTAGTTTCATTCATCTAAGGTATACCCTTGTAGAAAACCTATGTTTTTCATGAAAGAAGGATGCTATACTATTCCTTTGTATTAATATCATATGTTGAACTAGATAACTATGAAAAAATGCCCTCTCAAATAATTAATGGCTTCTCCAACTAATTTCCAGTGGCCATACTATGTTACAAGATAAATCTGAAAAGTGTGTACCCTTTAAATGAGACTTCATGAGTCTGATCCTTCATGTCTACAAGTAACCTTCTTGTGAGTTATTGGTCCTATTTGTTTTGGCTAAAAAATACCCCTAGAACCTTCATGGACCTGATAAATTGTGCATTTTCCCCCTATATGGACTCCTTAGCCATTATATTTAAAGACGATGTGTTCCTCTACTCCTTTATCTAAAGAAGCACTAAGAGCAATTGGCGGTTAGTTCTAGACACCTTGTGGGGTTGTCATGTGTATGTAAATCTTGAAAGTGATTGAGTTAGGATTTGCTAAATAATGTTTTTTTGGGGTTGGGGGATATATAATCTCAGCAAGGTGAATATCATTAGATCCTACAAATGTAGAAGTCTTAGCAAACCCACAAAAATTTCCAGATTTTTGGGCTTGGTCAGTTATGATAAAATGCTTATCTATCTAACTCCCTCTCAAAGGGATAACATGGAAAAATGTCACATTTATTTGGTCAACTGGATGTGTAGGGAGAGGTTATAAGAGATAAAGGGGATCAACCTTTGTGACAATTTTGGTCCTACAATTGGAAGGAGAAAATTATGTGATTGGTGATGCTTTTCCTTGATATGGTTATATTTATTGTTAATTATAATCATTATTTTCTTTCTTCCCTCCCATAGAAATGAATGAACAAGTAGGATGGATGTGTTGGTTGAGGGGTCGTCCTTTTCATATAAAAATGATCATTGTCCCAACTCTGCTCATTGTTTGAAAAGTCAAGTGTATTGTAAGACCCCTGACCTAGATTTATGCTTGATCCTTCTTACTTAACATAATTAAATGCTTAAAAGCTTAATATAATCATGTGATATGCCTTAGTAACATTTGACATGCTTGTGTTTTCCAAAATGGTTTAGTTTGAATGTTGATTGAGCTGGTTATGCCATATGTGTGCTTATTTTGGACCTAATTGCAATTTACCCATGTGTAGGGTTTATCTTACAATTTTTTGCATGTTTGACATGCCTCACATTCTTTGGCATTATGTTTGAGAGAGTGAAGCCCTTGGGCACTTTGTTTCACCTTTATGTGATGTGGAGAGATGTGTTGACACCATGTGTTAATGTTTAGAGATTACCCGAATGTCGTAGTCTTGTTGTTGACTTTAAGGGTTGACCAATGACCTCTTTGGTTTTTAGAGACCATCATGGTATACCTTTGGCTTTGGTTTCTTCAGTGAATGAGGTTCTTGTATGTACCTAGGGTTCTCTTTGGTCGATGAACCAAGAAACCCTAGATAGGATTTTATGCGACCAATTGACTTGGTTTTATCTTTGATCATTTGAGTTTTGGATTAGTTTCCTTCAACTGATGGGCCCTCTAGACCAGGGTGGTTGATGAGATTTCTTAATCTTAACGAACCTTGATGCATGCATGAGTTTAGTGCTTGCATGACTGAGTTTTTGGAAGATAAGTGGCATGTTTAGCTAGACATCTAACCTTCCTTCTCGCTCTCTACCCTTGGATATATATACCTCCCTCCTTGCATATGAATGTTCCTTTTACACACTCTCTTTCTCTCTTTTGCTTGGGACTCATCCCTAGTGCTGGCAATTGGGATGGTCATGTCAGGTTTGGGTCAGGTCATTTTGGATCGGGTAATTATGGGTCAAAGATAATTCATGTTATTTTATTCTTTCGATTTGGGTCGGGTTTGGGTCAGACTAGTATCGGGTTTGGTCCTTTTGGGTCATTTTGTACTTTTGGGTCAATTCAGGTTCATGTCGGGTCAATTTTGGTATAGATTTGTTTAGGTAACTTTAGCAAGATGGGTAGAGTTCAAGCCAATCATTTCAAGTCATTTGAATATCATGTCGCATCAATTTGCATTATTTCATCAGGCTGATTCGATATTGGGTGGAGCCAATTTTGGGTTGGTAGTAATCATCTCAAGTCTTCTTGGGTTGTGTATTTGGTTCAGGTCAAGTTTTTTTAGGTTGGAGAGTTGGCAATTAGGAGGGTCAGTTTGGGTTCGACTCAGGTCATTGTGGGTCGAAGATAATTCAGGTAATTTTATTCTTTCATGTCGAGTAAAGTTTGGGTCAGGTTTGTATGGATTTGGTCCCTTCAGTTTAGTTTGCATTTTGGGTCAACTCGTGTTGGGGTGGGGTCAATTTTTTTATAATCTTGTTAAGATTAATTTATTGGGCTAGGTCAGGTTCACTAATTTGGGACCAAGTTGAGGTCATTTCTAAATTAGGTAGTTATCAAGTCATGTTCATGTCAAAACGTGAAGTGTTTCTAGGCCTACAAGTTTAGAAGAGAGATAGAGAGAAATTTAATGTGTGTGGCCAAAGAAGAGTGATATTATGGCATTCTAAATTCACACATAGAGGGACAAATGGGATAATCATGTTGATATCGGGGCAAAGGTTCAATTTTCTATCACTATCAGGTGTTGATTGACCTTGGTTGGGTTGACTTTGGGTTTAATTAAATTGGCTAGAGTTGATGTTGAGTCTAATAAAATTGGTCCAGGTTGATGTTGAGGCAAGTTGAAATCAGGTGAGATGGGTAAATATAGATCGAATGGATGCCAAGTTAGGTTTATATCAGTCAGGTGATGTCATGGTAGGGTCAATATTTATGTTGGCTTGTGTTGATATTAGGTTGGGTCGGTGTTGGGTTGGATTGAATTTGGGTTGGGTTGACATTTCATTGAATCGGTGTAGGATTAGTTTGACATCAAGCCAAGTTGACATTGGGTCTGGTTGGTGTTGGATAGGGTTGTCATCAGGTTAGGTTGACATTGGGTTGGGTCAGTGTTGGTGGGGTTGATGTCAGGTCAGGTGTTGATATTGATTCAGGTCAAGTCTATTGTGATCTATTTAGGTTGATTCGGGTCACGTAATATCTTCAGATCGAGAGTCAGGTTAAGTTTGGGTCAAAAATTTCCAGGTCATATTGAGTTTTGGGTAAACATTGGGTCAGTTTTGGGTTTGTATTTTCTTTGGGTTTAAGCGGGTTGGGTTGTGGGTAGGGCGGGTCAGGTCAACTTTTTCCAACTCTACTCATCCCTTGTGTTTTTGTGGAGAAGATCATGCTTGACTGTGGAGTGGTAGCCGATTCTTTGCATGTGTGGATCTAGGGTTGGAACAAGTCATCCTTAATGATCATTTGACACTCCTTCATCTTGGTAAGTAATCTATTCTCTTGATCTTCTTTCCTTGCAACCCTACCCCCTCTTCTTCCTCTTGGCCGAACCCATGGTCCTGCATGGTGGTGCCTCTTGAGGAACTCCTCTCTTCTTGATCACATACTCTCATTTTAGCAGTCATTTTTGGGAACATCTGTATACAACCATGGGTACCTAGTTGAAGTTCAGTATAAAATTTCACATGCAGACAAACGACTAGTTTAAGAGGACTGTTCAGACCTTGGAGGGTCTATTCAGATCTTGTGTTTAATAGTTTTGGGAAGTTGGGATGTGCACCTGAGCCTGATAGAGTTTGCCTACAACAACATATATCACAGGAATATTGGCATGGCATCGTATGAAGCCTTGTACGGGAGGCCTTGTCAGTCCCTGCTTTGTTGGTATGAGATCAGTGAGTATCAACTTTTGGGTCCCGATCTTGTACAACAGACTATAGAGAAGATCAAAGTGATAGAGCAGTAGTTGAAGGTGCTGATAATCTCCGTAGGCCCTTAGATTTCCAAGTGGGAGACAAGGTGTACCTCAAGGTCTCTCCTTGGAAAGGTGTGTCGAGGTTTAGTAAGAAGGGTAAGTTGGCCCCCATGTTTATGGGACCTTACCCTGTGGTGGCACGTGTTGGGAAGGTGGCTTACAAGTTGGAGATACTGCCAGAGTTGCACAGACTGCACCCCATTTTCATGTTTCTATCTTGAGGAAGTGTCATCCAAATATCGAGTTAGTGTTGTATCCTTTGGAGGCCAAGTTAGAAGAGGATATGTCATATGTGGAAGGTCATGCGTTGATCTTGGATAGGAGGGTGAAGAAGTTGAAGAAGAATGATATAGTGTTGGTTATGGTTTTATGGCATCACCATGGCGTGAAGGAAGTCATGTGGGAGTTAGAGGATGAGATGCGTGGGAAGTATCCATCTCTTTCCATGTAGGATTTTGGGGGAAAAATCCTTGCTAGGGGTTTATGGTTGTAAGACCCCTGACCTAGCTTTATGCTTGATATTGCTTGATTAAGATAATTAAATTCTTAAAAACTCAATCTAATTATGTGGTGTGCCTTAATAACATGTGATAGGCTTGTGTTTTTAGTATGGTTCAGTTTGAATGTTGTTCAAGCTAGTTATGCTATATGTGTGCTTATTTTAGACTTAATTGCAATTTACCCATGTGTAGGGTTTATCTTGCAATTTGTCACATGTTTGATGTGCCTCACATGATTTGGCATTATGTTCGAGAGAGTGGATCCCTTGGGAACTTTGTTGACCTTTATGTGATGTGGAAAGATGTGTTGACACAATGTGTTGATGTTTAGGGTTTGCCTAGATGCCCTAGTCTTGGTGTTCACTTCAAGGGTTGACGGGTGGTCTCTTTGGTTTTCAGCAACCATCATGATATACCTTTGGCTTTGGTTTCTTTAGTCGATGAGGTTCTTTTATGTACCTAGGGTTCTCTTCGGTCGATGAACCAAGAAACCCAAGATAAGATTTTATGTGACCAATTGACTTGGTTTTCTCTTTGACCGTTTGAGTTTTAGATTAGTTTCCTTCAACCGATGGCCCCTCTAGACCGTGGTGGGATATGATATTTTTTTATCTTAATGACCCTTGATGCATGCATGAGTTTAGTTCTTGTATATATGAGTTTTTGGAAGACAAGTGGCATGTTTAGTTAGACACCTAACCTTCCTTCCCTCTCTCTACCATTGGATATATATACCTCCCTCCTTGTATGTAAATGATCCTTTTGGACCCTCTCTTTATCCCTCTTTCTTGGGGCTCATCCTTTGTGTTCTTGGTGGAGAAGATAGTGCTTGACCTTGGAGTGGGGCCGATCCTTTGCATGTGTGGATCTAGGGTTGGAACAATTCATCCTTGGTGATCCTTGGTACTCCTTGATCTTGGTAAGTAATCTACCCTCTTGATCTTCTTTCCTTGCAACCCTACCTCCTCTTCTTCCTCTTGGTTGAACCCATGGTCCTCCATGGTGGTGCCTCTTGAGGAACTCCTCTCTTCTTGACCAAATCCATGTTTCTCTATGGTAGTGTTGAGTTGAGTTGGAGATCTCCTATGTCTTTCTTGTTCTTTTCAGCCTAGAAGCTTTGGCTCTCTCTCTTTCTTGTTCTTTAACCTAGGGTTTGCTTCTCTTTTGAGGTGGTGACTAGCTTGGTCGTGGAGGTGATCAAGATAGGTTTATCCTCTCTCCTTTGGATCTTCTTTTCTTGGAAGTTGTTTCTTCACAATCAGACGAGTTATATAACCCTCTCCTCGATTATTGTTACACTTAATCTTTGCATGCAATTAATATATCCCTAAAACATGGTTCCAAGTATCAAAGTGATGATACCTATGTTCTAGAGTATAGTTTTCATGATTATCTTGAGTAGATATTCTCCTTTCATAAACCCTAATATTTGTGGTCGAATTCTTGTATGATGGTGGAAGTGGTGATCCCTCCAAGCGTGTGTTCAACCTTGGTCTCCTTCCTCATAATCTTGGTTTTGTCATTTGCAGAATGATGGGGGTATTGATTCTTACATGCATGTGCTTAATAATGGTTTCCTTCTCATACATTGTTTTACCTATGTTTTGATGATGATTGGATTTAGGGTTTTGTGATGTTTTCCTTCATGAGGTTACACCTTGATGGTTCAGTTTCCTCCATATTTGATGGTTGGATTTAGGGTTTTGACGATGAATCTCCCCTTGAGTTTTGATCCTTGTTGGTTTTGGTTTTATGGTGGTGATCATTTTGATGATATTGTGGTTGATGAGTTTTCTCTCTCTTAATGTGGTTGCCAAGTTTACCATGTTGGTCAATAAATTCTTCACCTTCTTGAGGTCGCTGAGTTTTTCTTCATGATGGTCGTGCATGTGATGTTGATTTTCTCATCGATCATCGATGGTGTTTCTATGGGTTTTGGTCGCCAAGGATGGACCCATGTTGGTCGTTGAACTTTGGTTCTTCTATGCGGTTGATGATATGATTGACTTAACCATATAATCATTGAAGGTGGTCCCTTTTAGTGGTCGATGATGGGGATTCATCCCTATGTTTTCAGCAATCAACTATTGTGATTCTCAACGGTCATGCACCTATGTCTTTAGCGACCAAGTGACCCAATTTTTGACGATTTTGGGATAAGTTTTTTTTTTTCAATGATCACACTATGTTCTCTTTGGTCATGGACTTGTTCTCAATGTTCATGGTATGTGGTTCATAGGTCACTTTGTGGTTGACCATGGTGATGAGGATGTTGACCTATGTACTTCCAATATTGTTGGAGATGGTAGAAATTTGTGTTTACCCTCCTTGCTCTTAAAACCGTAATTTAGATATGATGTTTAGAAATTCCTAACCCTAATGTAAGAACATGGAGATACTACTTTGTTTGCTTAAATAATTATCATTTTAATAAAGTATTTATCTCTCCTATGTTGTAACCCTAAATTGGTGATCTTGTGGACATTATAGTTCTTATTTGTGAATGATATGTCAAACTTAAGAAACATATGGTGTGTAACGTGGTGATTGTGAGCCTTGATGAGGCATGGAGATATTATGATGTTCTATAGGGAATTATGAAAATATTCTCATGACCTTGGCAATGGATTTTGTTCTCTAATGGTGGGGTATCATCTGTGTGATGTGATAATGGATTGTTATTCCGTGATAAGTTTGATAATGGTGATGGTCCTATGTAAGGCATTGAGACAATATCATGTGGTGATATGATCAGCTTTATGTTTTATATGTTTTGTTTATTTTGAATTTGTAATCTACCTCGATCTTTATCGCATCTTTCTAGGGTTTTCATGTAACTTGATTAATGCAGTTATAAGTCACCCAATTGTCTTAACTAAACAAGTGAAACCCTAATCGTGTAGTGCCCTATGCCATAGATCCATCCCAGTGTCAGAACTTGTTGGATGGTGAAATGAGTTTTCCTAAGGGAAAATCAGAGCACATATTGTTGAGTATGTGGGGTGCTTGGAGAGTACATCCTTGTCATCTAGATCCCAAGTGTTTTGAGAATGACTACGATAGGGTCTCGGTGAATATATATATGTTATGTGATTAGAGGACAATTGTGATTGTACCTAAATGATTGGGTTATATACCCCAATTTGTAATGTTGTGACCTATACCAAGGTGGGATAGGTTTTTATAACTTGACTATATGTCACTGTATGTAGTTTGATTGATATGTCACTATAGTACAGACTCATACTGACCAAGTAGTGTAGGAAGATCTTGGAGTATAACTCTTCCTAGATCTTGTATGGGACTGATTGTGACCAAGCGGTGACCAGTTGGACTTTGAGTGGTACGAATCAAACTTCCTAGGGTAAGTAAAAGACATAATATAGTCGTGTAGCATTTCTGTTTAGGGTTAAATACACTTCAGATTGAATGTTTACCCATACCTTGTTTTATTTACCTCTCTTTTGTAAAAATACGGTAAGAGAAATTAACTATTATATATGTTCTTCGTATTCCTTCTAATAGTTTATGATGATTTGCTTATCTGCTAGAGTTTTTAAAATCTACCTAGCCTCTGTACTTAGATTTAAATAGATCTTTTAGTTGAATTTTCTCATTTTGTTTAATAGTAATATAACCTACTGTAGCAATAACCGTTGGGTGATACTTATATCACTCGTAGGGATTGGTCTCCCCTTGTGGTTTCAACCCCTTTTTAGGTGGTCATCAGTGACATGGTAGAGATCGTGTTGTAGAAGAAGAGAAGCTTTAGATCAGTGATCTCAAAAGGTTGGAAAGATGATATCATTGTAGTAGAGTCATATGTGTCATCCATGAACTCCAGGTCTCGGGAGGGTTGTGTTTTATAGATGATGTATATCGTCAAATGGTTTTGACAATATGCCTTGGTTGTACGTATGTCTTGTATATGCGGCTCTTACATGTGGAAAAGATATCCTTTGTAATAGGTTTTGGTTATATGCCAACTATGCATATGTAAATACCTAATGTGATATAGTTTGTGGACATTAATGTAATATGTTTATGCATTTGTTGGTTATTTAGGGCCAGTTTTAATTTACCCTATTTTGTGGTAATGTGCTTTTCATGTGGCACCAGGTTGTCACATGTCTATCAAGTGCAAAAGTAATTAGAAGGAAGGTCAAATACTTATAGTGGTGGATCTTGACTGCAAATCATGGGGGGAGGGCAAGGTGTTAATATAATTCTAAACCCAAATCAGCTTCAGACCTAACATATATTCTGAACTAAAAATTGATATTGAAGTTGTATTATTGAAAAATTATATCAGTTTGACTACCTCATATTCTAATATTAACAATCCAAATTTAAATCTGACCTAATCTATTATATATTTATATAATTTAAATTGATTTTGACCCATATCACGTAAATTTGTGACATATTATATGGATGTGAGGAAGATATACTTATATTACAGTTGAACTAGCTACTTCACTTTTTATCTATGTAATAAAATATTTTTTGTTGTCAAAATTCCATACATTAAAAAAATTGACTCAAATAATAACCTGGACCTCAAACCAAATCTAGCATGTTCTAAAGTTAAAAATCCCTATCCTACATAGTTAAGTTGATGCAAATTGTCTTACCTTAAGCATTGATTTCTTTCTTTTAGAAAGGGATGGTAGCTCAACTTGTTGTACTTCTTCCTTCTATTTCAATATATATTTTTGTTATTTTTATGGTTATCTTTGGCATATTAAAGCAAAAAAATAGCTAAAAATAGTAAAAATCATAATATTAATCTACTTACAGTTTTAAGAAAATGTAAATACTAACATTAGAATATAATTTCAATAGATTTGTTTCATATATCTTTGAATTAATTGATACTCAAGTTAATATTAAGTTATGACTAATTTCTCATACAGATAAAAGAATCAATGGACTGATAAGAAACTCATATGTTTTATTGTGAAATTTTATATTGATCAATAATGTTGCATGCATTTTCACATAGATGTTGAAATATAAACCATAAAATTCAATACAATAAAAATATGTCTACAATATAATTCACAAGTTGCTAAATTTTAAATACAAGAAACATAATAACATCAATAAAAATGGATTGCATGTATTGCATTCAAGTTGAGGCTCTTTAACTCACAAGATAAAAGTGTGTTAACAAAAATCTAACTATTGTATAGTTAGGTGTTTGGAAGAGCCTACTTGTGGATTACTAAATGATAAGTGATCAAATTACTATTGTTAAAAGATATCACCAATCCGTCTTATAAAAGATACAAGGCATGCAACTTGGAAAATTTATATGATAAAAGAGAAATTTTAGGGAAAGAAGTGCAAGAGAAAACATTTTTCCTCTTTAGTTACACAACATGATAGGAGGAGACGAGCACACAAAGAAATGAACAAGGAAGATTATTATGTATTTGCTTCCAGACATGTTTTCATTAAAGAATGGACATACATAAAAAAGAAATATACCAAAATAGACATATCATAAATTGGAGGGAAACTTAGTGGCAAATATAGACAAAAAAAGTTAGCTATGAATCTAAACATACGAAGAAATGTTTTAAATAAAATTTTGGCAGTTTTTGGTGGAACTATAAATCTATAATAAAATATAGTGTGAAACTTGGAGGCAAATGATTGAAAACATAGAAAAAAATATTGGTAATTGCTGGTAGGTAATTTGAAATGAGAAAGAAAATAAAAAAAACATAGATATAGTGATAGAATTTAGTAGAAAATAGTAGTATGATATAGAGGACAATATTTATGTAACTAATTTTGATAAAACATATTCTATCAACTGATTTATACCTTGGCGAGTCAGGCTATCCAAAAAGGTATTCACTCATTGATCCCATGATTAGTAAAATAAGTAGATTAATTTTACTTTTAAAAACATATTTTTTCTCTTTGATAGCATAATTTTTCTTTTTTATACAAATAAAGCACACTAAAATATCTCCTATCATCCTTAATCCTCTATCTTCCCATCCATCCACCACATGTCAAATTGATAATAAATCTATATATGAAACATAGTCTAATTGGAGCAGGACTTATAGTAAGTGTGTGCCATAATTATTATTTATACAATGAAATTTCAATGTTACAAACACTCTTTGTAGTTTAGACAAAGATCACTTTTTGGCAACTCCAAATCAATTTCTTTGTTCATTACAATTTATTTATAATAAATTTCATTTTATTATATGTTTACGTTACTATATTTTATTATTTTACTTTATTACTTCAACGATAAATGGTTAAGTTTTAATAATCATTATATAGTTGTGTTGCCACGGAAGGTATGAAAGATATAAGAAGAATTAGGCTATTTTTATGCATTAAATATCTCACTTAACACATAATCTTATATTCATATATGATTTATTTAACCACAATGTGAATGGGAGGCATAACGTAGTATAACATAATTTTTTTATACTCGGGTATGGTATCACAATATATATTTTTTAAAATCTTGAGGGCGATGTGCCCCCTTCCCCAGTTCTATACTAGATCTACCTCTGAATACTTAAATTTTAAATGTTCTACAAGAATCGCCAATTTTTTTATAAATACTCTAAAGGGTATAGATGTCTACATTCCAATTAAATCCATAACTCATGTCGGGCAATGAATTATGTAAGAGAACATATACACAACTAGCAACCAACTACCCGTTGTCAAAAATCTACACAGTCGATAATTTTAGGGTTAGATTTTGGAAACACTGTGGTGGTTTGACGCGGCCCGCACGTGGTGGAAAACTGGTAGCCCAGCTGCCAGTTGGCCACCTACCCCCCGCCCCCACCTCCTTTTCTCTAACCACTCTGACCACGTGAACCAGCCCACGTGAACCGGTAGCACGTGGGGCCGGTCTCAACTACCCTGAAAAGAGGGTGCCACAACTCAAAAATGTGCCCAACTCTCCCCCAATTTCTCCCCCTAAAAATTACCCCCAAATTCACCCGCCCACTTCCTGCTCCCACTTCCGCCATTGTGCCCGTGGAGAAGAAAGCGCCACGCACACTTCGTTATCACCGTGCCTACTCTTTGCATACTTGTTGCCACGGAGAGCACCTCACACCGGCTCCTCCTCTCTCTCTCCTCTATTGTTCTCTACCCCTACCTCATGGAGCCTATCTCCGGTGCCGCCAGGGAGAACTTCAACGATGACTTCCAAGAAACGATGACCCTTGTGAGTGCAAGGAGGTCACTGAAGCTAGTGGTAAGAAGGAAGAAAAAAACTAGTGAGGGGGCTAGATCTTCTACTGTAGATGTTGAGAAGATCTCAACCAACAAGGGCATGAAGAAGAAGGACGTAATTGGAAAGCAAATTAGGGCAAGCTCTTCTACTTCTGATGTTGAGAAGATCTCAAGAAATAAGGGTGCCAAACACAATGATATAATTGAAAAGAAAATTAGGGCACAAACTGAAGAAATATCAGTCACAAAGAAGGGTGCTGCAAAAAGAGGGTCATCAACTGCTGAATTGACACCCACCAAAGACAAAAAGAAGTTGAAGATATAAAAGGAAATTGTAGACAAAGATGATGATCAAGATGATGAAGCACATGATAAGAAAAAGCTGGTAAAGTCAAGGTGTTCATGGAATATCTTCCACAATAGTTACATGACACTTAGTGTTGAGGAAAAACTCATTTTCACAAGGACCCCTTTCCAGTCACTGTTGCAAATAAAAAAGATACCTCTCAATGACATAGTTCTGATACACGATCTCACTTCGTGTTATTCCAAAGATGAGGTGGTGTTCAATTTTGGTGGAAGGGCTGTGGACTTCAATGCAAACCAAATAAGGGAGCTCCTACCTCTTCCCATCAAAGGTAATGCCCCTCTTCAATGCACAACAGTTGCTCGATGAAATGTTCATCTACTTTTTCTACTATATAGTGCCTAATTTATCACTTGAAATATAGTTAAGCTCTTTGAAATGCATATTGGCACATTTCAAATTAAATTAAGCTCATTTGTAACTAAATTAGGTGCATTCACATTACAAATAGGCACATATACATTACTCAATAGTACTCGAATCCGCATGACACAACAATAGGCGCATTTCACATTAGAAGTAGGCACATTCATATTAGAAGTAGGCGCATATACATTAGAAGTAGGCACATACACATTAAAATGTAGGTGCAAGTATCACTCAGGTAGGCACATTCTCATCTTAAGTAGGCGCATTGACGCTCATGTAGGTGCATTCACATTACAAGTACGCGCATATATATTACTCAACAATAGGTGCATTACACAACAGTAGGTTCATATTATAAGTAGGCGCATCCACATTAAAATGTAGGTGCAAGTATCACTCAAGTAATCACATTCTCATCTTAAGTAGGCACATTCACGCTCGAGTAGGTGCATATACATTAGAATTAGGCACATATACATTAGAAGTAGGTGCATCCATCAAGGCCCATTCGCGCACAAGTAGGCACATCCATCCATGCAGATATCACTCAAGTAGGCACATTCTCATCTAAAGTAGGTGCATTCATAGGCGCATTCACTTTACAAGTACACACATATAGATTACTCAACAGTAAGAAAATCCATATTACACAACAGTAGGCACATTTCACATTATAAGTAGGTACATTCACATTAGAAGTAGGCCCATATACATTAGAAGTAGGTGCATCCATCTAGGCGCATTCAAATTAAAATGTAGGCACCATTATCACTCAAGTATATGCGCATTCTCATCTAAAGTAGGTGCATTCACGCTTAAGTAGGCACGTTCACATTGCAAGTAGGCACATATAGTATGCAAAACCACATTACAAAATAGTAGGTGTATTCTCATCTAAAGTAGGCACATTTCTCATCTAAAGTAGGTGCATTCAAATTAAAGTAGGCACATTCACATTACTCAACATGATACGCGAATCCACATTGCACAACAATAGGCGCATTCACATTAGAAGTACGTGCATTCACATCAGAAGTAGATGCATATAAATTAGAAGTAGGCGTACCCATCCAGGACCACTCACGCATAAGAAGGCACATCCATCCATGTAGGTATCACATAAGTAGGTGCATTCTCATCTAAAGTAGGCACGTTCATGCTCAAGTAGGCACATTCACATTACATGTACGTGCATATACATTACTCAATAGTAAGTGAATCCACATTACACAACATTAGGTGCATTTCACATTACAAGTAGGTGCATTCACATTAGAAGTAGGCACATATACATTAGAAGTAGGCACATCCATCCAGGCTCATTCAAATTAAAATGTAGATGCAAGTATCACTCAAGTGGGCGCATTCTCATCTATAGTAGGCACATTCACACTCAAGTAGGCACATTCTCATCTAAAGTAGGCGCATTCACACTCAAGTAGGTGTGTTCGTATTACAATTAGGCACATATAGTACGTGGATCCACATTACAAAACAGTAGGTGCATTCTCATATAAAGCAGGCGCATTCTCATCTAAAGTAGGTGCATTCACATTAAAGTAGGTGCATGCACATTACTCAATAGGGTAATCCACATTACACAATAGTAGGCACATTCTCATTAAAAGTAGGCGCATTTACATTAGAAGTAGGCACATTCACATTAGAAGTAGGCACATATACATAAGAAGTAGGCGCATCCACATTAGAAGTAGGTGCAAGTATCACTCAAGTAGGTACATTCTCATCTAAAGTAGGCGCATTCAAGCTCAAGTAGGCGCATTCACATTACAAGTAGGCACATATATACATGAATACACATTACAAAATAGTAGGAACATTTTCATCTAAAGTAGGCACATTCTCATCTAAAGTAGGCACATTTACATAAAAGTAGGCACACATATACCTAAATAGTTTGCTAACTTACTTTAATGAGCCTAATATTTCCAGATGGGAGGATCCATTTTAAAAGGTACCTGAATAAAGCACCAACTTCATACATACATCAAAAGTTTTTTGATGGCAACGATCCAAGAGTACCCGCTATTGTACAAAACTTCACCACCCTTTATCAAGAAAATAATGAAGAGTTACGAAGGGACAGAGTTAAGTTGTTGTTAGTGGCATTGTTTAGCCACTTCTTGTTCCCTAGCAGATTGAGTCGTATCATGAACTATCTTTATACTTAACTTGAAGATTTAGATCATATAAATGATTATGATTGGGTTGTTGCTGTGCAAGAACTTCTTTATCAAGGATTTGATTTTTTAAAAGAGCAAAAGGATGGAGGAGGATATATGAAAGGATGCACACTCATCCTCACGGTAATGTTCAATTTTAACTCTGATGAATGTGCATGATAATTTGAACTCTTTTGAATTATGATGCACAAACTCTTTTTGTAGCCTTGTCTTTTAGAGATGATGAAGTTCATTCTAAGGGATTACCCTGATGAAGATTTGATCATCAACAAATGGTCATACAAGACCCGGATTTCAGCCATATTTCAAAAAAAGAATATACAACTAGCTACAATGATGACTAAATTTTTCCAAAAGTCCACAATTGTAACAATTGAACAAAACTTCGGGCAGCCAACTTTAAAAGGTTTAGAACAGGTCCACGAAGATGCATCAGAGGTTAATAAGCAAATCCAATGCCTACTTGCTGAGAGTGCATCACTGAAGAATGAACTACTGATAGAAAAACATATCGCGGAGCAAAAAGAAAAATAGTACAACAATATGTTTTTGAAGATGCAAACTGATCTCGAAAAACTTCACGACTACTGTGATGAGTTGCACACTACCAAAATAGTGTTGGAGCACATGCTTGCAGAGATTGACTACTCGTAGCCATTTGTAGAGGACATTACCAACCATGGAGAGAAAAACAAGTGGAAGATATACATATGGAATGAAGAATCTCCTCCACAACCATCACAAGAAGAAAAGAATAATGAAACATCATGTATATCTATGTGCCTTTTTTTAATATGTGCGCCTATTTGCACTTGATGTGCGTCTATTTGCACTTAATATGTGTGTTTTTTTAATTTGAATGCCAATTTTATGAAACAGAATGTGAGAAGTCGCCCCACATACCCACTATAATGGATATCGCTCTGTTAGATCAAGGGAATGAAAAGTCTCCAAAGCACCAGGAAAAGAATCAAGGAGAAAATCCCCTGCCATCACTAGAAGCTCAAAAAATGAAGAAAATTTTATTGAAACAATAGGTATTTGGGTGCTTCAACCTAGTTACATTTGAAATGTGAAATATTGTATTTTATGTGCGGCAATGGTATATTGTAAAATTGAATGCCAATGTTATGAAACAGAATGCACAAAGTCACCCCATACGTCACCATCAGGAATAGATATCCCTCTTTTAGATCAAGGGAATGAAGAGTCTCCAAAGCACCAAGAAAAGCATCAAGGATAAAATCCCCTTCCATCACCAGAAGATCAAAAAAATGAAGAAAATTGTACTGAAACAACATGTATTTGGGTGTGCCTACCTAGTTACATTTCAAATGCACAATATTGTATTTTATGTGCGTCAAAGGTGTATTGTAAAATTCAATGCCAATGTTATAAAATAGAATGTGCAAAGTCACCCCATAAGTCACCATGAAGAATATATATCCCACTTTTTTTTATCAAGGGGGTGAAGAGTCTACAAAGTAGCAGCAAAAGCATCAATGAGAAAGTCCCCAACCATCACCTTTTCCAACAGAAAAATTTGTTGAAATATTAGGTATTTGTGTGTGCCTAGTTATGTTTCACTTAGTGTGCGCCTAGTTATATTTCACTTGTGGTGCATTTTTTCCACTTAGTATGTGTGCATTTTTGAACTAATTATATGTATAGTTATATTAAATTTTAATGGAAATGTCATGAAATAGGATGCGGCAAGTCATCCCATAAGCCCACTCCAAGCGCCACGGATATTGACCTATTGGAAAGATTAGCTCAATACAACTCACAAAGAGAACAGATAATGACAGGCATACCTATTCAAATATCATAAGAATCACCAAATGTGAAGGGCAAATCAAAAATTCGTCTTCAAATCAAGATAGATAAAACAGTAGTATAACACCTTGATGATGAAGATCAAAAGTTTCAGCAAGAGATATTATCAAATTATACTATCGATAAACCACTATGGTCATATGGAGATGTTGGAGTGATGCCAGACAACTTGTTTCCAACACTACAATATCAGGGGCTAGTGTCTGAAATGGTAAGAACTTTACTATGTTGACATGAAACTATACTTGTATGTCAAATCTGAAATAACCATTACTAACAATTCATTATTTTTTTTGTGTACATAGTACATACAGTCCATCATTCATATCTTTGAGAAAAACTATGTGCCAAGTGAAGATCGTCCTATGCCTCTAGTATTTCATGTTAACATGTGTCGTGCAATAGTTAGTTTTCAATCCACTACTCGATTGCTTACCCAACCGGGATTTTGAAAGTATTTAATTTTATTACCTCGCAAGGATGTTACATAAAATTACAACACTTTCAACACCCTTTGGACAGCCTTCACCTTGAAGTAGTCTCACCAACCTTGTAGCAGCCTTCCTTGAAGTAACTTCAAGCTCCCCCTTGAAGTAGCATTCCTCTTGAAGTAGCGTCCCGTTGAGACAACCTTCTTGAAGTAGTCCAAAGACCTCCTTCTCCACCAAGAAGATCAAACCCTCTCCAATCCGCAGCCTCCAATCCAATGAGTATGAAAGTGTAAGTTCAGTGGGTAGGAGATGCTAGCCTATAGGACACGAATTTGGAGCAAAGGAAATGAGTAGCAAGTACTAGAGTTGCTCAATTGCTCAAAATAGATTGCCAATTGGAAGTATGTAAGCTCAAGTATTGCACAACTGTGTTTTGGGTGTCCTAAGGCTTGTCCTATTTATAGGAATGGCCTATGAATGCTTAAGGACGTTCTAGACACTTTCTAGGGGGTTCTAAGTCCTCAACTAGCTGTTAGGTATCCATTAGTTGCTTTAACAATGACTAGTTAATTAATCCTAAAAATTGCAGACAGAGACATTCTCGGTCGAGGAATTGTCGACCGAGATCCCAGTCGGTCGAGGTCTTTGTCGACCGAGGGACTGTCTGGTGAGAGTGTATGTAACGTTCTGATCCAACTCCCAACTACCTTGTCTGCTGTGTCTAACGGCTACCTGGGTCATTCTAGGTCGAAGAGTTTGTCGACCGAGAGTGTCTCGGTCGAGAAGTTTGTCGACCGAGAATGACTCTGTTTCAATGTTTTAAACTAAGTACTAAGTGTGTGTATGAGTGTGTAGTTATGACACTATTGTAGGGGATGACCTATCTAAGTGTTGTGATTGGCTAGGGAAGATCTAAATGCTTGATTTACATGATATCTAAGTACTTGTACATTATATACTTATACAAGTTTTTACATTTGATTACAATCATGAAATAACAATAATTCAAGCATATAGATCTCCCAAATCTTTGTCATCCACCTTATTCCTGCAAAACTCAAGTAGCACGTTAGATCCACAAGAATGAAATGTTTGTCATTATCAAAACAAAGGGATTTAAATGATGTCCATTTAGCCAACAATCTCCCCCTTTTTGAAGATGACAAACATTTCCAAAATATAAATCAACCAGTCTTGAAAATGAGTTGAGTTTCACACCTGAGATTTACTTTGTAAATTCCTTCTCTTGTTATATGAAATGTGTGCTTATTATTCCCAAAGAAATATGGAACATGAAATCCAATTCTTTAGGGAATATAGCAACTTTTGATGTAAAGCCAAGAGATTATGAAGATTATGAAACTCATTGATTGAGTTTGTAAGATTTACAGATTTACATTTATTTCTCCCCCTTTGTCATTTCAAAAAGATATCCGTTTAAACTAAAACTCCCCCTTGATTTTTTCTCCCTTAAAAAATATAACCATCAAAACATTTGAAAAGGATGTCCATTTGAAGCCAAAATGGCATGATTAAAACCGTTTTAAGAAGCACAAATGTCAAAGAAAATATCTTCTAAGGGAGTGATAAGAGTTGCTTCCTTATTTTATTGAATTGATCTAGTGGAAGCGGTTTTGTGAAAATATCAGCCAATTGATTTTCTGTATCAACATGATGAAGGGATACATGATTTTTAGAGATATGATCCCTTAAAAAATGATGACGGATTTCAATATGTTTGGCACGACTATGTAAAATAGGATTATGTGATAAGTTTATAGCATTTGTATTGTCACAAAAAATAGGCGTGGATGAAAAAGTAAAGCCATAATCGTTTAATACTTGTTGCATATAAAGCACTTGAGCACAATAAGATCCGGCTGCAATATATTCAGCTTCAGTTGTAGAGAGGGCAACTGTGTTTTGTTTCTTGCTAAACCAAGATACTAAAGCTCTTCCTAACAAGAAACAACTACCGCTTGTGCTCTTGCGATCAATTCGACAACCAGCGTAATCGGTATCGGTATAAGCCATAAAGTCCAAAGATTGTCCTTTAGGATATCATAGACCATAACTTGTAGTGCCGGCTAAATATCTTAAGATCCGTTTGACGGTTTGAAAATGGGTTTTCATAGGTTGTGATTGAAAATGAGCACAAAGACCAACAGAGAACATGATGTCCGGTCTAGAAGCGGTTAAGTAAAACAAGCTACCAATCATAGCTCTATATAAGGAATCATCAATAGGTTCCCCATTTTCATCCTTATCAATTTTAGTGGAGGTAGCCATTGGAGTGGTTGCATGTTTGCAATGATATACTTCTCTTGGCTTATAAAAATCCCTGTGGGTGTTTGCTTTATTTGAAAACCAAGAAAGAAAGTCAGTTCTCCCATTAGTCTCATTTCAAATTCTTTTTGCATAATATCACTAAATTGTTTGCACAAAGATTCATTTGATGCTCCAAAGATAATATCATCAACATATATTTGAACAACTAGAAAGTCAGAGTCATATATTTTGAAAAATAAAGTAGAATCTGAATTTCCAATGAGAAAATTGTTATCAAAGAGATAATTCTTGAGCCTTTCATACCAATTTCTAGGTGCTTGTTTTAAACCATAAAGTGCTTTCTTAAGTTTGTATACATAGTCACCTTTTTCTGGTATTTCAAAACTAGGTGGTTGGGCAACATATACTTCTTCTTGTATTATTCCATTGAGAAATGCACTTTTGACATCCATTTGGAACAGTTTGATGTTTTTGTGGGCGGCTATAGCTAGTAGCATTCTAATGGCTTCAAGTCTTGCTACTGGTGCATAGGTTTCATCAAAGTCTATTCCTTCTTGTTGATTATATCCTTGTGCTACTAACCTAGCTTTATTTCTTACTACTTCGCCGGCTTCATTTAACTTATTCCTAAAAACCCACTTCGTTCCAATAATGGTTTTATCTTATGGTTTAGGAACTAAGTCCAATACATCATTTTTAGTGAATTGGTTTAATTCTTCTTGCATTGCCATTATCCAATAGTCATCTGTTAGAGCTTCAGTCACCTTCTTAGGTTCGATTATATAAACAAATGCCATATTTGCAACATCTCTAAAAGATGAACGGGTTTTGACTATCATTAGGATTTCCAATGATCAGTTCTTGAGGATGACCTTTAATGAGTCAAGGAACAGGTTGTTGTGTCTCAACTTGTTGATCATTAGTAGCATTTTTGTCACCATCAGTTGGTATGGATAAATTTTCTAATTGATGAGTAATATCAACTACTTCAAGATTTTTAGTTTGTAGTTCTTCATGAAAAGTAATGTGAATGGATTCCTCAACTTTTCTAGAGATAGTGTTGTAAACTCTAAATGCTTTACTAGAGTTTGAATATCCCAAGAAAAAGGCTTTTTGTGATTTAGAGTCAAATTTGTCTCTATCGTCTTTTGTGTTCAAGATATAGCAAGTTGATCCGAAAGTATGAAAATAGTCAACCCTTGGTTTCTTAGTATATATGATTTCATATGGTGTTTTATTTAAATAAGAGTGAACGGTTACTCTATTTAGCACATAGCACATTGTGTTTACCGCTTCAGCCCAAAATGTTTTAGGTGTACTATGTTCAAGCATCATAGTCCTAGCCATTTCTTGTAGTTATCAATTTTTCCTTTCAACTATGCCATTTTGTTGTGGAGTGCGTGGAGCAGAAAAATTGTGAGTGTAGCCTTGAGATGTGCAAAATTCTTCAAATAGATGATTCTCAAATTCTCCACCATGATCACTCCTAATTGTGCATATCTTGTTTTGTAGTATATTTTCAATCTTGGAACAAAATTGTATGAAAACTTGGATAGTATCATCTTTATTTGCAAGAAAATGTACCCATGTATATCTACTATAATCATCAACAATAACAAAACAATATATTTTCCCTCTAATAGATTGTGTCCGCATAGGTCCGAATAAATCCATATGAATGAGTTCTAGTGATCTACAGGTGCTAAGTACATTTTTGGGTTTAAAAGAGGTTTTCGTTTGTTTACCCAAAGTACATGGTTCACAATTTTTAGGTTGATCAAAAGATAACTTAGGAAAACCACGAACAAGTTCATATTTAACTAGTTTTTTGATAACATGTGAACTAGCATGACTTAATTTTCTATGACATAGTTGTAAAGAATTTTCTTTTGTAAGTAAGCATTTTCCAACTACAAATTGCATAGAGTTAGGTCTAAGAATATAAACATTTCCAACTCTTTTTCCTTCATAAACAACATTTGTAGTATTTTCTATTAGTAACTTGCAACAATTTTTTTTGAATAAAATATCATATCCACTATCACATAATTGACTAACACTTATTAAATTATGGTGCAAACCATCGACAAGTAAAACATTCTTTATTTCAAGGTTTGTACCAATATTACCTATTCCAACGATTTTACCTTTACCATTGTCTCTAAAAGTGATTGTTCCGCTTTTCATTTCCTCAAAAGTTTGAAATGCATCCTTATTTCCGATCATGTGTTTAGAACATCCACTGTCGACTACCCAATCATGCATTAAGATGTAGGTTTTGGTACCCATGTAATGGTCCATTATGGTTAAGTACATTTAATAGCAAACTGAGCATGTTTTAACAAAGAAAAACTGAACAGAACTTCATTCGGTCGACAAAAGTTCGACCGACAGGTGTCTCGGTCGACAAACTTTTCGATCGAAAAAGTTGCTGTTTTACAGGTTAAAACTGAACAGAAACAGAAATCCGCTTGGTCGACCATTTTTCGATCGATTTTTGCTCCGATTGATAATTTCTCGACCGGAATAGTTGTTGTTTCACTATCATTTTGTTGTAGATTTTTATTTTTCACATGCAATCTCTCGGTCGAATATTTTCTCGACCGAGAATGTCTCGGTCGAATTATTTGTCGACCGGCAATGTTTCTGTTTGTCTCGGTAATTTGTTTATATCAGTTATGAATTTAAAACAATACATGAAGTTATTTACTTAGTTGAGATAAGACATTTTGATGTTCAAAAACAAGTATTAGATCATATCTCAACTTAATTACATTCAAGTCTTCTAAGTTTGAGGTTTAGGGACCCAAACTAACTCAGAATCCTTCTTCTTATAAGGGCATGAAAAAGAATAATGTCCAAGACGTAGGCAAAAGTGACAAGAAATAGAGTCAATTTCATTTCTCTTTCTAGGATTTGGAATTGTGTTCTTAGGTACAAACATGATCTTGGTCTTAGATGCTCTTTTAGGTTGATTTCCTTTTGGAACATAACCCAAGCCTCTTCTTCCATTGTAGCTAGAAGAATATTTCAGAATATTATCAAGAACGTCATTCCCCCTTAAGCCATTAATTTCTCTTTGTAGCTTAGTAATCTCATCCAGTTTCTTATTAATATCTATCCTTTCTTGATCTAAATCAGATAATAAAGAATTTCTTTCCTTAACAACATTATCATAATCTAAATGATTACATAGAATGGGTTGAGTCTGAAAATTGTTTAGTCTAGCAAGCAAATCAACCTTTTCTTGATAAAGAAGATCACGATTCATTTCTAAATCAAGTAACTTCATATTTCAATCATCTAAAGATGATTTCAAAGTCAAATTTTTAGAAGCAATATTGTTCTTTTCAGAAGAAAGATCATTCAATCTAGCATATAGATCCTCATTTGTTTTAGTAACCTTCTTTAGTTTCTTTTTGCAGTCAACATACTTATCATGAGTTTCTTATAGACTAACAATTAGATCTTCTTTTGGCAAATCAAGAAGGCTTACCTCTTGGTAATCGTCATTATCATCGTCTTTTGTCATGAGACACTCCACATTCTCTTCTCCACTTTCACTCTCACTTGACTCATCCCACGCAACTTTATAAGCTTTTTCTCCCTTCTTCTTGTATGAGCTTTTCTTTCCTTTCTTTGCTTTAGGACATTCATTTTTTAGATGTCCTTTCTTTCCACATTCAAAGAACCTAGGAGGGGAAGAAGAAGAACTAGCAATTTTGTTAGATCTAAATCTTCTATATTTCTTACCATTAACAATTAGGGCTTCTTTTCCTTCCCCGTCACTTGTTTCATCATTTTCTTGCGCGATGATATTTGAAGCTTTGAGTGCCATATCTTTCTTTCTTCCTTGTTGAAGTCCACGCTCTCGTCATTCCTCTTCCTCCAAGGTTGCCTCATGTGCTTCTAAGTTGCCAATGAGTTGCTCCATCCTTAGTCGGGTGAGATCATTTGCTTCTTCAATAGCAGTCACCTTAGGCTTGTATTTGGGAGGGAGAGATCTAAGAATCTTTGACACTTGATCTTATTCACTGATCACTTTGCCTAAAACATTCAAACCATTCACAATAGAAGAAAATTTTGCATACATTTCACTAATAGACTCATTTTGTTCCATACAAAACTGTTCAAATTTTTGCTTAAGCATTCTGATTTTAGAGTTCTTAACTTGAACAGTTCCTTCATAAGTTATGGAGAGTCTATGCCATATTTCATATGCCATTTCACAATTTGATATTCTATTGAATTCACCAATGGAAATTGAACAATAGAGTATACTTACAGCTTTTGCATTCATTTGGGCTGATCTTACCGTATTAGCATCCCAAGTTGCATACTCTGTTTGAGGGAATTCATATGGATTTGATGCCATTCTTCATAGATCCAAGCTAATTCCTTGGAAGTAGAATTACATCCTCCTTTTCCAGTAGGTGTGGTTAATGCCATCAAAAGGTGGAGGTCTAGCCACGAGTGTCCCTTCTAGGTTGAGGTTGTTAAGTACCCCATCACCCATTCTTCAAGACTTTGTTAGAGTTCCTTAAAACCCTGCTCTGATACCAATTGAAAAACCACTAGAGGGGGGTGAATAGGGTTTTATTGAGATTTTAATAATAATTCAACTCAAACAACCACAATTGAGATAATAAGAAGGAGGTAAGGTGTTTAGAGTGGTTTCAACCTTAGCAAATACTAAGGCAGTCAATCCACTACCCGATTGCTTACCCAACCAGGATTTTGAAAGTATTTAATTTTATTACCTCACAAGGATGTTACATAAAATTACAACACTTTCAACACCCTTTGGATAACCTTCACCTTGAAGTAGTCTCACCAACCTTGAAGCAGCCTTCCTTGAAGTAACTTCAAGCTCCCCCTTGAAGTAGCCTTCCTCTTGAAGTAGCTTCCCGTTGAGACATCCTTCTTGAAGTAGTCCAAAGACCTCCTTCTCCACCAAGAAGATCAAACCCTCTCCAATCCGCAGCGTCCAATCCAATGAGTATGAAAGTGTAAGTTCAGTGGGTAGGAGATGCTAGCCTATAGGACATGAATTTGGAGTAAAGGAAATGAGTAGCAAGTACTAGAGTTGCTCAATTTCTCAAAACAGATTGCCAATTGGAAGTATGTAAGCTCAAGTATTGCACAAGTGTGTTTTGGGTGTCCTAAGGCTTGTCCTATTTATACGAATGGCCTATGAATATTTAAGGACGTTCTAGACACTTTTAGGGGGTTCTAAGTGCTCAACTAGACGTTAGGTATCCATTAGTTGCTTTAACAACGACTAGTTAATTAATCCTGAAAATTGCAGATAGAGACATTCTCGGTCGAGGAATTGTCGACTGAGATCCCAGTCGGTTGAGGTCTTTGTCGACCAAGGGACTGTCTGAAGCGAGTGTATGTAACGTTATGATCCAACTCCCAACGACCTTGTCTGCTGTGTCTAATGGCTACCTGGGTCATTCTTGGTCGAAGAGTTTTTTGACCGAGAATGTCTCGGTTGAGAAGTTTATCGACCGAGAATGACTCTGTTTCAATGTTTTAAACTAAGTACTAAGTGTGTGTATGAGTGTGCAATTATGACACTATTGTAGGGGATGACCTATATAAGTTTTGTGATTGGCTAGGGAAGATCTAAATGCTTGATTTACATGATATCTAAGTACTTGTACATTATATACTTGTACAAGTTTTTACATTTGATTACAATCATGAAATAACAATAATTCAAGCATATAGATCTCCCAAATCTTTGTCATCCAACTTGTTCCTGCAAAACTCAAGTAGCATGTTAGATCCACAAGAATGAAATGTTTGTCATTATCAAAACAAAGGGATTTAAATGATGTCCATTTAGCCAACAACGCCTTCTTGCAATTTAGATGCACCTACTTATCTGCTGAATGCACCTAGTTGATTACTAAATGCACCAACTTGTAATTTGAACGTGCCTACTTTAGTGCTCAATGCGCGTACTTGAGTGATACATACTTGAGTGACATGTGTGCCTACTTGAGTGATACATACTTGAGTGACATGTGTGCCTACTTGAGTGCTAAATGTGCCTACTTTTAATGTAAACATGCCTACTTGAATTATACATGCGCCTTCTTGCAATGTAGATGTGCCTACTTGTCTGCTGAATGTGTCAATGCGCCTATATGTGCGTACTTGACTGATACATACTTGAGTGACACATGTGCCTTTTTGTAATAATATGTTTTAACAATATTTGAAAAAAATAAGTGAAAAATTGAACAAGTGAAATATGTGAAATACAAAATGACACATGATCTGCAATATAAATTTTTGCGATCAAATTTAGTTACAAAATTACAAAATTGCACCACATACGAAAATATGCTTCCACTATTTTGCACTATAAGTTAGTGAGCTATCACTGCATCTCTCTTAAGTATAATCTTTCTTTATTGTAATCTATCTTTAAGTGTATGTGGTTGAGCTATCACTTTCTATCTATCTCAAAAGACTTTCTATATCTTTTATAATATGCTACTTGCTTTGATGTTTTTGTGTTTTGTGCATTCTTTCTTCAAAAGACTTGATCCTTCTCTTATGTGGACGACCAACTTGACCGACCATATTTGGATTTTTGATGCACCTATCAATCTGTGGTTCATCAACCTGGAAGAAAAAATGATACTTGTTTATTACAATGAAAAAATGTTACTTGCATATCAACTACAACAAAATTTATATTCACTTGGCATTACTTGCATTCTCTGCTAGACCAACATCCCTTTTTACTTTTTCCAAACCTCTCATAATTTCATCAAATTTTTCTTCGGACATGGTAGTTGATTCGGCTAACTACTCAACATTTTGTAGAACAACATTATACCTATTGACAGAGTATGAATAGTCAACATATTTGATGGTATCAGGTTTGGTTGAAATTTGCTTCACATATTTCCTCCATCTATCAATCAAGTGGTACTCCTCATTCAATTTGTCAATTCCTAAGTAGATATAGACTGCAAACATGTGTCTACTTACAATGCCTGATGATTCAAACATCAAATAATGGCAAATAGCTCCCTGGAGTAGAATGTTGAAGACAACACTAAAAGACTTAGTATGTGGCAAACAAATATTGCTATCAATAAGTATCCTTTTCATTTCCAATACTTCAATGCAAGTATATGGCTTGGATGAGTATGTTTTAGTTGTGTTGCAGTAGATAAGTCCCTGTAGCTCTCTTTGAAATTTCTTCAAGATTTCCAGAGTATATCATTTAGCAATTTGTCCCTCCATTTCAAATGAAGTCTGCATAACTAAATTTTTGTGAATACATTAATAGTCTACTTCAGCTTCCTTCTTAAACTTGGCACTTATAGCAAGTTCAAATTGTTGAAAAAAATCCTTCAGTGAGTTTCTCTCTTTGAAATATCCTTTAAAAAATGCATTTATTGATTCACTCCTTTGCATTGTAGACATTCCAGCCCAAAATGATTTTTTGACATAACATGGTACCCACATCTCACGGATAGGGTACATCCGTTGAACCCATCTATTTTGCTGTAAATTGTTGACTCTTACCAATTCAACCCACCTGGCTTCAAAATCAACATGCGTAACAGAGTCATACACAACTCCTTTAATAGCTTTTTAAGCTCCTTCAAAATTCTCAAACTTCTGGGGTAATTTCTTCATTATATGCCACCAACAAAATCTATGTTTGATGTTACGGAATACTGCAGCTACAACATTAATAATGAGTTGTGCTTGGTATGTAATTATGCCTTTTAGATGCACACCTGCCATACATAATAGCCAGGTTTTGAATAACCATACAAAATTTTGAGTTGTCTCTTCACATAAAAGCCCACAACCAAGCAAGATGGTTTGCCCATGCTGGTTGATACCAACGAAAGGTGAAAATGACATCTTGTATTTATTAGTGAGATATGTATTATCAAAAGAGACAACATCACCAAAGTACTTGTACGAAGATCGTGCTCTTGAATCAGCCCAAAAAACTTTCCTTAATACACCTCTTTCATCTACATCCATGACATAGAAAAAGTTTATGTGCACATTCTGCATTTTTATGAAATACTCTTGCATCACTTTGTCATCTCCTTTCACACGATTTAGTCTCCTAGTTCGGCTTAGAAAATTGTGTGCATCGGTCTCTGTAAAACTTAGGCTGGAAACGCCTCCAGCTTCAACAGCAAGTGCAGCCATTGACTGTGATGTCGATATACCAGCATGGTCATTAATAAGAAGCCTATTTTGCTGCATGAAAGATACACTCCTCATGGAAGGTAAGAATATTATATGGTCCTCACCAAGCATAACATGGTTATGATTATTACAATAATTGTCAATAATGTGTTTGCCATTCTTTAGATGAACAACTAAATGAGCAGAACAGTTCTCTCTAGCACTACACCTTTGGGAGTATGACAAGTTATCCTTGACCCTATTACTCACTCCTTGTTTAATACAAATCATCTTCATCCTAGATATTTCACCATAACTATTCTTTCCGGAAGACAAAACTCTAACACCAAAACCATTGGATATGCCAAAACTTCTATAAAAAACTTTGACTTCATCAATTGAATCAAATATCATTCCTTTGTAGGGGATACTTGCATCTACAAAAAAGATAAAATATATTTTAAATGTACGACAATTTCATAAACACAAACATTAAGTGATAATTGTGCCCATTTATATATAGATGTGCCTATTAATATAACAAATGCACATATGCGCCCACTACTTGTCGTAGATGCGCCTAGTTGAATACAAATGCGCCTAAAGTAGGCACGTTCCATTTTTGTACAAAAAAGTAGGCACATATATCACTCAAGTAGGTGCATTTCTCCTCTCAAGCAAGCACATTGACGTCTCAAGTAGTCGTATTTCTAAATACATTATTTTACAATCAAGTAGACGCGTTCCATTGAACAAAAAAGTAGGCACACATATCAATCAGGTAGGTACATTCTCATCACAATTAGGCGCGTTGAACTAATAAGTAGGCGCATATATCAATTAGGTAGGCTCATTCTCATATCAAATAGGTGCAGAGGATACGCATTTCTAATTTAATTACGCACATTGTGGGAGTCTTGAACTAAAAGGTAGGCGCATATATCATTAAAGTAGGCACATTGAAGTCATTGTAAAGTCATTGTGAAGCCAGGTGTAGATGTTGATGGCAATATATGTGCATTTTTAACATTATGTTCCCTCCATTCCACCTTCTAAAGTCATGGCAATGCATTAATTGAGACTGCTACAGTGCAGATGCATGTGCAGAAAGAAACCTAAGACAGTCTTCAACTACCCTACTAATACCAACCGGAAAAAGTAAAACCGCCAGGAATACCACTGCTTCCGGGGTGCGTCACTGGCTTGGTGCGTCACCATAGCATTTTCGATAATTTTATGACTTGTATTATTGTCTCAGGAGGAGCCTATCTCCCTCATTCACTTTTGACGGCTAGGCTGCCCAGACTCAAGAGTGGAGTGGCGTAAAGTCAGTGGAGGAGCTGTAGGGTTTTTAGGGGAGGCAGAGAAGGCAGTAGAAACATAAATGTTTCCCTCCAAATCCAAAATGAATGAATCATGTCAACATCTATATAATAGGAAGGATGGTTTGTAGAGGTGTACCTTGTCCCGAGGCTTGCTCAGCGACGTTACCTCGTGGCTTGCGCGGTCTTCACCTCCAGTCTTGACGGTGTCTGTGCAGCTCCTGGTCTCACCGGGACTGTCGGGATTGATAGCTATCCTCTGAGCGGCAGAAATCTCCCGCCTCTGTAGTAGTCTACACAGACCACCTGGAACACCGATCGCCTTATCGCACAAGGCACCGAAAGGAGTCGTATCCTCCTATCGGCGTACTAGTCACCGACACACTCTCCTGCCACCAGTCACCTTTCTGTAGTTGTCTTTCCCTTGTTGCGCCTCCCTTGTTGGGTAGCACTTGCTCGGGCTCTCCTGGTTACCACAACCAGAGAGAACGACAACTTTGCAGAGCAACTGGTGTTCTGAGTTGTACTTGAGAAGCCCCCAGTACCCCTATATATATAGGAGGGTCATGGAATAGGGTTCTCTACCCCGAACAATGTGGGATTAAAGCAGGAGTAGAAGGGTTTGAGATTTTCCCCAAAAACAACCAACTGTGCCAGCTGAACCGATCGTTTCATGCATGAACCGGTCGGTTGGGGACCTGAGCCGATCGGTTCACACCTGAACCGGTCGGTTGGGACACCTGAGCTGATCGGTTCACTTCTGAACCATTCGGTTCACTGCCCTGGTCAGTTCCCGATTAACTTTTCCTCTTTTGTTTCGAATTGATCCAAATACCAATCATTGTTCCAATCAAATTAGACAAGTGAAACGAAGAGAAATTTTTGCCAACATGTCTTTTCCAACTTGCTCGGTTGGACCAGTTGAGCCGATCGGTTCAACCTTTGAACTGGTCGGTTCAGCCTGTCCTGAGCCTATCGACTCATCAACCTGAGCCGATCGGTTCACCAAGCTGAGCCAATCGGTTCATCATATGAGTCGATCGGTTGGGAGTGCAGCTTGCGCAAATCAGTCAATTGTAGTTTCAATCAATCTGATACTCTAATTAATCGGTCCAACACTTTGAACACTATGATACTGAGCTATTAATTGATTGAGTGTTTGATTGAACTACTAAACTCCTTTAATAATCAATCTAAACATCATTTGTGGATAAACTCCTCTTCCAGGTTAAATCCTATGTGTGTGACCCTGCAGGCCCATTTCACGTTGGCAGTGAAAGTCCATAACACTTATGACTTCACAAGAAAAGAGCGGTGCCTAGTCGCACATCAGTGCTACCCAAGTGAAAAGGAAAGTTGGAGAACAACTTTCAATCCTACAATCTGTGAATGGTGTTATAGAGAATGTATAATTCATTTATCACTGATATCCCGAATGAACTCAAGGTATGGAACAGGCATCCTGTCAATGTTCATTCACTTTCTTGATCTTAGAGTAGATTGAAGGTGATATGTATGACATCAATATCACATACCGATTCATATATGTGTGTGCACACCTATCTCAATCCTACTCATCAAGTGGCCATGGATATCAAACTCTCTCAGGAGGGACAAATCTCATATCTATCACTCACCCCTCAAAAGCCCCATGTGTCAAAGCCACCTAATCATCACCTTTATAACAACCCGTGTTTCAGGACTGCGTTTGATGATGTCAAAGTGTACCCAATGACATGTGTTGAGTGTAGTGATTTCAGGTCAAAGAATCACACTCACCACCAACACTGTGAGAATTGATTGTGACTACCATGTCATGGTTCCATGTGTCAAACTCACGGTGGGTCTGTCCGATACACTTGTTCTCTAACAAGTATCTATGTGTTTAGTTTGATATCTACATATCATGACTAATGAGATTCTGTCATCAACCAATACCACAATCTAGTCTTATGTGTCATTGTTGTCTATCTACCTTCCACAATGACATGTGACTAGGGACATAATAAGAATGTACAAACTCTTAGCATCTGTATGATCTCATCGTTCAGGTGCTCAACCTGAAAGCATATTTCATTGAGTACTGTCATTGAGTACTGTCATTCTCTAAACATTCAATTTATTCTATCATTATCTCATATGATTGAACCAGAAAGAATTGAAAGCTTGCCTTTGATGTTTATCAAATCAATCTTAATGTATCTCACCAATCATCCCATGATTGGCTCTCATGACATACATACCAACACGAGCAACATCCACGCGTGTGTAATAAAACATTTCACCAAGACCACCTGCCATCATCCCCCGTAGAAATGGTTGGTCGGGGTTGGAATCTTTTGAACAAAAATTGGTGTGTTTGTTAAAGAAAAAACACAACAGACATAAGAAATGATTAATTACCTAGGTTTAATCTTTCTGTTTTAGAGTAATTACCTAAGTTGAATCATGTATATGTGCGTTTTGGAATTTACGGAAATGAGTGTCGAACACCCACTTCTTTGGTTGATGCTGACTGCAGCACCATCCCCTATATTTCCATGTTGCTTTGCCGCAGCCGTAGTAGCTACGCACACTCAAGACCAGAGTCAGGTCGTCGTCAAGACACCGTATCTCCTACATATTCTCGACGCCGTACTCCATGCGCTGTGGCGAGTCGACGGTAGAAACAGTATGGATTCGACGCCAAAGACGCACGGGCGGGCCGCTTCTTTTGTTTGTGCCGGCTGGTCGGTTCCGCCTACGGCCAAGCAGGTAGGCACCAAGGCCAGCTGTGCGTCTCTCTCCACCGAATTAACAACTGCGACAACTGCGACAACTGCTAGAGGCATCGGTCTGGCTTCCTTTGCAACCAGGGGTAGATCCACTGAGGACGAATCCGAACGCCGGAAAATCTGACACGTTGCTGCAAGCTTTTCCGGGGTGTCCATGTCTCCAAGATTGCTTCTCCACGATGTCCGTGAAAACATTGCTTCCTTCTATTCTTTAATTAAAAATAATGCTACTTAGACACCACTTTGAAATTCAAAATTGAACCTAAGTCAGTCTCGTCTCAGTCATTCTCCACCATAAGTAAAGACCAACAACGGATTTGCTGTTCATGACTAAATTAGGAGCACGCTGCTCCGTTGTGACGCAGTGTTAAAACAATTTAATCACAACTAATAGATACGTTTATGAAGATCAAATGAGGTGTAGCTTGCTCCTGTTAGAAATGGGTGTAGCAAATCCTCTCTGGGTATGACAAATACATTACATTGTTTTATTTGAATACTTTTTGTTTTGTGTTGGAGAATGACTGGTTTCATTTTATGTTTGAAACTGTTTCCACATAACAAATTCATTTGACTAAGAACGATAAAAATTATGGACCGGGACGGAGCCGATGTTTAGTCATTGTGGAAAACTGAAATTTACTTCGACGACATGGCCAATTGTACAATAATAACCATGTTGATTTGTGTTCCTAGCAAGTTGCACGACAAACTTCTATTTAATAAGCAAATGGAGTATAATGTAGTGTCAAAATTTTTAATAGACCAAAAGTTGTATCAACTTGTACAAGAATACTTATTACATTTGTGACGAAAAATTGTTCAAAAATTTGATTATATATACATGCTTATCATTATAAAAGTAAAGCATGTGGTTGAAAACTTTTGACTTTTAAATCTAGTCAAATGAATTTTCTGAAAAAAATTCCACAAGGTTTAGTTTTTTTTACATACATGTTTCAAATCACGTAAAAGTAAAATTTATAACATTATAAAATAACAATTTTTCTCCATGAGAGAAAACTATAGAGTCAAGGGATAATTTCTTTTTTGTTACATAAAAAATAGATTAGCAATCTTTTTCACAATTCAAAACTAAATATTTAAACAAGCTATTCAAATTGTTGGTTCTTAAAATTAAAAGGCAAAGAATTATACTATATATCTATATGTTCTTATGAATTAAAGTTTAATAAAAAGTTTGCCATTGTCTATTGATAATAAATATTTCATCAAAACAAGTTGGATGGTGCTCTCATAAATAAAGGCGAAAATAATATAACTTATAGAGAAGTATGGATACACTTTAAAAGAGTGTTAGTCGATTTTCTTATATTCTCAATAAACAATATAACATGACTTTCCTACTGTGCATATAGACTAGCTGATTTTAACATAATACATAAGACTTTTGGTAAGCTTCAACCTTTAAATGAGCGGGGAGACTTATTAATTTAATTGTATTGCTTTACATCTAATGGGGGATAAATAATGAAATAATAGAATAATAATAAAAGA
Source organism: Alisma plantago-aquatica (assembly GCA_963693085.1). NCBI lineage: Eukaryota > Viridiplantae > Streptophyta > Magnoliopsida > Alismatales > Alismataceae > Alisma > Alisma plantago-aquatica. The sequence continues at coordinate 652,031,823 of OY856410.1, forward strand.
GGAAAAACTAAGATGTGATTAAAATATTAAAGTTCTTCACCAAATATCTCCATAGTTAGAAATTAATTACATTCTTTTGGCTTAGGGTTCTTTATGTAGTCTCTTGAATTTGTTTTCTTTACGAGATGTCAAGACAAGAAATTTGTATATCTTGAGGATAAGAAAATTAGTTTACAAGGTTGTCTAAAATCCATTTACTAATGGTTGGGATTTTCTTTTAAAACAGACGCAAACAATAGAAAGCAATATGATTTTTTATCTATTTGAAACAAACTAATTGTAGTTTAAATAGATTTTTTTTCCATTTTCATTTTTTTTCTTTTTCTATCTAAGTATTCAATTTTTATTTTTGAAATCCATTCTTGATAGAATTCAATTCTAATTATGGATATTACAGTGAGAAACAAGAAATCTCTATTTTTTATTTATTTTGTTTCGTTTCTCTTTTTCTTACACATACAATTGTGAGCGAGAAAAAAATACTAAAATATACTAATTTGGATAGTTGATCAAACAATCTCAACAAAATATAAATCAAGAAATGGTCTGTTGTGCCAACTTCTTAGTTGGGATTAAGGGAGAGTGTATGCCACCTTCTTAGTTGCGATAATTATATGTGATAAAAGTATTTATTGTAACAAAACCCATATACATATGAATATTTAGTATTTTTTTCTTTTCTTGAGGTAGCCCCTCCCGGCCTCCCTTGACTCATCCCCTTCCTACCGTATCAGGTGTTTAAGATTTCATGAGAGGTGAGGGGGTTATTCATACACAAGGATATTTGTTCGTATAAAAGTAACTATTATGCATTGCCGTAATTTAGAATGGAAAAAATACAGATATGACAAAATCCACCAATTGGTATGCAAAGAAGTCAGTCTTTATGCCTATAGATGTACATATTTAGGGTATGGTATGGTAAAAGCTTACTCCTACCCTTAATCAAGTAAAATATGCAGGAAACAAATAGGTCCTTTTTCTAAAAATATTTACCTTACTTTGTCGGCACCCGTTTCCACATGATAAATGAGTAGGGTAAAGGATAAAGTGATAAAGCAAACAAAGAGAAGCACCTAAAATACTCATATTAAAATTATAATTAAAAAAGGATTTAAGTTTGTAGTAATTTGATTCTTATTTAAGAATTATTTCTTCTATCTAATATATGATTATAAAATCAAATATGAGAATGGTTCTTTAATCAAGTTCTTAGAATCAAAACATTGTACTTGTTAAGAAAGAAGTATACAAAAATAATTCAACATCATACTAATGGGTAAATGGGTGAAGTGGGTAGGGTAAAACTTCTTCCTTTATCATACCCTTTTTAGGTGCTGGTAAAGGAATAAAAGATAAATGACTAGTGGATAAAAAAATATTTACCTTTCTCTTGCCCTATAGGGTATGGATAATGGGTCAATGCGTAATAACCTACCAATTGACAACCCTATATGTTCCTAAAGATACCCAACTTCTATCATTACAGCATCATAGTAGAATTTTTGGTAGTAAATTTTGGTGGTTGTTTTGCATAAATCTCTCAATCCTCCCACTAATCTACTATTACCATACTAAACACCAACAATGGTTTCCGTCCTCGTGTGCAGAACACGTGACACCTTTAGGTTACTTTTTCCCGGTCTCTACTAGCGTTACTTTGGCAATAACCCTATTCTTTCCGTTCGCAAACCTTATCGTAATCTTACGCGTTCAGGTTTGCCTTCTCGACGGAAAGACTTGCCGCCTACTCATCTTCACTCCCGCCATACCCTGACGGAGACTTTCACCGTGAACCAAGTTACTATGAAATTCTGTCATTGTGGTCAACAATTACTGTGAAATTCACAGTTTTCCTTGTGAACGGAAAGATCGACTGCTACCTGCTCATCTCCAAGCAATAAAAAACCTCACCAAGAGATTAAAGTCTTTCTCCCATCCTACTTCGTGATCTTCAGTCTCTGTGACATCTATGGATATTTTGCATGCTCTTGGTCTGGCTATCTGATGACAAAAATGACTCTGGTCTCTACTTAGAGGGGGGCCACACCAGCAGCCCGTTAGTTCACCGCATCGGCGTCAATAATACGGTTGAAGAAGTGGAAGGAAAAGCAAATCTGTGGTAGTGGCATACCCGTTGCTCACTGATTGTAGGTAGTTCAAAGGCCAACACATGAAGAGGGAGCACCTTTGTAATAGCTTTCTAGAGGTAGGGAAGGAGCTATCAAAAACTTGCACATGCTTATGTGCATCGCCGTGGGTGTCCAACGTGACCGTACCCACTAGCAGTGCATAAGTGCTACATTGCAAAATGCTCAGACAAATCTTCCATTAATAGAGGTACTAATTGTTGGAAAATAGCAGTTTGCCGTAAGATGTAGACAGATGTTAATTACATATTGCAAACAGTTAACCACCAAAACGCAGCAGTAATATTAACTATAAATTGGATTCGGAGAAAACGACGAATGAGTTTAGAAATCAAACACCAGAACTTGAAGATGAAGGCGTGTGAAACATTTTCTTCAAGACAGATTCTGCCGCTCCTAGCACTAGTATCTCCGGCGGTCTATCTCCAAGATTCAGCCACCCCAACTCTGGTACAGCCGCTCGGTACAAGCGAGAGTGTTGTGTTGAACTCGTTCCTTAGCCCTTGGTCGCAAACAGCAAAACGGACATCGCGAAGTAGTCGCCGGTGCAAGACAGCAGCAAGACGTAGTGGTGTTTGGGAGAATAGGCTTGTTGTGGTGGAGAAAGGAACAAAGGAGCACGAAGGTAACAACTGTACAGCAGGAAGAGAACCGGTGTACAACAGTGAGGTAACCGCACTATAGCAGCTTTGTACTGGAGGAAAGGAACTACAGTACAGCACTAAAGTAATCGCGGTACAACAACAAAGGAACCGCGATACCCCATTAAGGTAACCGCTTTATGTGAGGAAAGGAATTGTTGTATACCTCTTTGTATCTCACTTTCAGTTTGTTGTCTGTAGATCTTTCTACTCAAATGAGATCGGACGCCTCCTTATATGGAGCGCGTCTCAGCCGCCGCGGTAACTGCCCGTACCTGTTGGACTCTCCAACGTGCGTCATTAACATCGCTTTAATTGTCGTCTTTAACGAGTAGTTAAGAGAGGTTCATTGTTGTGTCTTAAACGCTGTCAACCGAACTCCAAACGAAGCAACACATAAAATAAAGTGTCGTTTCGGAAAACAAAATAAAATATTTTGTAAAAAGATAAATCCACAAACCAAATCGAACCGCATCGGGCCGGGCAGAACGAACGCGTGCTCGCACGTGTGTGTGTGTTTTTATTTTAATCCGAGAAATACACAAGACAAGATAAACAGCCTTATGCCCTTGAGAGGTCCTAACATCTATAGGACCACTAGCTCATATAAGGAGTTGTGTGGTGCCTCTTGTAGGCAATATGGGATAAAAGGAGTTGTGTGGTGCCTCTTGTAGGCAATATGGGATAAAATGTTAGCTGTAGAAAACTGAATTCTGGACCAGGAATACAACACTAATAACATCATTGATCAGCACAACTTCAGCTTAAATATCCCATGTTGTTGTGCGTGGGCATGATTGGAAAGTAGAGCAAGAACAGCTTATTGATGATGTAAGCGAAGATATGAAGGGGGTGTAGATACAACAACTTGATTAGCAGGCAGACTCATCTTTGTGTTTCTTTGAGTCACTACATATTCAAGTTACCTCCACAATAGTGCATTGCCTGAGTGGTCATGCGGTTATGGCTTCAAATTCCTTAATCATGGGTTTTAGATGAGTTATCCTTTGTAAGACGATAATACTGCTGATAGACATCCTCGTTAACCTTATATCACTACTGAAAAACTTATCATGAATGACCGACAACTGTGTCACCTTTACTATAAATGATGACGTAGTTCACAATCATCTATCAAATGGCTGTCATCTTTTAAATGTAATCTATACACTATGTAGGCTTTAAGTAGTATGTCACCTTTACTTATTAAAGATTACATTCATGACTATCACCTTTTTCATAAAAGATGATGACAGACAACATCACCTAATTTATTTAAGATGACATGTTTGTATGTGATGTATACATGGAACATGGAACAGCGAACAACCACAATTGTCACGTACCATAAAATATTGTATATACAATTAAATTTTATACTCTATTACCTAATTTTTCAGGTGAAGAATTGCACATATTGTATGTAAATAAAGATAAATTCTTAAGTGGACTATCACCTTTCTCACCATCACAAAGAAAAAGAAACAGTTGTAATGAATCATACAAGCAAAATTGGCAACAACAAAACACTCAGATGATAGGAACTTGGATAAATTGGACCTTTTTATTATATAAAATTGAGTTACACATGTCTTTTAACACGTAGGAATCTTTTACAACTTCATATCATGGACAGATGACATGAGATATCTACATAACGACCCATTCTACTAAACAAAATTTGGCATATATGACTTTTACAATAGTATGTCATGTCTCTTCCATCTTCTACATTATGCATGACTCCATAATCATATCACGTTGTGTGATTGATGTACGTCCTACTTCAAAGTACTTACTCCCTTGCAATGAGAAATGCTTCACATGTTTCTTCCTTGATCTCCATCTTTTGTGTAGTTCCTGGGATGTTGAGCAATAAAAAAGAATGTGTACTAAAAATGAGAATGGAGTATGGTCTTCACAAAAATAACTATTACAATATTTAATATATTTTGAAAAAGTTCAATGAATATGTAAGATATAAATAAAAGTAACAAATTTGCATATACAATGAAGTTGAAGATATCATCCATAAAAAATTTTAAGGTGTTTATGAACGCCATGTTCCACATCTAAATTTATAAATTTATGCATTTGTTATTTTTACATGCACAATACTTCCAAAAATAAGGATGACACAACAGAAAATAATATAATGACATGAGAGAAGCATCACTAATTATTGTCTTGAGTGTTTATATTTCTCTTTTCACGAAAAGGTATATAAATAGACTTTGTCAGGATGTAAAATCAAATATTTCTTAGTTTTCATGCATTAAAATAAGTGAAGAGCATAGTTAATACTTAAGTGTGCATATTGACATGATCACCAACAATAGATAAGATCATGATATAGAAACGAAGTCAAAAGACAACATATAGCAATTTTTTAACCTTCTATTCTTTATTTTTTATAAATCAGACTATTATAAACATAGAACTGTAGTAATAAGGAGCCTTTCTAAAATGGGCTAACCAAAGTCAGGAAGTAAATATGATATTGGATGTGTTAGAAAGTTGTTATTGTATACCGCAACATAATGTTTGGAACTATTTTTAGCAGGGAGAATTGGTATATTTGTTAATCATTACAATTGATAAACGTAAATGTAGACAAATAGTAATAGTGTGAATAAACCAAAGTAAAGAATACCTCAACACTGAGATTTCAAATCTCTGTATCTTTGTCATCTAGATCATATAGAAAATTCGTGTACACAATAGGTTCATCAGCTTGTTTTCCTGCCAACTCAAGTTCTGTCATTCATCACTCGTCTCAAGTCAAGCTATATATTATAGGGACCATTTTGTCAAACTAGCATTGAAGAAGTATGGAGGGTTGATAGAATTGTTGATGTCCATGTTGTCATCCTCTAACAGAAATTAAATAGTCATGAGTATGTTTATCATCAATATGTTGGGATTTAGAATTGTATACTTTATGGAAATAAGCAGTACCTGGAAAGATATCACCTCTTTCATGATAAAGATGGAGCACAAATTAGGGACAGATCATCTTACCAGAACAACTCATTAAAAGTTAGTGTTTGGTACATGGCATGAATACCTACCTCTGACCATTGTCCAACGAGCAGTTGATTGATGTCAAACAAAGCCAAAACTCTGCCTCTAGCCATCTGGCGATGCCTAATGGTGCATATGATAGGGAGATGAAAAAATCTTACCTCAACAATGCATCAAAAAGTAGAGTTTGGGCATTTACAAGTAGGACATGACACTTGGACAGCTTACAAGCAGCGCCATACAAGCAGTGTAGGAATTAGTTGCTGACGTTGTGCTCGACCTTGGGCAGAGCAAAAGCTAGTGATGACTCAAAGGAGGAAGGTGGCCATGCAGATCTGTGTTGTGTTTGGAAATGCTTTAGCTTCTATCGTCGATGCTCCTCAACCAGTTGGGTCACCGCACCACTTTGCCGCGATGAATATTTTACCAGATTCACTGCTTGTAACTGCTAAAAACAATGGAAAAGGAGAGCGAACTTTCCCTGATGTTTCAATACCAGCGACTGGAACACTGGTCGTGGCTGGAGGCATTGAGTGGTCGCTGCCCGAACGTTGCTAAATGCATTACCGAATGCAGCTCTGGATGGGGGAGCTGACGCCATGATGGGGAAAAAGAGAGAGAGAGAGGAGGGTGTGGGCGGAAGAAAGGAGTCAGAGTAGGATTCGAATCTAGATTATTGGTAGATCGCTGATCAAGAATTCCATTGGAGGAGGGGTATAAGATCACCAAGGGGAGAGTATGTTGGAGGAGGGGGACCAGATCGCCTGCCAAGGAGTCTGTTGGCAAAGGGGATGGAATCGTTGAGGGGTGCATGTTGGCGGAGGGAGGATCAGATTGCCAAGATGAGCAGTTGTTTGGCAGAGAGAGACCAGATCGCCGAGGCGAGGAGTTGGTTGGGCGACGGCCAGAATCATGGAGGCGAGGAGTCGACTCAGCGGGGAGGAGAGACTTGGCGGAGGGGATGGGATCGCTGAGGAGGGGGCATGTTGGCAGAGGGAGGATCGGATTGCCAAGATGAGCAATTGGTTGGCAAAGAGTGACCAGATCACCGAGGCGAGGATGAGGTTAGGCGACGGGGCCGGAATCGTGGAGGCGAGAATGAGGTTGGGTGACGGGGTCAGAATCGTGGAGGCGAGGAGTCGACTCAGCGGGGAGGAGAGACCACATGATCAGGGGATTGGAACGGGGGATAATGGGAGTATTATTTAGTAAAATTGTGAAATGTTCTCAAGATTATATTATTATTACGGCTTGATCCTCCTGACCTAAGATTGAGTTAGGATCCATCTTTTCCTTCTTATATCGGGAACCCATACATTTTAAATTCTATTTTTAATCTCTAAGAACTCAAACAACTTCAGAAACTATGGGTTTCATTTACTTTTTTTACTATATTCTGTGCTTCTTTGTTTTTGTATTTATTGACATAAATGCATGTGTGCCTCACACATGAATGCAAAATCCAATACATTTAATTTTGAAATATTTTGTGCATATATATAGTGTGTGTAATCCAAAACTACAACACTATTTAGTTTAGGTTCACATATGAGATTGTCATTTCTATCACAAGTGAGAAAACAACATCCATGGACAAGTATGTTGTGACTTAGTGTGAGTATGAGTCCCTATAATGATTTGTATGCCAAGGTGAACCACAAATAGGGGCATTCCATGTCAGATGAGGGAGTGGCCTCTCAAAGAAAGTTGTCAAGTCCACATGGAGACCCAAAAAGGACATGTGTTCCAAGCTAACCTAAGGATAAAGGGGTGTAGAAATCGGATGAGGAAGTGTCTTGCCTCAAGAATTTATTAAAACTATACCTCAAACCATTTTAGACCCAATTTCATGTAATTACTCTCTATCTCAACTTGTTCTACTCTCGCCTTCAATTTTATAATTTGATGCATCTTGATTTGTATTTGTTGCTCATTGTAGTGCCACCTCCGCTCACCCACAGTCGTCCTCAACCTGCATTTGATCCACCTAATCCACACCTAGTGCCAAAGGGGCCCAAGAGTTCTTGGGATAGGGAAGGATTGGTGCTACACCCATATCATAACAATGCCCTCTCTTAGAAAGTCCATGGGAATGCATTTGGAAGGAGTCACAACCCATGTCATAGCAACAACCTCTCACATCAAGTCCATGAAAATGCTTTTGGGAGGAGCCACAACCAATATCATGACATTGTCCTCTCACAACAAGTCCTTGAGAATGTATTTGAGAGTTTCCAGGACCCATATCATGTTGGTGTCCTCTCACATCAAGTCCTAGAAAATGTATTTCGGAGCATCCAGACCCACATCATGACAGTGTCCTCTCACAACAAGTCCCTAAAAATGTATTTGAGAGGAGTCACAACCCATATAGTGACAGTTTCCTCTCACACCAAGCCCCTGGAAATGCATTTACGAGGATCCACAACCCATATCATAACAACTACCTCTCACATCAAGATAATATATCAGTGAGAATGTCCTCTCATGAGGAGCCATGGTCCATATCATGAAAATGTGTACTGACAGTTTCCTCTCATAATAAGCCCCTAAAAATGAATTTGGGTGAAGTTTGGGCCCATATCATGACAATCTCCTCTCACGCCAAGTCCTTGAAAATATATTTAGGAGGTGCCATGGCACATATGATGACAATGTCATCTCACACTAAGTCCTTAAAAATGCATTTGGGAGGTGTTAGGTCCCATATCACGACGACGTCCTCTCACAACAAGTCAATAAAAATGCATTTGGGAGGTGTCCGGGCCCATATCATGACAACATCATCTCATAACAAGTCCATAAAAATCATCTCATGATTATTTATTTCACACTATACTTGGATTAATCTTTGTATGATTTTCCAATTAGATAATTATTCTCTTCCAACAAGATGGTTGACAACTCTACATTCATGAACTAACACAAGGAAAGTACATAAATAAATGGCTAATGGAATATTTATTCTCATGTTAACATCTAAATTTGTTATGCAAACAAATTTCATTTTCTTCATATTCGTATATTTGTTCATGTTATTTATACTTTTATAAAGTACACAAATATAATTATAAATGATGTTTTCTTTCATACATATCTCATTTTTTTCGCTTGAGCTGGAATTAATGGCAGACTTAGTCTCTTATTTCTTTCCTTCATGTCTCCTACTTTGAGTAAAATTTGAGAGCTTTGATGGACTTATTGACTCCTTGATGTGAATGATTATCATTTTTTGGATTTTTTGCTTGTATCATTCATGTATTAGTGTAGATCATCCTATAAAAAATCCAATAACTACAACTTCTCATTTAACTATTAATGATAAAATGAAAATACTAGCAAACCAAGACATACATGTGTGCATTTATTTTGAATATTAATTGAAATAGATGTGTTTCAATATTTTTATTGCACTTATAAGTTTCAGTGGAGTAGTGTATGTGTTTGTTTATAGTAACTTTTAGGTTATCAACATGATGGATATGTTATACCACTTTTAGGTCTGATGAACAAGGAAGGACAATAAATTTTATATGCAAAAAAAACAATAAGTGTGAGTATGAACATCTTCTTATAAGATGTAGCTCTATATAACACATGTTCATATTAAGTTCAAGATATGGTAGTTCGTCAAATAACCTCAATATTGTACCTCTCAATTGATATTATTAAATAAATATTATCTCATATTTACTGATATATTTTAATGTATTTGACACATGATTGGCTAAAACTAAATTTGTCATGCCTTTTAATAAATTAGGCCAATCTATTACCTCAACACTGATATAAGAAGCTAGATACATTCATGAACTAGTTAAGGAAAAGTACATAGAAAACTAGCTAATGACCAGGGGCGGAACTAGGGGGGAGGCTACCGGGGCTTTAGCCCCCCCCCAAAAAAAGAACTAATACAAATAGTTATCTTTTTAGTATTAAGTATAGCTTAAAGTATAAATAAATATATTAACTATGTATAAATTTCAAAGAATGGGACTAGCTGGAGTGGTATATAGCTTGGTTCTTAAAGCAAATGATGCAGGTTTACATTCTCAATGGGGACATCATTTTTGGCTGAGCCCCCCTCTGTGCTAAAATGTACACATATATGATTTCAGCCCCCCTTAGTGTAATTTTCTGGTTCCGCCACTGCTAATGACATATGTGTTCTCATGTTAATATCTAAAGGTGTTATACAAGTAAATTTCATTATTTTCAAATTTTTATATTATTTTGTTTATGTGATATATTCTTTGATAAAGTACACATACAATTATAATTGACTTTTTGTTTCACATGAATTTGAATCTTTTGCTTGAGCTGGAATGAATGGTAAACTTAGTCTATGTCTTCAAATTGAGGAATCACATGATGAAGCTTTGGAAGAGGATTACTGAATAGAAAGCATAAATGATAATTTACATATTATGCAATCATTATGGTTCCATATTTGTAAGATTTAAGATGATTCTATGTTTATTACAAAGATGTATGGAGTAAATAAAAGTGATGTAAGGTTTTATGAATTTGGGAAAAGCTTTATAGAGTAGTGAGAGAAATATTATGATAGACTATGGAAAAAAATATTATGTTAATCAAATAAATTAATTAAGTTGAAGGGATGTATAAGGTGTTACTCATTTGGGAAAAGCTTTTTTGGGTTGTGATAGCAGTATTATAGAGGACTATGGACAAAAAGATTGTGTTACTCAAATACATTAGTTAAGTTGAAGAGATGTATCATAGGACAAATACAAGTGTTAGGAACCCTGGAGGAGAAACTATAATTTCTGATTAGATACACGCTTTATAAAGGATTGTCCTTAGGTTCATACGTATTAGCTCTTCATATGAATGAGTTGCAATATATGTTTCAGATGATACCCCTTGGTGTATGTAAAATTTTATGATATCATGTTAATTCATTTTACATATGAAAGATTGGACCATAAAGTTGGACTTAGAAAAATGTAATACAATTGAATGAGATTCAAATTGATGAAGAAAAATCGAGTTTAAGGATATGTATGTCACAAAATCATATCAAGATGGTTGTCAGTGAGGTGTAAATTGAAGCACTAAATGACTGGAAACAACCGAATCATAAAAATGACTAAAAATATAAATCAACCATACTATGTGGGAGTAATGTTTAGTGGCTAAGAAATAAGGTCTCAACAAGGTAAATATAGCTTCAATGCATATATTTATATGAGAATGTAAAAAAATATATATATAACTTGAGAAATGATTGTATATGGAACCAAGTTTTATGAGAGAGCATCTAGCACAAGATTATGTGAGAATGGATTAAGATGGACGGACATGTGCAACAAGTACTGGTAAATTAACAAGTTTTAACAATACTAATGAGTTGAACATCATCGAAATAAGAAAATGTAGATATGAAATAACTATGGAAATGAATATAACAAGGATTTTGAATACACTACTACAGAAATGGCTGATAAAGTCACTTTTCAAGGTGTTGGTTGTATACATAAACAGACACCTAAACTCTACAGTGTCAGTTTATAACATAAACTGACGTACAATCTGTGAAGGTCGACTAGACACGGGTACTGCTTTTATTAAGTGTCGGTTAATTAATAAAAAATGACACCTAAAATCAACCGCCAAAACCAAAATTCCAACGAAAAAATTACCTCCAAAATTTGACATATGTCGTCGGTTCATAAATAAATAACCGACGACTAAAGGGTATTCGCGAGACAGGAATAGGTGTCGGTTGACCTTTAGTTAAAAACCGACGACTATAATCTAGTATAGGTGCCGATTTTTGGAATAGAACTGACACAGTTGGTTTATTTGTCGGTTTATTAGAATAAACGACGCTTATTGTCAACTTAATAGCTCACCAGCGTGAGCTTCTCTTCCCCTTTCCCAGTTTCATTCCCGATTTTAGTTAGGTCCGGCGATTTCTTGCTCGCCCCGCCGGTCGTTGCTCCTCCGCCGCCGCTGTCGTGCTCTTGCTCTTGCTCCTGCCCTCGCCGCTGCTCCGTGCTCACCGGAGGCCGTGCTCCTGCTCCTGCTCCTACCCTCTGTGCTCACCGACGGTAGTCCGTACTCCGGCTCCGTGCCCTCGCCGCTGCTCCGTGCCCTCGCCGCCGCTGCTCCGTGTCCTCGCCGGCGCTTCTCCTCTCTTTGCCACCGCCTCCGCCGGTGGTTGCTGTGCTCCGGCCGCTGCTCTCCTCTACCCTCAAGGTATGCCCACCCACCCTGCCTTCTTCCTTCTTCCTCTGCTCCGGCGGCTGCCTGGGCGGTGCCAAGGCACGCCCAAGCAGCTGCTGGGCGTTTTTTTAAAAGTTATTTACTTATTTGTGTTTAGGGTTTAGGTACTGATTTTGTGCTTCTACTGAGTTGAATCCTCTATTGTCTATACAATACATGTAATTTTGATCAAGTGATGATATGTAAATGTAGAAATAAGTTAGTAAGGTATCAATGATAAGTCTGCTGTAATGTGATGCAAAATAGTTATTGTATCATGCATATCTTAATACTTTTTTGTTTTATAGTTGTATAGGGTGTTTTATGTGTGACAAGTCTATTGTTTTATAGTTGTGCATACCTGCGAGTTATCAGGAACACCTAAATGAATGTCTGACACCTAAATGAATATCTAGTTGTGTATTTTCCTAGTATCGTGAAAGATTCTCAATCGTGTGTATCACATGGGATTCTTATCTCAACACAATGGACTGCAATATATGCATCTAATGCCTTAAATGGAAGACTCGAATATTATTAAATCCCATCAAAGTAGGTAGAAACAACTTATATATATTCAGATCTTAATAATTCCATGAAGTGCATATTATCTTACTCAGGAAAAGTATGTGTATAACGTAGGATTAGTTCCATATAATGGTTCTATTTTAGTAAACACCTAGAAACCCATCCAAGATTTACTCATTAGGAGTAAATCTTGGATAGTCCCCGGTTTGGGACTATTCTTGAACACCTAATCTCACTTAGGATGTAAGTGTATAATGTGTATTGGGTTTTCGAGAAAATTTCGGTAGCATTTCCTCATTTGTTCTCTAAGTACATATGTAGACTTATTTTCAAGCTATCATGTCTACCACAATAAAGTTGGTTATGACAAGCAATAAAAGGTTAACTGATGTTATACAACTTTTTCTGAAAATATATAACATTGTTATATGTAATTACACTTTGTTAATACTAATATTGTGCAGTCTCTGTCCACCCATAACAATCACTATGAACCGGGCCTCTATGTCAATGTTAACGTTCCCTATTGAAGAACAATTGGACATCATCCTAGATGATTGTTCCTTAAACCAATTGGTCATACCCAAACATTGGCGTTTTCTAAAAGGAAGACACTACATGCCTGGTAAAGTGACCCTAACTTTTGGTAATTATTCACATGTTATCGAGGTTGAGTATGATTTGGCGGGAAATCTTGTATCAAAATCCGGTTGGCGTGATTGGATTGGAGAGATGCATGTGGTCCGTTCCAACAGGCTTTTTCTCTGTCCAGTTGGTCATAATTCCATCAAAGTTTAGATAACCAACATCAACTGCGAGACCCTCGATCATCTTCTGTGGTATGAGCGCACGACGTCGGATATCATCTATGAGGAATCTGAATCTGAGGCTCCTGTCAGTTCAAATTCGTCTAAATACAGTGAGGAGCTTCGTGACACAACTTCATCATAAAAAAGAAGTTACTGATGCGGGACCATGTTGGTGTAGTATTTAGTTGTCTATCTATCTAGACTTGTCTGTATTAATAGTTTTTTTAATTATGCGCATGTTTAGGGGTACACCAACCCCTTTGTTTAGTTACTGTTTAGGGGTACACCCCTGTGTGTGGATGTAAAAAGAGATTAATGAATGGAACTGAAAGTTGCTACATGAATGCTTATAACTGAAGTGTGTGTTCCCATGAATGTTCCCATTTGCATGATTACACTACTATTTTCTCATATTGTATAGTCTATTTTAATATGACATACTTACTTATATCTTGCTTAATGATGAACTATAATGCACACATGTGACATGCTTGGAATGTAAATGATGAACTTTTCCCTAAATTGCCAATCATGCTTTTAAAGACATCAATAATCACCCTAACTTGAAGAACTAGGATTTTAGGTATAAGAATGACAACACATTATTTGTTGGCCTAGAAACCCGTCCAAGATTTACTCATTAGGAGTAAATATTGGATAGTCCCTGGTTTGGGACTGTTCTTGAACACCTAATCTCGCTTAGGATGTAAGTGTATAATGTGTATTGGGTTTTCAAGAAAATTTCGGCAGCATTTCCCCGTTTGTTCTCTAAGTACATATGTACTTGGAGGATAGCGGGGAAATGTTGCTGAAATTTTCTTGAAAACCCAATACACATTATACACTTACTAGTGAGATTAGGTGTTCAAGAATGGATAGGTGGTACACATTCATTATATATAATAATGACATCACATGTATTTGTTAACCCTAGACCCTAATCTTGTCCTAATATATACTTGTTTTCTCTTTGATCATAGAATGGATAGATCATGGATGTCCATTCGCAATCGCTGCACCCCAGAGTTTATTTCTGGTCTTGACCAGTTCATTAGATTTTCTGAGGAACATAGGAAATAACCTGGAGATAGGTTCTACTATCCATGTAGGCATTGCGGTAACAACTTGAAAGTCAACACTGGTGACGAAATTAAAACTAATGTCATGTGCAACGGGATTATACAAGGCTATACAGAATGGCACTGGCATGGAGAGATTTCAAACACGAAACCAGTGGATGTCGATAGCAGTGCTTGTGTGGAAGAAGAAATTGCCTACGATGACGTAGATGTGAATGAACCAGTTCTAGTAGACATCATTGATGCGATGCTGGATAGTTGTGGGGTAGAGCACACCGATCCACCTCCCATTTTTAGAAACATTGTGCATGATGCTGAGATGCCGTTATACACAGGTTGTACTAAGTTTACGAAGCTTAACACTGTGTTGTGATTGTATAAGTTGAAAGCTAACAATAGATGGAGCGACAAAAGCTTCACGTCATTGCTGTCTTTGTTGAAAGAAATGTTTCCTGAAGGAAACGAGCTGCCAATCTCAACATACCAGGTAAAGAAATTGTTGTGCCCAATGGGAATGGATGCCAAGAAGATACACGCATGCTCTAATGATTGTGTATTATTTCAAAAGGACTATGCGGATTTGAAAGATTGTCCAAAATGTGGTGCGTCACGGTATAAATTGACGACTTCGGGGGATTCCAAAACTGGTTCTCCTGCCAAGGTGATGTGGTATCTACCTATAATATCACGGTTTCAACGCTTGTTTGCCAATCTGATAGATGCGAAGAATTTGAGGTGGCATGCAGATGTTAAGAAAAATAATGATGGAATCCTACGACATGCGTCTGATTCCCCACAGTGGAAGAAGATTGATGTATTGTACCCTGAATTTGGTGAAGAAGTCAGGAATCTAAGACTTGGGCTTTGTACAGACGGGATGAATCCGTACGGGACATTGAGAAGCCAACATAGCACTTGGCCAGTCATGCTTGTTATATACAATCTTCCTCCCTGGCTGTATATGAAAAATAAGTACGTAATGTTGTCGTTGTTGATATCGGGCCCTAAACAACCTGGAAATGACATCAATGTTTATCTTGAACCTCTGATTGATGACTTAAAGAAACTCTAGGGTGAAGGTGTGATGACCTATGATGCTTCATGAAGAGAGACGTTTCGTTTGCATGCTATGTTGTTTTGCACTATTAATGACTTTCCAGCATATGGGAATTTGTCTGGATATAGTGTCAAAGGAGCTAAAGCGTGTCCTATATGTGAAGAGAACACTGATTCAACAAGACTAAAACATGGCGGTAAGAATGTATATCTCGGTCATCGAAGGTTTCTTCCAAAATTCCATCCGTATCGTAGGAAGCACAAAGCATTCAATGGATTGAATGAGGAACGCAGTGCACCTAAACTTATACCAGGGGAGGTTTTTTATGAAAGAGTAAAAGACTTTGTCAATGAATTTGGTAAGAGATCACAATGTACTACACGGAGTGACAATTCTTCATTCAAGAAGAAGTCAATATTCTGGGATCTTCCTTATTGGAGTTCTTTGACAGTCAGACATTGTATCGATGTAATGCACGTTGAGAAAAATGTCTGTGATAGCATCATTGGTACTCTGTTAAATATACCAGGTAAGACTAAAGATGGGATAAAATCTAGACTGGACCTACGTGAAATGGGAATAAGGTCATAATTAACAGAATTACGTGAAATGGGTAATAAAAGAACATACTTACCTCCCGCTTGTTACACGTTGTCTAGAAAGGAGAAGAAAGCTTTTTGTGAATGCTTGGTAAATGTTAAGGTGCCACATGGTTACTCATCCAACATCCGTAGATTGGTATCAATGAAAGATCTGAAGTTGATAGGTCTTAAATCTCATAATTGTCACACTCTAATGCAACAAATATTGCCCGTGGCAATTCGATCTATATTGCCGAAGCATGTAAGGTTTTCAATCACCAGGCTTTGTTTCTTTTTCAACAGTCTCTGCAGTAAAGTTATTGACCCTGAGACTCTCGATAATTTGCAAAGAGAAGTGGTTGTTACCCTATGTCAACTTGAGATGTATTTCCCTCCTTCATTCTTTGATATCATGGTACATCTTGTTGTCCACTTGACTAGGGAAGTGAAAATCTTGGGACCTATTTTCTTGCATTGGATGTATCCCTTTGAATGATACATGATCATTTTTAAAGGTGATGTTCGAAACCGTTATCGGCCTGAAGGGAGTATTATTGAAGGTTATGTGGCGAGAGAGGTTATGGATTTCTACAATAACTTTCTCAGTGGTAATGACACTCCTGATAATGACAAGAATATTGACGAGCTATTTGGAAAAGGAATTTTGGGATCACGTGTGAAAGTAATCAGCTGTGAGCAGTTGGAACAAGGTCATTTGTATATTTTACACAACATGGACGAAGTGAACATTTATATCGAGGAACATACCAATTTCATCAAAAGACAATATCCTCGAGCCAATACAATGTGGCTTGCTGGAGAGCATAACAAGACTTTTATTAAGTGGTTTGAAGATAAAGTCTTACATCAACTATCTCAAACACCAGATGATATTACTGAAACTATCAAATGCCTCGCCTTTAAACCAAAGTTGACTGTTATGTCTTATGAAGGGTATGACATTAATGAATTCACATATTACACAAAGAGCCAAGATGATAAGAGTGTCGTCCAAAATAGTGGGGTCACCCTTCAAGCATCGACTATGTTTTTTGCAAGTGCAAAGGATAAGAGTCCACGTGAAGCTAAAATGTCATATTACTGTGTCATTGAAGAGATATGGGAATTTGACTACATAGATTTCAGAATTCCGCTCTTCAAATGTAATTGGGTTGATAACACCAAAGGAGTTATAGTGGATGAATTGGGTTTCACTTTAGTGAACTTTGAAAAGATTGGCGAGAAGGCTGAACCATTCATATTGGCATCACAGGCGAAACAAGTATTTTATATCGATGATCCTGCAAATGATAAATGGTCGGTTGTTCTTCATGGTAAAAGGCAGTTCATTGAAGATCCTATAGATGAAGAAGAGTACTGTGATAAATATGATGACTCCAATCCATTCTCAGTTGGGTTGCCAACTCCACAAAATATTGAAGCTAATGATGACTTATATGTGCGCGGAGATCACACTGAAGGATTGTTAATTGATAAAATATCACAATTTTAGAGGCATGCATGTTTATATTTTTTTATTGAAGCTAAATGTTTACTTTTTTAATATCAATATCATTTTCTGATTTGATGTTTCATTATCTTCTAGTTAATACAAATGCTAAACATTGTGGGAGGGTGCTAAAGAACTATAGGACCAATCTCACCTGAGATTACATACGCGATGCTGAGAATAGGTTCTTGATTGATTCCAATTCTAGACATTGATTAGTATTTCACTAACTCTACACTAATAATTTTTGTTTGTATTCTCTTTGAAAAATAAATATAGGAAGAAGGAAGCCACACAACAATGGAACTACTTGGACCCCAAAGACTGGGAGGAGTTTGTTACCCAAAGAAAAACAGATGAATTCAAGGTATTAAGCGCCACTCCCAATTTAATTAATATACGTTTTTATGTATTCACCTATTCAAGATTAACCTTTATTGTTACTAACCAAATCAATGTGCTAACTAACTAGGCTATCAGAGATGCTCAACGAGAACTACATGTTACGACCACACAATGGGTCCAAGAGGATATACAGGCATTCGCCAAAGACTACAGGCTATGCAGGACGACCATGACATAGCTATGCAGGATATGCAGGCGTTCGCCAAAGGTTATATAAATATATAGGCAACAAGCCATGAAACAGCAAAAGAAGCCCCAATGAAGAGAAGCAGGATACAGATACAATACATAAAGTGCAGCACACACAAGTGTTTCAGATTCATATAACAACATGACAGACTAACACATATATAGTGCATAACAACAGCAGCGCCGAATTTACATACAACACTAGCTTAGTACATATATAGTGGGACTAAGGTGACGATCCCACCTACTAAAATAGGTTACCGACAACTACATGTTACAACTGGGAGGTCGTGATTCAGCAACTGTATGCATTAGCAGGAGGACAAACATATGGTGATCTATTTGTCCTCCTGCTAATGCATACGGTTGCTGAATCATGACCTCCCAGTCGTAACATGTAGTTGTCGGTAACCTGTTTTAGCAGGTGGGATCGTCACCTTATAAGTCCCACTATATATGTACTAAGCTAGTGTTGTATGTAAATTCGACGTTGCTGTTGTTATGTACTATATATGTGTTAGTCTGTCATGTTGTATGGACATCGATTGTATTGCTCAGGTATTATATAGTCTCATTAGATAATATGAAATATATCAATCTTATTTATAGATCATTAATTATATATATACATCATTCTCTTTACAAGTGTTTAAAGCTGACCCCACTACAGGAATGGACTTACCAGATGTACATGCTCCCTATACGATGGGAGAATTAAATGAAGTAAGAGAAGAATGGGCAACAACCATACAAATAGTGGGGGTTTTAAAATATAATTGGGATGTTGATAGTGAATAATGACTAAAGAATGATATTTTGTAAATGAATTTCTAAATTATAATATATGTGTGAATGTTTCTACATGTCTAGATGTTTCTACATGTGTCTGAGTGAAAATGAATGAAAGTGTTGGTTGCTATATGAATGTTTCTACATGTGTGAATGTGAATGAATGGAACTACAGATTGCTAGCTACATGAATGTTTCTAAATGTGTGAAAATAAAATGGAACTGCAGGTTGTTTTGCTAAATGCATGTGTGAATATTTTTGTTGTTAAATTTGCAGGTTTGTGGCCTGTTGTTGGATGATATCAATGGATGTCGTAAAACCTGCAGTTAACTGCAGGTTTCTCATCCTGCGACCAGCCACAGCAGGTCTGCAGACTGACAGAAAAAAAAACAAAACAATAGGCGTCGATTATTTGTATAACACTGACACACAAAGTTATAGTGTCGGTTTTATATAAATAACTGACGCTTGTTTCCTGTGGCGCGAAGGTATATGGCGTCGGTTTATTATCTAATAACCGACGCTGATAATGGCCAAGATGGCACCCTTTCTGTGGCGCGAAGGTATATGGCGTCAGTTTATTATCTAATAACTGACGCTGATAGTGGCCAAGATGGCGCCCTTTCTGTGGCGTGAAGGTATATGGGGTCGGTTTCTTATCTAATAACCGACGCCTATACCTTCGCGCCACAGGAAACAGGCGTGATTTTGGTGGCGCGCGAAGAGTTTGAGCGTCGGTTTTGGAACTGACGCGTAATGGGTGAGCTTTTAGTGTCGCCCACATAGGTGTCGCTTAGAAACCGACACTAAAGGCCTTAAATGACCGACACTAAAGGTAAGTTCTGTAGTAGTGATAGTTTCATATTGAGTGGTGGATTTGAGGCTAAAATAATGATTATGACAATGAAGATGATGATGATAATGGTTGTCTTTATATCTCCACAATAATGTACTCTAAAATCATGATATTTACTATTTGTTATCCAAAATAACAACATGAGTGAATATATATACAATCTTTTCTTTGTGAGTAAAAGAAATTTAAGAATTACTTCATTTGATATTAATTGCAAATGTGAAAATTCAATTTAGCAAGTCATAGACAATATTGCAACTAAATCCTTTTTATAAAATTAATTTTAGTCTTAAATATCTCTAGCATATTTATCTTGCTATAGGTTGTTCTTTTTTATATATATTATACCTTTATCATCAATAAAATAGTGATGATCTCGATGCACCATCTATATGAAACTTATAAGGTCAAGAAAAATAGTTTTTGGTTCTATATTTTGGTGAGTATAAGTTTCATTTTAGTACACAACTTTTAGGAAATACACATGTGTATATGTGTGTATTTTTCTATTACACTACTCATTTTCTTTATTATATCATACTATTATGAATAATTATGTTCATAAACATTTTTTATGTAAGAACTCAATTGAAAAAACCAAAAGAGTAAACAATGTGATTGTGATAGTGATTGTATACCACTACATTATCTAATGTGATATAATTAGTGAACTTACAAAATAGCCAATCCATTAGACTTGATGTTTAGATATAATGAGAAATAGTGTAGCGTGCAACAAATATTGAAAAAGAAGAGTAAGAAAAAATTTGAGTATGATGATATCTTAACAATGCCAAGAAAATTCTAATTTGTAAAAAGGCCAAGAAACCAAACCAAGTCATTTTTTAAAGAAAAAAATGATATATCAATTAATACAATTATGTAGCTTTTAGATTTTTTTTGTAGCTGGTTTTGAAACTTTATATTCCTGACAGACCTTTTCATAATATCATAATCAAGATCCTTCAATAATTTTATCATAATTATAACTTTGTAGTATAGACGAATAAATAAATAAAAACATCACGTGTGTAGCACATGCATTAACTAGTATATTTTGTGTGACATTACTTACACGTGTATATTCCATAACATGCATTTTTATGCTTTTATCTTCACGTCTTATGTGAATGTTCTATCTTCTTCATGTATTTTATTTTTATTTTGTGAGGAAACATATAATGTGATGTAGATATAGTTTGTTGGATACTTCTACTAGTATTATAATACTTGACATATATGTGATATGGATTGTGAGATGATGTTTGTATCTGATTAATGAGTTTCTTCTCTTGGTTGTCAGGTGGGAAGTCTTGAATACATAAATAGAACAGGAAACCTTCAATACTCACAAGTGTACACTATTCAACTATAGTGGAGTCAGGATCATTCATATGATCTTGACATAAGAGACATTTTGTTTGCATTTAACTGGAGTTTGATCGAGGGGAAGTTGAACTTGAGATGAGGAATCTTTAATATTTGAATTCTTCACCTCTACTTTGGTCAGATGTTGATCTCATAGGATTTAGATTTGATTAAATGAAAAGTTATTCGATTAAATCATTGATAGCATGGGAGCTCACTTATTGTTTTTATTTAGATGGTCTTGGATCGGTCGAAAAAGTTTTCCAGACAGATAGTTTGTAACTTAACCTTCAATTACTCAAGGTGCACTTATCTCGGCATGGTCGAGTATGTTGTCTACACTACTACAGAAATAGCATTCAGTGTCACTTTTCTGGGCGTCGGTTATTAAGGAAAACCGACGCCTAACATATAAGGCGTCGCTTGTTAAAGCAACCCGACGTCTATATTCGAAGACCAGCCAGACACGGGTACCGCTTTGTATTAAGTGTCGGTTGTTTATAACAAACCGACGCGTAAAGTCGCCCGCGAAATCCATATTTCGATCAAAACAAATAGTGTCATTTTCAGCGTCGGTTTCTACGTATATAACCGACGCCTATGTGCGATGAAAATTTGCGCGAAAAGTGTCACTTTCAGCGTCGGTTATCCTTGTATAACCGACGCTGAAAGTGGTTCCCGCCAAATAATTTCATGAAAATATCGTCCAATTGGACGTCGGTTTTTTCAAACAACCGACGCTAAAGATGTTTAGGCGTCGGTTGTTTTAAACAACCGACGCTATTTGGGAACTTCATAACCCTCGATCGCCCGACTCTTCCCCTTTCTTCTGTTTCATTGCGAGTGATTTCCCTATTTCTCTGTTGCCGCCGATTTCTCTCCGACAATTTCTTCTTCAGCTCCCCTTCTCCGACGCCCCCTTCTCCGCCACCACTCCTGCTCGCCGCCGCTCCTGCCGCCGTTGGACACCTGCTCGCCGCTGCTCCTGCTCACCGACGATCCTACTCCTGTTGTTGCTCTGCGTCGCCGCCACCGCCGCCGCCTGCTCGTCGCCACCGCCGCCGCCTGCTCGCCGCCGCTCCTGCTCGCCGACGATCCTGCTCCTGCTGCTGCTCTGCGTCACCGCCGCCGCCGCCCGCTCCTTCCTCCTTGTTGCTGCTCTGCGTCTCCTTGCTCACGCCCTAACTCTGCTGCTCACAAGGTACTAGCATCAAGCCCTTCCTCTGCCATTCTTTCCATTCAGTAACAGTCTCATCTCCTCGTTCCACACCATAACTTGGCTGATGTCAATCCCATGCTCAAAAACATCTACCTATTCTCATCCATGTTCGTGTGGCATTCCCATTTTCAGGAGTCAATGACCATCCTTTACAGAAATATCTGCATCTCAAGCATAATTGATCCAAAAAAAATACTGCTAACTAACATGATTTAAATTGGTATGATTCATAATATAAATCCATTTTTTTACTTTTGGGGGTGCGCCTTATACTATTTGATATCCTTGATTTTATCTTCTATCCTAAATAAAATTAAGGGACCCATGATTAGAAAACAATTCCAAACTTGGCACCCACACTAATTGGAAGGAAATAAAATATGATTATTGAAATGCACATTTGTGATGTGATACCTTTTTTAGGATGCATATATTAGATTCAACCTTTGAGACATCCTTTTATGAGTTCCAATACAATTAGGGTTTCATTTCATTGCCATTGTATGTATTATAATATTACATCTTTCACATAAAAATTAATTAAATTGAATCCTATTGGAACCCTAATTTAAATCCTAATTTGATTTAAACTTGTCCATTCTAGCATCCTAATTTGATTTGATTAAACCCTAACATTGTTTAAACCCTAACATCAATTGTGATGAAACCCTAACATGTACATATCTATTATTGTGTTTGTTGGCCTAGAAACCCGTCCAAGATTGACTCATTAGGAGTAAATCTTGGATAGTCCCCGGTTTGGGACTGTTCTTGAACACCTAATCTCACTTAGGATGTAAGTGTATAATGTGTATTGGGTTTTCGAGAAAATTTTGGTAGCATTTCCCTGTTTGTTCTCTAAGTACATATGTACTTAGAGAACAGCGGGGAAATGCTGCCGAAATTTTCTTGAAAACCCAATACACATTATACACTTACTAGTGAGATTAGGTGTTCAAGGATGGGATAGGTGGTACACATTTATTATATATAAGAATGACATCACATGTGTTTGTTGGCCTAGAATGTGAACAATCATTGTTTTTTATATTACTTGTACATTGGTATAAATTAGAATGAACAATCACTAAATTATATACTGTTTGTATGGAGTCCGGCTTCATTGTAGATATCTATTATTGTGTTTGTTGGCCTAGAAACCCGTCCAAGATTGACTCATTAGGAGTAAATCTTGGATAGTCCCCGGTTTGGGACTGTTCTTGAACACCTAATCTCACTTAGGATGTAAGTGTATAATGTGTATTGGGTTTTCGAGAAAATTTTGGCAGCATTTCCCCGTTTGTTCTCTAAGTACATATGTACTTAGAGAACAGCGGGGAAATGCTGCCAAAATTTTCTCGAAAACCCAATACACATTATACACTTACTAGTGAGATTAGGTGTTCAAGGATGGGATAGGTGGTACACATTTATTATATATAAGAATGACATCACATGTGTTTGTTGGCCTAGAATGTGAACAATCGTTGTTTTTTATATTACTTGTACATTGGTATAAATTAGAATGAACAATCACTAAATTATATACTGTTTGTATGGAGTCCGGCTTCATTGTAGATATCTATTATTGTGTTTGTTGGCCTAGAAACCCGTCCAAGATTGACTCATTAGGAGTAAATCTTGGATAGTCCCCTAATCTCACTTAGGATGTAAGTGTATAATGTGTATTGGGTTTTCGAGAAAATTTTGGTAGCATTTCCCCGTTTGTTCTCTAAGTACATATGGACTTAGAGAACAGCGGGGAAATGCTGCCGAAATTTTCTCGAAAACCCAATACACATTATACACTTACTAGTGAGATTAGGTGTTCAAGGATGGGATAGGTGGTACACATTTATTATATATAAGAATGACATCACATGTGTTTGTTGGCCTAGAATGTGAACAATCATTGTTTTTTATATTACTTGTACATTGGTATAAATTAGAATGAACAATCACTAAATTATATACTGTTTGTATGGAGTCCGGCTTCATTGTAGATATCTATTATTGTGTTTGTTGGCCTAGAAACCCGTCCAAGATTGACTCATTAGGAGTAAATCTTGGATAGTCCCCGGTTTGGGACTGTTCTTGAACACCTAATCTCACTTAGGATGTAAGTGTATAATGTGTATTGGGTTTTCGAGAAAATTTTGGTAGCATTTCCCCATTTGTTCTCTAAGTACATATGTACTTAGAGAACAACGGGGAAATGCTGCCGAAATTTTCTTGAAAACCCAATACACATTATACACTTACTAGTGAGATTAGGTGTTCAAAGATGGGATAGGTGGTATACATTTATTATATATAAGAATGACATCACATGTGTTTGTTGGCATTTCCCCATTTTTTCTCTAAGTACATATGTACTTAGAGAACAGCGGGGAAATGCTTCCTAATCTTTTCCTAATATATACTTGTTTTCTCTGATCATAGAATGGATAGATCATGGATGTCCATTCATAATCGTTGCACCCCAAAGTTTATATCTGGTCTTGATCAGTTTATTAGATTTGTCGAGGAACATAGGAAAAAACCTACAGATAGGTTCTACTGTCCATGTAGGCATTGCGGTAACAACTTGAAAGTCAACACTGGTGAGGAAATCAAAAGTCATGTCATGTGCAACGGGATTGTACAAGGCTATACAGAATGGCACTGGCATGGAGAGATTTCAAAATCGAAACCAGTAGATGTCGATAGCAGTGCTTGGGTGGAAGAAGAAATTGCCTCCGATGACGTAAATGTGAACGAACCAGTTCCAACAGACATCGTTGATGCGATGCTGGATAGTTGTAGGGTAGAGCACATCGATCCACCTCCTATCTTTACAAACATTGTGCATGATGCTGAGATACCGTTATACACAGGCTGTGCTAAGTTTACGAAGCTTAGCGCTGTGTTGAGATTGTATAAGTTGAAAGCCAACAATAGATGGAGCGACAAAAGCTTCACTTCATTGTTGACTTTGTTGAAAGAAATTCTTCCTGAAGGAAACGAGCTTCCAATCTCAACATACCAGGTAAAGAAAATGTTGTGCCCAATGGGAATGGAGGCCAAGAAGATACACGCATGCCCGAATGATTGTGTATTATTTCAAAACGACTATGTAGATTTGAAAGATTGTCCAAAATGTGGTGCGTCACGGTATAAATTGACGACTTCGGGGGAGTCCAAAACTGGTTCTCCTGCCAAGGTGTTGTGGTATCTACCTATAATATCACGGTTTCAACGCTTGTTTGTAAATCCGAAAGATGCGAAGAATTTGAGGTGGCATGCAGATGTTAAGAAAAATAATGATGGGATCCTACGACATGCGTCTGATTCCCCACAGTGGAAGAAGATTGATCTATTGTACCCTAAATTTGGTGAAGAAGATAGGAATCTAAGACTTGGGCTTTGTACAGATGGGATGAATCTGTACGGGACATTGAGTAGCCAACATAGCACTTAGCCAGTCATGCTTGTTATATACAATCTTCCTCCCTGGATGTGTATGAAAAATAAGTATGTTATGTTGTCATTGTTTATATCCGGCCCTAAACAACCCGGAAATGATATCGATGTTTATCTTGAACCTTTGATTGATGACTTAAAGAAACTTTGGGCTGAAGGTGTGATGACCTATGATGCTTCAGCAAGAGAGACATTTCGTTTGCATGCTATGTTGTTTTGCACTATTAATGACTTTCCAGCATATGTGAATTTGTCTGGATATAGTTTCAAAGGAGCTAAAGCGTGTCCTATATGTGAAGAAAACACTGATTCAATAAGACTAAAACATGGCGGCAAGACTGTATATCTTGGTCATCGAAGGTTTCTTTCAAAATTCCATCCGTATCGTAGGAAGCGCAAAGCATTCAATGGATGGAATGATGAACGGAGTGCACCTAAACCTATACCAGGGGATGTTGTTTATGAAAGAGTAAAAGACATTGTCAATGAATTTGGTAAGAAATCACAATGTAGTATGGCCACACGGAGTGACAATTCTTCATTCAAGAAGAAGTCAATATTTTGGGATCTTCCTTATTGGAGTTCTTTGACAGTCAGACATTGTATCGATGTAATGCATGTTGAGAAAAATGTTTGTGATAGCATCATTGGTACTCTATTAAATATACCAGGTAAGACTAAAGATGGGATAAAATCCAGACTGGACCTACGTGAAATGGGAATAAGGTCAGAATTAACAGAATTACGTGAAATGGGTAATAAAAGAACATACTTACCTCCCGCTTGTTACACGTTTTCTAGAAAGGAGAAGAAAACTTTTTGTGAATGCTTGGTAAATGTTAAGGTGCCACATGGTTACTCATCCAACATCCGTAGATTGGTATCAATGAAAGATATGAAGTTGATAGGTCTTAAATCTCATGATTGTCACACTCTAATGCCACAAATATTGTCCGTGGCAATTCGATCTATATTGCCGAAGCATGTAAGGTTTGCAATTACCAGACTTTGTTTCTTTTTCAACAGTCTATGCAGCAAAGTTATTGACCCTGATAATCTCGATAATTTGCAAAGAGAAGTGGTTGTTACCCTATGTCAGCTTGAGATGTATTTCCCTCCTTCGTTCTTTGATATCATGGTACATCTTGTTGTCCACTTGACTAGGGAAGTGAAAATGTTGGGACCAGTTTTCTTGCATTGGATGTATCCCTTTGAACGATACATGAGCATTTTTAAAGGTGATGTTCGAAACTGTTATCGGCCTGAAGGGAGTATTATTGAAGGTTATGTGGCGAGAGAGGTTATGGATTTTTGCAATGACTTTTTTAGTGGTAATGACACTCCTGATAATGACAAGAATATTGAGGAGGGCAAAGGAATTTTGGGATCACGGGTGAAAGTAATCAGCCGTGAGCAGTTGGAACAAGCTCACTTGTATATTTTACACAATATGGACGAAGTGAGTGTTTATATCGAGGAACATACCAATTTCATAAAGAGACAACATCCTCGAGAAAGTTCAATGTGGCTTGCTAGAGAGCATAATAAGACTTTTACTAAGTGGTTTGAAGATAAAGTCTTACATCAACTATCTCAAACACCAAATGATATTACAGAAACTATCAAATGCCTCGCCTTTAAACCAAAACCGAATGTTATGTCTTATGAAGGGTTTGACATTAATGGATTCACATATTACACAAATCGCTAAGATGATAAGAGTGTCGTCCAAAATAGTGGGGTCACTCTTCAAGCGTCGACTATGTACTTTGCAAGTGCAAAGGATAACACTACTACAGAAATAGCATTCAGTGTCACTTTTCTGGGCGTCGGTTATTAAGGAAAACCGACGCCTAACATATAAGGCGTCGGTTGTTTAAGCAAACCGATGTCTATATTCGAAGACCAGCCAGACACGGGTACCGCTTTGTATTAAGCGTCGGTTGTTTATAACAAACCGACGCGTAAAGTCGCCCGCAAAATCCATATTTCGATCAAAAAAAATAGTGTCATTTTCAGCGTCGGTTATATACGTAGAAACTGACGCCTATGTGCGATGAAAATTTGCGCGAAAAGTGTCACTTTTAGCGTCGGTTATCCTTGTATAACCGACGCGGAAAGTGGTTCCTGCCAAATAATTTTATGAAAATATCGTCCAATTGGACGTCGGTTTTTTCAAACAACCGACGCTAAAGATATTTAGGCATCGGTTGTTGTAAACAACCGACGCCATTTGAGAACTTATAGCCCGCGATCGCCCGACTCTTCCCCTTTCTTCTATTTCATTGCGATTTCCCTATTTCTCTGCTGCGGCGATTTCTCCGGCGATTTTGTGCTGCTGCTGCTAGTTTCTCCGGCGCTTCTCTCCGGCGCTCCATCTCCGGCGTCCCTTCTCCGGCGCCCTTCTTCTCCGGCGCGTTTCTTCTCCGCCTCTGTCGCCTGCTGCTCTAACCGCCTGCGCCGCCGCCCTACTGCTCCAGCCACCTGCTGCCTGCCGTGCTGCTCCATCCGTTGCGCCGCCGCCACGCCTGAGAACCGGCGCCGCCGCCATGCCTGGTGCCCTCCTTCTTGCCCACCTGCCTGCCCTAGCTCCTTCCTTTCTTCCTGCTGACGCCCGGCGTCCTATTTCTATAGCACTGGTTAGTTTTACTGATTTCCTTACTGCTTTCAGTGATTAATGATTGATACTACTGGTTAGTATTTCTTTAGTGATTAATTTAATTCAACAATTCATAGTTTGTTATTTACAATAACTGATCTGCTTGCCGATTTTAATGATTAGAGATATTGATTAATAGTAAGTATTGATGAATACTTAGTTAATTACTGATTTGTTGATTAGATATGTATAGAAGTTCCTTATAAATATATTACAGGGGAGCTCATTCCCTGTGCCCTGAACAATGTTTCGGATGCATTGGCTAAACATTCCCTCTCTTTGCTTCATGCATTTCAATTTGATGTAATAAAGCCTCAATGGCTAGACATTGCTGTAAACATCAACATAAATGATTGGCCCGGCCTTGAGTGCGGGATGAATAACAGTTAAGCTCAAGTAGGTACCAAAAAACAGTTGCAAGGGTTAGGAGAGTCGTGACCCTGCTATATAATGCATGCGTTACAAGGAAACACGGTCCCCTACCACTCGAGACCTCCCTTGATGGAACCGTAATTTGTTGCCTTGCCTCCTTTCTTTCCTCCTCTTCTCTTCCTCTCCCTTCCTCTCTCCTTTCTATTTCAACCCCGAAACCTTGCCTCCCTGTTCCAGCCTCGCCAATGGCGGAAGAACAGGGGGGCGGCTGGGGCCATGGCCCCCCCTAAAGTCTTAAAATTTTCCACTCTAAGTAACGACATGTTATCATAAAAGGCACTAATTACATTGCCTTTATATGGGCACCCTGAAAATCAGCATATAGTTAGTTGACAGAATCTTTGACTGAAATATATTACAGCAATTTTGACTCCATCAAAATTGCACGTCGTTATATAGTAGCCTTTTATTTCCATGTGGGTCGGTAACCCACACATCCAATCCATCTACAACCAGTCGTCACTCACTAATTTGAGTCGTCAATATAGGCAAGGAAACACCCTATTTAGCGTTCTTCCTTCCCCTTTTTATATACACATACATGTAATTTTGTATAAAATTCATGATGTAGTGTGATCTTAAATCCTAGAGTGTACCCCTTTTGTTCTATGATGGTACCTATGACCCTAAATACATCCATAAGGGTCTATTGTATCCTAAAGAAGATTTATTTCTTCCTTCTGCCCTAATTAGAATGAACAATCACTAAATTATGTACTATTTGTATGGAGTCTGGCTTCATTGTAGATATCTATTATTGTGTTTGTTGGCCTAGAAACCCGTCCAAGATTGACTCATTAGGAGTAAATCTTGGATAGTCCCCGGTTTGGGACTGTTCTTGAACACCTAATCTCACTTAGGATGTAAGTGTATAATGTGTATTGAGTTTTTGAGAAAATTTTGGTAGCATTTCCCCGTTTGTTCTCTAAGTACATATGTACTTAGAGAACAGCGGGGAAATGCTGCCGAAATTTTCTTGAAAACCCAATACACATTATACACTTACTAGTGAGATTAGGTGTTCAAGGATGGGATAGGTGGTACGCATTTATTATATATAAGAATGACATCAAATGTGTTTGTAGGCCTAGAATGTGAACAATCATTGTTTTTTATATTACTTGTACATTGGTATAAATTAGAATGAACAATCACTTGTTTTCCTAATATATACTTGTTTTCTCTGATCATAGAATGGATAGATCATGGATGTCCATTCGTAATCGTTGCACCCCAGAGTTTATATCTGGTCTTGATCAGTTTATTAGATTTGCCGAGGAACATAGGAAAAAACCTACAGATTGGTTCTACTGTCCATGTAGGCATTGCGGTAACAACTTGAAAGTCAACACTGGTGAGGAAATCAAAAGTCATGTCATGTGCAACGGGATTGTACAAGGCTATACAGAATGGCACTGGCATGGAGAGATTTCAAAATCGAAACCAGTAGATGTCGATAGCAGTGCTTGGGTGGAAGAAGAAATTGCCTCCGATGACGTAAATGTGAATGAACCAGTTCCAGCAGACACCGTTGATGCGATGCTCGATAGTTGTAGGGTAGAGCACACCGATCCACCTCCTATCTTTACAAACATTGTGCATGATGCTGAGATACCGTTATACACAGGCTGTGCTAAGTTTACGAAGCTTAGCGCTGTGTTGAGATTGTATAAGTTGAAAGCTAACAATAGATGGAGCGACAAAAGCTTCACTTCATTATTGACTTTGTTGAAAGAAATTCTTCCTGAAGGAAACGAGCTTCCAATCTCAACATACCAGGTAAAGAAAATGTTGTGCCCAATGGGAATGGAGGCCAAGAAGATACACGCATGCCCGAATGATTGTGTATTATTTCAAAAGGACTATGTAGATTTGAAAGATTGTCCAAAATGTGGTGCGTCACGGTATAAATTGACGACTTCGGGGGAGTCCAAAACTGGTTCTCCTGCCAAGGTGTTGTGGTATCTACCTATAATATCACGGTTTCAACACTTGTTTGCAAATCCGAAAGATGCGAAGAATTTGAGGTGGCATGCAGATGTTAAGAAAAATAATGATGGGATCCTACGACATACGTCTGATTCCCCACAGTGGAAGAAGATTGATCTATTGTACCCTAAATTTGGTGAAGAAGATAGGAATCTAAGACTTGGGCTTTATACAGATGGGATGAATCCGTACGGGACATTGAGCAGCCAACATAGCACTTGGCCAGTCATGCTTGTTATATACAATCTTCCTTCCTGGATGTGTATGAAAAATAAGTACGTTATGTTGTCATTGTTGATATCGGGCCCTAAACAACCCGGAAATGATATCGATGTTTATCTTGAACCTTTGATTGATGACTTAAAGAAACTTTGGGCTGAAGGTGTGATGACCTATGATGCTTCAGCAAGAGAGACATTTCGTTTGCACGCTATGTTGTTTTGCACTATTAATGACTTTCCAGCATATGGGAATTTGTCTGGATATAGTGTCAAAGGAGCTAAATCGTGTCCTATATGTGAAGAAAACACTGATTCAATAAGACTAAAACATGGCGGCAAGACTGTATATCTTGGTCATCGAAGGTTTCTTTCAAAATTCCATCCGTATCGTAGGAAGCGCAAAGCATTCAATGGATGGAATGATGAACGGAGTGCACCTAAACCTATACCAGGGGATGTTGTTTATGAAAGAGTAAAAGACATTGTCAATGAATTTGGTAAGAAATCACAATGTAGTATGGCCACACGGAGTGACAATTCTTCATTCAAGAAGAAGTCAATATTTTGGGATCTTCCTTATTGGAGTTCTTTGACAGTCAGGCATTGTATCGATGTAATGCACGTTGAGAAAAATGTCTGTGATAGCATCATTGGTACTCTATTAAATATACCAGGTAAGACTAAAGATGGGATAAAATCCAGACTGGACCTACGTGAAATGGGAATAAGGTCAGAATTAACAGAATTACGTGAAATGGGTAATAAAAGAACATACTTACCTCCCGCTTGTTACACGTTGTCTAGAAAGGAGAAGAAAATTTTTTGTGAATGCTTGGTAAATGTTAAGGTGCCACATGGTTACTCATCCAACATCCGTAGATTGGTATCAATGAAAGATCTGAAGTTGATAGGTCTTAAATCTCATGATTGTCACACTCTAATGCAACAAATATTGCCCGTGGCAATTCGATCTATATTGCCGAAGCATGTAAGGTTTGCAATTACCAGACTTTGTTTCTTTTTCAACAGTCTAAGCAGCAAAGTTATTGACCCTGATACTCTCGATAATTTGCAAAGAGAAGTGGTTGTTACCCTATGTCAGCTTGAGATGTATTTCCCTCCTTCGTTCTTTGATATCATGGTACATCTTGTTGTCCACTTGACTAGGGAAGTGAAAATGTTGGGACCAGTTTTCTTGCATTGGATGTATCCCTTTGAACGATACATGAGTGTTTTTAAAGGTGATGTTCGAAACCGTTATCGGCCTGAAGGGAGTATTATTGAAGGTTATGTGGCGAGAGAGGTTATGAATTTTTGCAATGACTTTTTCAGTGGTAATGACACTCCTGATAATGACAAGAATATTGAGGAGGGCAAAGGAATTTTGGGATCACAGGTGAAAGTAATCAGCCGTGAGCAGTTGGAACAAGCTCACTTGTATATTTTACACAATATGGACGAAGTGAGTGTTTATATCGAGGAACATACCAATTTCATAAAGAGACAACATCCTCGAGCAAGTTCAATGTGGCTTGCTAGAGAGCATAATAAGACTTTTACTACGTGGTTTGAAGATAAAGTCTTACATCAACTATCTCAAACACCAAATGATATTACAGAAACTATCAAATGCCTCGCCTTTAAACCAAAACCGAATGTTATGTCTTATGAAGGGTTTGACATTAATGGATTCACATATTACACAAAGCGCCAAGATGATAAGAGTGTCGTCCAAAATAGTGGAGTCACTCTTCAAGCGTCGACTATGTACTTTGCAAGTGCAAAGGATAAGAGTCCACGTGAAGCTAAAATGTCATATTACGGTGTCATTGAGGACATTTGGGAGTTTGACTACATAGATTTCAAAATTCTGCTCTTTAAATGTAATTGGGTTGATAACACCAAAGGAGTTATAGTGGATGAATTGGGTTTCACTTTGGTGAACTTTGAAAAGATTGGCGAGAAGGGTGAACCATTCATATTGGCATCACAGGCGAAACAAATATTCTATATCAATGATCCTGCAAATGATAAATGGTCGGTTGTTCTTCATGGTAAAAGACAGTTCATTGAAGATCCTATAGATGAAGAAGAGTACTATGATAAGTATGATGACTCCAGTCCATTCTCAGTTGGGTTGCCAACTCCACAAAATATTGAAGCTAATGATGACTTATATGTGCGCGGAGATCACAATGAAGGATTGTTAATTGATAAAAGATCACAATTTTAGAGACATGTATGTTAATACAAATGCTAAATGTTTGCCTTTTTCTAGTTAATACAAATGCTAAATGTTTGCCTTTTTCTAGTTAATAGAAATGCTAAATGTTTGCCTTTTTAATGAAATTTTCAGATGGCTGACCATGATGAGCATGATGTCCATGATGAGCATGAAGTCCATGATGAGCATGTTGTCCATGACGAGCATGGC
This sequence comes from Alisma plantago-aquatica, assembly GCA_963693085.1. Classification (NCBI taxonomy): domain Eukaryota; kingdom Viridiplantae; phylum Streptophyta; class Magnoliopsida; order Alismatales; family Alismataceae; genus Alisma; species Alisma plantago-aquatica. Next base: position 652,065,457 of record OY856410.1, read on the forward strand.
GAGGATACTAATGTAAGTTCTAAAAACATATCCTGTATTTCTATAAAATTCATTATCTTCTAGTTATGTCATATATCCTATATTTCTATATTGGGCTAATTTAGTGTGTTTTATTTTTGTCAAATTTTAGGTTGACGCACCTGTACCCACTGAAGCACTGGAGCAACTTGATGCGCAACACCAAACACTTAACAACAAAAGGGGCATCACTCTGTTGAAGAAGTTATTAGCGCTAAGTGGTAGTGGATCCAAATTGGTGGTGGAGTTTGATAATGGAGGAAATCCAATTGGAGTGAACCGCAATAATTTTGTGAACTATCTTGGGTGTACCACTCGGAGCCATTGTGGTGTTAAGTATGACAATTGGCATAAAGTTCCTCAAGGGAAAAAAGACTTGATATGGAAGGATTTACGCGTGAGTTATTATTATTTGCAATTCTATTTTGTAGATTACAAATTCTATTATTTGCAATTCTATTTTGGATACTAGTTAATAACATTTCTATTTTACAGAATCTGTTTGCATTGGATGAGAAGTTGCATCATAAAAATGTGATGCAACGCGCTGGAAAGATGCTTAGGAATTATAGGACAAATCTGAACAGAGAATACATAAAAGAGGGTGATAAGAAGAAGAAGTCAGCCCTTGAACAATGGAACTTCTAGGACAAAGAAGATTGGGACAATTTTGTTGCTTCAAGAAAATCTGAAGAATTCAAGGTATTAGGCGTCACTCCCAATTTAATTAATATACATTGTATTCACCTATTCAAGATTAGCATTTAGTGCTACTAACCAAATCATTAATGTGCATACTAACTAGGCCCTCAGTGACGCACAAAAAGCAAGGCGTGCACTGAATGTGCATGACCACACTATGGGTCCAAAAGGCTATGCAAGCGTTCGCCAAAGACTACAGGCGGAGTCTGCGGCTACTCAGGAGTCTGCTCCTACTCAGGAGTCTGCCACACCCATGCCTCGCCATGATATCTAGATAGCTGGCAGGCAAAACAAGAAGGGTGAAATAAAGAAGCCTGTAACTGCTGAGGCGGCTGCAAAAATGGTAAAATAACACTCTTAGAGAAATCGTTTGAATATTGATTATTTGTGGTGTTAACTTACCAATTTCTATTTATGGTGATTAGCGGGAGCTGCACGAGCAGAGGAAACAAGGCACGTTCATCCCTCAGGGCACAAGGGATGAATTGACAGTTGCTCTGGGTAACCCAGAGCATCCTGGATGTGTTAGAGGTGCCGGCGCTGGTGTTGGCATCAAAGCATTCTTTGGGCCATCCCAGCGCAAACCCAGAGCGGGACTTTCTCAAGAAGAGGTAACCTATTCTTTTTTTAGAATGTTACTGCAAAAGGAAATTCACTAATAAGAAGCTAATGTTTCTTTTATCCATGTATAGGAGAATAAGAGAGTTGAGGATTTAGTTGCTAAGAAGATCAACGATGTAGTTGCTGAGAAGGTCAAGGAAGAATTGCTGCGGTGGCAGGCATCTCAGGCTTCCAATACGCCTATGGCGACCCACTCTTCTCCTGATGCACAGACTGCGAGTAATCCTGGAGACCCATCGCCTAGCACGTCTACTGTAAGTATTGTTTATGGCATTGTAGTTAGTCTTTTCAAGTTGTTATGTTTTCAAGATGATATGTATATATGTATAATATTCTTTACGTAAATTTGTAGGCATTGAAGCCATGCCGCTTAAGAATGCAAGACTATGTTGTTGCAGAGGCGCAGGCTTACCCGTCCCTTCCTGGGGCAATGTTTCACGGGACTCCAATGCCACAGGGCTACGTTCGTGTGAGCCCGATACGTGTGTTACCCGATTGGAGAGAAGCTACATTGCCATATCCCCACCTGGATATTGATAGACTTGCTGATGCAGAAGGCGGGGTGATATTGTGGCCCAAAGCAGATGTCGTTTACACGACTGAAATTGTAAGATAAATTTACATTGATTTAGACTGTTAATGTGTATATATGATGTCAACTGATCTGAAATTATATGTACAGGTTAAAAAGAAGACACCAGGAGCACCTAGGCCTCCACTTCCACTTCCCGCATTACCCGATTGGGTTCCAACTGACCTAACATACCCGTTAGGTCCTGCTTGTAGGGGAATGGCATGTTGGCTACGGGCACATAATGTACATTGCCCTATAATTATTTCTTTAGATGCAGATTATGCAGGTCAATCATACGATAGCTCTTTATTTATACAAGATATTATTGAGCTGTTTATGTATGATTGGCTGAATACATCAATGATAGAGACATGGATAAGGTGAGATCTTATTTATACATCCATATACCTTGTGTAAGATCCGGTGATCTGGTTTCTTATATATTAATGCATACGCCTATATGTTTTGCAGCTACCTAGTCGAAGATCAGTGCAAACAATTTGCATTTGATCATGTGGGATTTTTGATTCCATCATTGATTAGTTTGGTAGCTAAAGACCCTGATAATGTTCAACAATACTGTATAGATGCTTTTACAATTTTTGGTCAGCAAAAGAAGACGATAATAATAGCTCCATTCAATGTCAAGTAAGTTTACTTTATTTATAATTTGGACTTAAGAAAATTCCATTTTTATTTTGCATTTTGAGTTATTAATTGTTAACTTCTTACTTCTAGCGGTAGACATTGGGAGTTACTAGTTATTGTCCCCGGGACATTCACTGTTTATTATCTAGATCCTGCGGGGAGTACATTGAACACTAAAATTGGACACGTAATGAGAATGCCATTATTCTGGTGAGAAATATTTCATTTTTATATCCGTTAACATCTTTTATTACATTACTATTTACTTATGCAATTTATTGTGTTATATTAACATGTAGGGGTTTAGATGCATTCAAAAAGGCTGGAGGAACGATCCCAAGGAAAAAGAACCAGCCAATAAATTGGCAGAACGTACAAGTAAGTTCCCGATTCGAATATATATATTATTGATGTGAATTGTGCTTAGTTGTATTATTTTGTATGTTTCAATTTATAGTGTGCTACACAAGACAATGGCTGGGCATGCGCATACTATGTGATGCGATTTATGCAGATGATTATCAAATATTCCGCATTGGACATCGATACCATACATGAGGTATTATATATAGTCTCATTAGTTAGTATGAAATATATCAATCTTATCTTATTTTTATATTATTACTTATATATATACATCATTCTCTTTGCAGGTGTTTAAAACTGACAACACTACAGGTAAACGCTTAAAAAATATACATGCTCCATATACGATGGAAGCATTAAATGAAGTAAGAGAAGAATGGGCAAAAGCCATACAAGCAGTGGCAACTGTAAGATATAATTGGGATGTTGATAGCGATAATGAATGATACTTTGTAAATAAATATTTCTGAATGTTAATACATGTATTTGAATGTTTCTATATGTGTGAATGTGAGAATTGAATTGATGTCTGAATGTATGTACTTGTGTAGAATTTTGCTTGTGACTTTTGCAGGTTTGCGGCCTGTTTGTAGGCTGATATCATTGGATGTCGTAAACCTGCAGTTCAGAAAACTGAACTGCAGGTTCTCATCCTGCTGACCAGCCACAGCAGGCCTGCAAACTGATATGAAAATATATATATATATATAAATAGGCGTCGGTTATTTAAGGAAAACCGTCAGCAAAGACATACAGCGTCGGTTATTTATAGATAACCGACGCCTGATGTGGCCAAAGCAGTCCTGGAAATGGCGTCGGATATTCGTATCGAACCGACGCCTATTTAAACAACCAGGCGTCGGTCGTTTGGTATATCACCGATGCCAAAAGGGTTCGCGCCACAGAAAATGGCGTCATCTAGGACACTTTATGCGTCGGTTATCAACTAAAAGACCGACGCTACATGGAATATAGGCGTCGGTCTTTTAGTAAATCACCGACGCAGAAAGTGCCCTAGATGATGCCGTTTTCTGTGGCGCGAACCCTTTTGGCGTCGGTTATCTATTAAAAGACCGACGCCTATAGGTTAAATAGGCGTCGGTTAAAAAACCGACGCCGAAGTGTTCGACCTTTAGCGGCGCCCACATAGGCGTCGGTCGGAAACCGACGCCAAATGGGGTTAAAAGACCGACGCCAAATGGGGTTTCTGTAGTAGTGTAAGAGTCCACGTGAAGCTAAAATGTCATATTACGGTGTCATTGAGGAAATTTGTGAGTTTGACTACATAGATTTCAAAATTCCACTCTTTAAATGTAATTGGGTTGATAACACCAAAGGAGTTATAGTGGATGAATTGGGTTTCACTTTGGTGAACTTTGAAAAGATTGGCGAGAAGGGTGAACCATTCATATTGGCATCACAGGCGAAACAAATATTCTATATCGATGATCCTGCGAATGATAAATGGTCGGTTGTTCTTCATGGTAAAAGACAGTTCATTGAAGATCCTATAGATGAAGAAGAGTACTATGATAAGTATGATGACTCCACTCGATTCTCAGTTGGGTTGCCCACTCCACAAAATATTGAAGCTAATGATGACTTATATGTGCGCGGAGATCACAATGAAGGATTGTTAATTGATAAAAGATCACAATTTTAGAGACATGTATGTTAATACAAATGCTAAATGTTTGCCTTTTTCTAGTTAATACAAATGCTAAATGTTTGCCTTTTTCTAGTTAATACAAATGCTAAATGTTTGCCTTTTTCTAGTTAATACAAATGCTAAATGTTTGCATTTTAAATGACATTTTCAGATGGCTGACCATGATGAGCATGATGTCCATGATGAGCATGAAGTCCATGATGAGCATGCTGTCCATGACGAGCATGGCGAGGATACTAATGTAAGTTCTAAAAACATATCCTGTATTTCTATAAAATTCATTATCTTCTAGTTATGTCATATATCCTATATTTCTATATTGGGCTAATTTAGTGTGTTTTGTTTTTGTCAAATTTTAGGTTGATGCACCTGTACCCACTGAAGCAATGGAGCAACTTGATGCGCAGCACCAAACACTTAACAAGAAAAGGGGCATCACTATGTTGAAGAAGTTATTAGCGCTAAGTGGTAGTGGATCCAAATTAGTGGTGGAGTTTGATAATGGAGGAAATCCAATTGGAGTGAACCACAATAATTTTGTAAACTATCTTGGGTGTACCACTCGGAGCCATTGTGGTGTTAAGTATGACAATTGGCATAAAGTTCCTCAAGGGAAAAAAGACTTGATATGGAAGGATTTATGCGTGAGTTATTATTATTTGCAATTCTATCTTGTAGATTACAAATTCTATGATTTGCAATTCTATTTTGGATACTAGTTAATAACATTTCTATTTTACAGAATCTGTTTGCATTGGATGAGAAGTTGCATCGTAAAAATGTGATGCAACGCGCTGGAAAGATGCTTAGGAATTATAGGACAAATCTGAACAGAGAATACATAAAAGAGGGTGATAAGAAGAAGTCAGCCCTTGAACAATGGAACTTCTTGGACAAAGAAGATTGGGACAATTTTGTTGCTTCAAGAAAATCTGAAGAATTCAAGGTATTAGGCGTCACTCCCAATTTAATTAATATACATTGTATTCACCTATTCAAGATTAGCATTTAGTGCTACTAACCAAATCATTAATGTGCATACTAACTAGGCCCTCAGTGACGCACAAAAAGCAAGGCGTGCACTGAATGTGCATGACCACACTATGGGTCCAAAAGGCTATGCAAGCGTTCGCCAAAGACTACAGGCGGAGTCTGCGGCTACTCAGGAGTCTGCCACACCTATGCCTCACCATGATATCTGGATAGCTGGCAGGCAAAACAAGAAGGGTGAAATAAAGAAGCCTGTAACTGCTGAGGCGGCTGCAAAAATGGTAAAATACAACTCTTAGAGAAATCGTTTGAATATTGATTATTTGTGGTGTTAACTTACCAATTTCTGTTTATGGTGATTAGCGGGAGCTGCACGAGCAGAGGAAACAAGGCACGTTTATCCCTCAGGGCACAAGGGATGAATTGACAGTTGCTCTGGGTAACCCAGAGCATCCTGGATGTGTTATAGGTGCCGGCGCTGGTGTTGGCATCAAAGCATTCTTTGGGCCATCCCAGCGCAAACCCAGAGCGGGACTTTCTCAAGAAGAGGTAACCTATTCTTTTTTTAGAATGTTACTGCAAAAGGAAATTCATTAATAAGAAGCTAATGTTTCTTTTATCCATGTATAGGAGAATAAGAGAGTTGAGGATTTAGTTACTAAGAAGGTCAACGATGTAGTTGCTGAGAAGGTCAAGGAAGAATTCCTACGGTGGCAGGCATCTCAGGCTTCCAATACGCCTATGGCGACCCACTCTTCTCCTAATGCACAGACTGCGAGTAATCCTGGAGACCCATCGCCTAGCACGTCTGCTATAAGTATTGTTTATGACATTGTAGTTAGTCTTTTCAAGTTGTTATGTTTTCAAGATGATATGTATATATGTATAATATTCTTTACGTAAATTTGTAGGCATTGAAGCCATGCCGCTTAAGAATGCAAGACTACGTTGTTGCAGAGGCGCAGGCTTACCCGTCCCTTCCTGGGGCAATGTTTCACGGGACTCCAATGCCACAGGGCTACGTTCGTGTGAGCCCGATACGTGTGTTACCCGATTGGAGAGAAGCTACATTGCCATATCCCCACCCGAATATTGATAGACTTGCTGATGCAGAAGGCGGGGTGATATTGTGGCCCAAAGCAGATGTCGTCTACACGACTGAAATTGTAAGATAAATTTACATTGATTTAGACTGTTAATGTGTATATATGATGTCAACTGATCTGAAATTATATGTACAGGTTAAAAAGAAGACACCAGGAGCACCTAGGCCTCCACTTCCACTTCCTGCATTACCCGATTGGGTTCCAACTGACCTAACATACCCGTTAGGTCCTGCTTGTAGGGGAATGGCATGTTGGCTACGGGCACATAATGTACATTGCCCTATAATTATTTCTTTAGATGCAGATTATGCAGGTCAATCATACGATAGCTCTTTATTTATACAAGATATTATTGAGTTGTTTATGTATGATTGGCTGAATACATCAATGATAGAGACATGGATAAGGTGAGATCTTGTTTATACATCCATATACCTTGTGTAAGATCCGGTGATCTGGTTTCTTATATATTAATGCATACGCCTATATGTTTTGCAGCTACTTAGTCGAAGATCATTGCAAACAATTTGCATTTGATCATTTGGGATTTTTGATTCCATCATTGATTAGTTTGGTAGCTAAAGACCCTGATAATGTTCAACAATACTGTATAGATGCTTTTACAATTTTTGGTCAGCAAAAGAAGACGATAATAATAGCTCCATTCAATGTCAAGTAAGTTTACTTTATTTATAATTTGGACTTAAGAAAATTCCATTTTTATTTTGCATTTTGAGTTATTAATTGTTAACTTCTTACCTCTAGCGGTAGACATTGGGAGTTACTAGTTATTGTCCCCAGGACATTCACTGTTTATTATCTAGATCCTGCAGGGAGTACATTGAACCCTAAAATTGGACACGTAATGAGAATGCCATTATTCTGGTGAGAAATATTTCATTTTTATATCCGTTAACATCTTTTATTACATTACTATTTACTTATGCAATTTATTGTGTTAGATTAACATGTAGGGGTTTAGATGCATTCAAAAAGGCTGGAGGAACGGTCCCAAGGAAAAAGAACCAGCCAATAAATTGGCAGAACGTACAAGTAAGTTTCCGACTCGAATATATATATTATTGATGTGAATTGTGCTTAGTTGTATTATTTTGTATGTTTCAATTTATAGTGTGCTACACAAGACAATGGCTGGGCATGCGCATACTATGTGATGCGATTTATGCAGATGATTATCAAATATGCCGCATTGGACATCGATACCATACATGAGGTATTATATATAGTCTCATTAGTTAGTATGCAATATATCAATCTTATCTTATTTTTATATTATTACTTATATATATACATCATTCTCTTTGCAGGTGTTTAAAACTAACAACACTATAGGTAAACGCTTAAAAAATATACATGCTCCATATACGATGGAAGCATTAAATGAAGTAAGAGAAGAATGGGCAAAAGCCATACAAGCAGTGGCAACTGTAAGATATAATTGGGATGTTGATAGCGATAATGAATGATACTTTTTAAATGAATATTTCTAAATGTTAATACATATATTTGAATGTTTCAGTATGTGTGAATGTGAGAATTGAATTGATGTCTGAATGTATGTACTTGTGTGAAATTTTCTTTGTGACTTTTGCAGGTTTGCGGCCTGTTTGTAGGCTGATATCAATGGATGTCGTAAACCTGCAGTTCAGAAAACTGAACTGCAGGTTCTCATCCTGCTGACCAGCCACAGCAGGCCTGCAAACTGATATGAAAAAAAAAATATAAATAGGCGTCGGTTATTTATAGAAAACCGTCAGCAAAGACATACAGCGTCGGTTATTTATAGATAACCGACGCCTGATGTGGCCAAAGCAGTCCTGGAAATGGCGTCGGATATTCATATCGAACCGACGCCTATTTAAACAACAAAGCGTCAGTCGTTTGGTATATAACCGACGCCAAAAGGGTTCGCGCCACAGAAAACGACATCATCTAGGACACTTTATGCGTCGGTTATCAACTAAAAGACCGACGCTACATGGAATATAGGCGTCGGTCTTTTAGTAAATCACCGACGCAGAAAGTGCCCTAGATGATGCCGTTTTCTGTGGCGTGAACCATTTTGGCATCGGTTGTATACTAAAAGACCGACGCCTATAGGTTAAATAGGCGTCGGTTAAAAAACTGACGCCGAAATGTTCGACCTTTAGCGGCGCCCACATAGGCGTCGGTCGGAAACCGACGCCAAATGGGGTTAAAAGACTGACGCCAAATGGGGTTTCTGTAGTAGTGCTAGCTATCTGAGTGTAGAGAAAGCTAGCTAGTCATATAACATTAATAGGTGACGGTGAATCTTCTGCTAAGTTGTGGTATTGTCCATTGACATTATATTATTTCACTTTATAAAGTAGGTCCTTAGGATGACTTTGGAACAATAGTCAATTAGTCTTGAACTGTAACTATATTTATGCCAAAAGTAATTTCCTTATGCAACCCACATAGAAGTACAGAATATCAAAATTTCAGATATTTGTGCTAATATTTTCTTCATTCATAGGAACAATGAAACTATATACAACTATGAGAATAGTCAAAAATAGATGTTATCAATCAATCCACACTTAAATCTTGCTCGTCCTCATGCATTATAATAGAATAAAGTCAGGAAATCTTTTTGACAAAAGTCTTCTAGTTCATAGAAAGTCCCATTTCGGTAAAGAGGCTACCAAGCAGTTTCTTTGTGTATTTAAATCCAAGGAACCCTCATTTTCTTTCCACCATATTTATTTCCGTTGGGGATACTCATGTTTTAAGTAAAATTTGTAAGCATATTTAAGCTGGTCCATTCACAAACTAAGATACCTAAAGGCAATCTATCATATTATAGGTAGTGAAGTCTTCAATTTGATCTTACAAAAGCTAAATCTATATCATATAATTTTAAACATTTGTCAAGAAACAAGTAAATGTTTATCATTAAAAACCTTTTTTACTTGAATATACCCTCAATCTAACACAAACTACCATGTTTAGGAATTGAAAAGGGTTTGCTTCCCATAGCCAATTGATAACTAAGGTAACATCACAAAACACATACCATGAATTATTCATTATTTATGAGATTTTTCATGTTTATGCATAGGTGTTTGATTTTTTGTAACTCACCATGGGCGGATCCGATCATTGTGAAATGGTCTATTAAGCTACGATTTCACTTTGGGTCATTGTTCACTTTAGTTTCTTTTTCCATCACTCTGATAGACTTCAATTAATTATTCTAAGAGACTCTAGCTTAGTTTGATATCTTGGTTTCATATCTTTGAAGTTGGATTTCCAAAAATCAAAATCTGATTTGTTCATCAAGAGAAATAGTTGGAAAAGGTCATCAATACTAAAATATTCAACTAATTGCAATTCCCCATTATTCTTCTTCACATAATAGAATTGACATTCCTTGATAAAAAAACCATACTTTATTTTAAATAAAACAATATTGTGTGATAGTTAAGATGTTTCATTCATGAAAAGTATTCAAACTCTGGTCAAAGTACTTGTGGTTAGACAAGAAGAATAAAAAATGGATAGATTTTGGTAGATACAACAATTTCATTGTAAAATGTCCTAGAATTTTAGTAGATTGATTGATAAAGAGTTTTGGGAGTAAAAAAAATTAGAAAACTACAAAAATTAGGAAACTAAAAGAAATTATGGAACTAAGTTCGATGTACACATCCACATTTAAAAGTTTGACTATACTTAACTATAAAGGAAAGAATAACAAGAATGAGAGAGGGTCGACTATGAAATTTGTTATAACAATAAAAAGGTGTTATGATGGAATTAGTAATTGGCAGTATGCATGAACATATATCCAACCATTGTTGGTATCCAAACCTCAGAAGTGTTTCTCACTTTAACATGTTGTTTCGTAGTTTTTATTTCTACTCCAGCTAAAACTATGGGAGAAAGCCAAAATGCTTCTACAACATGGCAGAGTTACACCACAATAGGGGAAGGGGTGTTTCCAAAACTATTTAATTTTCTCATGGTTGTCGAGAGTGTTCTTAGTAGTGGATAATACTTCACACTGATCAAATATGTTATCTTTTTGGCGTCATAGGAAGAAGGGTTTCAATTTAGCATTTAGGTGTGAGTGCATGTTCCATCTCTCTATAGATTTTATTAGAGAAGAGAAGAAAGTGAAACACATTTGAAATATATTTCATTCCAAAAAACAATTACTTGGAATATTACTTCTTATTTTCAAAATTTTTAGTTTTTGTTTTGTTTTTTATACATTGCAAAGATAATGATTTTCTTGATTGGTTGGTTGTGGTAGAATGGAGACTTCATTCCTCACTTATGTTTCATTAGTAAAATATAACTCAATTACATGTAGAGTACCTGACCTAATTTCTAAAGTGAAAGGATAATAGTTCTGTTGAAGTTTTAATATTTGCATGCAAGATCTTCTGCTGATTAATAAAACTCATGACTTCAATTGCTCTTCATTAGAGTAGTTTGTATAAGCATAAGTCTTCCTGTTATGTTTCATCATACATATGTGAGATAATTTTTCATTTTTATCTTAATTCAACCCATAGATTCCAATATAACGGTGACTCATAGGAGATGTTAGGGTTTGATCTTGTGTCTCCTAGAACCCCTTCAATGGTTTTTTTTACAAGAGGCAAGGGTAGAGGATCAAGTGATATTGCAAAACTACTACATAGCCTTTCCTATCATTTTCTCACATGTTTCCATTCTATTCATGCCTCATAGTTGTTATTGTTCCCTCTCCTCCTAGCAAGGGCCATTTACAATGATTACCCAATTTCTTAGTGACTAGCATTCTCAACCAATTGGAAAAGGAGGGTGCTCATCTAGTCTAATGGCAAACACATAGTCTGCTATGCCTATGTTGTCAATATGCTTAGTCACCTTAACTACTTTCTACATCTACACTTCATTTCTTTGAAAAAAACTGTTTAAGGATCACAAAGTGCTAAAATGATATGGATTTCAGTTTTACATCCACTAGTTTTATGTGACAAGGTCAAGATCCATGTCATCCAACATAGATCTCTCATTTTGCGACCTTTTCATTTGGGAATCAAATTTATCAGTAGGTGCACAAACTACAGTGAACTATTCAAAGACAATTCTCAATGATGAAGACTAACTATGGCAAAGATCATCTTCAATGCTGATAGTGGTAGGATAGAGAAGAATATTTTATTTTTCTTTCTATATAGTTTTTTTTTCTTGCAAGGTCATGTAAATATATACAAAAAATGAAAAGAGTCTCCTAACTTTGTTCTGGCATAAGAAATTAATGTTCAAATAAATCAAAAAATCAAATGTCATTTTATTAGATCGTAACAAATATGAAAAGAAAGTTATAAGTAAAAATAGATAGATATATCCAAATTGAAATAAAAACATGGGTTGATTCCCAAAAGTGTTGTATTTGGGGCCCAAAGTGTCCCCTTTTCAAGAATCATGAGGTCAAATTAGATTCATTCTTTCCTTTGGGGTTAATAATTTCTTGGTTAGAGATATGTCCTCTACGAGTCTTTGTTGTTTAAGAAAGTGAGGCTAGGTTATTTTCATTGTTCTTATTTTATTTTTGGTCATCCAGTAATTGAGATCCTAATGGGATTATTACCAATAGAGATTGCTATCATTGATCCTAAAAAGGGTTTATATTTGTTGATGTTATGTTGGTTTCTCTACTAGAAGATTGGTAGAAAAGGTTACTTTTATATTTGATTGGACTAATGATTGTGGATAGTATGGTTTTGGTTGATAATAAAATCAACATTATCAGCCGCATGTTGTTACCATAGGAAAAACCTAGATGATTTCATCAATTAATATTGATATATTTACCTTCTCTAGTGACTCACGATGATTTGTGCATAAGCAAATAATTCCATAATATATATATCCACATATGTTGCATGCTTTGACTGGATCCACATGCATATTGTATGCTTGGGATAAAATATGTATTTCAAACTTCATATCTAGTTAAATATGTGTTACTAACTTGATATCATTTGATATGTTATTTTTTAGCATTATATATGTCCACACTTTAAACTTCGTGGAACTCACAATTCATGGCAATAGAAGCTTTTGAGTCCTTCACAAGACTGGTAAATATATAATTTGGAGATTGACTCCATATGATCTCACTATAGCCATATTATTTATGAGGAAAATACAATTCTTTAAGTCACATTTCACTAACCATCCACCTACTACTACATTAGGAAGAGGTTTCAATTCATTGTCAAGACCTATATCTAAGTTATTAATAAGTAACCTATCATGTATCCAATTATATAGATATTCCCTCTGATACCTTTTAAATATCTTCCATGCTTCATTATGATATTCATATCCTCTTATTTGAAGTTATAAAGCTAAGATATATAGTTCCATGTCTTCACACATGTCTTCACATGTGTATAGAATTTCCTACTAATAGCATTAGTGAGATCTTACCATGAACGGATAATACCAGCTGGAATGCCATTATATCGTGCTTCTTCCTTGTCACGTAGAGAGAAATTGTACTATGCATAAAACATCATTTAGCGTGAATCCATTAGTTTTCACAACATCATCTTGGTTTTTAAAGGTTTCTTTATGATGTGTGGAATTTTCCAAATTACTACCATCGAACATGTATGCATAAGGCTGAAAAGAGCAGTACAAAAGTGATTATTGGTAATGTTGAGAGGAGGTATAACCACACCCGTCAATGTAGAAATTACCATTAGTTCATGAAAATCCTTCAGAGAAATACCTAATGGAGTTTCATTATTTTCAAGTATCCTTCTCTTTCTTATGGTTTTCTATACGATCTTCCACATTGATAGGCATTCTCTTTATCAAAACTTTCTATCCAAATCACAACTATTTGTAGAATGTCCTATAGATCTTCAAGTCCAGGTTTTTCATTCCTAATAGAGGTGAAGATATTCTCAGTATAAGTTATTTCCAATTACTTATAAAAACATTAAGAATAAAATTAATCAATCATGAGCAAAATTAAATGATAAAAAATAGTAAATAGTTTGTGAAATAGAGTTGTTAAACTAATAGCTATTCATGTTTCTTCTGATAACCAACCATGTCACCAACAAACTAGTCATGTTTGTGATACAGATCAGGAGACATGGTCTACATTTGGTAGAATATGAGTTACTTCTTTTAGTGTAAGGTGTGATGTTTTAAAAAATAAACTAATCACACAATGTTTGATACTCACAAGTATATGAGGTTTAGTTGTAGTGGATCTAGGATTGTTTATAGGATCTCGGTAGAAAACATAAATTGACACCAACTTTGTATTAGCTACTGTCATTTTGAGATACACACGAGTTTTTTTATATTCCATGGATTATATGTATGCTCGGGAAAGAAATATAAACTAATATGTATAACTACATTCAAAATAAATCACATGTTGTGAAAATCTCATGGATAAACACCTAGATTAGAGTCACCCACCTCCAAATCGTACTACTTTATCCACCTGCAACCATCACAATCACAAATATCAAGATATACAGTGTCAGTTGTTAAGATCTCTATACCTAGCCTTCTCTAGAATTTGGGAAGAGCATTCATAATTAGTGGGTGTTTCCTATCCTAAAGCTAAATGTCAATACACACATTATGGCATGACAACCTTAGGGTTCAAAATGAACCTCCTCTTTTAGGGTAAATATGGATTTTATCAAAACCATGGTTCCCCAAATGACTATGACAATCATGAATATCCTAGATAGACATTTGATATAAAAAGATGATTGGCGTGAGAATGCAACTGATATCCATATTATATGGTAGTTGTAAATGATCAAAAAGCAAGATAAAAAAAATATGGACTCTGATCTAGAGAAGAAAACTAGAAGCCCATATTTGAGATATCTTAACATTCATGTAGGATGTACAATAGTTCCATTATTGTTTACATGAATTTGGGAATATCAGAAACAATAGTTGTAAATGTAAATTTGGCTATAATCATGATTGATTTGGCATGACCGCAAGTTTGTCCTATTAGTATATCTTTGATGTGGCTTCATTGTGATGAAATTGAATGGTAGTCTGTGGTTGATTAAGTGGAAGGTGTCTGCAGAAATGGAATGTTGTTATGAGAAGAAGACTGACAATGAGTGTATTTTGTGTTGAGCTAGTGCAAATGTGGTGGAGTTTTGAACGGCCAGTCATGTTGATGGTAGGGGTCTATTTGTTAACGTGGGGATTGAATGAAGGATGTAGGAGACATTTCATCAAAATTAGAGTGCAATTTGTTGAGTAAAATTCATATAAGAGATAGGTAGTCTTCGGTATTTAGGCCTTATCTTCCACTTTTTTTAGATGTGGATCTCACAAAATTTGGATCCGATTAAATAAAAGGTTATTCGAACACATTATTGATTACTTGGGAAGACACTTCTTGTATTAAGTCAGATGGTCTTGGACGGGTCAAACTATATTTTCAAACAATGATCCAACAACCCTAGTCATCAATTAATCAAGGTTTTCTTGTCATAGCATGGTCGAGTACATCAGCAAGCAACCTAGCTATGGAGAAATCAAGTTGGTCAAACAACATTGGTGGGTGAAGGAGGAATCTTCGATTTTAGTGGGACCTCTTTTTTTTCATCAGTGTATTCTTCAAGTGTTGAACTAGGGCCTCAATATGTCTTTGGAAGAGTGGTAAAATAAATATCAAGTTTCAATTGAATTCACATAAAATGTGATTTCTCTATGCAATTTACATAGAAGTAGAGAATAACACAATCAACGCTAATTATATATATATATATATATATATATATATATATATCTTTGTTTAGAGGAAAAATGGAACTGTTTATAGATATGAATACAACAAAAAATGGATGTTATTAGTATTTCTAAATTTATATGAGGAACTCATGTTTGAAAATAATAACCTATGATATAACATACATGATCTTTTGAAACATGAAAAATACTAAAATTCTTACTTAACCTTATATTTTCTTCTAGATTGTGCCTATATTTCTACTTATAAGTACACAAATGTTGTTTGAAGTACCCATCATGAAGAGAAAAGTATTACAAATCACACCAAAACATCCCAAATAAATACATTAGTACATTAGGAACTTGTATAGTATTTAATGTAATTTTGAGACCTAACAATGTTACATTTAGACTAGGTTGTTTTGGTATACTTTCTTAGAAGTGAAGTACTTTTTTATGATATTGGTGTCAACAGTGAAGTACTTTTTGTCAATGTTGATATTTTATTTATCAATATTGAGGAAGTGCATTTGATATTTATAGTACTTTAATTATGATGGGGTCTAAAGTCGACTAAGATACTTGACATGTTGTTGTTAAGGTGTTAACTTGTTGTAATTCATGTGTTAAATTTTAAATATATTAGGTTTTTTGAGTACTTTATTATAAGGTTGGAAGTAGTATGATACCACATTGATGCACTCTTTGCTAATATGGAGTAATTTTTATCAAAGTTGAGGTATTTTATTTCATATTTTTTGTACTTCAAGAAAAATATTTGTGGTAAAATGTTTAAATATAATATGTTAAATGATGATGGGGACTCTAGGTCTTTCTTTGTGAATACCCCATTAATATTACATGATCTTCTATTGTAACAATAAGGTACTAACATTGTTGGGTACTTCATCTTGAAAATATGCCTATTTTATCAATGTTGAGGTTATTTAATACTTAGGTATTTGTATACTATCAATAATATATGTATGTTTTTTATACCTTTTATAACATTATTTTTATTAAAAGGCTTACTTCTAAATAAGTAGCAACATGTTTATAGGTTATTGTTGTATGAAAAAGAGGTACTTTTTTCAAATATCAAGGTAATTTTTACTAGGAATGAAGTACTTTCTTTTCCTTTCATATGAATTTCATTTCTTTTGGGATGGAAAATAATGGTTTTCTTAATGTTAAGAATATTCAACACTTCACTCTCTTGCATGTCAATGAAGGGGACGACGAGGTGAGAAAGTGAGTAAGGATTGTGATGATATGTTGATTTTCTGATAAGTGCCCCTTCCTAACTGCTTGTCAATATAGATGATCACATTAATGGTCAATGGGGGTGGGGTTCATAGTAGTAGTGGAAAAGTGAGTTCTCAATCAAGACTGTTGGACTACTTTATGAAATGGTTTTTAATAACTAATACAAGTCCATTTTTCTTGTATGGTAGAAGATTGTTTTTCATGCAATCGTATGTAGAGACTATAGTGATATTAATGTCCAAGTACATGGAATTGCATACATTGTCACATATATTTCCATGCTCTAGAATTATAATAATTTTTCTACATATGAGTTCTCTATTAGTAACAGTAAATAGAAATCAAAGGTGAAGTACAAGGTGCATGTGGCTCTTCAATCAGCCACATATGTAAGGAACATGACAAATGAGACCTAAAACATATTTCATGAAGATATGTATGGAGGATGATGGGGACGTATCACTATGGCGGGGAAAGTTAAAATTTTAATTTTAAATTGAAATTATTTTTGTTAATATGATAAATTTATTAGTGGAAATGGGCAAAAGTATATAGACAGAACAATAACATTAATTATGGAATTGTATACATCTCATATTTGGCCTAGATGAATTAGAGTATTTACTTATATTAGATGTCAAATTCAAAAACATTAATATATTTGAATTTATGTCTTATAATAAACAACCAAATTATAGTAAATTAAAAAAGACATCCAAACATGTATAAATCAAAATACATTCAGTTATGTCTAAAAGTGTAACCTTCTATACTTAAATCTATAAACAAGGCACTGAAACTACAATGGAGAGATAAAGTATAAAGAACCTCTTAAATTGGTGATAGTAATCAAAACACGTCTAAACATGATAATTAATCATGTACAATGCTAAGTAGTTCAAAATACCATGATATTTTAGATTGGATATTTGATCAAACAACTGAAATGTGTCCAAATCATGAAGCTCAATTGTATAATGTGCTTTCATAGATCAAATGATCATAATCTCATTTATGTCTAGAATTATGATCCTAAACTCAAATAGAAATCCTCCTAGTGAAGAATACCTAGTCCAAGATGTGTGTCTTGCTAAAAATATCCATCCTAGAATGCCAACTTTAAGCAAAATCACCAATATAATCGTGTGGGAACCTAGAATCAACTTTAAGTTAAAATAAAAAGAGTTTTTTTTTATTTTATAAATTATAAAAAAATTAGTAAACTACTTCCACCAATAAATCCCAAAACACCAAAGTATCACAGAAAACCACACCCAATGTACCATGTACAATGTGGATGACTACTAGAGGCACTCCCAAATTGCATGGATCCCAAGATCTCCACTCATACAAGTAAAATGTATCCCAATATGATAAGAAAATGCTACAAGGTGAGTGCCCATCATATATGCATCCACTTTAAAAGTCCCAAAATTTATCGATAAACCATTAGCATTATCCAACTTTATTCTAATATCATGATAAGTGCACATGAATGACCATTAGAGGTACAACCACACCTAATTTATTATCTTAAATATTTAGTATGGAAATATCTACCAAGTCTTTTAATTGATATTTGAATCATGACATAGAAAGAGGGTGCCAAATTGATGGGCACATGTGCACTTTCTAGATGAAATTCAAAGATAGTGAATGAGATTGGGTCAAGTGATGTATTGATTTTCTGTCACTTTTCACTAGCTATTTTTCATGTATTTATTGCATATCTAATTATTTTGAGATATATTATTTATTTTTTATCATTATTATCATGTGAATCACTATTGCATCAAAAATTGAGTATGTCTACTGAATCATGCTAAATTATCATATTTTTGTCAGAGTTATGTTATTTTTCCCTTATTTTAGGTAAATCAAGTATTTATATGACATCTTGATGGTACCAACATGACACAAAATTAAAATAGGGATATCCATAATCCTCGGTGCTAATGAAATAGATCTGGATGATGCTGAGTAAGGAGTCATTGCTACAGAAGCTACAACTTGGTTCTACTGACTTATCATCTAAAGAGGATCAATAATTGATTTGGTGCCACTGACACCAAATCAAGTCAGAATTTGCAGACAACAACAAGGTTCTATCAACAAACTCATAGGGAGTACCGATGTATTTTGAGGGTTTCAAGTTAGTCAGCAACTCAGTGCCACTGACACTCTGTCAATGGTACAAAAATTACATGACCAGTACAGATTGAAAACATGACAGATCCAATGGTTGCGAGTTAATGACAGACAAAGTCCCACTTATGACCTAATGGGAGTTTGACCAAAAAGAAATCTCATGTTGCAATGCAGCACAAATCTAGGTGAGGAGGAGACGAATGAGATAGTCACAAATTGGATGCTCTGGACACTTTTGTAGGGTAGATTTATAGTTGAAATGCAACGGGCCAAGGTGTCTACCAGATGGAATCACTGAGATGACTTCTCTAAGGATTTTCCATTGGTTTTGTATTATCTAGCTTGTTTTCTCCTACTTCCTCTCTTTGTATGGTGAGTTTAATTGTGTGAGGCTAATCCCCATATTCCTTAGAATCTGGGAGTAGTTTGATATTGTTTTGTATTCAAATTTTATGAATAGATAGTTCATTTTCTTCATTCTGGACTTAAAGTCTATGATTTCTTATCAATTGTTTGTGCTTCATTACCACAAGTAATATATTAGACCCCAAATTGCTTTGTAAGAGAGATTAGGGGTTGGAAAAGTTTTAGATTTATACAGCTCATATTGTGCCTCTGGAGAGAGGTTAAGGTTGTGAAAGAATAAATCAAAGATATCGATAATGCACCTAGATAATTCCTAGACCGCGGAGGGAGTGGGGTTTGTTTTAGTCTAGGTAATATATTACACTATAGGATTGGGTAATACTTGCTACATGTCTTTAGTCCAGGGTTTAGGGTTAATGGCTATCAATGAAATACAATTTACATGCAATGCATACACGGTGAAACTGTAATCCTAAGAAATCCATCCAATCCTAATCACAT
Source organism: Alisma plantago-aquatica (assembly GCA_963693085.1). Lineage (NCBI taxonomy): Eukaryota > Viridiplantae > Streptophyta > Magnoliopsida > Alismatales > Alismataceae > Alisma > Alisma plantago-aquatica. Next base: position 652,085,207 of record OY856410.1, read on the forward strand.
TCATTTAATTTAGATTTCATTCATAGCATCTTTGTCATTAAACAACCAGTCAACCATATTTTCTAGGCCTAGTTGATTAGGTTACAATTAGTAGTAGTTTCTAGAAAATTCTTTCATGAGTTCAACATTAGGACCTCATAGGACTACATTGATGGACGCGTACACTTGTGTTATACATGCATGATGTTAGCTTGTCAAGTTTTTTGTGTCATTTCTAGGAAAGTGTTAACGTTAGCTTGTCAAGTTTTTTGTGTCATTTCTAGGAAAGTGTTAACACCAGCACTATGAGTGTTGTGATAAACACTCTAGGCCATTTTTCTTCTTTAACCAATTTTCAACATTTTCAATGAATTGGAGCATAATTGATTTTTTTCCTTTTATCAATTCATTAGTATTCAATATATTACATTTTCATTTACATTTTTAGGTTCTAGTGTATGGTTCACACTCGAACCACATATTATAGAGAATATACTCCACCAAGTACAAGCCTATTAGGATATTTTATGTAAGGTAAGAGAGTTTAGGGTTTTAGCTGAGAAGCTTATCCAAACCCCAACACAACACACATCGTAGGCACATGTAGTAGAGATGGACCCAAATGATGAAGAACATGTTGAATAAGGGCCTGAGAAATAGATGGGTTGGGAGAAGATGAAGGCATCTTCAGGAACAACACAATTAGGTCCAATCAAACATTATACCGTCAATATTGGTAGCTACAAGATAGATCATGGGTTGGTGCCATTACTCAAATTATAGTCCTTCTATGACTAACGCATGGAGGGTCTGATGGTAGACATAAACAACTTCATGGAATGATGTGACATGCTTAATCTAGATAGGGTTCTAGCCACAATTATATATCTAAAGTTGTTCTCGTATTCACTATTAGATAAAGCCAATTCATGGTTCCTTAGCCACCCACTAGAATCTATAGAAACTTAGGATGAGATGATTGATGTGTTATTTGAGCAATATTTCCCACAAACGAATACTAATGAATGAGTGGGGAAGATATCAAAAACCATGCATAGCAGTCATACTCAAAAGTCTGGGAGAGATTTTAGAATATACTTAGGAAGATCCCACATCATGGGATTTATATGTATGGGCAGGCGAAGACATTCTACTATGGCCTACACAAAGCAAACAAGACTAGTCTTGACAACATAGGAGCAAGATTATTCTTAAGTAACAAGACTACAAGATGTCATGACATTAAGAAGAACATTGACAAGAACCAGTACTAATGAGAAGAGTGAGAAGCAATAGCAATAATCAAGAGTTCTATAGAATTGAGAGAAATAATAGAACTTAAGGCTCATATGGACAGGCTCACATGGAAGCTTGAGAACAAATATGGCACCTCCTCTGGAGGTGAGGAGGAGGAGTACATGTACCTATGACAACAATATCAGAATGATAGGGGTCCTAGTAAAATATAAAGGATTGAAGACATGTTGGGCAGTCTGGTGAATCAAGATGAGGCTTTACTAGACCAGATAAAATGAGTGTAGCAAAATCAAGGGGTTCAAATATATAGTATTTAGAATGAAATATATCAGATGGTAGAAGAGGTGGCATCCATAAATAAACCCATTTTGTAGGGATTTCTTGGGAATACAAAGATAGATCATTAGCACCATCAAGTAAATTTTGTCTCTATTTTCAAGGAACCAGATCATGTTACTGAGGAGTCACCATATCAGCACACTCAAGAGCCAGAATGGGTGTATGTGCTATAAATTCCATTTCAACACAACCTTTATAGAAGGCTAGGGGGATGTAGAATACCAGGGAAGTACTCTAACACATGCAGCTTAGTCCATTCAATTCTGTAAAAAACAATAAGGACACCCCATCTACACTGGTTTTACAAGACAAGGAACTTTTAGTTTCCACCATTTCTACATCCATGCCCCTAGTTCTAGAAAACGTGCTCATACAACAAGAAATGGTGAAGGTTCTACTTCATATTTTAGCATTCACAGTCAATAGGAAGGCACCCACAATCGAGGAAGAGCAGCCACATGTCACCCATCCATAGGGGACATCGTAGATTGTGTCATAGGTGGTGTTGATATAAGATGAGGGGAGGAGATCCCTAATGTTCCATACATTCCTCCATACAAGCATACAAATAAGCAACATGTGCCATATCTACATAGTTTTAAGACGATAAAGGAGGAAAAGCAATTTGATAAATTCCTAGGCATTCTCTAAAAGCTCCACATCAACATTCCACTTGTTGAGGTGATCGTTGCATATGTAAGATTTTTTAAGGATATCATCAATAAGATAAGATAAAGGTTACATACATCTTTCATATTGATGAAGTGGTGAGTGTTATGGTTAGGTAATGATGATGATAAAGAGAAAGTACATGTGATGCTTCTACATCCCTTGTTCCATAGGCAACAAAGATTCCAACAAGCACAATGTAGCTCTGGGATGAGCATTTGTGGTCATGGATATGCACCACATGTGGGGATCCAAGATGTTAGGAAGGTTGTTCCAAGCTATAGTCGATGTGTTCATTGCCATGGGTAGAGGCTACTTGACACTGGTGATAGATGATTGTAGAGTGGAGTTCAGACTGCCAGATGACTCTTCAAACCATCTTGTGACAATCTAGCCTGAAAAAAATCATCTTGTCAAGCCAAGAAAACTAAACAAGGGCTCTTATGGGAGGCAACCCATTTTTATTTCTATTGTTTTTTAAGACTTTTATTGGTTACATTTTGTATTTTTCTTAATAGATGTTTAATTGTTGTAATAAAGGTTCCTTGATTCTTTTGTTAAGTGCATAGACATTCTTTGAGTCGATACTGTCAACTCCACAGTCAGTGGCACTGACTCCTTATCAGTTAAAGACTATGCGTGGACAATTCATGTTGATAGAACCAATACCATCATCGTTATCATAGACATTTTTGAGAAGAAAAACAATCCATAGGAAGATAAATGAGGACATATCTCGGTACCACTGACATTCCTATAGGTGGAACCAACATTTCTAGTAAAAAATATGATGCCAAAAGAGCGTCCATAGTTCACTGGCACCACGAGATCCACAATTGTCTCCGAGAACATTTCAGCCACCACCATACTAAGCACTTGGTACCCCCATTTCACCTCCTAGTTTGAGTTTTGACTATGAGGACACAGTCAAGTTCAAGATTAGGGGGCGATGGAATGGGTTTATCTTCCTTTATTTTCTATCTTGTTTTAGCTTTTCTTATTTCCAAGGATTAGGATCCACAATTTATTGAGTGTAATGGTGGAGATTAGTTATCATGTTTACATCTATCATTAAAAATAATGTGTTTCATTCTCTTGCAATTAATTGAAAATTTGTCAATCTTTATAAGCTTATGTGCAAAGTCTAAGGTAACACCAACTGGGGGAAGTGTTTGGGTTAGTTAGCTTGAGGATGCTTAATATGAATGAAAATCTTAGCTTATCCAATACTTGTGTATGATGATGAGATTTGATCCCATACAAACCAAACAAATCACAAGATCTTAAATGGTATTTTTAGAAAAGAAATTATAAGGTCACACTACACACAAGTTGATAGGAGAGGGATATGGCATAATTAAGAAAGGCGTTGTCTCTTAATCATGTGATTCCACCCACATTTCATGACATTTCATTCACCACCTCAAGATGATCAAGTAAATAAAATTGTTTCCTCTTGACTGAATTGCATAGCATAATAGGCAGCTCATAGCTAGTTTATTTATAGTGCATCAAAAGAAAAAAGAATATCGACATGTGCATATCAATTAGTTGCATAATAAATTTCATGTAGATTGCATTTTTCTTTTTGCATCAATCTTTGCATATTTGCAACATGTATCTATCTAGATTTCTCCACAAATTAAGAGCGAAAGGATCTACATCCTTAATCCCTCAAAATGAAAAAAGGAGAAAAGGAAAAGGCAACGACGTATGTTGAAGAAAACTTGAGCATTAATCATAAATCATGCTAAAATAAGAAGAGATGATAGAAAAAAAGAATCAGATAAAAAGGGAAAAGAGGATTCCTTGAACTCAATATTATTTCTCACCATGGAGAAGGTGAAAATAGTGTATATGTATGAATCCTTTCACCCACACTCATCATTAGGATGAGACACTCAGTGCATTCATCATTCCACCATTGTAGTAGGCATTAGGAGTCCTACATTTCCATTTCCTTCATTTTGTAGGTTCATCATTTTTTGTTTTTGCAAAAATAATTTTGATATTACTTGTGATTATTGTTAACAACCACCTATCTGATTTCCACCTATTGCTCTGTATGGTAGGCCACATATAAGATTGATCCCCTCACACATTTCTATACTGGAAACTATTTCCAACATAGTTTCTTAGGTAGATTAGAGCAATGTAGATAGGAAATCACATGGTGCATCAAGAGTATTCCCTATTTACTATTATGTAATTGCTCTTTATTGATAGTGTTTGATTGATTTGAGGAGGGAATCTTTAATGAACACTTTTTGGTCACTTCAGATTAGTATTTTTTGGTTGGTAAGGGCCGATTCAGGACCGTCACGTGGGGGTATTTGAGACATGTAATTCGTAGAATTTGTCCTTTTGCTGACATTTTCAAACAGATCCAAAGGTAGTGTTACTCAAGGTGAGAAACATTCAATCTTAGGGGATCTTGATGCATTAATTTTTAATCACTTTTACAGACTATTTTTCCATGTATTTATTACATTTTTTTCTCATTTTGAGATATGTTATGCATTGTATATCATTATTAGCTTGTGATCACTATTGCGTCAAATATTGTGTATTTCTACTGAATTATTCTAAATTATCATATTTTATTTGGATTTATATTATATTTTTCCTAGTTCAAGGAAATCGAGCATTTATGTGACAATTCAGTGCTATTGACACCTTTTGTCGGTGCTACTAACATGACACGAAACTTAGGCAGGTTAATCTAGAAATCTCGATGCTACCAAGTTAGAACTCGGTGCTAGTAACACAGATCAGGGTACTACCTAGTAAGAAGTTGATGCCATGCTACAACTTGATGCTACCGACTTATCATCCAGAGAACATCAGTAACTGGATTTAATTACTTTGGTGCCATCGATGCACTAGTTGGTAGTACTAACATAAGCAATGAAATCAAGTTAGAATTTACAGACAACAACTCAGTTCTATGGACACACTTGTTGGTAGTACCGACACATTTTGAAGGTTTCACGTCAACCGGAAACTTGGTGCCACTAACACCCTATTGATGGTACATACTTTATGAAATTAGTGTGTATTGAAAATTAGGACAGAGAAAACAACTATGACTTAATGATATAAACTTATGACCTAAGGGGAGTTTGGGAAAAAAGAGATATCATGTTTTCTCATTTTGCAACACAATGTGAAGCCAGGTGTAAGGCCCCTGACCTATGTTAATGCTTGAGTATGCTTTCTTTTCTTAATAAGATGCTTAGAACCTTAATATAATCCTTTGAGATGTTGATCTAACATGTGACAAGCTTATGTTTTTAGTTTGGTCACGTTCTGATGATGTTTGAGCTATGTATGCTTATTTTGGACCAAGTTGCAATTTACCCATGTTGAGGGGTGATCTTGCAATTTGTCACATGTTAAATGTTTCCTTAGTGATTTGGCATCAAGAGAGATAGAATGATGCTATGGGGAAACTTGTTGGACCTTGGTTGATGAGGTGGCATCATGTGGTAATGCTAGGGTTCCAGGGTTTGCTTGGTGTCGACCATGTTGAGCTTGGTTGAGTGTTGCGACCTTTGTTTTGACCTTGATGGTGTGCCTTGTGTGTGTTTCAACCAACACACCTTCCTTGAGAGGTTTGTTTTGACCTTGATGGTCTTTGGTGTTTTTGGTCGAGATGGTTGTCTTCTTGTGGTGTGCCTCGACCAGGTTGGCTTAGTGATCTTTTGTTGTGGTTGAGTTAGGGTATCTTGGTGTTTGTTTCGACCTCTAGGGTGGTGGTGACACATGTGGTCAAGACCACACCTACTTTTTATTACCATAGGTTGCATGAATGTGCTTAGTGGTTGCATGTTGGTTTCTTTTGTGGACAAGTGCCCTTTTGATGCCTTTAGATATTGACCCCTCACCCTACCTTACTTCCCTCATCCTTTGGGTATATAACCTCTCCCTTCTTCGTGCAAGTATATTTTTTGGCCCTACTTCTTCCTTCCCCTCTTGTTCTCATCCTTGAAGCTTGGTAGAGCAAGGAAGGGCTGATCTTGGAGCATTTGTTGCCGATCCACCTTGTGTGTGGTGTCTTGGAGCTTGATCACCTTCCTTGTGGTGATTCTTGGCGGTTTCCTTCTTGGTAAATGGTTCAACCTTCTTGATCACGTTTTTCCTTTAGAACCCTACCTTCTTTCTTGTCCTTTCTCAGCCATTAAAGACCATGTTTTGACATGGTGGCTACCTTCAAGATCTTTGTCTCACAAAGGGGTCATAGACCATGTGTTGACATGGTGACACCCGAGTGAGAAGGATCTCTCTTCTTTCTTATTTCTTCTTTCTTCTTGGTTCAACCTAGGGTTTTTCACCCTCTTTCTTGAGCATCCTTTTGACCATGGTGTTCTTCTCTTTTGAGGTGATCTTGTGGCCGAAGTGTTGACCTTATTTGGAGCTTCATCTTTTTCTTTGGAGCCTTTGATCTTGGAGTTGGGATCTCTCCTTAAGGTGGGTTACATAACTCTCTACCTTCTTCTATTACTTGCACCATAGTGTTACTTGCGAAATATTGTTTTAAACTCTAAACTTGATTCTAATGTGCTAGAATCTAAGGTTTAAGACTTTGTAGTATTCTCAAGTAGATTTCTCTCTTTCTTAAACCCTAAATTCTTGTATTTCACTTGTTATGTGTTGGTTGAGGTCATTTTGATACATGCAACATGATTCTTGGTTTCAACACCATATTTTGGGTTGGCCTTTGTGTTTTCTTGAGGTTTAACCTTGGTCCTCTTTACCTTGGTTTGGTTTCATGAGGGTTCATGTTGAAGTTCAGATTGTCTTGATGTCCTTTTTTCATGGAGGTTTCCATCTTGTTGATGATGGTTTTCTTTGATGATGATCTTCTATTTTGGTTGTTTTCTATTTTGATTATGGTTCATCCCTAGTTTGAAGGTGGTTAATTTCCTTTGTGGTGCATGACCTTAGTGGTCACTACCCCTTTTGATTTTGTCTTGTTCGATACACTTTGATTCATGGGATGATGGTCGTGATGTTTTTTGTTGTTTTGGTGGAAACACATGGCTTTTGTACCTTGCGTCATGACTCTCTTGTGTTGTGAGTGTTGCACACTTGTTTTGCGTGGGATGATAGAGACACTCACCCTTGTTTTATTCGTGATATAATCTTGGAGTGTTCTAGTCAAAACCCTAACCCTAGGGTGGTCGAGACACTTGTTTTATGGATTGCAGAGATATGTTTTGGTCATGGTTGAAACACTTCCTTTTGTGGTGGTCGAGACACTTATTTTGAGAGTGGTCATGACACATGATGAAGGATGGACGATTCACTCATATGAGTACATGGTTGAAACACATGTGGAACTTTGTAAAGGTTGATACAGATGTACATGCAAATGTGGGTTGATCTCTGATGCTATTTAGATAGTTGGTTAACCATGATAGCAATAATGTGCCAATTCTAATATGTTCCAATAAAGTGGGAGTCGACATAACTAGGGTTTGGTGATTGAATGATGCTATGGAACTCTATCAGCTATGTGTTTGAAACCATAATCCTAATCCTAGGGTATGTTGTAATTGTTGAACCTATATCGATGGATGGCTTGAGATTACATTCTCTTTCCTATTTGAACGAATCTAACCTTGCAGGTTGTATAAGTCTCATGGCTTGTTAATTCTATGGTGATAATCGTGTGACATAGATTGATGGTTATGAGCCTTGTTAAGACATGATGAGGTGACAATGATGTGATAGGGTTTGAGCACCTGGCAGAGGCTTATTGCCTAGGTGTGAGTTGTATCATCCAATAATATGATTAGGAATTGATATCCCAGAATAGTGTAAATATTGTGATAACCATGTGTGGCTATTTGATGGCATGGTATCATGAGATGATGAGACTGGTATGTGCTGCAATCATTTTATATCTTTTGAAGTTGTATTATGCCCTTATCTTTGTAGAGTTTGTTTAGGGTTTATTCATTGTAACTTGATTGATGCTAAAAGATACTCAAATGGACTAGATAATAAAGTGAAACCCTGATCATGTAGTTTCCCAGGGTCATAGATCCGTCTTTAGTGTCAGTGCTTATTGGGTGATGGAATGGGTTCTCCCTTACTAAAAGCTCAGAGTTGTATACTGTTGAGTATATGCATTTAACATGATTCGTTGCGGTCATACCCTAGTAGGAGAACGATCGAGGCCGTATATCAATGATGTGATTCAATATATGCACATTATATGTTTTGAGGATGGCTGTAGTCATACCTTGGCAGGAGTGTGGTTGTGGTTGCAACTCAGTTTTACTATTGTTGTGCCTATATACTAAGAAAAACTAGGATATTTTGCAGTTGGATTTGATATGTCACTACAACGAACTCGGACTGACCGAGGGGTGTGGGGAGATCATTGGATTCTGACTCTTCCATTGATCTTGTATGGCACTTATTTTGACTTAGTAGTGGTCAGTTAGAGCATGAGTGGTATACCTCATCTCCTCAGGGCATAATAAAATATGTTATATAGACGTGTAGCTTACTTGCTTATGGTCAAATATGAATAACACTGGATGACCCCTTTTCCTTATCTTTGTAGTTATTTCTTGAATTATAATGTGGTAAGAGAAATAAACTATTATACATGTTCTTCATATTCTTTTTTAAAGTATTAACTATTCTACTACTCTATGATAATTGTTTTGGTTGCTTAACCTGCTTTATCAGTTTAATGCATATCATTTAGCTAAATTTGCTCAACCTATTAAGTATTTTATCTATATGTTTAGTTATATGTGCTTTTAGTAGACGTTGGTGGATAGTTATATCTCTTACTAAGACATTTGGTCTCATCTTGTGGGTGTCCACATATTTTAGGTGGTCGAACATGAGGAGGTAGAGGTCATGTTGTGGAGGTTGAGAAACCAGAGGAGCAGTAGCTGAGTAAAGGTTGGATGAGCTGCTTGTGTTTTGTAGTAGAGTTCTATCTGTGTCCCTATACTCTCAGGTCCTTGGGGAAGTTTTTTGTAGATGTTGTATATAGAGAATGATGCTTTGTCTATATGCCTTGGTTGTATAGATATGGCATGTATGTATATGTGATAGGTTACCATATGTACGGGTTGGGGCCAGTGGGTGAGTGAACAATGCTATGTAATAATCTTTTGACAAGGGTTATATATCTATATAGGTGGCTTTTTGGATTCATATATGATAAGCTCCGGCTTTTGTGCTTTACAAATAGTTTTAATTTCATGTGTGTTCTGGTAATCCAGTTGTTAGTGGTAATTATGTGCTTTGTTTTGAGTAATCTAGCTCTATGGCGCATTAGGTGTCACACTGAGAGAGGAGGAGATGAAGGTGAAAGCCACTGACCAGTGCTCTGAAAGCTTTTCGAGAGAATATTTGTAGCAGAATGCTACAGATCAAGGTATCTACTAGAGAGGATTTCCGAGACAACTTCTCTAGGATTTTTTCATTTGTTTTCTAATTTCTACCTCATTTTATCCTACTTCATCTCTTTGTATGATGGATTGCATCATGCGAGGTTAAACCTCATATTCCTTAGGACCTAAGAGTAGTCTGGTATTGATTTGTATTACAATTTTATGAATAAATAGTTTATTTCCTTCATTCTAGACTTAAATCAACGACTTGCTTTTAAAATGGTTGTGCTTGTTCACCACAACCAATATACTAGACTACTAATCACTTCGGGAGAGGGATTAGGGGTTGGAAAAGTTGTAGATTTACACAACACATATCACGCCTGGGAAGAGGGCTTAAGACTATAAAAGAATAATTTAGAGATATCAATAATGCACCTAGCTAATTCCTAAACTGCCACAAGAGTGGGGTCTTTTAGTCTAGGAAATGTATTGTACTAAGGGAGTGGGTAATACTTGTTATAGGTCTTTATTCCAAGGTTATGGGATAATACTTATTAATGAAATGCAATTACAAATCGACTGATAGGGAGAGGTGGCTTTCACGATATGAACTGACCAGAACCAAAGTTTGACATGATGATGAAACATCCCCTCATGTTTCCTCCTACCCTATTTGGTCCAACCCCCAAACACACATGTGTGCTCTCAGAGAGTTCGATCCTGAACTTTAGGTGAAGGTAAAAACATCTAAGTTGCAAAGATGCTTGACACCTTTTTTTTCATGCAATGCATACCGTGGTAAAATTATAATCCTAAGGAATCCATTCATTCCCGATCATCTTCATTTGACTTAGATTTTATTCCCCATTCTTAGTCTTTAAACAACCAATCAACCATATTTTTATTCCTAGATGATTAGGTTACAATAAGTAGTAGTTTATGGAAAATGTTTCCATGAGTTCGACACTCAGACCTCACAATGTGTACATTTGCATTTTACACACATGGTTTTGGTGTCATCAAGCACCATCCAAACTCTAACCAACTCTCATGCCTCTATAAAAATTACTATCATTGTACCTTTATAGTGATTCACAACCATGGATCATACTAACCAATATCACTATAAACTACCTCCTTCAAGATGTGACACCTTGATTCAGATCCTAAGGTTACGAGCATATGCATACTAAAAGTGGTAGGTGGTGATCCCAATGTTTCTTGTTCGTCATCTTTTATTGAAGTGAAAAAATATGGTATTGTTTAATGTGCCCATTCTCACAACCAAAACAGACATGATATTAGGGTATATATTTGAGATCTGGCTAAACTAATTGGATTCCTTTAAATTTTCCTCTTTTAATATGTTCATGAAAAAAATCACAATTTACAGAACCCAACTAATAAGCACAAAAAGATCTCTACCATACATGTTGAACACAAACTCCACTTGAACAAGTTATGTTTTATACAAACTTGTTTCCACATTCACATCCATACAAGAACATAGAAGATTCTTTAGATGCACTTGCATAAGAAATAAAGATACACCACATATATAGATTCTCAATTTCTTTACATTTCTCAAGGAGCTAGCGTAGACAAAGATCCACTTTAACTAGACTTATTCCTTTGTCACATGAATCATATAACAACAGATGGGATATATATAATTGTTTTATTAACCTAAAAGGTTTTGTATTTTATGGGCTGAACAAAAACTTATACTTACCACAATTATTAAGAGATTGTATGTTGGAATAAAAAGGAAGAGAACCAAAATTGATTAGTTAACAATATGACAAAGATAGAATCACATGAATAAAATGTAATTCACTTGTTAAAATTATCAATTGAGACTATAATTTGAAACAAATTGTATTGATTTCTAAATTGATCTTAACAATTTATAATTTATTTGTTTGTCCCAGTTGTAATGATTTGGACCCACATAAACTATCCCATCACATATGTCTTGGACTCACTATACAAATCTTTGGGTTGACTTGAGATCCTTAGATAGTTGAATTATCAATTAAATAAGCAATGGGGCTCAATCATGTAAGTCTCAATTTCTAAACAACTAGTCAATTAATTATGGAATTTCATCTACCTTGGATACTCAATCAGAGTGGCTAGTATCTAGGCCTTCAATACCTACCACATTAACTCCTCTAGGGATGCCTCACTATATTGTAAAAGAACATCTCTCTAAAACTAGGTTCTACCAAAATCTTTGATTAATTTTGGTTAACTTATTGAGTATTTCGGTGCAATCATTTTATGTTGGATATTTTATTTATATTCAAGAGAGTTTGCTAGTTGGTCTCCAATTCCTACACCCATTTGGTTCATTATGTCTACCTCTACCCTGAAAATTGTGTGTTGGGTAAGTCATTACCTTTGGATTTTATATTCTTTAGGGCATATAAAATGTGGTGTACCACTTACTATCTCTTATCTATGTTAATTGTTTACTCAAGGTCTAGCTTGACTAAAACCTTGTTTTAATGATGACTAACCATTCCACTTATTTGTGTATAGACACACTTCAAATTGACTTGTAATTAAGCTTACAAAAAGTCAAGAACCCTTAAATCGAATATTTAAGCCCTTTTATGGCACTTCCCAAAATTCATCACATGGAGTTTTGTCGGTCAAGTTTCATCTAGGATAAATTCGACCGACACCGTTAATGGATCTTGGGAACTGCTACAGTTAGCTGAGTTTCCCAGGACAAACTCGACCGACACCGCTGCACATGCAAATCAATGTTAAGCCATCGGTAGAGTTTCATCCAGGATAAAGTCGACCGGCAACTTAAAATTGTCTTATCGCATAGTGCCATCGACCAAGTTTCAAAAAGTAAACTGGATTCACTGCATTGTATGGAATGTGCAGAAAAAGTGTTTCTTTACTGTTGGAGTGTTGCAAAATTCAAATAATATATGTTACAACACCCTAAATGTCTAGAATTTGTCCTTACATGTTTCTACTAGCTAGTATCATCTAAAATTATAAATAGGACCCCTTGGGATTCATCCCATGGTTATCCAAGCACTATGAAGGTCCCGATATTATAGTTGAGTGCCTCTAAGAGCCTCCTTCCACTATTAAGATTAATCACTTGATACATCTAATAGAGTGAGTGGGAGATTTGTAAGAGAGCTAGTCCTACATGTATATCTTGTGAGGTTCTCACTTCCTCCACCTCCCAATCTCTCTTTCTACCATGAAGATGAAGGTTCACTCTCTTACCTAAGAGAGGTGAAGAAGAAGGGAAGGAGTCACTTGGTGAAAGCTTCTCCTTGGAGAAGGCAAAGTCAAAGGCGGAAGATTCAAGTCAAGAGTGGGTAATTCCTTCAAGGAGGAAGAGTTGTTGCAAGAGTGGGTAAGTCCTTGGTGAAGTTCAAAGACTCACTTCAAATTTGGGTAAATCCTTGGTGAGGTATAAGACTCTTGGTCATGGATGGGTAAGTCCTTTGTGAGATTATTGGCTCCCTTGTCCTCAAAGGAAAGGTTGGGTATCCTTGTCACAGAAAGGGAAGGTCATATGTTGTAACTCTTAAAATGGAATATAAGGAGCAAAACATGGTCCAAAAATCCTAGAGGTTGACCTCTCTAGGTAGTGGATGTAAAATCTCCTAGTTTGGAGTTTGAGACCACTATACATAACTTGTGTTCTTATTCTTATTCAATCTCTTTCATCCTTGCTATGTATGTTTAGTTGCACTCAAATTCTATATTTTCAAACTTATCTTGTGAAAAAATTTGAATGTCTAATGAATTTGATTTAAGTGTTTATAGGTCTATTCACCCCCCCTCTAGAGCCCATTGATCATACAAATGGTATCAGAGAGGGTCTTCTCCAAGAAAAACTTACACAAGTAGGAGAAGATGGGCGATTATCAAGGTGGGATATACATCATCAACATTCCAATCTTTGATGGGAGAAACTTTCTCTATTGTTAGATAAGGTTATCATACTACATCCAACAATCAAATCAAGTGTTGAGATATGGAGAATGGTGGATCTTCCATACAAGCTACTGAAGACAATGATACAAGAACGGTATGAAGCTACTTTGAAGAAAGTAGGCTTGAATTCTACAACCGTCAACATTCTCTACACTTCCCTTTCACCTACCGAGTTCAATTGGATTTCTTCATGTGAAAAAAACTATGAGATATGGAGAAAGATATTTGTCACTTATTAAGTGACAAATCAAATGAAGGAGAGTTAAGTTTATATGATCAAAGCCCTACTTGAAAACTTCAATATGGGAAAGGAGGAAAGAGTAGCCGAGATGTACTCAAGGCTCAACACCATTGTAAATGGTCTTGTTCTTCTAGGTCATCCTATGGATCAAGTAGAGATATATTCAAGATCCCTAGAACTCTCCCCTAGAGGTGGAAATTCAAGGTGACCTTAGTTGAATAAAAAATGAGTCTTGGTGATATTCCTATTGAAGATCTCATAGGAAATATACAAGATTTTGAAGTTAAACTTCACAAGCAAGATGAAGATGAAAGAGAGAAGAGAAAGAGCTCAAGATAATGAAGAAAGCTGAAATCAAATCCCACATTGAAGTTATTATTAATCAAGCTTCTCCATCTTCTCAAGTTGAAGAATATTCCATGTAATCCAAAGTAAACCTCAAAAAGTACAACCTTCCGCCTACATCCATTTCTTAAAATGTGGAAAGAAGGGTCGCTTCAAGGAAGATTATTCATAAGGAAAAAAGACCCATCATGACAAGATAAGGGAAGAGAAGCACAAGAAGAAAAAATGGAAAAAAATCTCTAGTGAATCCTCCAACTCAAGATCAAGTGAAGATTCAAGCGGATGATCTAGCTCAAGCTCTAGTGAAGATGGGAATTCCACTTTTCTTTCATGGAAAATTTAAATGAAGATTCAAATGAGGTAAATTGAAACTCTTTAGATAAAGAATCCTATTTGCCATAATTCATGCTACTCATGCCTCTATTAAATCTACCAAAAAGAAAAAGAAAAAATTTTCTAGAATTGTTGATGAATTGCATGAATAAAAAGATATAATCAAACATGTTAATATTTTACAAGATGATAAAATGCTTATCTTAGTCAAGTAGACTCTCTTAAACTTGAAAATGATAGTTTTCTTGATAATATTAGATGTATAGAAGCTCAAACTCTTATGTCTAGATCTAAAGAAGAGTATAGTAATATTGTGAATTCTCTCATGCTTGATATTGATGTTCTTAAAACTAAAAATGAGGACAATGACTTTGTTTTGAAAGGAATAGAATATGAAAATAGTGTCTATCTTTCTAAGATTGCTTTGCTCGAAAAAGAAAATTCTTCCTTGCATGCTAAAATCAATGTCCTTAAATATTGATATAGTTCTACTAATAGAGAGAATAATTTGTTTCTCATCATATTGAAAAATATTCTTATATGAAAAATGCTCTTTGCCTAAAAAATTGAACTTTTACATGCTAGAGATAAAACAATCAATTGTCTTCTACTATTACTTCTCTTATGCATGACAATCATAGTTGTGGGTCTTGTATGCAAAATTCTTAGATGATAACAAGAATCTTAATAAAATCCTAGATCATACTACCAAAGATATGGGTGGAGATGGTTTTGGACTTGATAATAGCCAAAGGAACAACAAAGACAAAGGACCTTCAATTTTCAATGAATAATCCTCTAGTTCCCAGGCTATGGGCTCATGTAATTATTGTAATAATATTAGTCATTTATGCTAAATATTTCTCTTTTAGGAAAGAACCCAAGAGAAATAGTACTTGGGTTGCTAAGATAACCCCTCTGGGCCCAAAAATATGATTGGGGACCATTTCAAATTTCTTCTTGTACGACACTTGCAAGGGATTGACATGAGCTATTGATTTGCAAATTGGTTTCTCAATCCACATAACGGAAGAAAAGTGAGATGTGTGAGGGTTAGCAACAAGTGGAAAAGAAATGGTAAGAATATAGGTAATGGTGTTCTTGTTCATATACACTCACAACTTTTTTTGTCAAGTTTGTATGCACTTCACATATGATTTTGAGTCAATGTTGGTATATTGTTATTCACATCATTTTCTTGCTCAAAAACTAGTGAATTACTAACTTTCTTATAAATGTTTGGCTATGGTTTATATTTTTATCACGCCTCCAGATATGATTTTCTAAATATGTGTTTTTTATAGAAGTTGTTGTCAGTGGAGTTTGTCTTGAAAGAAACTCGACTGACAAGCACCAATTTGTGTTGCCAACAACTATTGTCAGTCGAGAAGTTCAACTAGAAACTCGAATGAAAACATTGTTCACTAAATATACAACTAGTTTATTGGATGAAAATATCTCTCAACTAGACCTTTTCAACCAACAACCTTATTCTATGACACTCCCCTTGGTACCATTATATATGCATATGACATTCCTTAAATTTCCTATCTTTCATACAACTCTATCTTTTAAATTACTACAATTTGGTATCTCGATATCTTGCAATTACTTGTTTTGAGTTGTTATGCATTTTTTGATGATGATCTCATTGAATCTCTTGGTTGTGATCTAAATTGCTTCTGTTGTTCTCTAACTTGGTACATCTATCTTGTTGTATATCGTTTTATGCAACCTTGACTCTATTAGTGGTAATCATCCTTTGGTAATGGTGCATTTTTGCTAGTGAGTAATATCCTTTCATGCCTTTGAAATTCAATATCTCTTTTTTCAAATATTTTTTTACATCTACTCATAGCTTGTTTTATAACTTGTACATTGTTTTATGTGATCTAAATCCTACTAGTAGATCTAATTTGTGATATCATCTACTAGTAGTTCATATAGATGTAGTTCTAGCCTTGTTTATCTTTTGGTATTCAACTATATGCTATGCTTGTATCCTATTTCATACACACTCAATGTTGTTCCTTGATTTGCAAATCTACTATATTGAGTTACTTGCTTTCATAGGCATTTCCTTGATATATCCTAGAATTACATCTAGGGTTGTTCAAATGCATGTCTTGCTTAGCTTTATATACATTGCTTGGACCAAGCCCTAGTTCTTGCTCTTCGACAGCCCCTTTTTCTAATAAGTTGTGTTTTAGCTCTTCAAACCCCTCCATTTTTAAAATGACAAAGGGGGAGAAGACATGTCTTATGTAAACGGGAGAACATACATGAGTAGAATATATAGTTTCTATAAATGTTATGAAAGCTAACCATTTAGGAAAATAACAAAAATTGAGGGGGAGTATGTGAACTCCTTTAATATCAATTGAGGGGGAGCATATGAACTCAATTTTCATAAAAACCTTAGGTTTCTCCAAAGTATGATTTTACTTAAATGCTTTAATTACATTTATGGAATGGTTTTTTATCTTCAAAAAGGAGTAGAATATCAACTCAAGGTCTAACTCAACTAAACCCTTGTTTTTATGATGACTAGCCATTGCACTTGAGTGATTTCAAATTAGGTATAGACACATTCCAGATGCTCTAACTTACACATCCTAACTTGGAGAAGATAAGTCAAAATCAATGCAATTACACTTTTGTGGGGGAAGGCCTCAAATCTATTAGAATCATGTTGTAAATCACTTGTAATGATGGTAAGATGTGTAATTAATCTAAGAAAAAAAGACCACTTAAATCGAATATTTAAGCAATTTTATGGCATTTTCCATAATTCATCACATGGATTTTTTTTCCATCGAGTTTCATCTAGGATAAACTTGAGCGAAACCCTTGATGGATCTTGATAACTGCCAGGATCGATTGAGTTTCCCCAGGATAAAATCGCCTCACACTCTTGTATAGGAAAATCAATTTCAAGCCATTGGATGAGTTCCATCGAGGATAAACTCGGTTGACAACTCAAAATTGACTTGTCGCATAGTTCCATGGGCTGAGTTTCCCAAAAGTAAACTCGACTGACTATAGTGTGTAGAATGTGCAAAAAGTGTTTCTAACCATTGGAGTGTTGCAAAACTCAAAAAAATATACATTCCAACACCCCAAATGGCTAGCATATGTTCTTAAGTGTTTCTACTAGATAGTAGGCATCCTCAACTATAAATATGAACCCTTGGGCTTCATCCCATGGTTATCCAAGCACTATGATGGTCCCTATATTATAGTTTACTACCTCTAAGATCCTCCTTATAGTCTTAAGTTTAATAACTTAATACATCCATTATAGTGAGTAGGAGATTTGTAAGAGAGCTAGTCCTATATGTATATCTTGTGAGGCTCTCACTTCCTCCACCTAGCAATCTCTCTTTCTACCATCAAAATGAATGTTCTCTCTCTTAGATAAGAGAGGTGAAGAAGAAGGGAAGGAGTCCCTTGGTGAAAGCTTCTCATCAGAGAAGTCAAATTCAAAGGTGGAAGATCCAAGTCGAGAGTGGGAAATTTCTTTGAGGCGGAAGACTTGTTGTAGGGGTGGGTAAGTCCTTGGTGAATATTGAAGACTCATTGCAAAAGTGGGTAAGTCCTTGGTGAGGTAGAAGACTCTTGGTCATGGATGGGTAAGTCATTTGTGAGGTTATTGGCTCCCTTGTCCTCAAACAGAATATTGGGTATCCTTGTACTGAAAAAGGAAGGTCATATGTTGTAACTCTTATAATGGAATATAAGGAGCGAGACATGGTTGAAAAATCCTAGAGGTTGACCTCTCTAGGTAGTTGACGTACACTCTCCTACTTTGGAATTTGGAACCACTATACATAGCTTGTGTTCTTGTGTTTGTTCAATCTCTCTCATCCTTGCTATGTATGTTTAGTTGCACTCAAATTCCATATTTGCAACCTTATCTCTTGAAGCAATTTGAAGGTATAATGAATTATGTTTAAGTTTTTATAGATCTATTCACCCCCTAGAGCCCATTGATCATAAAATAATCATTTTCTTTATATTTCACAAATATTTAAGTCTCAAATTTCATTTTCATGTATTAAATCTTTTGTACCATAATATGGTTTATGTCTAGAATATATTTCACAATTTAAATCACTAAGATTCCTTTATGTAAATCACATAAATTTAGAGTTCTATCTTACATTAATCATAACAAAACCCTATATATAATATCAAATTCACATTCCTAATTTAAGATAAGAAATTCAAGATTCACTACTTGATATCTTTCTTTTCACTATATAAAACATGAACTAATAATATACAATACTCAACAAATGGATTCATATGATTCCATTATCAAATGAAACCCCAATAAAAAATTGAGATTAAATTCTCAATAAATTTACACTCATGGGATTTATTTCTGTGAAATTGGAACATACTTAGGTAATTTCCTAACTCCAAATTTCATTTTTTTATGATAACAATTAAAATCCATAATATAATGAATTTAAATCTATATCATTCAATGTAGTTTTACTATGTATATCAATATAATAGAGTAAATTTGATGATTTACTAATTTAATTAAAGACCAATAAGATGATTTAATAATTTAACTAAAGAACGATAGGAGCACAATGCAATTGGTAAGTTTCTCTACAAAATTTAGATCACAAAAGGTTTTAGATAAGTTATATTCCCACTCACTGTCACTATAAAATTTTGTCTCAAACCTATTTTATAGTCTCAAATTCAGCTAGAAATCCTAAACTAATCCTTCAAAAGATTTGTCTAGATTTCTTATGTGTTGGTCAAACACCTACATGATGAAGACGAATATGTAGTAGAGAAAGAAGAAATCAAATAGGTTACTTGTACTAGTTTCATCATAAATCAAGAATCAAAGAAAAGATATGTCAAACTTAGTTACTGACCCCAGGTTGAATTGTCTAAAATTTACATGTTCTTCATTGGTGATGCTCTTTTTCCATTTTTTCCCAAAATAACCTCATGAATCACCACTTGCTGATCGTAGGGTTTGTATCTATTTAAATGGATTAAATTTGTAGGTCATATGCATTATATAATTCTACCCCTTCTTCATTCTTGGACCTCTGACTCACACCTAAAGTTTGATAGATAGATTCCATTATATCAAAAGGTAATAAATTTATTTTATTCACTAAAGTTATGTTTTCATTCCCTCATTAGTTGTCCAAATAAACTTGTTGTTGATAAATAAATTAGGTGGTCCTAACCCCATGAATTGGTGGTACAACCCTCCCTAGGAATAACCTTTAGTCTATCCGTAAGCATTGCTAATCAGTTACCCTAGTCATCGACTATCATGATATAATTGTCACCCAAGAATGCATGCTAGTAGTAGTACCAACGAATGCATGCTAGTAGTAGTCCAACTTGCCCCCTCTCTACTAATTAGTCATTCCAACTTGAGGGAAAGTCATATGAATAACTTATTTAGGTCTTGGTAGATAAAGTCCAAGTGTTGATTCCAATACTTTAACTAGATTCTTACACAAGAATAATCTCTAAACTATGATTCTTAGTATATTAAGTATTATATATTATAAATAATTTATTCTTGATAAGTTGAATCAGATTTTTCACTTATATTTTAATAGTTAATTGCAATAGTTGTTCCTAAACTTACATACCATTTTTATTGGGGTTTATCTTAAACTATTCTACTATTCTGACCTCATTCAGTAATTGATTTTGATGTTTCCAAATTGAAATAGGTATCTTCTATCATGAAATCAATGGATAAATTATTTCTTCATTATTTTTAGCATAAAATCCAAATTTACTATAACATGTGATTGAGTTTATATTATCCTAGAACTACCCAGTAATTCCAGAAGGGATCTTAATATTTAACCTTCACAAAGTCGAAGAAAGGTGGGCTCATCATCAATATGTAGAGATCCTACTCTTCTTTCGCTTACACCAGACTCAATTTTTGTAGTGTTTGATAACCATCAATTAATTGCATCCCTTTATTATAGGATTCTTCTAACTCACATGTCATGTATATATGTTTAAATACCAAACTAACATGCATTTGGCCAACTTACAAGCATTTTTACAATCAATGTTAAATATCCATAAGATAGAAAAAAAACGTTTAATGGTGTATGGATGTATCTAACACATTCCCACATGTACTCTTGTGCATTAACCACCTCTCAGACTGTATATTGTTCTTAACTCATAATTTTATTAAGTTTTCAATAGATTATGATCTTCTCCAACATGAACATGTTGGTGAATAAACATTTTAATTTTCACTATCCCCACTTAGTAGGTTCATGACAAGAACACCCCCCCCCAATTTTTGCATCAATAAAACCACAAAGGTGATGTTTCCCTCCTGAAGGGGTGTGCATGAAATCAACCAAAAAATAAGTTAAATGACATACATGAGGCCCCCAACTAGATGGGTCAACAGTAGAACATTTAAGACTATTTCTATATTAAGCCAGTGGTATTAAAAAATAGAATCAATTTAGTTTACCATGAAATTCAAGAATAAATGATTGTTTTGATTAAAAATTATGTTAACTAAACCTTGTCATGAAATCTCTCTTATGTTATCAATTCAAAGAAAATGTGTTTGGTTACACGCTCCTACTAATAAGATATTGACATTCATACAAACACATCATTTTTCCTTTTTTTGTCCATATGTCACATCACGTTACGAATAACGAGTTCTTCCTACTAATCACGTAGGCAGTTAAGTTGTTATCTTCCAACTAACAATCTAGCATATGATGATACATTATTTAAAATTCCTTTTAAGATAATTTTACATCTAGCTTTGTTGTAAGAACAAGGAGATTGTAAATGTAGTAATCCCCTACTCATTCCCATGAAGTAGGTGATTCGAGATGTAATCATACTCTGTTAAATTTGTATACTCTCTGGGTATGCCAAATTTAAATTTTTTTAGAACCATGTCATTAGTTTTGCATGAAATAAAATAATTAAAAATAGGTTATTCATCATATGACTAATAAGTTCCAAAAAGGCACCAAACACTAGGGAGTCTACTCCATAAATAAAGGTAAATTACAAACAAGGTTGTAAAGAATGAATCCAACAAGATCCATGCAATAAGTAGATATTTACATAGTGGAAGAAGAGGATAAATATAATACAATATGAGTATAGGAGAAATCCTCTGCTATGGAGCTGCACAAGAAGCTTTTCAAGCTTACATAGGAGAAAATCCGCCCACGAGGCCTTCATATTCTTGTTGTTAGCCTCTTCTAGAGGGGAGTTTCCCTCTTTATTTCCCACTAATATTTCCCAAAGTTGAGATATAACATCGCAACCATCGTTCTGCATTTTAAATTTCTAGATCCATAACGTTTGTAATGAATGGTCGAGTGATCGACTCACCATGCTAACAGTTATGTCAAGCAGTTATTGATGAGATTGCGTGGCGTATCATCGGACAAACGCGTCGTGCAGTGGTGTGATTAATTTAATCTAATTCCCTTGATTTAGGGCACATTGTTCTTGGGATGATCACATATTGCATGGTAATGTTGAGGTCAACCATGGTCAATGAGGTTGGGCACGACATGTAATGTTAAAGCCACGCAATATCCTACGTTAGGAAAATGAGTGAAGACCTACATGTGCACATATTATTTACAGGTAGCTTGTACATCATATCCCTCAGTTGAAAGGCTTAGTCAAACTACTTGATTGCAATTAGTTACTCACGAACACAAGGTTGGTTCCAGATGAACCAAGCTTTATGATGTTTGTATTGAAGCCCCTCCGATTAGTCTAGATGACAAAATAAATTACATCAATGATCCAATTCCAATCCTAAAATGTAGCCAAAGCATATAATTTGGGTCAATAAACATAGTAAATCAAGGAATAGAAAGTATTAAGAACTGTGTTCATCAAACCATCCAAGCTTTAGCCATTGCTTTTCCTTAAGAAAAAAGATCCAAATCAAGATTAAAGAAAAGAGCATGGATTCACAAGGCTGAAATCAAACTAGTATCAACCAAAAATTTTGTTCTATTCATGTATTGATGACATGAACAATAAATCCTATTATCAAAAGTGTGATTCTTTTCAAGTTAGATAAGCAACCAAGTTCTTCCTCTTTATCAGGAATCTTTCACTGAATGAGACTTACCCCAGAAAAAATAAACTCAAGATTCACCCCCACCAAGGTAGTCCTCATCTAAGCACAACATCAACCCTTGTTTCAATATGAAAGAATTCTAACATTTCACATATTGGGCACACTGGCTCCCATTTTATCACCTAAGATCAAGGCTTCACTTGTTGAGATCAGTTTACTAATTCAATCTAGATATTTCTATACCAAATTGCTATTTCTTCCTCTGTTATGGATTCAAAATATTTGATAATCGTGTCCAAATTTTGACAAAGTACTCAAACATCATAATTAGTTCAGTATCTTAGGCTAGGTTGGCATGAAAAGTGGGAAATTTATAGCCTCTTTTCCAATTTTCACAAACAAGTTAGGGTTGATGCTAATGATGTGTTTTTTCTAAATACATTACTCATTGGGATCATGTAGTTAGGTACTCTAGATTGATTGATTCATGATGATGAAGGGGAGATTGGTTCCGTATTTCACAAAAAAATATGCAATATTAAATTCATTTTATATAGCAGTCATCATTTTTGTCATTTATGACTCCAAATCAATTGCAACATAATATAATTTCATGTTGACAAGTTTAATTGTGAAATCTAAAAAGTACGACATGCTTATCTCATCATTCTCTCAAGTCAAGATAAAAAAAATATAAAGAAATGGGAAATAGGTTGAGATGATGAACTAATTCAACAATGGCAATATATCCCCCCTCTTATGATCATATTTCAATAACTTTAAACTTCTAATATTTGTCTATAAGGAAACCTCCAATTACAAAAACAAACAACATCATTAATGTGAGATATATATGATGCATGGAGATTGTAGGAATGAAGTAAAAGATACAATAGAAAATTCAAAAGAAGTTTGTTTCCACCCAACCCCAAGATAATCCAAAACATTGTCCACATTACACGAGTGAGATTGTGAAAGGAATAAGTGGTATCTCACTTAGAGGCATCAGGGTCAGGGAACCCCTATCATTGTCATAGTCAAGTAGGACTGTGTAGGTGCTTTGTTCGTCCACGTATGCTTCTAGATCATACAAGTCTAGATAGTGTTGTAGCATGGTGTACACAACCTCGATTTGACTGAGGACAAAAGATATATCCTTGTAATATTATTGAAAGGCATGGGCCTCCGTGTCCTAGTGGTTCAACTTGATGGACATCTGTTGGAAGGTAGAAGACATGCAGTTCTATATATGCTATAAGTCATGGGTGGATTGAGCATACTCTGTATGGGCCCTTGTGGAGGGTGGTTTCATAAGAGCAAGTGGTCCTAAAGAATAGTTGGCCAGGTATACACTCTACTACTACTGTGGCTGACATTTTCAAGTTCTTTAGGTCAGTCAAGATGGATCAGGTGATGTTCGATATGGATAAGGAGGCATATGAATACCCATGTATGTCAGCATCATTTTTCTTTTTCTCTATATTATACATCAAAAAAGTAGAAGTAACTAATACGAGTATCAATCAACTCATTTCCCTCAGGGGACAAGCAATTTGCGGGTCACCTTGAGCTTCTCAGCCTGCTTGAAGATTATACCTCCAATAATACTATCCTATCTGATTTCTCAAAAGTAACTATCTTGATGAGTTTGTCAATCAAGAGATGCCCCACATTGATCCTCTTCTTGTGCAACATGCACCATCAATACAAATAATCCTTGAAGATTTGTCACATATCGAAATCTAGGAGCTAGTTCAACCTTGTTATGTCCTACTTAGTTAAGAATATTCTTTTGTATAAAAATATGTATAAAATTTAACATGGTTAATAATAAGTAACCAATTCAATTTTAATGAATACATTAATGTTTAACATAATCATAAGTCACCAACTTGATTTAACTAAAATCTAGAAAGGCCATTTTTCCTAGTGTAATTAATTGCATAAATCAACCCAAAATATCAACATTTTTTGGGTCAACAAACAAAATATCAATGCATCATTATATGTATGTTATACAATGTCAAATATAGTTTTTCATGAATTTTAGTGGTGAAAATGTTTGCATATATAGTGTAAGAATTTTTATACATTTTTTATAACTCCTTACAATTTTTTTGGTTGGACAAAACACCTTTCTCCTTTTTTCTAAAAGTTATAGTACATGAAAAAAAAAACTATACATGGGTCACAATAATGTTTAGATACCTATAAAAAAAATATGATATGAGAAAATTGGCCAAGCATAGACACTCTATATTCTTTTACTAGGATCAGTAGTAAGGCCATGATCTTCAAGTCATGTAGGAAGAATCAGAGACTAAATGGACCAAACAATTACAAGATGGGATTTTTGTAGTCCTAGAGCATCACTCTGTTAATGTTAACAAATAAAAAAGATGAATTCATTAAGTGGGAAACCTAAATATCCTTCAGTGATATCTTGTGAAAAAGAAATAGGACGTCATAATCCCAAAACCAAAGCCACCGAAAATAGAGATATACAGAGAAGTCATAACCCAAGTATCAGAAGCCTCCAAGAGAAGAAGGAGAATTGAGCTAAATAGAATCCAAATAATTCACATATTGTTACATGAAGATAGAGAATCATTCCTCAATACACGTACAAAGATAATCAACACTCTTGTACTTCCCTTAATTAGGTCTTATTTCTTTTGCATCTAGTGATGGTAAGATACTAAAATATTGACGGTTAAAGCTTTAATTGAGTTCTAGTTAGCAAGATTGATCCATTTATTAGGTTTTCTCACAAATAATATTAAAATTGATATCTGTAGCATGAAATCTTATGGTGAAATCACATGCAAACATGATATGATGTGTATCTGCGTAGGCATTCATACATAGAAAGAAAACAGAGGCAACCTACATACCCCTCTTCTTGGTGTAGTTTGATGTGGGAATAGTAATAGTTATTCCGTTTCATAGATGAAGTAATCATCTTTTAGGGACCTTGAAATTTTAAATCCAAATAAAATCATCATTTCCCATACCTCTAAATCTAACATTAACCCACACAAATGAACTTGACATTGTATCTATTTTTGAAGATGACATGACCATCATAACAAAACTTTGTGTGCAAATTTCGACTTATTGATATTTATTTTTTTATTATTAGGAACATTCAACCTCCCTCCAGAGATGATAATACTAAGATAACTATCAACATGATATCTAGTTTTAATAATATTCACTCTCCCAATAAAATTAGTAAGGAGCTTGGAATCTCAGTTCAAATTTATCTTCTTTACCAATATGAAAACTAATAAGGGAACAATAAATACCTTGGATCCTAATGATATTTTTCATTAGATATGAGTTATTAGGGGAATCATTAACAAGCATAAATATATTTGTCTTTAAGTACCTTTCATAAATGAATTCCACCCATATGGAGTCCTTCTTTCTAGAAATATCAACCCATTTAGAATTAAATAGTCTTTTGTAATCTTTACTTCTCTTAATACGAAGCCCTCTTTCATAAATTCATTCCACCCATATGGCGTCCTTCTTTCTAGAAATATCAACCCATTTAGAATTAAATAGTCTTTTATAATCTTTACTTCTCTTAATACGAATCCCCTCATACTTTTTGGGAAAACTAGCTGAATTCCATTTAACCAAATGCAAGTGGTTTTTGGATTTAGTATAGCCCCCAAAATAATCCTTTCATAGTTTATCAATATGATCTAGGACAGAACTAGGAATAGGGAATGGGAAAGTCCAGTATAGTAGACAATGTAGACCTAACTAGCTACACTAGTGCTTCCATATACAATATCTTAGTGATGAATGTCTAATCATCATGTTTTTAGTTGCATTTTAGATTTAGTTTTCCATAAACATTCTACTCCATATTTTACTTATTGTATGTTTTGAGTTGTTTATATAATTTGTTAGATATTTAATACATGCTTTTGTTTATTTTTAGGTCGATGTAAGAAGAAGAGAGAAATCAATTATCTTTCTATTAAAATCCCAAGAGAATGATTGAAGATTTCATATCCACACTCTCCAACTCTAATAATTAGAGTGAAGATCAATAAAGTATAGACAACCATTCAAATGGCCATAACATTCACATATAAATTTCGAATCTGATGATTTAAAATCCACTAGATGAGAAATTCAATTGTCTACAAAAAGAATTACATATATTGTTATAGTCCAATTGTCTGACTAGCAAGTCTGGTGATACTATTGGGAAGTTCCAACAAAAAGTACACTAACTTTGGATAAAATATTCCTGAAAGTCCAGCCATAATAGCCCGGGTGGTAAGAGCTCGGTAAGTCCCAATGAAGGACCCGGGTTCGAACCTCACCGAAGGCACTTTTCGAATGGCACTCCATGCTGATTAGGCGCGGGAGGGTGGTGACCGGAGCACACCCTCTCATGCCTCGAGAGTTTACCATGTCGGGCTTGCCTGGGGTGGGTTCTCTCAGTTATCAAAAAAAAATATTCCTGAAACTAAAATAGATCTAGACTCCACATATGATGTCATAATTGATTGATTTAGGTTTTCTAGAATGTTATATGATTATCGATGTTGAAAAATATATTTATTGACCACTTTGGGTCAGCTGCGCATCCGTCAAATCATATAAAACACCTATAATAGAAATTTACAACAAACAACTGATAGTTGTTTGATTAATTTAGGTGGATCTGATATTTTGGCAGCTGATATAAAATTACTTGGGAGACTTCCAAGACAAGGGTTCATGACCTATCCTCTTCCATGCACAAACCTAGCCTTATCCAAGAAGAGTCAGAGATAGAAATTCATGGTTCAACGTGGAGATGGGATCCACTATGGATCTAGGCCGTAGAGTAAAGTTATCTTCCCAAAGTTGTGACAAGACCACTAATCTTGTCCTGTACACTACTAATTTCTCTATGAGCCTCTTCTTCTCTCTCTTTGTATCATGAACATTTTTAAATAGTAGGTGTATTACTGGGATACGAGGATTAACTCTTCTACTTGTATTCTATTTCTACATTGTTAATTATTATTTGTATGAAAATTTAAATTGATATTTGATAGTTTAATACTTGCTTTATAGCCTGATCATCTATATTTCATGCTTATTATAATCTTAGACATAGAAACAATAAATCTAGTATTAAAATACCAAATGATATCATTGAACCCCATACAAGACCATAGAAGGGCGTTCTTCAGGGTGATAGACTAAGGATCCATAGGTAACGAGACCTCAAGCCTATATTGAGATTAGTCTATGTGGGTTTCATACTCTGAAAGGATATGAAATCTTTAGGCCTTGATCAAGTATTTACATTAATGAATAATGTAATGTTTAGAATAGTTACGTAGGTAGTGGCAGTGAACCCCACTGTCCTTGTAATTTTGTCATAGCATAAATCAGTTCCTTCATAGTTTGTTTTTATTTTATGTGGTGTTAATATAGTTAATCAAACAATCAATATTATTAATCTTTTTCTTATAAGGCTATAAATCTATTTTTTATTCTTTGAAAAATTATCATTTGGGTTTGATCCTAAAGCTATACTATGATAAGACTAATCCACTTGGGGTTGGTGATTCTTACACATTAGTTTAGGTAAAAATTTATTGACTATACTAGGTGAAATTCTTGAGCTATAATATACCACATCCCTTAGTCTTACAACTCCCAATTGGTTTCTTAATGTTATGTAATAGATTAGAGCAGTACCCCTTAGATAACTTCCTTCTGAAAAGAGGAACACCTCAATATTTGGAAGGAGAACTACCTTCTTTATTCCTAAGATGTCAGTTATTGAAAACCATTTTCATCTTCCTTGCTAAAGGTAATGGAAATTTGCAAAGGATTAATAACAAATTTAACTCTTTCCCAAATTTTTCTAGTAAAATTTTCAAGGTATAAGCACTGGATTGATCAACCTTTGAGAAAATCGTGAGGTCATCTACAAATATAAATATGGGGAACACTAATGTTCTTAGAGGTAGAAAAAGGAGAAATATCATCATCTTTTAGGACAATTTTCATTATATCAATAAAACCCTACATAACTATGACTTAAAGGTAGGGGAGAATAGAGTTTCCTTACCTAATGCCATTAGAAGCCTAGAGAAAATCTGAAGGTCCACCATTAATTAATACTAGATACGAAGTAGAATAAAAGATCATCAACCCAACTAATATAGATTGAAGGGAACCCCATCTAGTATATATCAAAATAAAGTTGCATCCACTTGAGTGAATCATAAGCTATAGAAATATCAACTTCAATTCACATATTTCACCCTAAGTTTGATTTTTTTTAAATAACTCAAAATTTCATTTGTGGGAAGAGTGTCATCTTTAATGATCATACCTTAAAAAGGCATATTTACAAGGTTAATAATGTGAGGCATAATCGTTTCAAAATTAGTTGCAAGGATCTCATAAATAGTCTTATATAAACATTGCAAAGGGCAATGAGCCTCCAAATTTTGACATTAGAAGCATCAATACCTTTGAGAATAAGAGTGATATAGGTTTTACTACCTTCTTGAAGAAGCTGACCATGCTAAAAGAATTCAAGAACAATTTCACATACATCATCACCAATAATAGACCAAGATTTCTTACAAAATAGTATATTAAAACCATCTGGACCTACGCTTGTCTGTATTAATCCCAACAATAATCTCATAAATTTCCTTCCTAGTGACATGTGAAATAATATTCCTTCTCTAATCGTTAGAGAGAACATACCCATTCCACTCGGTACACTAAACCTACAAAGAAGGGTTTCCATGATTGAAAAGATTAGAGTAGAAATTAGCAATGGAGGATTTCATATGATTTAGATTTTAATTCAAAGTCCCATAAATTATAAGGCTTTTAATATGATTCTTGTGTATTCTAATTTTCATTAAAGGTAAGAAGAACTTTTCATTTGAGTCACCCTCCTTCAAACAACCCTTGATTTTTGTCTTTAATAAATATTACTAAAGATAAGCAACAAATTCTTCATTCTTCCTCAATGTCTTAGTTGTTAAACGAGCATCCCCGTTCAAAGGGTTCAAATATACATCCATTTAAGATTCAAGAGCCATACTTTTAGTTTTTTTTCTTCTATTTTCATGAAAATTCCCAACAAAGACCCTATTAATTCTTTCATCTTAGTCTTAAGATGGATTAAGTTCATGTACAATGTGTAAAAAGAAAACTTGTATACCTTCAGATCCCATGCATCTTTAGAAACTAAGAGAAAGTCAACATCATAGGTCCATGCATTTGATGAAGTTGAAGGAGACTTTAACTTTCCTAGGATTACCAATGTTTAGAGATATACTCCTGTGACATTAATAATGCTAGAGATAACCTCACCATGAAAGTTTGAATATATAGAAAACATATCAGAGGTATAAAAGATTTTACCAGATTTGTATGTTACAAAAATCTCTCTCTCTTGTATTTTATACCAAGTGTAATAAGGTCCATTAAAATATTGATTAGATGAATTACAATTAAGAATGCAATTATTGAAGTCCTTCATAGACTTCCTACTAGGTGATTGCTAACCAATTTTTTTACAGGTCATCCTCACTTAATATAAATCCCCTAAAAATTTAGGGACTATCAACAACAACAACTAGGTGATTGTTAACCTCCTTTTTGAGTGATTTCATGTGATTCATTCACCTACACCACTGACAGACTCTAGTTTAGTTCACAAACCATCAATACTCCTTGATTTTTTACATTACATTGTTTGAGATAACCCCCTTTCATGCACGTTATGCATATGTGATATACACGTAATGCTCAAGTATCCTATCAATATAAGTAAAACATAACATCATATTATACTTGTGTAGTACCACTTCAATTGTGATCATTATATTTGTGGTGTTATGTGCTTGTGATTTATGTGTTGTACTGGTCAAAAAAGATAGTATAAAAAAATCATTTCACTTGTTACATGAAACATAATAAATTAAGATGATAAAGATAAATGTCATTATTAGGATGTATTTGTAAAAGAAGGAAAATTCAGGGTGTGCATTTAATTTAGAGAAAATGTGAGAAAACCCAAATTTTACTCCACTCAAGGGAGGATAAGGAAAGGTAGGAAAGTGTGGCCAAAGACCAAAATTTGGTGATCTTGTCAGAAGCGGGGAAGGTGTTAGCAGATTCACATCACCTAATAGAATGTTCTATGTCATAAATCTCGTGTTAACTAGATAGCTCAGTTTGATTGATGAAATAAAAATGGCGAAAACATGTAAAATAAAGTTTTTTGGCTTATATTTGGTGCTGGAGATGGTCGTCGCTTTCCCATAATTTCTCTAAAGACCCTAACTTTAGGCTATGGGATCCCAATCACCTCAGGATCTCCCACGATGGATACCAATATAGGAAATTACGATGAAAATGGTAGAAAGTAAGAGAGACAACAAGAGAGCTTTGATATAATCAAGGTTTGATATTTTATATTAAATCAAGAAAGATATTAAAAGCAACTATTTTACATGGAAGTAAATTTATATGTGTGCAATTGAGATTAGGAAAGTTGATAAAAGAGTGATTTTACACTATTTAATTGTGAAAATTATTATTGCATTGAGAAGTTAGGAGTATTAGATCAACCAATTCAATTGGTTAAGATCAAATTGATCAAATAAGTAGTTAGAAAAGACATTTTTTATCCTAAAAGCAATGCAAAGTCACATGCGTACCATTCCTATAACATTTCAACATTTGGAAAATTAGTTGTGCTAGGGAAAG
The DNA here is from genome assembly GCA_963693085.1 of Alisma plantago-aquatica. Classification (NCBI taxonomy): domain Eukaryota; kingdom Viridiplantae; phylum Streptophyta; class Magnoliopsida; order Alismatales; family Alismataceae; genus Alisma; species Alisma plantago-aquatica. Next base: position 652,116,582 of record OY856410.1, read on the forward strand.
GATTCTCGAGTCACTTAGTCAATTAAATATAAAAGGAGGGAGTTAGGTTTCTCCCTAGCTCTAGGGGAGTCAAAATGTGTGTCTATGAACAATGGGTATGGGTTTTATCTACACCTGAGAGTTGAGGAGTATGGTTCTAGATGGAATCTTCAAGATAATCTCCCCTCACAACTAGAAGTAGGAATCAAACCAACAAAATGCAGACTTCAATTACGTTATGAACACTCCTTTGTGACTTATAGAAATCAACTGTAGATGTTGAACATAGGATTTACCGTGGTACCTAGAAGATTGCATGATTTCTTTAGGGATTTCATGGGCAGAAAAATAGTGTATTCATATCTAAAATTGGATATTTCAATATATTTTGGTGATATTTCAGATTGGGTTTTGTGATATTGATTCAAATGAATAAACACATACTTAAAAGTTAATATAAGAGGAGATATGGAAACTTCATGTCTGATTCTTCCCTTTTTTCTTTCTTGCTAAAAAAATATGAATAAAAAGATAATGGCAAAAGGAAAACCAATTGAATTTCCCATGGATTTGAAATTTGAATATTATATTCAAGGAATTGAATTGGGACATTATTGGAATAGTTATTATAAATATCTCAATAACATGAAATTTAGTCCTAAAAATATTTTCCTTTTATTAGACCCTCAATGAACGGTAAATGGATCAAATGGGTGGATTGAATACGTCAAAAATATAAAGAAAATGTGACATAAATGGAATGAACTCCATCATTAAGTAGAGAGTGAACTTTACTCGGAATTTAACATGAGTGAGAAAAATGTGGTGTCAACAATTTGCTCCTCTAAGACAAGGTTCAAGGTAATAGTGAGAAGTGTAGGATTCATCTAAGACTAAACCCCCTCATCAAAGATGTTGTCCAGATGAACCTCATGGAAGGTGAAATCATAGGTGATATCTTTTAGTTTATTGGGAATGGATATGTGTAAGAACTGATTACATAGAGTGCAATATTGGCTCAAATGATCATTCAACAATGAGGTTAGCCTATAGCCAAAGCGTGTTCATGTACTTGACTAATCATCTTTATCCTAGATTTACTATAACATTAGAAGATTTTAGGACTATAAAACTGTATCCCAATATCTCTCTAATTTTTAGTCAATCCTTAGTGAGAAAAGGTGGAAGCTAAAGTGGTGTTGGTTGAAGGTTGAGGAGAAAAGTGTGTGGTATTTTTTCTTCGAAGGATGTATCATTGGGGCATCCAATTATTAAATTAATCAGGTTAGGTACAAATGATCATTCATTGATGAGGTTATCCTATATCTAGTGAATGTTCCTACCCTAAACAAGCATGTGTCCCCAAGAGTTTAAGAGAGACGTATGAAAAGTTTAGGGCTGCAAATGTAGCTCCCACCATTCTCCAGTTCTTACTCAATTGAATGTTTGATTTTCTCACCAACTCATGTCCTTAGTGGCACAAGAGTGTATGAAAAAGTGGGTTGGATATGATTGATATTCATCATAAGGTACTATGTAAAATCAAAAGTTTCTAGTCATGCAAGATCATTAAAAATTGTTGTAATTTGAAAGATATCAAAGAATGATCATCTCTCATTCTCTGCAATAAGACTTTGAGTGAGTTAATTCAATTATAAGATCTAGGTTATTATGCTGGGAGTCGCTTACACAAACCATATTAGGGCTAGGATCTCAACCTTTGGAGGATTATTATGTGGAGAGTTTCCTACACAAGATAGGTATTTAGTTGATCTAAGGTTTGCATGCCTTTTATTAGGTTTTGGATATAATGCATTATAAGGTCATGTTAATGACCAAATTGTGGCTACATATTCGACATAAGATTTTGAAATGATGCAAACAATATATTCCATATTATTATAGTTATCTAGCAATAAGGTTAGCCTTTAGTAAGGCATGATGCTGCACTAGTTAATAATATAGAGCGTTTCTTGTTTTGTATGGGAGTGTATGATAAAAGGATAAGATTTGGCACTAGACAATTGTAATAAATAAGGATAACCTATAGCCAAGGCATGTGATGTAATGGTTAATATTTCCCCCTAGAGTGTTAGTGAGAAATTTGAAGAGTTTCACATTGTAATTGTTTCCCAACCTTTTCTTGAACTACACACCACTAGGGAAATATGATATGGTTCATTTTAAAATGGCTCATATTCTTATTCCAATTAATTACCTTTCAAGAGATACAAAGTTGTAGGATATCCTATAAGGTTGTAGACTAGGACCAATTTTTATTGAGGCAAAAGCATGAGTTGAAGCTTAAAAGTTCCTAATGGATGTAGGGATTCAAAGATGTAGGACATGTTCATGACAAGGTTAGTACACAGAATAAAGTGAGTTGTATACAGTGGGTAAGGCTTATGTGTAGAATTGAAAAGGGTTTTTCTTACTTGAGATATGGCTTTTGAACAACTAATGACTAGGTGGCTTACACAAAGTAGGGCTTTGAAATTAGAAACAAAAAGAGGTGTCTGCTTAGGGAAGGGATTTAAGTGTAAAATAAAAATAGTTTCCTTTTCATGGTATATATTTGAATTAAAGGTTTCTATTCAAGATAGGGGTTTTGAATTAAAGGTTCCTATTCAAGATATGGGTTTTGAATTAAAGGTTCCTATTCAAGATAGGAATTTTGATGTAAAGGTTATTGTTCCAGATCGGGCTTTAGAAACATGAGATGCCTATTCAAGATAGGTATTATAATGTGAGTGCCTATGTAAGGTAGGGCTTTCATGAGGATTCCTACTATACTCATGGATTTATTCTATATGTTAATAGGGATTTTGTAATGAGTGCCTACCTAAATGATGGGATTTGTTAGATGTTCCTACTTGAATGTTGGGTTTTAGTTCAAGGAGATGCCTATGTGGATGTCTATACATGAGAGATCTTGAATGTGGATGCCTATTCTAGATAGGACTCAGTTTGTGAAGAATTTTGATATGGGATAGGACCTTTCAGTTGCCAAAGTCAGTCTAGGTATACCTATCTGAAATTGGGCCTTAGCGTAGATGCCTACCAGAATATAGGAATTTTGATAAAGAGGAATTATTATTCATGATAGGGATTAAAAGTAGAGGCCTACCTGAGTGTAGGGCTTCATGTACAATACCTACCAAAATTTAGAATTACACTGAATGCCTCCCTAGACTTAGAATTTTAAAAATGGTGCATATGTGAGCATAAAACTTAATCAAAGAGGAGAACACCTACTAAAATGTATGACATATAAAATGGGTTTCTACCTAAGTGTCGGGCTTATGAAAGGGGGTAACTTCCTAGTGTTGGGATCAAATTAGGTGCCAATTTGATCATAGGTTTCTACGAGAAGCACCTAAATAAGCATAGGACTTTCAACAAAGGTGCCTACCTGAGTTTAGGGTTTAAACCATAGGAAATTGTTGTTAATAATATGTCTTGATGAAGGTTCCCACTAGATTCTAAGCTTAGGATGTCAGCCCTACTTGATTGTAGGATTTTGTTAGAGAAACACCTACCTATAGGTAGGGTTTTATCAGGAGTTCCTATATGGAATAGGTTGAGGTGATGCCTACCTAAACATAGGGCTTTAACTAAGGGGGTTGCCTATATAGGATAGAGCTTTAGCATGAAAATAGTCACACAGTCCAACATTCAAGATACATATGATAGTAATTAGGCCTCAAGTCCAATAAAGATATTAATCTTGGAGTGCCTACTAAGTGTAGGACATAGTTTGTGTACATGTTTACCTAAATATATGTCTTTGATAACAAAAGTGTCTATTCTGGATAGGGCTCTAAAGACGTAAGGTGCCTAATCAGGATAGGAGTTGATAATGAAGGGTTCCTATTTAGGATTAGATTTTGAGTATATTTCCAACTCATGGTAGGGATTTCAAAGGTGAGTGCCTATTGAAGATAAATCTTTGAAAATTACAAGGGTGATTTTATTAAGTATGAATAGTTGAGAATTTCAAGTGCCTACCTATGGTAGGGATTAAAAATGTAGAATTCCTACTCATGATAGGGCTTTTGAAACATGGGGTGTCTACTTGGGATAGGGCATGACATGTAGGGTGTATTGATCCTAGATAGGGCTTTGAAAATGCCATGTTCCAACCCAAGTAAGCCTTAAATGAAAGGGTGCCTACGCAAGTAGGGATCAAATGCATGATGCCTAGTGTAGGTTGGGTTAAAATGTAGAGTGTCTACTTACAATAGGGATTGAAATATGGGTAACATACTCATGGTGGGGCTTAAATGTAGGATTTCCTACTCAAGCTACTCGCTCCTCCCTTTGCTTTAAGTGAAGAAGAATTGGGTTTTTAGCTAGCCTTAGAACTCTTTTTGTACTTGCATTTGCCCTTAGACTTCCCCTTTCCTCTACTGATCATCATCACAGATCGAGGGTTATCCTTCTTCATTTATATCTTGGCAACTCTCGACATTCCAAGAAACTCAATCACTAGTTCAACAAAATTGTTCATGTTGTAGTTCATAACAAAATGTCTATATGATCTAGGAAATGATTACAGATTTATGTATGTGGATAACTTTTAGCGTAAAGGAAATCCTAGTTTCTCTAGGTTATGCATGTACCCAATCAACTTCAGTACATGAGATATCATATCTCTCTTGTCTTGCCTGATTTGGAACATATTCTTGAGATGTGTTACCATCTTGATAATTTTCATGTTCTCATGTTGTCTCTACAACTCACAGTTCATTGAGCATAACATCCGACATTTGACATCTACAACATCCTCAGAATGCTTCAAGTAAGCATCCCTTTAAGCCTTAAGCATTGTGGGAGTGGGTTCCTCTAGCTTTGGTGTCTCCAAGATATAGAGCTTGCGCTCTTGAGTGATAATGATTCACAAAATCCTAAACTTGCCATGGAAATTGTTCCCATTCTATTTGTCCTTCTCAAGAATGGAATCACAATGAAAAGGTTTTGTTTCCCATTTGTTTCTATAACATAAAATTTATAATTGTCAAAATACTTTTGATTTGATTTGAAAATATTGATGATACTAATTGGGCCTTTAAATAATCATTACTCCCACTATTTTGTTCAAATTAATTGTCGTCACCATAAATGTAAAAGATTGCAACATACAACCCTCTAGTGAGCCAAAATCCAAAGTAATTAAAGATAGTACCCAACCAATAACAACGTCCATAACCAATTACTAAGGTAGGAAACATTTTCCAATTGCATCGAATGCAATTCTTAGATAGATGGTATGCACAACTCTTTGTCGTATCACATCTATATGATTCTAGGTACTTAATCTCATTAAGGTCACCTAGTTAAGCCAGACCCAGAAGCCAATATGATAGAAATGTACCTTGGTATGGCGGACCCACTTATCTACCATCACACTACCAAGAGATATATGGTGCACCACGCTAGGCATGCCCGTGCTTGGTTGATCAAGCTTTACGTGTGGGCTAGTTAATATTTGCATATAAGACTTAATATTTATTGAAGGATTTTATTTATAACTACATATGCATGTCCAATCACCACATACTTATAATATGTATTATATACATACTATATACAAAATGAAACATGAAATCACACACATAGAGTAATGGTTTTGAACGCACTAATGCAATTCTTTGAAGCCATAAAGAATTACTATCCACCTAAGGTCATACATCATATGCATGCAACATGTACTGGAATTTCTTATTATGGGAATAGGTTGGTCAATCTATTAAGCCATGTAGTCATTTGGTTCATCCTCATATCATTTGTAGTCTCTATCGATCGGTCAACTGGCCCTGGATCAAGTAGTTGGGTGGACTCTTCTAGTCAGTCTGTTGGGCCTTGAGTCGATTGGTTGACTCCTGGTGTCCTTCAGTCGATGGACTAGACTTTAAATTGATAGACTCATCTGGTCAGAATGCCTTCTTCTTACGAAAATGAAACTTATGCTAATCTTATCTATATATTACATTATATAAGGAGGAGAATAGTTCAAGTTACATTTGAGGGGTGCATTGGGGGTTAAGCATTAATTACATTTAGAGAAGAAAGATGATAGCTCGATATGCAAACTAAATTTATAAGACATGAATCAAATCATCCAACCAAGCAAACATCCAAAGGGTATTGTACATAAACACACATATATCAACCAACAAAACCATTTTACGGCGACAAATATCAATTGCACATATATCATATCATATATATTGGATCTATGTGACTTTCCCTACTGTATGTGGTATTAAATCATATATGCACATCAACCATTTAGTTTTTCCATCATATGCAACAAAATAAACAATAGAACTAAGTCCAGTCATATTGACACAAATCTAAATGAACCATAAATTGACAAGGCTCTCATACCACTATAGGGAAATATTGGAGCAGAGTAGGCAATGGAAGTGAAAAAAAATTCTATCCATATTCTCCTTAACCAACAAATAACATAAACTATAGTGTACTAGGAAAGAGGATGCAAGACATACCCTATCTTCGAGCAATTCCAATGACTATTCTTATAGAGAGATGTGTTTTGTTCTCAAGTATAAAACAAATGACAATTGTATGCATCCTCCTAGTGCAGCACACATAGACGGAGATTGACGACATCTTTCTAGCATGTTTATAAAATCTTCCACACGTCTATATAGTCCATGCGGACCATAAAAAACTCACGCCTACAGAGCCAACATGAAGGAGTTGTACTTCCATTTGTTACTGTTCTAGCGTAGACTTCATTTCCCATTTATATCTCTTACTTTTAGATAAGACTGCTAGGATGTCTCATACATTGCTAGAATTATGAGATGAGGAGTCTTAAGACAATCTCTTGACTTCCTCTTTAGACTGTGTGTCTAGTTGTGTGCCTTGTTCCTTATCCACCCCGAACCTTATATATGATGGATGGATAGGTTTTCTACAAAATATGGGATATAGAAGATGAGGTCACATGGTTTGATGGTTTCTATGTGCGGCCAGTCAGTTGACTAGACCATCTAGTTGGTGGACTGACACACTACTCAATCTTATAGATTGTCCAGTCAATCAATTGGCTTGTGTCCAATGTTGCAATAACACTGTCTTTTAATGTGATGATTAATGCATTTCGTTACCCATATCATTAATATTTTTCCCATTCAGACTAGTCCTTTGACCCATCCAAACTGGTCTTTTTTCATCCAGTCACTCGATTGGACATTCTAGTCAGTTGACTCGATATTTGGACCATCTACTGGGAACCTAGTTTAGTTAGTTGGTTGGACACTCCAACTGGTTGACTTGTTGGTTCCATTATCAAAGATTAGTAAGGTCCAGTCGAGCAACTAGGCACTCCAGTTGATCGACTACCACACTAATGGGTCGACTGGCAAAGCTAGTGTTGTTTAATTTTATTACCTAAACACTTTTAGTAACCAAGTTTAATCTTATCCATGGGTAAAGTAATATTCCCAGTGCGTCCTATGTGTGTGACCCTATAGGTTCCATATAACATTAGTAGTAATTTTCATAACCATTTTTACTACAGAAGCAATGAGCAGTATCTAGCAACACATTATTTCTACCCAAGTAATTGGAAATTTGGAGAACAAATTCAACCTATAATTCATGATTAGTGTTACCATGATCATATAGTTCCTTTGTCTTTGATATCTAGGTTGAATTTAAGGCATGGAATTGTCATCCTCTTAATACTCAATCTATATTTCTTGAACTGGAGAAAAATATTGAAATATAATGAGTTCACATATCACATATTGACTCATAGAGAATGGCCATGCATTTGTTACTCTTTCTTATCAAGGGACCAAGATATCAAACTCTCTAAGTGGGATAAATCTCATCAACATCACTCACAGTCAAACTACATGTGTCACAATGTATTCAATCACCACTTTTATGGAAACCCTTATCTAAGATCATGCTAGATGGTGTCAAAGTTCATCGAATGACATGTGATGAGTCTAGTGACTTTAGGTCTAAGAACCACAATCACCACTATCACTTTAAGAGCTAATTATGACTACCATTTCAAGGTTTCCATGTATCACTCTCAATGTGGGTATGTCTGGTCCACTTTTCTTTAACACATAACTATGTGTTTGACCTGATATGCAATATAATGAATTAATGAGCATTAATCAAAACGCATTCCAATGTTATGTATTATTGTCATCTATTTTTCTTCCCCAATAATATCCGACCATGGACATAACAACAATGTAAGTAACTCTTATCATATATATGATCTCATTTTTCAAGTCCTCAATCTGAAAAGATATGCCATTGAGTAATATCATTATTTAGACATCCATTATGCTTGCGTCATTATCTCATAATTGAGAAAAGCATAACTAACGAAATTACCTTTATTAATATTATCAAATCAAGTACATGATGCCCCATAAAATCATCAAATTATTCTCTCTATGAACATACATACCAAGACCCCCTTCACTGCATACAACATTTCCAAGTTTAATTGACAATCTCTACAACCTCCCTCACCTTTTGTTCTCACAAAAACCACCACCTTTACATAAACACTACTTCAGAAGTAGATTTTGCAACATGCCCTACTTCCACACGCCGTGAAACTCACCAAAAAGATGATCATCTCTTGATCTTCCACGCAATGTGCCTCCAAAGCAACACACCATTTCCTAAGCCAAGTACCCAAGATGACTATCTCTTGATCTTATACACATTGAATGTCGGGAATATGAAACACAAATTCCATATTTTATTTCTACACACGTTGAAGCCTTTTTCCGAAACAAAGGTCAATTTGTCTACAACCATGCTTTTCGTCTTTTCTTCACATCTTGACCCCTTGTTATGCAAGGGACAAATTCTCAGTCAGAGTATGGAACCTTATACCAAATCATCTTACCTTGTCAAAAATAAATAACACCACAAAAGTCTTAGGAAGAAAAACACTTACCGCTAGTCCATGAAAGCTCTACTTGTTTTGGAAAACACCAACGAGCAATCCAACTATGGTGAGGTAATGAAGAGATTTGTTCATAATACTCTTACTAAACTAAATACCAAGGTTGAAAAAGGGGATCAAATAATCATGATAGACTAAAGAACTACATGTCACAAGCACTTGAGTTTGGTAGTATGTAAATTGTGAAAGATAACATGGACATCCAGATCCACAAATGCATGTGTTCCACTTTATAAGTCAAGCACCACTCTCATCACAATACGACCTAGGGGGTGAACAACTACATTTTCAAGGACCACTCTTACCAAGGGTATACAAGCACAAGAACATGACACATGATCATTTATAGAAGAAGAAATTTCATGGACAAATAGTCATTCCACAACCAAGTTGATTATTAAAAGAACCTAATGATCAGCTAAAGGTCATTTGTTATCAAGAAAGAAGGGCAAAAGCTACCAAATCCTATAAGACTACAACGTTAGCACAAAAGTGTTTACAAATCTAATCTAATTTGTCCAATGTTGTACCCTTCCTACCACTCTAGAACTATCCTCTTATTCTAGGACCATAGGGTTAACCACCTCATCCAAGTTTACTCACAACTTTATCATTTGGAGTTTTCTTGGAGATCCAACACAATGTTGATCCCATTCTGAGAAAAATTCTACACAATTTTAAAGGTATTAAGGTCAAGATAGCAGAATTGGACACCTTCATAAGTCACCATCATAAGATCACAAGGTTTGATTGCTGATGCACAAAAAAGAAGAATGTTTCTAGAGATGACAACTTGCCCATCGTCACCAAGGAGGAGAAATCAATATAAAAAATAATAAGAAGATACATGCCCTTAGGGGTTCCTTTGAGTAAGGTTCTCTCATTGTCCAATGACCTTGTGAAGTTACCAGTCATAAGGAAGCCTCCTAATCCTCTCAAAAGAGACACAATCCCAAAGTTTTTTATGACTTTCATTGTACAATGGGACACAAAACAAATACATGTCAAGCATATAGTTGAAGACATAATCAATACCAATTTGGTCAAAGTGGACACCCTTCAAGAAGTCACTTTAAAGCCTTTCATATAAGGATTAGAAAAAATCATCAAATTTCTTGAATCTTCACTTGAGCCAGGGCACCACACGAGTCTAGCAAGATATTCATTACTTCCAGAACCTTTCACCAAAGAGCTTTTTGTCCAATAGAGCCAGAGCTTTGTGAGAATACTGACATTAAAAATTGCCATGAACCCTAAATCACTTAAGGATCATGAATGATATATGTTTACTTTAAAAAATTACAAATGTCAAAAGAGTCAAAAACAAAGAAAACTCCAACTATTTCACTAACACCCCACCATGTTTCCAATGAAGCCTCAAAATAGTGGAATGCTAGAAATAACATGTCAATGAAGATAAAGGATCATGACCCATTATCATGATGAAGAAATGGTTCTCAAAACTAATATCACCAATAAAAATCACTTAATGAATGAAGTACTAAAGCATCTACATCTTAAAGTGTCAGATGAAACTACACCTAAAAAAATGTCCTTCTCTATGTCTTCTTAAATTGAGCACCACAAAGGAGAGTTGTAATAGAACCATTAAGTCATGACATGTTAGAAACAAATTTAGGGGTTCCTTCCCTACAAGAACTTTAGTGTTTAAACATGACAACAACCTTACTCAGAGGGTATGCTCTTGACGTTGAAGATATATGGATTCCTTGTCACTCATGTCCATGTCCCAAAATCTTCCATGATGATTTAGACTACAACCAAAAATGGTAAGGTTCACTACATAAATACAATGAATGCATAATTCAAGTTCTATCTAAGCATCAATGTCGACGAAGTCAAATGATTAACTATATATATTCAAGTATAAAGCCTAAAGGGTATCCACACTAGGAGATATGCATGTGATGAATCACTTCTGCTAAAAAGTATTAAGGATACAACCAATGGGGGCATCTCTGGAGTTTTGAGCATTAACCCAAGAAAGTGAGGAATTTATCCTTGAATATGCATTATATGACACAATTAAGCTCAATAGGCATGACATTTAGGACCAAAAAATTCCCAAAAAAACCCTTTTTAAGATTTTATGCATCAATGACTAGGAAGTTCTATTCAAAATGACTAGAAAAAATGAATAATAAAGTGGAAATCACACTTGACATTGTGGATACATGCTTGTAAAAAATTGCATACACCAAGAAATGTTGAAAATGGATCCAACATGGGTATCTAAAATGTTTGATACCTTAACCCAAGTGAGTAGGGAATGGCCACTCAAATACTCACTACATGGCACAACTTGAGTATAAAAACATGCAATTAATAGCGAGTGGAGTGTTAAATCCACTCAAAAAGAATCTTTCCCTAGTGGTACATTTGGCTATGATCAAATCCTGAGGGAAGAACCAACCTACTCAATTCAGACATTGGACCAGCTTAAATATCATGAGGGTCTCAAATCACCTTAAACTCTAGTAATAGAAAGTGGAAAATAGTGATAGAAAGGTAGTTGTCATTCACCATACAATAAGTAACATTGATTACAAGATAGCCTCCCACATCTTAGTATATTCCTATGAACTAACACAGATTCCCACTACTCACCAAATGGGTCTTAGTCAAGATCTCAATATTAACCTATGACCTAAGCTGTAAAAACCCTCTAAGATCTAGATTCACACATATTCCACAACAGATAACAATATAAAATCCAAATACCATGGTATTTAAAACAAAAAATTGGAATAAAAAATCATCAAAAAAAACTTTTTGTAGACCTACATGATCCAATTAATAGTAAAAGTTAAATTCAAAATGGGCACAATGCTACCACAAAAATTCAAATCATGATAATCCCTCACCTCAACAAGATGAATGTAAGGGGAAAATCTTAGGTAACACTAACACACTTTTTTTTAGCATCATATATTTTTCAACATCTAGAAGGCCTCCTTAATAATCATCCAAAATCTTCACTAGGAAAGGTTGTCAACGATCTATTAATAGATGATTGTACAGAACAAGGACAAGATGAACAATTGAACTACTACACAAAGATGGAGTCTATTATGCTCTACAATGATGTATTCTTATATCTTTGGTAAGAGTCCAACAAGGCTCTCCATTTCTTGAGACCTTGCCTATAGGAAAGGCAACACACTCACCACACAATATTTGCTGAATTAACAAAGGACATCTGGTCCAATGACCCTACAAAATGACAACTCAGCTACTATAAGCTCATGTCACCTCAATACACTTCGTTCACAATAGAGACAACATGATACAACATCCACTGATTATAGACACAAAGTGACTTCAACCATATACCCAATCATTGATCACTTTTCCTAAGGCCACTAAAGACTTGTAAGAAATGTATTGCCAATACAACATCACCAAAGCCAAATGAGTGATATGCTAGGCCCTAATTGCAGACCTCTATCAACATCATCTCCTTCACAATGAGATTACTTACTTATAAAATGGTTGGAACTAAGGAGTGGAAAAGTACATACAACTTGCATCAGATTTTACAAATAAAGTAAGACCCATAGTCATCAACCAAACATTAGTGGAAGAACACTTTTTGAGCTCTTGCTCCATTTAAAAATAAAAAATCCTACTAGGAATCCTTGATCTGGACCACATCCAAGGATGGGGGTTCCAACCTTTTTGGGTTCCTGATAACATTCTTAAAATAATCTAGCTTCAATTTCCAACCTTTTTTGGGTCATAGCCTATGACTTCAAACTAATCTAACTTCAACTTCAAACCTTTCTGGGTCTTGGAGTATGACCCTAAACTTGTAGATCTTCAATTTACAACATTTTTAGGTATTGGACTATGAACTTAAGCTAATACAACTTCAACTTCCTACAATTTTGGGTCCTAGACTATGACCTTAAATTAATATAACTTCAACTTCTAACCTTTTTTTTATATCCAGGACTACATCCTTAAACTAATCAAACATTATTTTCAAAGCTATTTAGTTCCTAGACTAAGACCTTAAACTAATACATTTTCAATTTCAACCTTTTTCGGTCATGGACTATGACCTTAAACTAATCTAACTTTAACTTCCAACCTTTTTGGTTCCTAGACTATGACCTTAAACTATCCAGCTTCAATTTCCAATCATTTTGAGTCCAAGAGTATGACCCTACACTAGAACAACCATGACCTCCAAGCCATGTCCTGAATAGGCATTTTTCTATACAAACTCTTTCAAAGTGAGGACACTCACATTCCACTCTTTGGGTCATGGATCAAGAACTTAAAATGTATCAATCAACGTTGAATCCCTACCTTTCATATCCCCTAGGTTTTGGAAACCCTATCCGTCCACTCCTATATAAGGGGGTTAGCCAAGGCTCAAGACACACAATAGACACAAAGTCTAAATATGAAGTCAAGAGGTTGTCTCAAGGTTCCTCATCTCACAATTCTGGTAACATGTGAGAGAGCCAAGTAGTCTTACCTAAAAGGGAGAGATAGCAAGGGGTATGGAAGTTGATGCTAGAAAATTGACAAATAGAAGGACAAATCCTTCCCATTGGCTCTGGGGGCATAATGTGGAGTTTTCGATGATCCACATGGACTAGGTAGAGGTGTGGAAGCTTTTTTTACCATGCTAGAAATATTTGGGGTTCATATACTTGGAAGGAAGGTGTGATAGAATTGAGGTTCTTACATTTGGTGAATGTAGGATTCCTTGAAGTTCATCCTTCTTTTCTCCATCAGATGAACTTCCTTGAAGTGGAAACTTCATATTGATAATCCTCATCATGGATGATAGCTGTAAGAGATTTCATGAGTGGTCGCATTGCCTTGTTTCTCCAATTTTTTGGCACATATAAGGTTGAGGTCTTATCTTCTAGACCAGCTCTATTGGTTTTATTTTTTGAGTGTAAATTTTAATTGGGAAGATCTTTGAAAAAATATTCAATAGGAGCACCTACATGAGATGCTTCTTAGGCTTTTCCTTCTTTCCAATTTGGTCCATGTAGTTGACTTGAATGGAGTTCTCATGTTCACAAGGATTCACCTTTGTGATGCTAGGTATTGTCCCCTAATTTCTATTGAGTTTTCTAATGGAAAAAGCTATATACCCCATTCAGTGTTCTAATCTCTTCACTAATAGGGATTTATTTTGCATAAGCATTTAAGCCCCATTCATGGACTTTGAGAGATTAGATGATTGGGTTAATGCTGGTAGTTATGTTTTCATGGTTGGCGTCGGTGGTTCTAATCATTTTCCTTTCAACTAAGTTGGGATGATTCATCTAACATGGATTGTAATAATATGAAAAAGGATTATTTCTTGGGTATCCACCAATAAAATAACCTAGTCCTCAGTACATCTTATTGGCAGAGCATTGTGATTAGTATTATAGTGGGGAGTACTGCAAAATTCACACACCATGACTTGGTGTACTTAATTGAATTTTATAGCATTGAGTTTCCTGGTAAGGTTGGCATGCTTTACATTGAGAGCTAAAATTTCCCCCACATCATGATTGTTTCTCCCATAATCCTTTATCCTAGAATACTGGTTCATGAAGATTATCTTTATCAATTTCCTGCCTTCACCTGCATTCTTTATTAGAAAACATCCTCTAGTGGTTGCATCGACGATTGGCATTTTATCATAGCATAGACCTCCATTAGAGGTGATCAGTTGTGTCCACTTTGGAAATTTATGATGTGAACATGATTGCTTGAGTTCCTTGTACCTCTCCTAGGTGTCAGCTAATGTCTCTCCAGGGTTGTTTACCAAAGATGGAATTTTCCTCAGAATCTAGCTATTCTTTCTAGTAGGAAAGGCTTCTATAAGAAGGTTTTTAGTACAACATTACAAGTTTCTATAGACCCTTTCTGCATGCCTAGGATCATAGTGTATATGGTAAGAGGTGAAGACACAAACCATAATTTGTCATCCCAGTGATCTTCATGATGCAAAAAATCATTAGGAAGTTTTCTACATGTAATTTTGGATATGCATTGTCCAATCCTGGAAATTGATTATGCTACATAATATCAGTTGGACTCAGGTATGACCAAAAGTAGGTCGAATCAATAGTTGGTGGCCCTATTTCTAAACTAGGCACCTATCTAGGATGAGACAAGGTGTAGTCAAGCAATGCTCTTTCAGATACCATGTTTGTTGTAGAAATGACAATCACCTTTTCTTTATTGTCCTTCTTTTTCCTTTCTCGTTGTCGCTTATTAGTTAACAAAACCTCGAGGTTGTCAAGTAACTCTATGAAAGAGTCTCGACTAGACTAAGCATAAGTTGTGCATGGGTCCTTCTAAACAAAAGAAAAGATTTATTTATCAAATATTTTTTCTAAAATGGAAGATTGAAAAGTTGCAGGAAAATGGATCCTACAAAATTACATAATAAAAAATAGGTTAGTTTTAAGTTCATGAAAAGAATTGCCTCACCAACAAGAATTCCAGAAAGTGATGTTCCCCATGAGGGGTGTGCGTGCAAGTGGTAAAAAAATAATCTAAATTACATAGGACCAAAATATGAAGGGTCAACCATATCAAAGTTTAAGGTCATCTTCTCAAGAATGCAATGGTATTCGAATAGACAATATATTAACTATGGGATTCAAGACAAAAATGATTAGTTTTATTAAAAATTAAGTTTACTAAAGCTTGTCATAAAATATCTCTTAAGGTATCCATTTAAAGAAAATGTCTTTGGTATTGTGAGACCTATTAATGATATGGTGAACATTCATATAAAATAGATTTGATTTCCTCTTTCTATGTATCTCATACCAAAATTATGATTAATGACTTCGGCCTATTATTCACCTATCTAACTAAATCATTATCTTCCAACTAAAATTCTATAATATAATGATACATTTTCCTAAATCCCTTTAAGGAGAATCATGTTTTTAGCTTCACTATAAGAAAAAGGAGATTATGAATGAAGTAACCACTTATTGATTCCCATGTAATAAACATTTAGAGACCTAAATATCCTCCATGAAATGCATATCCCTTCATTCTGAAATTTGGGGGTGTTAGGAATAGTGTCCATAGAATCCCATGAACCATTATCAATAACTAAAGAAAAATAAAAGGAAACTCATTATATTAAAGGTTGTTGTTCAAAACATGACTAATGGGTGCCAAAAAGGAAAAAGCCAAAAGGGAACCCACTTCATAATTAATTGAAACTCACAAACAAGGTTGTAAAACATGAATATGATAAGTTTCATGGAATAAATAGAGAGATATATAGTGGAGGAATAAGAAGGATAACATGATGAAACATGAGTAGAGGAAAGATCCTCTATCTAACAGGATACAAAAGAAGATTCTCAAGCTTGGGGAGGAGAAAACCATCCACTTGGCCTTCTTCTTCCTTTAAACATAATCTTGAGTTGAATCACCTTCTAGGTCTCTTCACTCCTAGTTCACAAAGTTGGAATCAAAACAAATGCAAGATACATCATCTCAACCTCTTTTCCAAACTTTATATTTCTTCGAAAAATTGTCTTGGCATGACATGTCTTAAATGAGACATGTCATGACTCTAAGAACTTGCTAATATTCTAGCTCCATAATATGTGCATCCACATCATTTATTGAATGTTATTTTAAACACTTGCTGATGAGATTACATCGGGTGTGGTTGTCCAGACACCTATGTAGTAGCATGATCAATTGGGACAAATTCCCCTGATGTAAGGAACACCTTGCTTGGAAGTAGCACTTCATGCTTGTTGATGTTGAGATCAATGATAGTTACTGAGGCTCAGGACATCATACAATGGTACAGGCATGTGTGTCCTATGATGGGAAACTTGAGAAAACTCTTAGAGGTGGAAATGGAATGTGTGGAATCCTACATGGCATGTCCCTCCATTGAATGGTTGAGTTGGACTAAGTGGGTCCCATTTATCACTGGAAAAAGGTATATTTGATTCTAAATGAATCAATAGTTGCAATTTCTATATTAAAATATATTTGATTAGTCTAGATGACAAAAAAAACTAATTACAGTAATTATGTAATTGCAAGCCTAAAATATATCACACATATAGAATTTTGAGTCAATAAGCATTATAAATTAGAGAATATAAAGTAGTATGAATTATGTTCATTAAGTGGAGACTATGTTATAGATTATCATCAAATTTGTCAATCACCGAAGGTAGGTCATTGATAAACCCTTTTAGAACTATAACTTGGGCATGTTTTTCTGACACAATTCTCATGTGTTTGCAATGATTTGCATGCATGTAAAATGGGCTCCCTAATGTTGTTAGCCATGTTTATGTGCTTTGAACTTCTAATATTATATGAGGATAATATGTATCCTTTATGGGATCCTAATGTTCTTATCCTATGTTTATGTGCTTTGAACTTCTAATATTATATGAGGATAATATGTATCCTTTATGGGATCCTAATGTTCTTATCCTATGTTTATGTGCTTTGATTTTTTATATTATATGAGGATAATGTGTATCCTTTTTTACCATAGAAACTGAGAATAAGTGGGTATTCTCTTGTTGCAAGTCCAATTTCAGAAGCATAGTTGGTCTCCGCAATTGATATACTATGAATATGATGTTCATCATTGGTAGAAAAAGTGAGGATCTTTATTCCATGCTCCTTTTTTTTAGGCGAGCATCTTGTTTCCCTGAAATCTCATCCAAAATTCATATTCATGTTTCAGGAAACAAAGAACTAGATCTGTGTGCATTAGATGGGCAACCGCCCTCAAGTCCAGTTCCCTTTCAGCCATATTTTCTGTGGGTCTTTATTTTATTTCTCTTAAAAATTGAGGACATTAATCGATTAAGAGTCACTAAATATTAAGTTCAATATTTTGTAATTTGAAGTACACTTGTGATTAAGTTGACCAAAGAGAAGTTGCTCATGAATTTTAAATATCTTGTCTTTATCATCGTATCTCTTTTTCACTATAAATTTTTTTCGATTTTCTCTCCTATGCATATTGAACTTATTAGACATGCTCATAATAAATCAAAATTTGTGCAAGGCACCCTCCTATTCTTATGGATCCAATTACAAAATATTGGCACTCATTGTACCTAATTCAAAAAGTGACATGATCAAAAATATTAGTTAGGACAACATGCTAACAAGAAATTTTTAGTCTTGAAAGTGCCTAGTCCCAAATACATGAGATTGATTAAGTTTGTCGTGATCATGAGGTATTTTGAGGATGGTACCTACATGTAGTGATCCCAAAGACCTATATAGGATGAATAAGATTAAAATACCTAGATAAGTTAAGGATATTCATTTGGACTTATGCATGTATACTAAAGAAGGTTTATTACAAATATTATTAGTTTATGTGAGTTGCAAAAAAGGATAAACATTCATACATCTTATCTGAATATGCCTCTGACTTCCTTCTTCATATCCTAATATATGTTCAAATACTACTCAAATTTTGACATCCATACATCAAACTTTCTTAAAATCCAATATATACTCAAACAGGTGCAAAATGTTAACATTAGTGAAATTACTTTTCAAAACTCATTATGCATTAACAAAATGTCAAAATTTTGAATTTAGTATAAATTGCTTTTACAAACATGGTATACATCATAAAACAACAACATTTTATATTAGTATACATAAATTTTTAAAAACCATATATGAGAAATTTATGAAAACTATTTCATTATATCATGATATATGTCAAAATACTTACAAAGTTTTAAGATGGAAACAAATTACTTTTTAATAAAAAGACATATGTCAAAGCACTGCAAATTTTTTGATATTTCTATGACCTACTTCTTCAAAACCCGAACCATCTCAGAATGCTCCCAAAACTTTGACATTAACACATTCCAGTTACTCAAAGACCCAATTCACATCAAAACATTGTAAATAATTTAAAATTTCAACTTCTTTTTCAAAACCCAATGTGCATTGATATATAGAAATATTAACTTCTATATAAATCGATCTAACTAAAAATAATCTTAATTCAATAAGGTTAAATTTTAAACTTCAGTGAACCCATTATGTAAAAACATTATATATGTCAAAATTTTACACAAATTTTGATTTCTACCCATTCCTCAAAAAACTATATCACATCAAAGTGCCAAATTTTTTCCTTAAATGACCATCTTTTAGAAACTTAAATCCTGTCCAAATGTACATGATTCATGTCAAAATACTCCTGGCATCATGATTCAATAATAATTCATAAACTAACATAACATTTAAAATTGATATTTTCATACATATTTCTTCGGTAAAACACTCATAAACATTGGGCTTCATCATACTTGATTACTTACTATGTAGGTACAAAAATGCAAAAATCCCTAAATAATATGTTGACATCAATCATTGAGTGTTATGAAGATGCTCCCACTAAACAATACATGAGATGTCCTTAAGTAAAAAAAAACATGCTTCCTAAGAATTCATCACCATTTAGTTCCCATAATCAAATTTTATTTGAAGTCCCTAGATCAAGAGGATGTGATATTCCCTTCTAGTTTCAAAATATTACTCGAAGATGGAAAACTTGACTCCTCAAAGGGAATTTACCCCCACCTCCTATTAATGGTTGTTCCAAATATATGGAAAGATATGAATCCAAATAGGATATCTAACCACTAATATTATCACATCCTTTCATAACCATGTATAGGGAAGAGCTTGGAAACATTTTCTCCTATTGAGAATCTATAATAAGATCATAGAAAGGCCTACATTAATAATATACTTACCCTCCTTCAACACAATCAAGATCTTGTGATGAATTATACCCATCCACCATTATCATTCACTCAAAATTATGTCATTCCACGAATTCCTACCACTTGTGAGAACATCTCATCTCTGCAGTCCACAACTCCTTGTCATACAAGGGGAAATTGATTTCAAAGCCAAACATAGATACTTCATTACCCCTTACAATGAAAGAGTAAATTTTTATCAAGGATTCTCATCCTCAAGATCCCTATACAAGGAGAATTTTTTGTTTAGACTCAATCCATGTTACCACAAGATAATTTGTAGATATGATTACAAAATTTATCACACTTACTATTCATGTGTCATTCACTTCCCTATGTGAACCATGGAATTTAAGTATAAAGTGATACATTTACTTTCATCTAAGTCCTTCCAATATATGTTTGTTCGATTGAAGCAGCCCACATCTACTTTGATGATTGTTAACTCACTTAGCCTCAACTCTTACATAAGTGACATGAACTAGAATGTTGATGGTCGACCGTGGTGTCAATTATCCAATAATCTAGTATGATAGTGTTGTTTTTAGACATCAAACTAATATGAGGATGCATTTGAATCACAAAAGTCATTTTGAGTAGTTGATTCTCCAACATCAAGTGCCAATATCCAATGCCAACCAAGGCCCCAATGCTCCTAGAGATCCTACCGAATATTGTAAGGGAATTCATCTAGGAAACATAAGTCAAGTTCAATAGTATGGTGCAGATGATGAAGTCAGATTCAAGTCACAAATAGGCTACCACAAAACCCCACTACCACAAAAGAGTTGTAAAATCATTCTAACTTCCAAAGTTTTAATTTCCAATTATGAACCCTCTTTAGCATAATCAACATCCAATTCCAAGAAACATCAATCCTAATTTCATCACAGCTCATGGTCCACCACTAGTCCATCTACCAGTCAGGACATTCAAAATTTAGATACATCTAGTAGAAGTACCCAAGGTAAATGCTTCTATGATATAAGTTGACATGTCAAAGTTGAACAAATGAAACCCTTATTCAACACCGCATCTACTTTTTATAGTGTTGTATGGTTTATTTAGCATGTCCATATATGTGACATACTAGTATGATAATTTCTAGAAACAACTAGTGGTCATTCTGAGTGCTTAGGAACAAACTCGTTAATGCTTCCAGAAAGACAACCCAATACACATCATAAAGTGTTCTTGAGTTTGAGAAAATAAAGGGGATCCTAGGACATAAAGGAGTGACACAAAACTTTTGGTCAGTTCTCCCATTTCCGAGGTCATGTATGCTTAATAAACTCCACACTCCCAAGTAATAAAAGTGATGAGGGATGTGATCCCAACTTGGACATTCAAGTGTATGGATAAAACATGATAGGGATTCAATATGATGATGACATCCTAGTTTGTCTACTCCAAAGATCTTTGGAAGGAAAATATTTGGCCCAATACAATCAATAATAGCCCAAAACACCAATGTCTTGGGCCGGACTCATCAACAGCTTCATTGATGAATAGGCTTGCAAGATAGATCAACTCCCAAATTAGGATAAGCTTGAATCCCTTATGTACACGGAAAATCATATGTCCACATAGTATGTATCAAGATAGAGGGAGTTAGAAGATCAAATATACACTAGTTTAGTAGAAAAGGAAGTAATATACACATCCATCAAGTGCAGATCATCTTGGATATCATTCAAAAACCACTAGAGGGGGGGTGAATAGGGTTTTAAAGATAATTCAATAATTATTTTTCTCAAACAACTACAAATGAAAAAGCAAGAAGGAGACAAGGGATTTAGAGTGGTTCCTACCTTAGCAAATACTAAGGTAGTCAGTCCACTACCCGGTTGCTTACCCAACCAGGATTTTGAAAGTATTTATTTTATTACCTCTTCAAGGATTTTACATAAAATACAATACTTTCTTACACCGCTTTGGACAGCCTTCACTTTGAAGTAGATGCACCAACTTGAGGCAGCCTTCTTGAAGTAACTCCAATCTCCCCCTTGAAATAGCCTTCCTCTTAGAAGTAGCCTCCCGTTGCACCAGCCTTCTTGAAGTAGTCCAAATCCTCCTTCTTCACCAAGAAGATCACAACCCTCTCCAATACGCAGCCTCCAACCCTAGGAGTAGCAAGGAGAGTACAAGCAATAAGAGTGAACAAGAAAGGAAAAGGAAATTACACTTAACCTTTGAAGCACAAGGCTTGATTTGCCTATATCAAGCGTGTAGATCTCCTAACCAATGTATATGGAAGTGTGATTGTTGTGGATAGGAGATACTAGCCTATAGGACACGAAATTAGAGCAAGAAGAAGAGTAGCCAATTGCAAGTATTGCTCAAAACAGGTTGCTAATGCAAGTGTATGCTCAAAGATTGCTCAAGTGTAGAATGAGTGAGTTTAGGTGTCCTAAGGCATGTCCTATTTATAGAAATGACCTACAAGTGCTTAAGTATGTTCTAGACACTTTCTAGGGGGTTCTAAGTGCTTAACTAGCCGTTAGGTACACTTTTAGTTACTTTAGCAACGGCTAGTTAATTAATTATGCAAGTGCTGTCAGGACCCATCTTGGTCGAGGAATTGTCGACCGAGATACCTACTCGGTCGAGGGTTTGTCGACCGATAGGCTCTCTGGAGCAAGTGTTTGCAACGTTCATCTCCAACTGCCAACTACCTTGTCAGCTGTGTCTAACAGCTACTTAGGTCTTTCTTGGTCGAGAAGTTTGTCGACTGAGAGTGTCTCGGTCGAGGAATTTGTCGACCGAGATTGACCCTATTTCAATGTTTCAAATAAAGTGCTAAGTGTATGTATGAGTGTTCATATGTGACACTGCTGAAGAGGATGACCTATCTAAGTGTGGTGATTAGCTAGGAAAGATCTAACGCTTGATTTAAATTATGTCTAAGTACTTGTACATTATATGTTTGTACAAGTTTTACAATTGATTACATTCATGAAATAACAATAATTCAAGCATATAG
Source organism: Alisma plantago-aquatica (assembly GCA_963693085.1). Classification (NCBI taxonomy): domain Eukaryota; kingdom Viridiplantae; phylum Streptophyta; class Magnoliopsida; order Alismatales; family Alismataceae; genus Alisma; species Alisma plantago-aquatica. Next base: position 652,139,317 of record OY856410.1, read on the forward strand.
ATTTCCCAATTCTTAGTCATCCACCTTATTCCTGCAACACTCAAGTAGCACATTAGATCGACAAGAATGAAATGTTTGTCATCATCGAAACAAAGGAATTATGCTAATGATAATTTAGCCAACAATATCCCCCTTTTTAAAGATGACAAATATTTCCTAAATATAAAATAAGGAAATATAAATCATGTGAGTTTCATACCGGAATTTTACCTTTTGTAACTATTCTTGTTTTGCAAGTGAATGCTGGCCGAAATATTATGAAACTCTCATTTTATTTTATTTCTCCCCCTTTGTCATTTCAAAAACATATCCAGGAAAATCATTTTATATTTCCCCCTTAATTCTATGCTATGCTTCCCCTTAAAGAGATAGTCAATTTAAAAGCAAGGGATTAATGCAAAGCAATTATTGTTAATTTTAGCCACAATTTATTTCTCAATCATTTGCAATGGATGTTAAGCCTTGAAATGATATGAGATCCCTTTAAGCTTATATTTAAAGTACATAAAAAGTATCTCTAACCAAATGCATGAGATGTTAAGCCCTGATTTGTTTGGAGAATTCCATTAAGAACAAGATATATATCATATTCATGAAATTTGTAGATTCCTTTATTTTCATAACAAAGATTAAAAATACTAAGGTTGTTTCAATTTATCTTTATGATCAAGATAATTTGTGTGAGCTCCTCCTTAAAATCGAAGGATTAATGCACTCCAATTAATGGTAAATTTAGCCACAGTTGAATTTTCAATCATTTTGCAAAAATTTTACCCTTTATAATCCATTGCATATATTACTCCCCTTTATTTGTATGCTCTACTATAATAGCCATGTATTTGTTCAAATGAAGCCATAGAAGAAACACTTTTATTAATAATAACTTAGTGCTTCTACAATTGACAAGATAACTCATAAAACATGCTTGCTTAAAAGATATCCATTACAATCATTGTAGAGATAACCATCCCATTACAACTATTACAAGAAATACTCATAATCTCACTGAAAAGACCGAAGTATTACATCAATATTTGGGTCTTTCCCAAGAAAGGGCTCAGCTCCATAATACTTGACCAATGTCTGCCACTCTAATGCACCTTTCTTGGGTAAGGCATAGGCTTCCAAGAAGGTGGGAACACGATCAAAGTGAAAATTGGCAGCAATGTCTTGAAGTTGCATTTGAGAGAACTGAGTATGTGTGAGATCAGGAGATGGTGAAGGTGGAATTTGGTAGTAGTTGTAGGAAGGATTGTATGGATTTATCATGCCAAGATTTAGAGAGTAAGGATATTCATCAGGTTGATTAGGAGAGAGAGTTTGCATCCTTTGGTTTAAGTAAGTCATAGTATGGTGATTGTAATCTAATTCCCTACTCAGATGATATTGGGATCCAACAATGTAGGTTAAAGTGTTTTTGATGGGATCATAGGGTAGGTTGGTAGAAGGAGGTGGTGGAGGTATGTCTTGAGTGGATGTCTCCCCTTCAGTCCTAGCCCTTTTGTGACCAAAGTCAATTCCCATCTTCTCTACCGTATTTTTGCTTATCTTTTAAGGTCTTTTATCCCATATGTAACCTAGATCCTCAATATTCTTCTTAAGAAAGTGTTGAGTGATTTGGCACACAAAGTCACCATAAGGTGGATTTCCAGAAAACTCAAGCATATTCTTAAGGATGATGCGAATAAAATTTATGGGAATACCTTTGAGAATAGCATAGATAAGATACATACGAAAGGTGGGTATTTCAGATTTGTTTGCTCTAGGATGGATATTAGTGGAAACAATGAGATTGATGATCCTAGCTTCAGGTTTTAGATTTATGGCATAATAGGTACCCCTATCTTCATGACAAGTTGTATTGGATTGAAAGATGGCTCGTTTGATATCACTAAGGCTAGTTGTAGTGTCATCTTGGGATAGTTTGTTGAGTGGATTTCCTGTGGTGAGGTCAAGAAAGTCTTTATATTCTTCTATGTCTATGTTAAGCATATCAAGAATACCCTCCTCAGTAAAATGGAATCCATACCCATTAACCATGGAAGAAAAGGAATCATGGTCGGGATGTGGGGTTAAATTGGCATAGAATTCATTAACTACTTTGGAAGAGTAGGAGGGAAAGGAAGGATTTTGAAAATTAGTCAAATGTTACACCTCGAAGAGTTCCTCCAAGTCGACAATGTCGTGGAAGTCCATGACGTCAACTGGCCGTCATGGAAGAGGAGTTTTTGAGGAGAGCCTGAGGTAGTGGTCGCCTGCAGCTGTGTCGATGAAAGGGATGTCATTGATGATCGACAGCTGTGGAGAGACTGTCCTTCCTTTCCTAGCTGCAACTTGCTTCTTTCCACGCGCAGATGATGAAGCCATTTCGTTGCTTTGAGATGGAGAAGTAGCAATAATGACTTAGATGTAGAGAAGCTAAAGATTTGCACAAAAATGCACTAGAGAGAAGCTAGAGAAGTGAGAATGTGAAGGTGTGAGGAAATGGCCCATTTTTTGTCCTATTTATAGCAAATCAATACTGATTTCGGTCGACCAATTGTCGATCGACGACTGCAACGGTCATTTCCTAGACGCTCCTCTCGGTCGCCCAACGGTCGACTGGCAACAGTCATATTCCAACGGTCATATTCCAATGGTCGGCCCTCGGTCGAGCAATTTGTCGACCGACACTTGCTTGGTCGAACAATTTGTCGACCGAAAGTGTGTTTGAGTTTTGCCCGTATAGTTCTTACTTTAAGTTTATCGGTCGAAAGAGATAGCTGACCGAGATGTTTTCGGTCGACGAATTCGTCGACCGAGTTTGTCTCGGTCGAGATGTTTTACTGACCGACAGACTTGCTGTGAATGGAATTTTAAGCTAGTTTTTAAACCAAATGATAGACTAAGTATGTAGAGCATGTATAGGTTTTTTACGGGGGTAATAATGTGAATATCATTACCAATATTTCGACAATTTTTGTGGTCATAATTTTAATTTGTCCTTTTATCAAAATCACATTTTTTACTAAGATTGAGTATAGAAAATGATATCCAAATAAGCATTGTGTCAAGCTTATTTTAGGTCGACCTTGACTACGACCATGGCGCCCCTTGGTCAATTTTAATTTCAACCAAGAGGCAAATTTTGCAGATGTCATATTTCACTACTCAATTTTTGAAGTATAATTTCTGCAGATAGCTTTAAATAAATATCAATTTGAAGCACAATAAGTGATACCTGGTATGAAGACGTTTTGCTATGGGTGTATGCATTTCAATTCCTTAGATTAATTTTAGTATTCTTTATGTATTTTTGAAAGCAAGATAGATATCTTAAAGTCAAGATTGTGCTTTAGATTTCTTAGAACAAAACAACTAGATAAAACATCAATGTTCTTGTTCTAAGATACACTATTTGGTTTGTCACAGCAATAATCATTATCTATTATGTCAAGATGCTTTTAAGCTAATGTCATTTTCAATGATCTGAAACATAATGATCAAGAGTAACATCCATTCATGGTTTGTACATATGAATCAAAGATTGTTTTAGACAAACCATTGAAACACAATAATCATGGCACATAAATTATGATAAGTGCATATCCTCAATACAGTGATCAAGATATAAATGCAATGATTATGATTATTTCAACACATATGGTTCCCATAAAAGTATACCAAGGAGTACTTAGGAAAGACCATGTGGACTGTGATAAAATAGTAATTTTCTTTGCTAAAACTTATTCATAATTTTAAGCCAAACCATGTAGAGGATAATACCAAAATAATTTCATTCATGCTTTCAATTTTGAAAACAGACTAATAAAATTTTTCAATCAATGAATAAAGTTGGTTCAAGATCAGTCTTCTTATAACACTTTTGCAATATGTTTAAGGATTTCATTTTCATAATGTTATATAATACAAAAGATCGATATGTCTCACTTAAAAATTGTCTTCCAATGTTTTATTCTTGATTTACATGTTAAATTAATCATTAATAACAAATTGATAGCAAGCTAGGTTAATTGAAAACAAGTTTAGCATATTTATTTCATATTTGACAACAGAAACTTGCTCGGTCGACTATTTCTCGACCGACAGTTCTCTCGGTCGACAGTGTCTCGACCGAGAAAAGTTCTGTGCTATTTCAGAGCTATTTTCAGTAATTGCTTCAAGTAAAAACAAAGTTCATTTTCAATTCAATTATGCAATTTGAAAACCTAGCTTGGTTGAGATTGAAGATATGAATATCAAAGTAATATTTAGATCAAATCTCAACTAATTATATTTAAGTCTTTATGCTTTAGAGTACTCTAATTAAGGTAAAATTTCAAAGATTTGTCTTTGCATATTTGTATATTTTCAAATTAGAAGTTTTAGATACCTGAATTAATTTGTTATCCCATTATGTTAAGTTGAGATAGACATAGAAATATACAACTAGAGTCCTTGTTCATATCCCAACTTAATCTTACTTATTTAGTTTGGGGATTTTGGAACCCATACTAACTCAACATCCTTTTTCTTGTAAGGACATGAAAAAGAATAATGTCCAAGATGCAAACAATAATGACAACATATAGAATCAACCTCATATCTCTTTCTATGATTTTGTTCTAGGTTGTTCTTGGGTATGTATTTGCCTTTGGGTACATACATAGATTGACTCTTTGGCACTTGTGTTCTTCCCCAACTAGGTTTTTGATAAGATTTTCCTTTAGGCTCATATCCTAGTCCTCTCCTTCCAATTTGATGATAAGAATTATTTAAAATTTTATCAAGAGTATCATTGTTACTCAAATTATGAACTTTTTGTTGCAGCTTAACAATCTCATCCATTCTTTTATTTATGTCTAACTTTGCTTGATCTAGATTAGATAACAAGGAATCTCTTTCTTTCACTATAGTATCATAATCTAGATGTGTACACAGAACATGTTATTTTTTGAAGATCATTTACTTGAGTTTGCACATTTAACTTTTCTAGAGAAAGAAGATTGCAATTTGCTTCTACAGATTTTAGCTTAATATCATGTCCTTCAATAACCTTTTTGAGATATTCATTTTCAGATGTAAGAACAAGAAGCTTAACATGTAACTCATCATTTGCTTTATTAGATTTCTTTAATTTCTTCTTGCACTCAATATATTTATTGTGTGTCTCTTCAAGACTAGCAACTAGCTCTTCTTTAGATAAATCAAAAAGGCTTACCTCTTCTTCTTCTTCTTCACTTATTGTAGCAATAAGACATTCTTTATGTGTATCTTCCTTCTTTGACCTCCACGGGCAACCAAGTGTTGTGTGACTTGTTCCTACGCACCAACTGCAACTTGTTGAAGATTGGTCCATACTTTTCCTTTGTTTGCGGTTGTAGACACCACCACCCTTCATACTTCAAGACTCGATTAGAGCTCCTTGAAGCCTGCTCTGATACCAATTGAAAAACCACTAGAGGAGGGGTGAATAGGGTTTTAAAGATAATTCAATCATTATTTTTCTCAAACAACCACAAATGAAAAAGCAAGAACGAGATAAGGGATTTAGAGTGGTTCCTACCTTAGCAAATACTAAGGTAGTCAGTCCACTACCCGATTGTTTACCCAACCGGGATTTTGAAAGTATTTATTTTATTACCTCTTCAAGGATTTTACATAAAATACAATACTTTCTTACACCCCTTTGGACAACCTTCACTTTGAAGTAGATGCACCAACTTGAGGCAGCCTTCTTGAAGTAACTCCAAGCTCCCCCTTGAAGTACCCTTCCTCTTAGAAGTAGCCTCTCGTTGCACCAGCCTTCTTGAAGTAGTCCAAAGCCTCCTTCTTCACCAAGAAGATCACAACCCTCTCCAATCTGCAGCCTCCAACCCTAGGAGTAGCAAGGAGAGTACAAGCAATAAGAGTGAACAAGAAAGGAAAAGGAAATTACACTTAAACTTTGAAGCACAAGGCTTGATTTGCCTATATCAAGCGTGTAGATCTCCTAACCAATGTATATGGAAGTGTGATTGTTGTGGATAGGAGATACTATCCTATAGGACACGAAATTAGAGCAAGAAGAAGAGTAGCCAATTGCAAGTATTGCTCAATTGCTCAAAACAGGTTGCTAATGCAAGTGTATGCTCAAAGATTGCTCAAGTATAGAATGAGTGAGTTTAGGTGTCCTAAGGCATGTCCTATTTATAGAAATGACCTACAAGTGCTTAAGGACGTTCTAGACACTTTCTAGGGGGTTCTAAGTACTTAACTAGCCATTAGGTTATCCATGAAAAGTTGGTTCCAACTCGACCTTCATTTGCATTGTAAGGTTTTTATCCATGAAAAAATTATTGAAACTAATAGGATATATGTATGTACCTATGAATCCATTCCATTTTGACCAGTATTCCAAAAAATGACTAATGTAGCACCATCTAGTATTCAGTAAGGTCCTCAACGGACTACCTAGTTGAAGAAATAGAACTTGCACAAGTATAAAAATGTAAAGAAAGTTGCAATATAAAAACCTTTGAGGAATTTCACTCCATCGTGATGTGTCTATGATTTTATATTTTGAAGACTAATGTTTGTGTACAAATTCATATGTAGCCTTGAGCTATAACCATAGAAATAAGGAACTATTAAACCAAGATAAAGGAGTGTCTAAAACCATGATCTAAAGCTTTGCAATCAACAATTGAGATCAAATCTTGATTTTTCACATTTTAACTCATAATGAAACACTGATATTGGTCAAAAGGTTCCTACCAAAAATAAAAATATTATAGAAAATTACCTTACCACTCATTGTATTGAGGGGTTACAAATATTTGAATAATGTCAAGGAGGCAAGACATGGCTTCCATTCTTGAGAAGAATGTGTTCCCAACAAGCTCAATAAATGCTCAAGCAACTTCAACTAGAGGGCTAATGGGTAAAACTTGTTTCTCATGTGTGATTACTTTATCCTCTTTAAGGTGAAAAGATAGTTTCTGACCAAGAAATTGGTCCATGAAGGCATGCAGTTGGAGTTCCTTCACCTAGTTTGGAAGAAGAACATAAGTCAAGGTCCAAGGTTGAAGGGGTTCTTGGGCAGTGCAAAGTTGTGTGGTGTTCAAGGATGGTCCCATTTATATATCCAAGCCTTTGTTTTAGGATCCTAAAAGTATTGAGAGAGGGGAAATTGGGCATATCCTCAAATCCTAATGATGTAGATTCAGTTAGAAATCAGTTGTTTTAGACTTATAATAGGAAGATAGAGGAGAAAGAAGAGATTATATTGGGGAATGAGGTGTATTCAAGATAATCATGTGAGGAAACAATCACATACTAGGAATCATTATTTCTAATACGGCATGAGGTATGATATATTTTTGGGCCCTCAGCTCCAATCTGATGGTTCAAAATAAAGTCAAAGTCAGTTGTGAGTCAGATGTATTACACCCTTTTTGTAGATTAAACTAATTTTTCATTAAATAAAGATGTAAATTAGAGGAAACATGCTTAAAAATTAGTTTCCTCAACAAACTTTTGAGAATTCTAGGAAGGTCATGATTCATTGAATTGTCTAACCTTCCTTTCTAGATTATCTACTCAAGAAACTTATCCAAAAAAAATCAGACATCCATCACCCATATTCAAATTTAACTGTTGCAGTTTTATGTCTTAATTCAATTTATCTAAGATGTTAATAACCATTGGTTTTCCTTAGAATTTATAATCTTAATTCTATAATCATTTTCATAATTGATTTACTACTATATATTTTAAAGATAAATGATCAACTAAAGACAACTATATACATTTGAATATTATTTTTCATTTTATCATGGATCTAAATTTTGATTTTAAAAAATTAATATTGTCATCATAGTAGAGAAACCACATTGTTACAACCACTGAAAGATTGTATAGCATGTCTAACCGAAAGAAGTGACCTTGACTAACTTAATGAAAGTCTATCAATTCCCTCTCTCTTTCATGCTTGAAGTCATGCATCTTCATTATTCTCTATAATGATGCTATCTAAGGAATGACTACAAAATGGTTAATAGAGAAGGCAACATTAAAAAAAACAATGGCAATCCTAGGAATTTATCACGGTGGCTAGGGGATATCTCAATCACTGTTTTTTTTATTTGACTTGGTACGTCTCAAACCACCCATGGCTTAGTCTTATAATATGAGTTGTGTAAGATATCTATTTATGATTTACTTAGTGATTTCACTTTCTAGTGTTGTATGTGTACATACACCTGCAAAGTATTTACTTGTCTTTTAATATTATATACTTAATGTTAGTGCATATTTCTTAGAGATTACTTACTTCTTTTTATATTCAAAACTTATTTAACATGTTATGTTATTATCTTGCAAGCAATAAATTTATTAGTTGTTGCATCATATCATTGGAACATGGGTCTCACATCGTGGTTACCCACATATTTTAGGTGGCTGGTAGAATAGACATGATTTCTAAACTATAGAGTACATAACGTGGACCCTTTTCCTTTAACCCATATGCTTTCATCTTCAGATTCCTATTACTAGAAGGTTTGAGCACCAAGTGGCAAGAGCCATTGTAGGCCTAACATTGAGAAGGTATATGTAGGTCAAGATTCTAGCAGATGTTGAGGTAGAACATTCATGGGAAATAAGTGTTTCCTCCTATGTAGAAACACCGGGGTAGGAATAAGATCGTGATCATGGTGTCACTCTAACTCAAGGGCCACAAAGCAAGGCTTAAATAGACAAAGGGGGACATTGACCCTATGGGAAAAGTTAAATTGTTAATATCATTTCCATTAGTTTTTAGGGATAAGCTACATTGGATGGATGAGTTATTGAAGCTACAATTTAGTAGAACAACTGATTAAGGATCTCTTTGATTCAAAGTTCACACAATTTTACTTTTTTATCTTTCTATCCTAAATCATGTTTTAGTTGTTGATCTAAGGTACATTTTGTAGGTACACATCCCCAATCTATAGGAGATGGCTCTCTTTAGAGACTTCATGTGATGACCATCCTTTTTAAGGAAGAGAGTTTCCTGTGGATATTATCCTCCCTGACATGGTGTAGGACCCCAATTGGCTGCTAGTATCATGGGCCCAGTTGTTGGCTGGCACACTGCCCAAGAACTGTGGTTGACGGAAAATTTATTGGGGAGAGAGATTTGCAAACGAACACCAGTTTGTCCTCAAACCACGATGAGACTGTTGCTGGTTGAACAAAAGGATAGACACCTGGGTGGAGAGAGAGAGAGGGGGGGTTGCTGCAAACAAAGAGAAAAATCAGGAGAGATATGTTAATTTTGTTAATAACTTTCAAACCGTTTTGTATTTTTAACGAAATAAAAACCATTAGATTCTTGATGAAAAATAAATTCTAATAAAACTATTGTCGATATTTTTCTAAAAAATATAACATGCAATCTAAAATAAGAGAGACAAGGGAAGTATTATCATTAACTTCTTTCTTTAATCAAGTTATTATCTCTGAAGAAAAGGATCAGTAGTTGGCTGAAAAGAGAGAGATAGAGTGAGAATGAGAATTGGAGAGAGAAAGGGTTGCGGAAAGAAGAGAGAAAAATCAAGAGATATATGTTTATTTTGCTAATAATTTTCAAACCGTTATGTATTTTTAAACGAAATAAAAATTATTAGATTTCTGATGAAAAATACATTTTAATAAGAAAAATGTCAATATTTAAAAAAAACATTCTAATAAGACTAATGTCGATATTATCTATGATTTGATGTTTAAGATGTTGTGTTGTTATCTTAGACCCAATATTTTATTTTTATAAGATAGAGAAAATATGAATAATTTGAGGGAATTTGTATCAGTAATTTGTTACCGATGGTGTAATGTTTGTTGTTCATATTCCATTGTGTTATTATCATTCATTTAATTTAAAAAAATATGAGGAAGAGGAGTGAAGTAGTGTCACAAATTTCTCTCTCCTAATTTCTTTGTGTTGTTATTTGTTGTGTTGTTATCTTGGGCCAATTGGAAGGAAAGAGAAAAAAGATGAGAGAGAAATTTATTTTGCTTATAAATTTCAATCTGTAATGAATTTTTTGACAAAATAAAAAAAGTTAGATTTCTTATAAAAATATTCCAACAAGACCAATTAAGGTAAATTGTACAAAAGTACAATATATTTTAAAAAAAATATAAAATTAATATTATTATTCAAAAATAAGCATCAAATTTCACTCTCCTTGAGATAATAATAAATTTTCTAGAGATAACAACTAATTTTACAAACATTATATTACTTAGATAAAAAAAATGACTACAGATAAAAAATTTTCTAGATATAATAAATATTTAAAAATATATATATATACTACTTGGATAACAAAAAGTTTGAGTAGAGATAAGAAAAAATTTGCTAGGGATAACAAGAAAATTTGTTAGAGATAGCAAAAAGTTTGACTAGAGATAACAAAAAAATTGCTAGGAATAACAAATAGTTTCTTTAGAGATAACAACTAATTAAAAAACATTGTACTACTTGGACAACAAAAAATTGACTGGAGATAACAAAACATTTGTTAGGGATAACAAAAAAAATTGACTAGAGATAAAAAAATCTACTGATAATAAGAAAATTTGCTAGGGATAACAAAAATATTTTCTAGAGATACTAGCTAATTTTAAAAATAATATACTACTTCGATAAAAAGAAATTAACTAGAGATAAGAAGAAATTTGCTAGGAATAACAGGAAAATTTGCTAGAGATAACAAAAAAAATCTTTAGAGATAACAACCAATTTGAAAAACAATTATACTACTTCGATAATAAACTTGACTACAAACAACAAAATAATTGCTAGGAATAATAAAAAAGTTTGGTATGGATAAAAAATTCTCTAGAGATAATAACTATTTTTCTAAAGAAATTATACTACTTGGATAAAAAAAAGTTTCACTAGAGATAAAAAAAATTTGCTAGGGATAACATCAAAATTTGTTTGAGATAACAAAAAGTTTGACTAGAGATAACAAGAAATTGATAGGAATAACAAAAAGTTTTTTTAGAAATAACAACTAATTAAAAAAATATATACTACTTGGACAACAAAAAAATTGACTGTAGATAAGAAAATATTTGTTAGGGATAAAAAAATTTGAATACAGATAAAAACAAATTTTAGTGATAATAAGAAAATTTACTATGGATAACAAAAAATTTCTAGAGAAAATTTTAAAAATAATATACTACTTGGATAACAAAAAATTTGACTATAGATAATAAGAAATTTTCTAAAAAGAATAGAAAATTTTGTTAGGGATAACAAAAAAATTCGTTAGAGATAACAACCAATTTAAAAAAAATTATACTACTTTGATAACAAAAAATTTGACAACAGATAACAAAAAAATGTAAGGAATAACAACAAAGTTTGTTGTGGATAAAAAAATAATTCTCTAGAGGTAATAACTAATTGTTTAAAAAAATATACTACTTGGATAACAAAAAGTTTGACTAGATATAACAAAAAAATTGTTAGGAATAACAAGAAAAATAGTTAGAGATAACTAAAAAATTTCTAGGAATAACAAAAGGTTTCTTTAGAGATAACAACTAATTTAAAAAAAAAAATACTACTTGGACAACAAAAAAATTGTCTAGATGTAATAAAAAATTTGTTAGAGATAACAACAAAATTGACTAGAGATATCAAAAAAAAATCTAGTGATAACAAGAAAAATTTTTAGGGATAACAATTTTTTTTTAGAGATAACAGCTAATTTTAAAAATAATATAATACTTAGATAACAAAAATTTTGACTAGAGATAATAAGAAATTTTCTAGGAATAATAGAAAATTTTACTAGGGATAACAAAAAAATTTTTTAGAGATAACAACCAATTTTAAAAACATTATACTACTTTGATAACAAAAGGTTTGACTACAGACAACAAAAAAAATGCTAGGAATAACAACAAAGTTTTCTATGGATAATTTTTTTTCCAGAGGTAATAACTAATTGTTTAAAAAAATTGTACTACTTGGAAAACAAAAAATTTGACTAGAGATAATAAAAAAAATTACTAGAGATAATAAGAAAAATTGTTAAAGATAACAAAACTTTGGCTAGAGATAACAAAAAAATTGTTAGGAATAACAAAAAGATTCTTTAGAGTTAACAACTAATTCAAAAAAATATTACTTGGACAACAACAAAAATTGTCTAGATATAACAAAAATTTGTTAGGGATAACAATAAAATTGACTAGAGATAACCAAAAAATTCTAGTGATAACAAGAAAATTTGTTAGGGTTAACAAATTTTTTCTCTAGAGATAACAACTAATTTTAAAAATAATATACTACTTGGATAACAAAAAATTTGACTACAGATAACAAGAAATTTGCTAGGAATAATAGAAAACTTTTCTAGGGGCAACAAAAAATTCTTTAGAGATAAAAACCAATTTTAAAAAAATTATACTACTTTGATAACAAAAATTTTGACTACAAATAACAAAAAATTGCTAAGAATAACAACAAAGTTTGCTATGGATAAAAATAAATTTTCTAGAGGTAATAACTAATTGTTTAAAAAATTATACTACTTGGATAACAAAAAGTTTGACTAGAGATAACAAAAAAATTGCTAGGAATAACAAGAAAAATTATTAGAGATAACAAAAACTTTGACTAGAGATAGCAAAAAAATTACTAGGAATAACAAAAAGTTTCTTTAGAGATAACAACTAATTAAAAAAATTATACTACTTGGACAACAACAAAATTGTCTAATCATAACCAGAGTAACAAGTTCGGGATTCGGCAACTTTGCTGGCTGGAAAAAATCGGAATTCGGAAAAAAAATTGAGAAAAGTCATGAAAAGATCGATAAATTTCGATCAAAGTTCGGTCAACTATTCGGAAATGATCGAAAAAAAGTCGGCAATATAAGTATACACACACACACACACACTCACACACACATATATATATATATATATATATATATATATATATATGCATATATATGCATGTATGTATACATATATATATGCATGCATGTATGCATATATATGCATGTGTATATATATAGATGAATGTATGTATGTACATACGTATATGATGCATGTAACTGTTATGGTCATAAGACATACAATCTTAGTGAGTAAAAATGTAGGAAAAGAAGTAAAAAATAGTTGAGAAATAATATAAACTGTCCAGAGGAGTGGGGGCTTTGAGGTTTAGTGTGTATTAGGAATTTTATTACATGGTTTGGTAAAAAAAGAGCAAACGACTTAAAAGAGAAAAATCATGAAAAGTCATGAAGAATCGTAAAAAATCGTATAAATCGTGAAAAAGTGGGATTAATCGTGAAAAGTTGTGAAAAATAAGCGATTGGCGTATTAATCGTTATGAATATTCGAGAGCCTATAACATCGTGAAAAATCGCCAATTTTTCGTAAAATTCGGAGAATTTTGTTACTATGGTCATAACAAAAAAAGTGTTAGGGATAACAAAAAATTACCTAGAGATAACAAAAAAAATTCTAGTGATAACAAAAAAATTTGCTAGAGATAACAAAATTTTTTTTAGACATAGCAACTAATTTTAATAAAAATATACTACTTGGATAACAAAAAAATTGACTAGAGATAACAAGAAATTTGCTCGAAATAGCAAAAAAAATTCTTTAGAGATAACAACCAATTTAAAAAAAATTATACTACTTTGCTAACAAAACATTTGACCACAGATAAAAAAATACTAAGAATAACCAAAAAGTTTGCTATGGATAAAAAAACTTTCTCTAAAGATAATAACTAAATTTTGAAAAAAATATACTAAGATAACAAAAAGTTTGACTAGAGATAACAAAAAATTGACTAGAGATAACAAAAAATTTGCTAGGTATAACAAGAAAAAAATTTAGAGATAACAAAAAAAATTTCTAGAGATAACAACTAATTTTAAAAAATATATACTACTTGGATAACAAAATTTTTGATCAGGGAACATAAAAAATTGTTAAGGATAATAAGAAAATTTGATAGGTATAACAAAAAAAATGACATCACTTCCCTCCTATTATTTGTATTAAATATATATATATATATATATATATATATATTTGAGATAAAAATAAACTAGTACAGAATTAGAAAAAAATCCATTCTAACAAGACCAATGTCATATTTTTTCTAATTAAATTTGTTCTTATCTCTAATGCAATTTGTTGCTTTTGTAAGAGAGAAAATTCAACGAATATGTGGGAAGCAGTAACACTAATTTTTAAAATTTAATTATTATTGCTAGTACAATTTTTTGTCCTTTTAGATCTAATTTATTGTTATCTCTAGTCTTATTTGTTATTATTAATATTTATTTGTTAAATTGTATATTATAATTGGACTTATTGTATCGTACTTTTTGTAAAAATATAATATTTTTTATTTTGTCAAAAAATACGATACTATTATAAAAATAACTGTTTGTTTTTCTCTCCTACCGCAACTCCCTCTTTTCCACTCTTATTTTACTTGCACGTGTCCCAATTCAAAGTAGGCATCGCAGACTGTTGTAGCAGCGCACACTGCTGTGGCGCTGTAGCACAGGAACTGCTGTAGCGTTGTATTGGGGACCGGTGCGCTAGAAGTTAAAATGAGTTGGTCATGCAGTGGACAGGAAAATTCATGTGCTCTATAATGATGCTTCTCTTCGATGCACTTGTATATACGGTTAATAATAATGGTCATTTTCTTTCCTACTCCACACAGCTATGAATGAACAAGTAGGACGGACGTGCTGGTTGGGGGTCCGTCTTTCACATCAAATCATCATCATCCAGCGGCTCGCCGCCTGAAAAACAGTGTATATCAAATGCAAAAGTAATCATCATACAGCTGCTTGGGTTTCTGGCTGGCTCCTTCCAATTAATTCCATGACTTCCTATGCGCATGGCATTGTTGGGATAAATGGAAAACTAATACACACCCACCAAACTACTGCCGCTTTAGAAAATCGACAATCGACATTTCTACAACTTGTATTGTCTCATGTTAGGCAATCGAGAGTGAAGTGCGGTGACAGTGGAGCAACAGCCACGAGTGTATAATAATAACATGCACCAAGATGACCTGCCATCATCCCCTTGGGTCTCTTTGCTGGGGGTTAGAATTTGAAACAAGTAGAAATCAACAGAAAAACAGTATAGTGACATATAGTGTGTTACTGAGTTGCCAGAGGTAACATCAGATTACCATATGTAAGGAGAGTGTAATAAAAGAGATAGTCTAGATAAAGAAAGGGGAGGCACTCCTTAACAAGCCTATGTGTTTTTAATCCAAAGCTTGATCTTTTTCTTTCAAGAAGTTGTCCATGGTGTAGTATCCGCGTCCCAGATCTGCTTCTCTAAAGCTCAACAAATGTGAGGCTTTGGGTTCTCTCATGATGACTCATATCCATGCATCAGTTGTAAGATAATTCAATGCCATAATAGGAATCAATAATATAGTCATGGATATATGATAAATTGTGTCAATTATTTTCAAAAGTTCTATAGTTTCTCTCTCTCTCTCCAAATCAGCCACATGATGATTGTTCAGATAACTTCCATGTTTGAGGTATTGGTAGAAATTGGTACTACGTTAATAATCCCTATGATGGTGTCTCTGTAAATATTGTTGGTGAGTTGTGGTATCCAATCATATTTTTTTCAAATCAGTCTACTGAATCTACATCCAAAAAGTATATGTTCATTATTCTCCATACTCTCTCTGTGAGAAGCACATAGTGGGTCCGTGGAAACCCCTCTTCCACCAGTTCTGACCAGTCAAGATCTTATTATGTCTTATGATCTAGATGTGTATGATGTATTTAGTAGGGCATTTAAGTTTCCATATTGGATCATAGGGACAATGAAATCGTATGTCACTAAAGAAAAAGTAGATGCATATGTGGGTATTTTTTTATCCAATTTCAATAACACCTTATTTCTGGTATCATGTTATAGGGTGAGGTTAATTTCATTAATTATTAATTGGTAAAGTGATCATCTATAAATATGTTGAAGTAATTTCTTCAATGTGAGTGGAGAAAGATCAGAGCATGTTCCACGGTGGTACAAAGGCTCTTATGTGGTATATCTGAGAAAGTCCTCAGGTTAAAAATCGTGCCTAATTTGTTTCATGGATCAAACCAAAAAGAAATTTTGTGTGTACAATAGGGAGGGGTAGTGGTAGAGTTATGTATGATGTATAGCGAGTCATTTAGATGCTTCTAGAGTGGTGAGATTTTTCTCTTATAGTTATTTTTCCATGGATTTTCCATGAATACTATTTCTTAAAGACATGTTTTCTCTATATTTATGTTTTATCACGCAACTGGGATGTCATATTAAGTATAAGACTGAGAGCATGAAGTTTTAAATCTATAATGCCCAATCATTGGTTTTTTTCGGTCTACATATGTGTTTCCAGATAACAAGATGTATTTCATGTCATTCAATAGTGTTTTCCAAAAGAAATCTACATCTAATCCTATCTATATGTTTTAGAACCTTAAAGGATAAAGGTATTCAGCTGAGATAATAAGTGACAAGTGGGGTGAAGGGAGTATTGAGTAAAGTGAGTCGGCCAAAAAGGTTGAGATGATGCATTCTCCATTAACTACGTATTCTCTTCAAGTTTGTGATAATAGAATTATAGCAAGATGTAGGCAGAGGGCAAGGAGAGAGAGAGGTAATCCAAGATATATGATGGGGGAAGTCTCCTTCTAGCATCAGAGTAGATGTATATATCTATCATGTTGTTCCTCTCTCATGCACATGCCCATATCAAAATTTTGTGGAGATTGATATTGAGTCCCGACGTATGTAAGAATATGCCAAGAATATGAATGATGTTGATGGTCTGAGTGTCAATGGGTTTGAGGAAGATGATGGTATCATTTGCATATTGTATGATATGTTCAATCCTAGATAAAAGACTCTCAATTAAGTTGGTCGTCGAAGCTACAGAGATCATGCAGGCAAGGATGATGGTAAAGGTAGCATGAAATTTGGTCTCCTCGACTAAGACCATTGAACTGGTGAAGTATCTGAAAATTGATCCATTGATGAGGGTAGAGAAATTATAGGAGCTAATACTTGATTTGATCCAATGATTCCATCTACTGTGAAATTGTATCCTTATAGATGGTCTAGGAGAAAACTCAAGTTTATGTTGTCAAAAGCTTTTTTGAAGTATAATTTCAAAGTGAGTAAAGGTATCTTTATTTTTGTAGGTATGCACCATTTCACTTACCATCAAGTAAGTATCACGTACACTTCTACCACAAATAAAAGAAGATTATTGCATTTGAATGATATCCAAGAGACTGTATTTCATACATGAGATAAGGGATTTGGTGACAATCTAATAAGACATGCTAATCAAGTTGATAGGTCGGAATTGGTTAACAAGGGTTCATTGTTTGACACCCTCAATGTGGGCAATGTAGGTTTTGTTGAGGGGTCTCATTTGTCAAGTGATGTCATTGTGAGAGTGTATGTATTGGAAAAAGTGAACAAAAGAGGTTCCGACGTGATCCTATATGTAATGGTATCATTCTTTACTTCTACCATCCAACCTAGGGGATTTCTTGTCTCCAAAAGATGGCATAGCCATCCTAATATCAGGTTTTGAGAAAGGGTCCACTAGGGTTATAGCCTTCCTAATCTTGTTAGGACATAGGATGTTGAAGTCCAAAAGGAGAGACAGTCCTAATATGGTTGAAAGGATCATAGAAGGTGTTAAAGGATAAGAGCATATGGTTTCTATCGGTGGTGTGTATCCCATCTGTAGAAAGGTTGTAGATGAGAAAGTATTCTTTTATATTTTTTGTAGATATCATGTAAGAATTTTGCGTTTGCCCCCCATCTTGTATCCATCTGATCTCAGCACATGGTTTCCACATCATTCCATTATAGGTGTCTAGGGATTCCCAATAAACTTTTAGGGCTTGTAATTAGGTATAGTAATTTGAAGGTTCTATATCAGAGAAGTAAAAGATAGTCTTGAACCTCTTTCATATTTCTAGTTGTATTCCTAAAATGAGCTTTGTTCCACTGACTCAGATGACATATGATGGGTTGGAGTCTATGGAGGATATGAAGTCATGTGGTGTCATGATTGTGTGGGTGTTCGATAGTTATTTAATAAAGTCAATATATGAAGGATGCTTAGTCCAAAAAATCTCAAAATGAAAAGTGTTAGGGTCCCATGCGATGAACTCATTGTTAAGGGATATAGGGAAGTACTCAGAAATAGGTCTATGATGATAAACAACATATTTGAAGGGAAAAATTTCATATCATGATTGTGGACAAAGGAATCTATCTACTCTAGCCCAAATATAACAATGGTTCCATGCATTGTTTTTATTGGTAGGAGAAAGGTCTATGAAGAGGTGGTCTTGTATGAAGGATTCAAAACTTTTGTCATATTGATGGTGTGACTAGGATATGTTTGAGTGAGATGAGTGTCTTGCATGAACATTCCTAATGAGACTAAAAAAACCCTATCAACTAAGGCTGAGTGTGATAGGCTTTGACTAGTTGTTATAGTTCAATGATAAAACCATCTTTATTGTGGCCCTAGTCACCATATTGACTTGTATATTGACATTCAAAGACATCTAGTGAATTTTTGAAGTGTAGGGTGATATTGTAAATTTATATATAGTGACTAATACAAAGTAAATAATGTGGGTCCCATCCAATATTAACCACACCACTAAGTCCAATCGTAGGTGTTTGTATTTATTCTATAATGTATGTACCTCCCATATTGTTAAATTGGAAGGAGGAGAGTTGTCTTAGGTTTGTGTATCGTGATCAAGTTGATTTTGTTTCCTCTAACAAACTTTTTGATATGTTTGTGTCTATTAGCACTTGATGCATAACAAAAATTCCATGTAGTGATAACCATCAAAGATATTATCCATAACAAAAAGGATAGAAGATAAAAGTGAAACAGTAAAATAGGTAGTCTATGTGATGGTCAGGTGTTTGATCTATTCCATAGCTAGTGCAAAGGATCTGCATTTGTGCCATCCCTGTTCATATTCAAGTTTGATAATTTCTATGTTTGTGTCAAATAGAGAGTCAAATTTGATACAAAAAACTTATATCAAAGATGTAAAAGTCTATTCCATTATCCCAAGAAGCAATAGATTGGCATCGCCTAACACAAAAAATTAATTGTGTGACAAATGCTCAAAGATGGGGGTAGCCGTACATGTTTCATCTACTGCAAAGAAAGTGCTCTTCTTCTGCCGCTCTAGTGTGCTATCTGAGAAAATGTGTGGGGGTTTGTGTGGTCCATATATTTACTTTTGTGGAAGTGTTTTGGTCTATGGTGATTTTTCTTGACTTCCTCTATGATCTCTAATTGGAGGACCTCCACCACATCTCTGACTTATTTTCTCTATGGTGAAATGAAGACAGTTGGTACCTAATCATCATGATTATTATTATTGTTGAACCTATGAAGGCATGTAGCGTATGGGTCATGGTTTTGTTGACGTGTTGTCTGAAAAGGTGGTTTTTTAGGTTGTGACCTCTTGTTTTGGTGAATAGAGGGGTGTATTTGGATGAGTCTTATAAAAAATATGAGGCCTATTTAGGTTGGAAAGGGGGTTGTGGTTGATCTTTTCTAACCCATACATGATATTTACTATGATGTTCATTCTTGGTGGCTTCTTCGTATCTTTAGGGTTAAACCACAATGTATGGTGATCTGCAAGATCAGAAAAGATGGACTGAGAGTGATATGGGTTCTCTCCAATTAGTTGGACTGTGTGCATAGTCTCACCATTCTTGATTTTGATGGAACCATGTAGCCTAATTTCTTTAGTGATAGAGAACACAGAAAAGGCATTTACATAATTGGTGGTATAATGTTTCTTTGAATAGATAAGTTTAAATTGACTCCTATATCAGAAGTGCTATTTTTAAAAGCTCTACATCCTAGAGGTGTAGTGGGAGATTTTGAATGGAACTCATCCTATTGGTGTAGTGGGAGGTTTTGAATGGAAAGTCATCATGATACACATTTAGGTTCCATCTTCGTACCCATGTTTGCAAAAACAAATTGGTGATGTGTGCTCAGACAACACTATTTCCACAAGGTATGGTGATGGTGACTTCAATTAGGTTGTCATATTTAGTACCTTGTGGAAGGGAGTATAGAATTTGATCCTTAGAGAGAATCTTGGGCTTGAGAATGGTGCATCTAGGGAGGAAAAGAGAAATATCTAGGGTAACATCCATCATAAGGACCACTTGGTTATCTATATTGTCTTGGATATTGACCAAAATGCTACAGCCAGAAAGGGCTTTGATGAGTCTCACGTAATTGTTAGGGAGTTCCATAATGGATAATGTTTCAAAAGTCTCTTGGGAGGGATCCATGTGCAATGAGTAAGAGGGTGGTATATGCTGACAGGTGTTGTGATCTAGGTACATGGGGGTTGTATCTTTTGAGTTAATGATGGGAGTGGGGATATATCGCAATGGTTAGGGTAGGGTGTGTGAAAAGTATATATGTGTGGTGTCTGGGATAGGTGTTCATAAATGGTTGGAGAGGCAAGTTGGCACCCAGGTATACGGAGCCATATCTGGTAATAGCACGTCTTGACAAAGTAGCTTACAAGTTAGAGCTACCGTCAGAGTTGCACAGGTTACATCTGGTGTTCCATGTCAGTATGCTAAAGAAAAGTCATCCAGGCACAAAGACAGTGATACAACTTGTTGTGGTTGAGCTGGATGAAGATGTGACCTACGAGGAAGGTCCGGTGTTGATCCTTGATAGAAGAGTGAAGAAGCTGAAGAGGAAGGACCTGGTGCTTGTGAGGGTTCTTTGGCATCATCGTGGTGATGAGGAAGCCACATGGGAGCTCGAGGAAGAGATGAGGAGGAAGTATCCCTCGCTTTTCTCTTCGGCTTTCGGGGGCAAAATCCTTTTGTAGGGGTTTATGGCTTGTAAGGATCTTGACCTCCATTTTGGGCTTACCCTATTTTCTTTGCCTAAACCTTATGCTTAGATGTTAGCTAATTGCCTGAGTTGTGATTAGGGTTTGTTTGTGCTTTATTGAGAGGTAGAGGTGCAACTTGCAAATTACCCATGTTCTACGGTTGGTGTGCAAGTTTGTCACCTTGATAGATGTCTTTCTCTCTCCTTGCATCCTCTTGGGTTGAGAGGATGGGTTGGGCACCTTGCTTGAGTTGTTTTGGGCCTCATTGAGCTTGTTTAAGCTTGGGCTTGTTGTTGGTCTTGAAGACCTTCCTCCTTGCTTGAGTGTGTCGAGCAAGGGAGATCTTGGTGCCTTGTATCGGCTAGGGAGTATCGGTCATGGTGTGTCAGGTTGCCATGTTGGGTGACACACACCCTCTTGACCTAGCCTCTTTTGTGTCACCATCTTTGGACAAGTGGTCGTTGCTTTGCTAAGTTGGTGGGAAGTCGTGGACAAGTGGCTTGGAGTGCTAGCATGTGGCATAACCCTTGGACAAGTATGCTAGGGGCGGGTGCCACCTCTCCTTGCTCTTCTCCTTCACCCCTTAGTATATACACAATCCCCCCTTGCTTGCTAGGGCTCTTTGGTTCCTTTAGTTGCTTCCCTTCCTTTAGTGGTTGAGCTAGGAGAAGAGTGGAGCAAGTGGTGGCTGATACAGCTGGTGTCTTGGGCGACACACCTTGCTAGCTTATCCCTTTCCTTCTCTTATGGTAGGTATCTCTCCCTTTCTTTGGCATCTTCTTCTTCTTCTTCCTTCTCTTCGTCCATGGTGGCTACAAGTTGTTCTTCTTTGTGTTGGTTGAAGATTGTGCCTTGGAGCTTGGAGCTTAGTGCTAGAAGTGTGGATCTTTAGAGCTTGAGGTGGGTTACATAACTCCTACCCTAGCTATATTACCTTCTCTTTATGTTGCTTGTTTATGTGTTATCTTGATCGGCCATGCTTATCTTGTTGGTAATATATTTGCTCTAGTATGTGCCTTGATCTTGTTGGATATGGGGACATGGTTATGTTGCTTAGATGTGCTCTTGGACCTTGTTGGCCGAACCATTGGACTAGGGTTCCTTGGGTAAAACCCCTCTCTCTTGGTTGTTGAGAGGTGAGCCTAGGGTTTCCTAATTCCATGGTGCATGTAGTGTGTTATTGGGGAAAAACCCCTTTCTTTCCTTGGTCTTGAGAAGTGAGCTCAAGCTTTAGTTGTGTGGGCAAAACCCCTCTCACTTAGTTGTTGAGAGGTGAGCCAATTCTCTTGATCTATTAGGGTTTCTTGGTGGCGGTCTTGAGGATGAAGATGACCAACCCATCATGTTCCTTGAACCCTTCCACAATATCCCTTTGATGTGTTCTACCCGATATCCCTCTTCTAGGGATGCGTCTTGGACGATATGCTAAGTGGTGTTCTATTGACCCTTCTGAACGATATGAACCTCTACCCAAGATGATGTTGTTAGGCGATATGCCTTTGACCGATATGGACCCTTTTCCTTAGAGGGAGTTGTTGGGCGTTATGCCTTTGGTCTATACGCTTGGTAGACATCCCTAGTTTGAATGATAGGCTACCATGGGCACCATGGTGTCATTTGATGGATGGCAATAGTGTACCTTGGGTGGTATGAGAGTTTCCTTGAGAACCATGTTGTGCTAGCCAAGGGGTTGCTTGTTGGGCGGCAGGGTTTTGACCTTGGGTGTTATGGCTGTGGGTGACACGGTCTTAATGGTTGCGCGATATGGAAACCCTAACCCAAGATTAGGTGATAGGGTGTCTTGTTCGATAGGGTAAAGGTGCCGCATGATAAACTCTTGTACCTGATGTCTGATACCCTCTTGGTGCATGGTTGTACGACACAATGTTACACGTGATGGTTCTGCCCGATATGATGTTGTGCATTTGAGCGTTACATGTTGGTTCTCAGTTGTTGCCCGACATGATGTCTTGGGCATTGCACTTCACGAAGTGCTGGTCATTATCAACTTGCTTGTGGTTCTGCCTGACACAGTGCCTTAGTGATTGGGGTGATACAAAGTGGACGATAGGGTTTGCTACCTTGGGCATCACAGGTTGTGTGTTGCCCGATACTAAGGTGACAATGGTTGGTCGATATGGTTGTATCCCTAGATAGGTGCTGTTCGATACAGTAGGTGGTGAAGAGTTGCATGCTTAACCGATATAGTGATGTGCGTCACACTCTTTGGTGAGAGACGTTGTGCCTTTGGTGAGGCTATTCCTTACCTGAGATGCTTTTGGTGAGGGTTGTCTCTTACCCGATACACCTATAGTGAGGTTTGTACCTTGTGTTCGATTGGTAACCCTAATGCTTTTTGTGCTTTGATACATGAGGTTGTTATGCTTTGATATATATATATATATATATATATATATATATATATATATATATATATATATATAAGATTGCTATGCTTTGATATAGTCATCAATGTTGCATGGTTGACTCTCATAATAAAGCAAAGAGTTGTAAATGTCCTTGTACAAATATCATTGCTCCTTTGTGATTTCACTAACCATGCAGGAGACAGTTGTACGATGAGGCCATGGTAATGGCATAATAGTGATATGATGTTGAACATCAAGAGTTATGATGAACCCATTGATATATGATGGGTGTTACCCATGGAATGGCAATGTATGCCTTTATGATGGGATTGAGTCACAGTGATGTTGATCCTTGAGATGGATCTTGATGATTGTCAAGAGGCCAAGTGGTAACATGTGATGTTGGATCCTTGTGATGGATCATGATGATTTTGATGGCTTTGAGAATAAGAGTGAAAATGTAACACCTGATAATGAGATCTATGTTGTTTACTTGTGTTTTAGTTTACATGTTACCTAACTTGGTTGAATCTTGCAATCCACTTAAAATGTATAAATTAATTACAGATGAACCTTTCATGTAGTTTGCCCTGGCCATAGATCCATCATCGTCAGTAGATGGTGATGGTGAAATAGGTTTATCCTGCGGGATTACCTAGAGTGCATATTGTTGAATATGCGGGATTTCTCCTAACCAAAAATAGGAGGATTAGAGTGCAACTGTGGTTGTGGACTCAAGATGTGTATAAGAGCATGGTGAACAGGCCCATGGCTCAGTATGATGGAGCATGAATGCGTTCATAGCTCAGGAGCATGGTAAATAGGCATGTGGCTCATGATAAACTACCGTTGTGACCTGTACCAAGACGGGCTAGAGGAAAGGGTAGCCTGTAGAGCTAACCCTATGGCTGAGGCCACTTAAGCAAGAGACTGTGGTCCTACTTTGGATATCATGCACTAACCACGAGGAGGTGAGGTCGTGGAGTCCGACTCTCCCATTGACCTTGTATGGCACTGGTTTTGGGCTTCGCAGCCGAAGGTTGGATTTGAGCGGGATGGCTCACTTCCTTAGGGCATAATAAAATTGTAATCTAGCTGAATAGTATATACTACTTAGGGCAAAACATGAAACATTGGTTGAGGCCTTGCTTGTATAGTTTCCCTAGTTATATCTTGTAGTTATTTGTACATTCTTCATATCTTGTGATAAGTTCTTATAAAGCTTATCTTATCAATCATCTTCCATAAAGAAATATCTGGTTATATGCCTCCTGGATATCTTGGTAAGCTGTTAATAAAGTTAGTTTTGTTCAATATGCCATATATATGAGCTGCTTATATCAATTATGTGCTTTATCTGTTCTAGCTCTCCATTGAGGTTTTATAGTTCGGTGGGGAGCTATGTTTCTCACTGGGACTGTGTATCTCACCCTGTTGGTTTACAACCTTTTTAGGTGATCGTGCTAGACATGGTGGTGGTCGTGAGGTTGTGTCCGAGCAACAAGAAGAACAGTAGGAGGCAAGAGATGGATATGCTATTGTTTTGGTTGTTTTGTAATAGAGTCCTAGAGTCATCTGTGTGCACTCAGGTCCTTGGAGGTGTTTGGACGACATTTTATGATGTATAGCTGATATAGCTTGTTTATCCTACTGATGGCCTGGTATGGTCTGTTTTGTATATAAATAGGTGATGAACTCTATGTAACAACTGATTCCTATAAGTTGTGGACATGTATCAAGGGTTATGTATGTTTATATAACATGTTTCCTTGCAGGATAAGGATCTGGATGTAATAGTTCCTTTATTTATCTGCTTTCCGCAATCAGTTTTGATTTACCCATGTTTTTGGTAATATGTGGTTTAAGGATGTTCCGCACGTTTTCGCATGGCATTTCATTTTCTATGTGATAGCGGGATCTCACAATAGGTTTTGGTATCAGAGCTCTAGGTTTGCTGAGTTTATAGGGATCTAGGACTAGGTTTTGTGTCTGTTCTTGTGATTTTTCCAGATTTTCTCATAATAACCTTCTGCCCCCAATAGAAGATAAAGCTAAAAGATGTCTGGAAATCACGAAGAACATGCTGCTGAGAGCAGTGATGCTGCATCTGTTGATGGAGAATGAGTGCAGGAACATGAAGATCGGGTGTCTGAGGTCCCCCAAATCGACCCAACCATTCTCGAGAATCCTGTCTACCAGCACCTCATGGGACAGGTCATGGCTACGATGAATCACATGGTGGATAGATTGCCAGTGCCTCCGCCAAGAGCACATGCTCCCCATGGTGAATCTTCAGGTATTGGGAAGACCTTTGAGTGGGTTCATCGAGTCGGAGCTTCGGATTATGCTGGAATGGCTAATCCAGCGGATGTATATATGTGGCTAACAAGTCTTGAGAAGGCCTTCTGGATCCTTGACATCCCCTAAGCAGTCAAAGTCAAGCACGATGTCTACATTTTGAAAGGTAGTGCTGGCCACTAGTGGGCCATCGAGGAGGAGAAGGGACCCAGTGAGGTGATCTGTTGGGACGTCTTCCGGCGAGAGTTCATGAGTTGATACTTCCTGAAGATGTATCTGGACAGGAAGATCAACCAGTTTGAGCGTCTACACCAAGGATCGATGAGCATCACCGAGTATGAAGCCAAGTTTATGAACCTGGTGAGGTTTTGTCCTCACATGGCGGCAACAAATGATGAGAGGATCAGACGTTTTGAGAAAGGTTTGAGTGTCGAGCTGTGGACACCTGCTACTGCTTTGGAAAACCGAGAGTTGTTTGCCACATTTTTAGAGTCAGTCTGAAGGATGGAACAGTCAGTCTGAGAGAAGAGAGAGGCTATGACCAAGAAAAGGCCTGCTCATTTTCAGAAATAGAGGTTTGACAGCTACAAGAAGCTGAGGTTTTTTGCACCTTCTGTGAGGCCAGGTTCTAGTGCACCATCGCAGTGGTCACCAAGTAAAGGAAGAGGGTTTGGTTATTCACCATCCAGAGCTTACAACATACCTTCAGTAACAGTGATAGGGCCATGTAGGCCGTAGATAGAAGAAAGTTCATTTTATCACTGTGGACAGACTGAGCATTTGAAGTCAAATTGCCCAAGGAGAGATGTCAAAGTGACATAGAAACCGAGACATAGTCAATAAGGTTCAGAAAGATAGTAGTTTAGTGGCGCCAGAGGGTGAGGATGCGGTCAAGCATCGCAAGCTGGATCGTCTGCTCAAGGAAGTAGAGGACGTAGACAGCAGGCAACAACTCAATTCTATGCTATGAGTCAGTCGGAAGCGATAGTCAACCCGCGAGTGGTGGCAGGTCAGATGGAGTTATTTCATTCTGATTTGTCTTCTTCTTTCTTTGTATCTATTCTGGTTGACCCGGGTGCAACACACTCTTTTATCACTCGTAGTATGCTCGATATAGTCTTTTACCTGTTAGTTGTAAGAAAGATAGCTTGTTGTTAGAAACCCCTCTTGATGGTTCCTCGATGCTTCAAGAGGTGTGTCCATCTTGTATTCTATCCAATTTGGGACACAACATACAAGTGGATCTTATACCACTTGATATGTATGGATTTGATGTAATCCTTAGGAAGGATACCCTAGAGATGTATAAGGTTGTGCTGGACTGTGGTTCCAATAAAGAAGTGTTTGCTGATGACGGTGAGAAGTGGATCTTCCAAGGAGATAGGAAGATTCTTCCGACATGTTTGGCATCAGCTATGGTGGCAGAGAAGTTTTTGCGGCAAGGTTGTAGAGCATTTTTGGCTCATGTTGTGGATACCAAAGCAAAGGGTCCTAACCTTAAGTAGGTGCCTGTTGTCTGAGAGTTTGCAGATGTGTTTCCTGATGAGTTTCCCAGTGTTCCCCCACCTCCAGAGATTGACTTTGAGATCAATTTGGTACCAGGGACAAACCTGTTGCTCAAACACCGTACAGGATGACTCTAGCGGAGATGGTAGAGCTAAAGAAGCAGTTACAGGAGTTGCTGAATAAAGGTTTTATCAGACCGAGCACATTGTCGTGGGGTGCTCCAGTCCTGTTCGTAAAAAAGAAGGATGGATCGATGCGTCTGTGCATAGATTATCGGCAGTTGAACAAAGTTATGATAAAAAACAAGTATCCTTTGCCATGGATAGATGATCTGTTTGATCAGTTGTGTGGGGCTACAGTGTTCTCAAATATCGATCTACGATATGGATATCATCATTTGAGGATTAGGGATGATGAAATACCAAAGTCAGCTTTTAGAATGAGGTATGGTCACTTTGAGTTCGTGGTTATGTCGTTTGGGCTAACCAATGTGCATGCTACTTTTATGGACCTGATGAACAGAGTGTTTCATCCGTTTCTAGATCAATTTGGTGTGGTCTTCATAGACGACATCTTGATCTACATTCGGGATAGTCAAGAACATGAACGACATCTTCGACAAGCATTGACTCTCCTTCGCTAGCATCAGTTGTATGCCAAGTTCAGTAAGTGTGAATTCTGGTTGAAAGAAGTGACTTTCTCGGGTCATGTGATATCTACAGAAGGAGTTAGAGTGGACCCCAAGAAGGTGGAGTCAATTGTAGACTAGGAGCAACCAAAAATGCCGACTAAAGTCCGTAGTTTTCTGGGTTTAGCAAGATACTACTGAAGGTTTATAAAGGACTTCACTGTGATCGTGTTGCCGTTGACGAAGTTGACCAGGAAGGATGTACCTTTCATTTGGGATGATCGTTGTCAGCAAGCCTTTCAGAGCTTGAAGGAGAAGCTGACTAGTACTTCAGTGTTGGTATTTCCAGAGCCTAGGAAGGGCTATGTTGTTTTTTGTGATGCTTCCAAGAAAGGCTTAGGTTGTGTGCTGATGTAGGAAAATCATGTAGTTTCTTTTGCTTCGTGATAACTTAAGAAACATGACGAGAGATATCTGACACATGATTTGGATATGGCAGTGGTGGTCCATGTGTTAAAGATATGGATACACTATATTTATGGGGAAGTGTGTCAGATCTTTACAGATCATAAGAACATGAAGTATATCTTCTCGCAGAGTGAACTGAACATGCGATAGCATTGCTGGATGGAGCTGATAAGTGATTATGATTGCACCATCGAGTATCATCCTGGTAAGGCGAATGTAGTAGCTGATGTGCTTAGCCGGAAGTCTTCTTATCTTCCTACGAAGAAGGCACAGTTGAGTTCTTTGATATACCATAGGAAGGATATGCTCGTCTCTTTATGACAGATGAATGTACAATTCGAAGTGTCCTTGTTGGCAGGATTGTTGGCACAGATGCAAGTGAAGCCTACGCTGAGGCAGAAGATGAAATAAGCACAGCAGGAAGATATTGTAGTACAGTTGATCAGATAAGAGCTTGGCAGCAAGAAGCAAGATGGCTTCCATGAGTACGAGGATGGACTAGTTTGTTATCATAACAGGATGATGGATCCCAATGTTGATGATCTGAGGAAGTTAGTGCTCAAGGAAGCATACACGTCAATGTATTCTATGCATCCAGGTGTCACCAAGATGTATCATAATATGAAGGACCTGTATTGGTGGCCTGGTTTGAAGAGAGACGTGGTTGAGTTTGTGGCTAAGTGTGCGGTATGCTAGTAGGTTAAGGCTGAGCATCAGAAGCCGGTAGGTACGTTGCAACCCATGCTGATACCGCAGTGGAAATGGGATCATATAACCATGGATTTCGTAGTTGGTCTCCTGAGGACAGCTAGGAATTATGATTCCATTTGGGTGATAGTGGATAGGTTGATGAAGTCTGCTCATTTCATACATGTGAAAACAACATATACAATAGAGAAGCTTGCTCAGGTGTATGTGGATGAGATAGTGCATTTGCATGGTGTGCCAGTAACAATAGTCTCTAACAGAGGTCCTCAATTCATGAGTCATTTTTGGGAACAGTTGCACAAAGCGTTGGGAACACAGTTGAGGTTTAGTACCGCTTTCCACCCATAGACAGATGGACAGTCTGAAAGGACTATTCATACTTTTGAAGATCTTCTCCGAGCTTATGTTTTGTAGTTCCTAGGCAGTTGGGAAGAGCATCTCAGTTTGATAGAGTTCGCCTACAACAACAGTTACCAACGAAGTATCGACATGGCACCTTATGCGGCTTTGTATGGAAGAAAGTGCAGATCTCCTTTATGTTGGTATGAGTCTGGTGAGTATCAACTTCTGGGTCCTGAGTTAGTACAACAAATGATAGAGAAGATCAAGGTGATACAACAATAGTTGAAAGCGGTACAGGATAGACAAAAGTCTTATGCAAATAATCATCGATGACCTCTGGAGTTCCATGTGGAAGACAAGGTGTATCTCAAGGTCTCACCATGGAAAGGCGTACTGAGGTTTGGTCAGAAAGGCAAGTTGGCACCCAGGTATACAGGGCCATATCTAGTAATAGCACATGTTGGCAAAGTAGCTTACAAGTTAGAGATACCGTCAGAGTTGCATAGGTTACCTCCGGTGTTCCATGTCAGTATGCTGAAGAAAAGTCATTGAGGCATAGAGACAATGATATAGCCGGTTGAGGTTGAGGTTGAGCTGGATGAAGATGTGACCTACGAGGAAGGTCCGGTGTTGATCCTTGACAGAAGAGTGAAGAAGTCGAAGAGGAAGGACCTGGTGCTTGTGAAGGTTCTTTGGAATCATCGTGGTGATGAGGAAGCCATGTGGGAGCTCAAGGAAGAGATGAGGAGGAAGTATCCCTCACTTTTCTCTTCGGATTTTTGGGGCGAAATCCTTTTGTAGGGGTTTATGGCTTGTAAGGACCCTGACCACCATTTTGGGCTTACCCTGTTTGCTTTGCCTAAACCTTGTGCTTAGATGTTTGCTAATCACATGAGTTGTGATTAGGGTTAGTTTGTGCTTTGTTGAGAGTTTGAGGTGCAACTTGTAAATTAATCAAGTTCTAGCATTGGTGTGCAAGTTTGTCACCTTGAGAGATATCTTTCTCTCTCCTTGTATCCTCTTGGGTTGAGAGGATGGGTTAGGCACCTTGCTTGAGTTTTTTTGGGCCTCGTTGAGCTTGTTTAAGCTTGGTCTTATTGTTGGGCTTGAAGCCCTTCCTCCTTGCTTGAGTGTGTCAGGCAAGGGAGAGCTTGGTGCCTTGTATCAGCCAGGGAGTATCGGCCATGGTGTGTCGAGTTACCAGGTTGGGCGACACACACCCTCTTGACCTAGCCTCATTTGTGTCACCATCTTTGGACAAGTGGTCGTTGCTTTGCTAAGTTGGTGGCAAGTCATGGACAAGTGGTTTGGAGTGCTAGCATGTGGCATAACCCTTGGACAAGTATGCTAGGGGTGGGTGCCACCTTGCCTTGCTCTTCCCCTTCACCCCTTAGTATATAAATGATCTCCCCTTGCTTGCTAGGTCTCTTTGGTTCCTTTAGTTGCTTCCCTTCCTTTGGTGGCCGAGATAGAAGAAGAGTGGAGCAAATGGTGGCCGATACAGCTGGTGTCTTGGGCGACAAACCTTGCTAGCTTATCCCTTTCCTTCTCTTGTGGTAGGTATCTCTCCCTTTCTTTGGCTTCTTCTTCTTCTTCTTCTTCTTCCTTCTCTTCGGCCATGGTGGTTACAAGTTGTTCTTCTTTGTGTTGGCCGAAGGTTGTGCCTTGGAGCTTGGAGCTTGGTGCTAGAAGTGTGGAGCTTTAGAGCTTGACCTGGGTTACAATACTCCTACCCTAGCTATATTACCTTCTCTTTATGTTGCTTGTTTATGTGCTATCTTGATCGGTCATGCTTATCTTATTGGTAATATATTTTCTCTAGTATGTGCCTTGATCTTGTTGGATATGGTGACATGGTTATGTTTTTTAGATGTGCTCTTGGACCTTGTTTGCCGAACCATTGGACTAGGGTTCCTTGGGCAAAACCCCTCTCTCTTTGTTGTTGAGAGATGAGCCTAGGATTTCCTAATTCCATGGTGTGTGTAGTGTGTTCTTGGGGCAAACCCCCTTTCTTTCCTTGGTCTTGAGAAGTGAGCTCAAGATTTAGTTGTGTGGGCAAAACCCATCTCACTTAGTTGTTGAGAGGTGAGCCAATTCTCTTGATCTATTAGGGTTTCTTGGTGGCGGTCTTGAGGATCAAGATGACCAACCTGTCATGGTCCTTGAACCCTTGCATGATACCCCTTTGATGTGTTCTGCCCGATATCCCTCTTCTAGGGATGAGTCTTGGGTGATATGCTAATTGGTGTTCTGTTGATCTTTATGACCGATATGAACTTCTACCCAAGATGATGTTGTTGGGCGATATGCCTTTGACCGATATGGACCCTTTTCCTTAGAGGGAGCTGTTGGGCATTATGTCTTTGGTCAATATGCTTTCTAGACATCCATAGTTTGAATGATAGGCTACCTTGGGTGCCATGGTGTTATTTGATGGATGGCAGTAGTGTGACTTGGGCGGTATGAGAGTTTCCTTGGGCACCATGTTGTGCTAGCCAAGGGGTTGTTTGTTGGGCGGCAGGGTTTTGACCTTGGGCGTTATGGTTGTGGGTGACACGGTCTTGATGGTTGCCAAGTATGGAAACCCTAACCCTAGCTTAGTTGATAGGGTGTCTTGGCCAATAGGGTAAAGGTGTTGCCCGATACACTCTTGTACCTAATGCCCGAAACCCTCTTGGTGCATGGTTGCATGACACAGCGTTACACGTTATGGTTCTGCCCGATATGATGATGTGCTTTTGAGCGTTACATGTTGGTTCTCAGTTGTTGCCCGACATGATGTCTTGGGCGTTGCACTTGAGGAAGTGCTACTCATTATCAGCTTGCTTGTGGTGCTGCCCGGCACAGTGCCTTAGTGGCTGGGGTGATACAAAGTGGACGATAGAGTTTGCTACCTTGGGCGTCACAGGTTGTGTGAGGTCTGATACCAAGGTGATAGTGGTTGGTCGATATGATTGTAGCCCTAGATGGGTGCTGGCCGATACAGTAGGTGGTGAATAGTTGCATGCTTAACCAATATAGTGATGGGCGTCACACTCTTTGGTGAGAGACGTTGTGCCTTTGGTGAGGCTATTCCTTACCCGAGATGCTTTTGGTGAGGGTTGTCCCTTACTCGATACACCTATAGTGAGGGTTGTACCTTGTGTTCAGTTGGTAACCCTAATGCTTGTTGTGCTTTGATACATGAGGTTGTTATGCTTTGATATATATATATATATATATATATATATATATATATATATAAGAATGCTATGCTTTGATACACTCATCAATGTTGCATGGTTGACTCTCATAATAAAGTAAAGAGTTGTAAATGTTCCTTGTACGAGTATCATTGCTCCTTTGTGATTTCACTAACCATACAGGAGACAGTTGTACAATGAGGCCATGGTAATGGCATAATAGAGATATGATGTTGAACATCAAGAGTTATGATGAACCCAGTGATATATGATGGTTGTTACCCATGGAATGGCAATGTGTTCCTTTATGAGGGGATTGAGTCCCAGTGATGTTGATCCTTGAGATGGATCTTCATGATTGGCAAGAGGCCAAGTGGTAACATGTGATGTTGGATCCTTGTGATGGATCAAGATGATTTTGATGGCTTTGATAATAAGAGTGACAATGTAACACCTCATAATGAGATATATGTTGTTTACTTGTGTTTTAGTTTACATGTTACCCAACTTGGTTGAATCTTACAATTCACTTAAAATGTATTAATTAATTATAAATGAACCTTTCATGTAGTTTTCCATGGCCATAGATCCATCATCGTCAGTAGCTGGTGATGGTGAAACAGGTTTATCCTGTGGGATTACCTCGAGCGCATATTGTTGAATATGCGGGGTATCTCCTAGCCAAAAATAGGAGGATTAGAGTGCAACTGTGATTGTGGACTCAAGATGTGTATAAGAGCATGGTGAATAGGCCCATGGCTCAGTGTGATGGAGCATGAATGCGTTCATGGCTTAGGAGCGCGGTAAATAGGTCTGTGGCTCATGATAAACTAGCGTCGTGACCTGTACCAAGATGGGCTAGAGGAAAGGGTAGCCTACGGAGCTGACCCTGTGGTTGAGGCCACTTAAGCAAGAGACTGCAGTCCTACTTTGGATATCATGTACTAAACAAGAGGAGGTAAGGTCGTGGAGTCTGTCTCTCCCATTGACCTTGTATGGCACTGGTTTTGGGCTTTGCATCCGAAGGTTGGATTTGATAACACCCAAATATGCACATATTGTCCATGCATTTCATCTATGGTTTCATGTCACTTTAGTCTTAATTTGCCCAATAGTGCTCATGTTTTGTTACCTTTTATCTTCCCATAGGTAGTGTAGTTAAAATAGCCAATAATGTAGCTAAACAACCTTGTTGGACTTGCAAGCTCTGAAGACAGATGAACGACCTCTTTTACTCTCTCTGCTAAACTGAGGCCCAGTGAATTATACTGCCTAAAATTTTGTATAACGATCATTGATGTCTTATAACTCTGGGCCCAGTTTAACTCTCTGACCAATTGCTTTCGTGGTCTAATTCACTTTGTACATCTATGCTCAACCCATTTGATTTAATCTCAATTTTATTTGGATTTATCTTATTTGTCTAGGTCTTTTTGGGCCCATAGCCAATGGGTTGGCCCTTTTATATCCATGTGCGGCTACAGTTCCCATGATTCTCCTCTTCCTCCCTCAACCCTAGCCACAAACACCCGCGGTTCCCTATCCAGACCACGATTTACAGGACATCGGCCCAAAGTCTTCTTTCTAACCAACATCACGCCCGCGATCTTTATCACGACTGTGTCGCCATCGACTCCCGCCACAACCTTGCATCTGCCCATGACCTTGATCACGACCACGATCTTGATCGCGACCCCTTCTCTACCATGACCATACCCTCTCTGATCGCCTGCAGTCGACATCAGCAACCTTTCTGCCCCCTGCCACACTGTGCCTTTTCTTCCTCTCTGTCATTCGCGACTAGCATCTCCACCTACAACTCACGCCTCCCACCATCATCTCCATCACAGTAGCCTCACCTGCACCCTAAGCCGCGACCTATCACCCTCATGATCGCGAATGCAATCTTCCATGATCACGACCTCAATGTTTCTTTCTGCCCACAATTTTCTTTCTTCCAATGACCGCGGCCTGTCTCCCGTCCACGACTCTAAGGGCACCTGCTTCCCTCATCCATAGTCCACCTCCAAGGCAACCCACCGTAAGTCCTCCATCACCGTTGACCATCCACCTGCAACTGGGTCTGCCCTTACGCCTTGCCACTGCCCCCTCTGCACACCAACGCCATCATCCACACACACAACAATAACAACGACCAAGGTGAAGAGAGGGAACCGTGCACAAGAGCCAAGTAGGGAATGACCGCGACCCCCAGGAGAGAAGACCATGACCAGCCCAAGGGGACCACGGTCACTGTAACATCCCTAACCTGGGATATGAGTCAACCCTAGGTGTTTTGCCTAAATATGTAATTAAATCCTTGTGATTAACTCTGAGCATGTAATTAAGTTTCTCAGAAACGTATATTTCAGTATTTGCTCCTTTTTATTTAAAGTTGTAGCATTGTTTTGATATACAGGGACCTATGTGCAATTTACCCAGTTAAAAGGGTTAGCTTGCAATTTGCACATGATGAGATGTTCCTCTGATGTTGAGACATCATGAGAATCTCTTTGGCAAAGTTTGAGGGATTTCCCAAGCTAGAGCACCAAGGTGCAGTTGTGGAAGCAATCTCAGGGCTTGAAACCCTAATTTGGGGTAAAATGCAATTTACCCAAATGATGGGATGCAATTTGTAAAGAATGTCATCTAAAGTATCTTTTTAGACTCTTGCCATCATTTAGAGAAGAAATGATGAGGAATTCACCTCAATTGAGTTATCAAGTTAAGAAATAGGCTTTGTGATCGAATAATCAGGGTATATGTGTAATATCCCTTTAAGTATGAACTTTATTATTAGATTGTTCTTCCTTGCCTTCTTTTCTATAACATTAAGACAAGGTTTGTCCTTAGAATAAAGAGGAAGGGACGAGCAAGTAATAAAGGAAGGACTTAGTTGGAATTAAGGGAAACTTATGAACCAATGTTGAAAATCCTACCCCATGTATATAAGCCCTCCTTCCCTTAGTTGCAAGGGAACTTAACCTTCGTTCCCTTACTGTTTCATTTCACCAAAGACGACCAAGGACTGCCTTGGAGCTAAGGGGGACGACCAAGGGGTGCAAGGTAGGTTTAAACCCCTCTTCTTGCCTAATTCCATGGTTAAAACTCAAATTCAAGGTCAGCTTCATGGCTAATTCTCGAAATCCTATCTTTCTAGCCGTCTCTTTTCATCCTTCCTTGGAGTTTTCACCTTGGCCAACCTGTAAGAACTCAAGGACGCCATTAGAGCTTGGAGCTTGAAAGCTTGGAGCTCAAGAAGCAAGCTTTAGGCGGGTTTTATAACTCTAAACCTATGCTTTACTATGTGCATCTTTATATGCGATTTGATGATAGCTCTTAGTATTTCCCTACTTTTCCCTGCTATTTTGCAAGCAAACCCGTGGGATTTCTGTACTGTTCTTGAGCTAGAAGATGAAGGCGTGATTTCCAAGAAAAACCCACCGCTTTTCTTTTCCTTAAACGGTCCTAACAGTTTGCTCTCTCGGACTCAAGACCGCGAGGTGAGCAAACGGTCTCGAGACCGTGAGAGGGCTCGCGGTCTCAAGACCGTTTGGCCCCGTTGTCCGAGCATGGACCGTATAAGAAACCTGTTCCTAATTATATAAGCTAATTACCCTCAAAATTTGGGAGACTAACTCCAAAGGAATCGGGAGATATGACCTTTTTAAGTCACAACTTTAAATGAATTAACTGCTGATTTTTCAAACGGTCTGAAATTGCCTTTTTGGGCAAACGGTCTGAAGACCGTGAGGGCAATCAACCAAGACCGTTTGGAGGTCTGGGGTCAAGGATAGTTGACCAATTGAGGACCCAATTGCAAATAAGTTATCAATTTAATCAAAATTCTGGTTTGTGGTTCAATCATGGTTCAACCCCTATCAAATCACCTTAGACTTTGATGAAATCTTGGGCAAACGGTCTCAAGACCATGTGGGGTCCACCCACATGATCTCAAGACCGTTTGGGCCAAGTTTGGGCCCAATTGGAGCTCAATTGAAGGGTTCAACTTTGTGTTGATGCACACTGTTGGGTGTTAATGGGTGAACATTGATAGACCCTAATTGAATCGATTTCAACTATAATTGGTTAACCATTATGGGTCAATTGAATGACCAAGTGATCAAGCATAACCTTATTTGACTAAACCCATAAGTGGTCAACATAGCTTTGACCATTTGAGGGCTTCAACATGGGTTGACATTATCGGTTGCATCTTTGAGCCCTGTTGAAGGACCAAGCGGCTGAGACCATGAGGGGGCTCACGGTCTCAAGACCATGAGGGGGCTCACGGTCTCAAGACCATGAGGGGGCTCACGGTCTCAAGACCATGAGGGGGCTCACGGTCTCAAGACCATGAGGGGGCTCACGGTCTCAAGACCATGAGGGGGCTCACGGACTCAAGACCATGAGGGGGCTCACGGACTCAAGACCATGAGGGGGCTCACGGTCTCAAGACCATGAGGGGGCTCACGGACTCAAGACCATGAGGGGGCTCACGGACTCAAGACCATGAGGGGGCTCACGGTCTTGGAGCTAGAAAGGGGCTCACGGACTTGGAGGGTCAAAGTGGGCAAACGGTCAACACTTTCAACCGATCTCAATTCAATTAATGATTAATGATTGGAATTAATCAATGTGACTCATGGTTGACCACATTCAATCATTTGATGGTTCAATGTTGCCCAAATCAAACACTAATGATAATCTAAGATAGTAAGGGGTTATTTGACTAAGGTTTTTGACCAGGATGATGATCAATGGGGTGAATTACCAAAATACCCCTGAAGGGTCAATTAAGTTATACCTTGCTCAATTCAAACCCTAATTACATGAGAATGATGTTTTTAGTCATCATGACTCTATCCAACTTGATCTAGTGTAATGTTACCATCAACCATTAGTATGATGAAAGAGAGAGTACTCTAGAGAGAGAAAGTAACCTAGAGAGAGAAAGTAACTCTAATCACATAATGATGATGTTTTTGGCTATGTTAACCTATGATGACTCAACCCAACATGTTTTAGAGTGATGTTGACATCACCTACCCTTATGATGAGAGAGAAAGTACTTCTAGAGAGAGAAAGTACCCCTTTTTAAGTGGAAACTCAAGTAAAGCATCTCCAATGCACATAAGTGAGCATAATTAGGGTATGGTCCACCTGTGTGAGATCATAGAAACCCTAATTATGATAAATGATGAACCTTTAACTAATCCAAGAGCATCAATGAAGATGTTACTCATACATGATGATGTTATGAGTTTAATTCACCTTGATGTGAATAGTAAACCCTAATTCAAGGGTAATGGCATGCTTTTGAGCAATAAATTCTATTTGAATAGAAGTAAAGATTTAACTCTAATGACAAAAGTAGGAAGTACATTCCTTATTGTTGTATTACCTTTATCAGATGTATTAACCATGCATGTTCTGATATGAAGGTAATCATATCCAGGTATGGATGTTGATGTTATATTCATTAAAGGCATGTTGTTAGCCTTATGAATAAGTAATGTAATCTAGTGCCTTGCCAGTGGCATCCTATGCTGGTACTGGGCTATGAGAGCCATGAATACCATCAAGGTCATGCCTTAGAGATGACTTGTGATGAGGATAATGAGAAATGATGATTGATATGAGTTAGGCTTGTTACATTTAGTATTCTTCTTTTATAGCTGCTATGCTATTGTTATTGTTTGAAGGACAATGTATGCTGTTAAAGAATACTGAATGTACCTAACTAATCAAGTATAATGTAGAGCCCTGATCATAGATCCATCATTGTCAGAAATTAAGTGATGGTGAAACAGGTTTTCCTTAGGGAACCCCTGGAGCACATACTTTTGAGTATGTGGGGTACATGGATGTGTAGAACCTTACATCCTAGTGTAGGAAAGTGATGTAGATGTGTAATCCATCCATCCTTCACTATAGTTCCATACCGTATCAGTGGTAGGTAAACATGAAACCTCCTGATGACGAAGACAGCACAGATATCCGTATCAGTGGTAGGTAAATATGAAACCTCCTGATGACGAAGAGAGTACAGAACGCCACTGTGACTCTAGAATAGCGAAGGACCAGTTTACCCTGGTGAGCTATAATAGTAGAGACACGAGATGTCCTACAAGTGATCCTCTTACTGACTGAGGAAGGTGAAGGTCATGAGAATCCGGCTCTCTTAATGACCTATGTATGATACTGATGCGGCTTCTCAGCGATCAGTTGGAGTATGAGTGGTAAGCCTCATCTCCACAAGGCATAATGTTGTTTGTAAAACATAATCAACCATGTAGTATAACTTGTTAGAGATGACTCCAAGTTAGTTGGTTGATGTTACATTGCAATAATGTTGATATTCTCCATATCTCCTAAATTGTAGAGATCTTGTTATAACTGCAACTGCTATAGAATGCTTTGAAGGCTTTATTGTTTAAGATATTCTTTGATGTTATAATAAAGCTTCTGGCGAAGAGTTATAACTCTCGCTGGGACAATTATGTATAATTGTCTCACCCCGTAAGCTTCAACTTTTTAGGTGGACGTCGGAGACGAAGAAACCAGCCTACAGGTGATCAGTCTCAGCAGCAGCAGCACCAGGGGCAGTAGTAATCTCAGGTGGAGATTTGTCCTGCCATGTGGTGTAGTTAGAGTCAGTCCTATGTGTCCTCTGTACTCTCAGGTCTTGGAGTCCTGTGTTATGTGATCTTGAGATTTTGTATCTTGATGTATATAATTACTCAAGAAGTAATTATCCTGAGATGTAAACAGTTACCTCTCTTTATGAAAGGAGTTTTTATGGATACAAGTTCTTATTTCAAAAAGTTTTAATTTCCCGTGATTTTTGTCTTCCGCTGATTACCGATTTGCTTTCGCTAAGTTTTTAATCGCATTTATGTCATGGTTTGGAGATCAGAGCCCACAATTAGTGGTATCAGAGCTCCAGGTTCAGTTGAGTCTACAGAGGCATAGGACTTAGGATGTCAAGTCTACCTTTAGTACTCCTTCCTTATCTAATAGAATCTTCTGCTCCTCAGGAGAAGAAGATACATAAGAATGTCAGAACATCGCGATGAGCACGTGGCAGAGAGTAGTGCTAGTGCACCTCGAGGCGGTGCAAGAGTTCCGAGAATAGAACAACCTGCATCTGAGTCGCCAAGAGAGCCACCCCAGTTCGACCCAGCTGACATGAGTGATCCAGCTGTACAGACGATGTTCGGGCAGTTCATGACTGCCATGACACATATAACCGATAGGATGCCCATTCCTGCACCTAGGGCACCTGCCCAGCCTGAAGTACAAGGTATTGGTAAGACATTCGAACGACTTCGTCGTGTCGGAGCTACCGAGTACTTCGGAACTGCCGACCCTGCAGATGCTGACTTATGGTTGACAGAGTTGGAGAAGGCTTTCAGGATTCTTATGATTCTGGAAGCTGAGAAGGTTAGACATGCTGTTTATCTTCTCAAAGGCAGTGCTGGCCACTGGTGGAACATGGAAGAGCAGAAGAGACCTGGAGTAGAGTTCTCATGGGAAGAGTTTCGTCGAGAATTCATCAATAGATATTTTCCAAAGACCTTCCTAGATGAGAAGATCTCCCAGTTTGAGAAACTAAGGCAGGGTATGATGAACATTAGTGAGTATGAAGCTAAGTTTATGGAGTTGTTGCGGTTCTGTCCGCACATGGCTGCTACGGATGAGGAAAGAATCAGAAGATTCGAGAAGGGTTTGAATTCTGATATGTCAACCCCTGTGTCTGCCTTAGAAAATAGAGAGAGATTCTCTACCTTCGTTGAGTCAGTCCGAAGGATAGAGAGATCTGTGGTTGAGAAAAGACAAACCCATAAAAGATATCCACAGTTCCAGGGTTCTTCATCTAGGGATTCCAAGAAACCTAGATTCTCTGCACCTAACCCTCCACCACCCAGATCGAGTTTTCAAACTCAATGGACACCAAGCAGAGGTAGAGAGCGGAGTCAACCGCTTCAAGGGACACACAGTTCTGCATCAGTGTCAGTTACTGGACCACCCAGACCACAGCAACAGGAGAAGAGTTGCTACAACTGTGGTAAGATGGGACACTTGATGAAGGATTGCCGTTCTAGGGTTATCGGTGTGACACAACAAACCCCGAGACAGAATCAATAGGGATCTCAGAATAGACAACACCAAGGAGCAGCTCGAGGACGTGGACAAGCGTCTCAAGCTGGATCATCAGCACCACCTCAACACCAGGCGACTGCGAGGTTCTATGCTATGAACCCACCTGAGGCAGTGGTCAATCCACGGGTAGTGACAGGTCAGATGAAACTTTTATATTCTGATATGTCTATATCCTGTGATGTATCTGTTCTGATTGATCCGGGTGCTACGCACTCTTTCATCACTCGTGAAGTGATTCGTAACTGTAATGTGACTGTTAGTCATAGAGCAGATAGTTTGTTGTTAGAGACTCCGTTGAGTGGGTCTGCCGTTTTGCAGGAGGTATGTTCTCCCTGCATCCTTTTCTTTTCTGACCATCGCATTCAAGTGGATCTTATACCACTTGATATGCAGGGATTTGATATAATCCTTGGGATGGATACCTTAGAAAGGTATAGAGTTGTCTTGGATTGTGAGTCCAAGTTGGCTGTGTTTGCTGATGAAAGCAACACATGGATCTTTCAAGGTGAAAGAAAGATTCTGCCCACCTGTCTTGTATCAGCTATGGTTGCTGATAAGCTGTTGAGGCAAGGATGTTATGCATTCTTAGCCCATGTGGTAGATGTTACCAAGGAAAGTTCCAATCCTGCTAAAGTTCCCATAGTCAGGGAATTCGAAGATGTGTTTCCTGAAGAACTTCCTGGTATACCACCACCTCGGGAGATTGACTTTGAAATCAATCTGATTCCAGATACGAAACCCATAGCTCAAACTCCGTATAGAATGGCTCCTGCCGAGATGGCAGAACTCAAGAAACAGCTTCAAGAGCTACTTGAGAGAGGTTTTATCCGACCGAGTACTTCACCTTGGGGTGCTCCGGTCTTGTTTGTTAAAAAGAAAGATGGGTCAATGCGGTTGTGCATCGACTATAGACAACTCAATAAAGTGACAATAAAGAATAAGTATCCTCTGCCGAGGATTGATGATCTCTTTGACCAGTTGCGTGGTGCAACAGTGTTTTCAAAGATAGACTTGAGGTCTGGATATCACCAACTTCGTATTAAGGATAGTGACATATCCAAGTCTGCCTTTAGGACAAGATATGGTCACTATGAGTTCACGGTTATGTCGTTTGGACTAACCAATGCACCAGCTGCATTTATGGAACTCATGAATAGAGTTTTTCGACCTTTCCTTGATTAGTGTGTTGTCGTCTTCATAGATGACATACTGATTTATAGTAAAGATGCTCAGCAGCATGAGCAGCATCTTCGCCAAACTTTGACCTTGCTAAGAGAACATAAGTTGTATGCTAAGTTTAGCAAGTGTGAGTTCTGGCTGCCGGAGGTATCTTTTCTTGGACATGTAATATCCGCCTCGGGAATTCGTGTTGACCCTACAAAGGTAGAATCTGTTCTACAATGGGAACAACCGAAAACACCGACGGAGATTCGAAGTTTCTTGGGGTTAGCTGGCTATTATCGAAGGTTCATTAAGAACTTTAGTTCTATAGCTTTACCTTTGACCAAGTTAACCCGGAAAGATGTTCCTTTTTCTTGGAGTGATAAGTGTCAACA
This sequence comes from Alisma plantago-aquatica, assembly GCA_963693085.1. Taxonomy (NCBI): domain Eukaryota; kingdom Viridiplantae; phylum Streptophyta; class Magnoliopsida; order Alismatales; family Alismataceae; genus Alisma; species Alisma plantago-aquatica. The sequence goes on from OY856410.1 coordinate 652,181,509, forward strand.
ATCTTTCCAGTTGCTGAAGGAGAGGTTGACAAGTGCACCTGTATTAGTGCTACCTGAACAAGGAAAAGGATATGTAGTTTTCTGTGATGCTTCCAAAAATGGACTAGGATGTGTGTTGATGCAGGATAAACAAGTGATTTCTTTTGCTTCCCGACAGCTTAAGAAACACGAGGAGAATTATCCAACACACGATCTGGAGTTAGCAGCTGTGGTTCATGCTTTGAAGATCTGGAGACATTATCTCTACGGAGAGACGTTCCAGATTTTCACAGACCACAAAAACCTTAAGTATATCTTCTCTCAGCATGAGCTCAACATGAGGCAACGTCGCTGGATGGAGTTAATCAAGGACTACGACTGTACAATTGATTACCATCCAGGTAAGGCCAATGTTGTTGCAGATGCCTTGAGTAGGAAATCAGCAACATCAACCATGAATAGAGCACAACTAAACTCTTTAGTATGCTCTAGAAGAGATATGCTTATCTCTTTAAGGCAAGACAATGTACAGTTGAAGGTGTCATTGCTAGCCGGTTTGTTAGCTGAGATGCATATTAAACCTACCCTAAGAGAGCAGATTAAAGAAGCACAGCTAGATGATGCTGCAGTTCAACATATAAGATCTGAGTATGGAAATGAGAAGCAAGATGGGTTTCATGACTCAAAAGATCAAGTAGCTTGTTATAATGGAAGAATGATAGTGCCGGATGTGGACAACTTAAGGAAGTTAGTCCTGGAAGAAGCCCATTCTTCCATGTATGCTATGCATCCAGGGAGCACCAAGATGTATCGGAATTTGAAGGATCTGTATTGGTGGCCTGGGATGAAGAAGGACGTTGCAGAGTTTGTTCTGAGGTGTCCTGTGTGTCAGCAAGTTAAAGCTGAACACCAGAAGCCTGCAGGGACAATGCAACCTTTACCCATATCACAGTGGAAGTGGGACCTTGTGACCATGGACTTTGTTGTTGGCCTACCCAGGACAAGCAAAGGACATGATTCCATTTGGGTAATTGTTGATAGGTTGACTAAGACAGCACATTTCTTACCTGTCAAAACAACCTATTCTTCTGAAAGGTTATCAGAGTTGTATGTTCAAGAAATAGTGTGTTTGCACGGAGTTCCTGTCACAATAGTTTCGGACAGAGGTCCTCAGTTTACAAGTCGTTTTTGGGAACAGTTGCACAGTGCCTTAGGCACTAAGCTAAGGTTTAGTACGGCCTTTCATCCACAGACTGATGGACAGTCGGAAAGGACCATACAAACCTTAGAAGACCTGTTGCGAGCATGTGTTCTCCAGTTCACCGGAAGTTGGGATCTACACCTAAGCTTGATAGAGTTTGCCTATAACAATAGCTATCAGCATAGTATTGATATGGCACCTTATGAAGCCTTATATGGTAGACGTTGTAGATCACCCTTGTGTTGGTTTGAGACTGGTGAGCACCAGTTGTTAGGTCCTGACCTGGTGCAGCAAACCACAGAAAAGATTAAAGTTATACAACATAAGATTAAGACCGCTCAGGATAGGCAGAAATCTTATGCCGACAAATGTCGTAGACCCTTAGAGTTCCAGGTTGGAGACAAAGTGTATCTTAAGGTCTCACCTTGGAAAGGGGTCCTTCGTTTTGGAAGGAAGGGGAAGTTAGCTCCTAGATATATGGGGCCTTATCCAATCATTGAACGGATTGGAAAGGTAGCATATAAACTAGAGCTTCCCCCAGAATTACAGAGGTTACATCCTGTGTTTCACCTTTCTATGTTGAAGAAATGTCACCCAGACACCGAGTCAGTTCTACAACCTATGGAAGTAGAATTGAATGATGACATATCCTATGAAGAGGGACCAGTGTCAATCCTTGATAAACGAATTAAAAAGTTAAAGAAGAAAGATATAAGTCTTGTGAAAGTCCTCTGGAATAATCGTGGTATTGAAGAAGCCACTTGGGAGTTAGAGGATGAGATGAGAAGGAAGTATCCTGCCCTTTTCTCGTAATATGTTTTATCGATTTCGGGGACGAAATCCTTGTAAGGGGTGGATAATTTGTAACATCCCTGACCTGGGATATGAGTCAACCCTAGGTGTTTTGCCTAAATATGTAATTAAATCCTTGTGATTAACTCTGAGCATGTAATTAAGTTTCTCAGAAACGTATATTTCAGTATTTGCTCCTTTTTATTTAAAGTTGTAGCATTGTTTTGATATACAGGGACCTATGTGCAATTTACCCAGTTAAAAGGGTTAGCTTGCAATTTGCACATGATGAGATGTTCCTCTAATGTTGAGACATCATTAGAATCTCTTTGGCAAAGTTTGAGGGATTTCCCAAGCTAGAGCACCAAGGTGCAGCTGTGGAAGCAATCCCAGGGCTTGAAACCCTAATTTGGGGTAAAATGCAATTTACCCAAATGATGGGATGCAATTTGTAAAGAATGTCATCTAAAGTATCTTTTTAGACTCTTGCCATCATTTAGAGAAGAAATGATGAGGAATTCACCTCAATTGAGTTATCAAGTTAAGAAATAGGCTTTGTGATCGAATAATCAGGGTATATGTGTAATATCCCTTTAAGTATGAACTTTATTATTAGATTGTTCTTCCTTGCCTTCTTTTCTATAACATTAAGACAAGGTTTGTCCTTAGAATAAAGAGGAAGGGACGAGCAAGTAATAAAGGAAGGACTTAGTTGGAATTAAGGGAAACTTATGAACCAATGTTGAAAATCCTACCCCATGTATATAAGCCCTCCTTCCCTTAGTTGCAAGGGAACTTAACCTTCGTTCCCTTACTGTTTCATTTCACCAAAGACGACCAAGGACTGCCTTGGAGCTAAGGGGGACGACCAAGGGGTGCAAGGTAGGTTTAAACCCCTCTTCTTGCCTAATTCCATGGTTAAAACTCGAATTCAAGGTCAGCTTCATGGCTAATTCTCGAAACCCTATCTTTCTAGCCGTCTCTTTTCATCCTTCCTTGGAGTTTTCACCTTGGCCAACCTATAAGAACTCAAGGACGCCATTAGAGCTTGGAGCTTGAAAGCTTGGAGCTCAAGAAGCAAGCTTTAGGCGGGTTTTATAACTCTAAACCTATGCTTTACTATGTGCATCTTTATATGCGATTTGATGATAGCTCTTAGTATTTCCCTACTTTTCCCTGCTATTTTGCAAGCAAACCCGTGGGATTTCTGTACTGTTCTTGAGATAGAAGATGAAGGCGTGATTTCCAAGAAAAACCCACCGCTTTTCTTTTCCTTAAACGGTCCTAACAGTTTGCTCTCTCGGACTCAAGACCGCGAGGTGAGCAAACGGTCTCGAGACCGTGAGAGGGCTCGCGGTCTCAAGACCGTTTGGCCCCGTTGTCCGAGCATGGACCGTATAAGAAACCTGTTCCTAATTATATAAGCTAATTACCCTCAAAATTTGGGAGACTAACTCCAAAGGAATCGGGAGATATGACCTTTTTAAGTCACAACTTTAAATGAATTAACTGCTGATTTTTCAAACGGTCTGAAATTGCCTTTTTGGGCAAACGGTCTGAAGACCGTGAGGGCAATCAACCAAGACCGTTTGGAGGTCTGGGGTCAAGGATAGTTGACCAATTGAGGACCCAATTGCAAATAAGTTATCAATTTAATCAAAATTCTGTTTTGTGGTTCAATCATGGTTCAACCCCTATCAAATCACCTTAGACTTTGATGAAATCTTGGGCAAACGGTCTCAAGACCATGTGGGGTCCACCCACATGATCTCAAGACCGTTTGGGCCAAGTTTGGGCCCAATTGGAGCTCAATTGAAGGGTTCAACTTTGTGTTGATGCACACTGTTGGGTGTTGATGGGTGAACATTGATAGACCCTAATTGAATCAATTTCAACTATAATTGGTTAACCATTATGGGTCAATTGAATGACCAAGTGATCAAGCATAACCTTATTTGACTAAACCCATAAGTGGTCAACATAGCTTTGACCATTTGAGGGCTTCAACATGGGTTGACATTATCGGTTGCATCTTTGAGCCCTGTTGAAGGACCAAGCGGCTGAGACCATGAGGGGGCTCACGGTCTCAAGACCATGAGGGGGCTCACGGTCTCAAGACCATGAGGGGGCTCACGGTCTCAAGACCATGAGGGGGCTCACGGTCTCAAGACCATGAGGGGGCTCACGGTCTCAAGACCATGAGGGGGCTCACGGACTCAAGACCATGAGGGGGCTCACGGACTCAAGACCATGAGGGGGCTCACGGTCTCAAGACCATGAGGGGGCTCACGGACTCAAGACCATGAGGGGGCTCACGGACTCAAGACCATGAGGGGGCTCACGGACTCAAGACCATGAGGGGGCTCACGGTCTTGGAGCTAGAAAGGGGCTCACGGACTTGGAGGGTCAAAGTGGGCAAACGGTCAACACTTTCAACCGATCTCAATTCAATTAATGATTAATGATTGGAATTAATCAATGTGACTCATGGTTGACCACATTCAATCATTTGATGGTTCAATGTTGCCCAAATCAAACACTAATGATAATCTAAGATAGTAAGGGGTTATTTGACTAAGGTTTTTGACCAGGATGATGATCAATGGGGTGAATTACCAAAATACCCCTGAAGGGTCAATTAAGTTATACCTTGCTCAATTCAAACCCTAATTACATGAGAATGATGTTTTTAGTCATCATGACTCTATCCAACTTGATCTAGTGTAATGTTACCATCAACCATTAGTATGATGAAAGAGAGAGTACTCTAGAGAGAGAAAGTAACCTAGAGAGAGAAAGTAACTCTAATCACATAATGATGATGTTTTTGGCTATGTTAACCTATGATGACTCAACCCAACATGTTTTAGAGTGATGTTGACATCACCTACCCTTATGATGAGAGAGAAAGTACTTCTAGAGAGAGAAAGTACCCCTTTTTAAGTGGAAACTCAAGTAAAGCATCTCCAATGCACATAAGTGAGCATAATTAGGGTATGGTCCACCTGTGTGAGATCATAGAAACCCTAATTATGATAAATGATGAACCTTTAACTAATCCAAGAGCATCAATGAAGATGTTACTCATACATGATGATGTTATGAGTTTAATTCACCTTGATGTGAATAGTAAACCCTAATTCAAGGGTAATGGCATGCTTTTGAGCAATAAATTCTATTTGAATAGAAGTAAAGATTTAACTCTAATGACAAAAGTAGGAAGTACATTCCTTATTGTTGTATTACCTTTATCAGATGTATTAACCATGCATGTTCTGATATGAAGGTAATCATATCCAGGTATGGATGTTGATGTTATATTCATTAAAGGCATGTTGTTAGCCTTATGAATAAGTAATGTAATCTAGTGCCTTGCCAGTGGCATCCTATGCTGGTACTGGGCTATGAGAGCCATGAATACCATCAAGGTCATGCCTTAGAGATGACTTGTGATGAGGATAATGAGAAATGATGATTGATATGAGTTAGGCTTGTTACATTTAGTATTCTTCTTTTATAGCTGCTATGCTATTGTTATTGTTTGAAGGACAATGTATGCTGTTAAAGAATACTGAATGTACCTAACTAATCAAGTATAATGTAGAGCCCTGATCATAGATCCATCATTGTCAGAAATTAAGTGATGGTGAAACAGGTTTTCCTTAGGGAACCCCTGGAGCACATACTTTTGAGTATGTGGGGTACATGGATGTGTAGAACCTTACATCCTAGTGTAGGAAAGTGATGTAGATGTGTAATCCATCCATCCTTCACTATAGTTCCATACCGTATCAGTGGTAGGTAAACATGAAACCTCCTGATGACGAAGACAGCACAGATATCCGTATCAGTGGTAGGTAAATATGAAACCTCCTGATGACGAAGAGAGTACAGAACGCCACTGTGACTCTAGAATAGCGAAGGACCAGTTTACCCTGGTGAGCTATAATAGTAGAGACACGAGATGTCCTACAAGTGATCCTCTTACTGACTGAGGAAGGTGAAGGTCATGAGAATCCGGCTCTCTTAATGACCTATGTATGATACTGATGCGGCTTCTCAGCGATCAGTTGGAGTATGAGTGGTAAGCCTCATCTCCACAGGGCATAATGTTGTTTGTAAAACATAATCAACCATGTAGTATAACTTGTTAGAGATGACTCCAAGTTAGTTGGTTGATGTTACATTGCAATAATGTTGATATTCTCCATATCTCCTAAATTGTAGAGATCTTGTTATAACTGCAACTGCTATAGAATGCTTTGAAGGCTTTACTGTTTAAGATATTCTTTGATGTTATAATAAAGCTTCTGGCGAAGAGTTATAACTCTCGCTGGGACAATTATGTATAATTGTCTCACCCCGTAAGCTTCAACTTTTTAGGTGGACGTCGGAGACGAAGAAACCAGCCTACAGGTGATCAGTCTCAGCAGCAGCAGCACCAGGGGCAGTAGTAATCTCAGGTGGAGATTTGTCCTGCCATGTGGTGTAGTTAGAGTCAGTCCTATGTGTCCTCTGTACTCTCAGGTCTTGGAGTCTTGTGTTATGTGATCTTGAGATTTTGTATCTTGATGTATATAATTACTCAAGAAGTAATTATCCTGAGATGTAAACAGTTACCTCTCTTTATGAAAGGAGTTTTTATGGATACAAGTTCTTATTTCAAAAAGTTTTAATTTCCCGTGATTTTTGTCTTCCGCTGATTACCGATTTGCTTTCGCTAAGTTTTTAATCGCATTTATGTCATGGTTTGGAGATCAGAGCCCACAGTCACGGTGTCCCTGGACCACGATCTCGATCTCACATAGTCCTATCTGTGATTTCTTTCCTCCTAAACCGCGATCGCAATTTTCAACTATCGCAACCAATGTTGATGAAAAAGGAAACCGCGATTAGTGTTATAAAAGGGGCCAACAACCCAACACTATAAATACCTCCTCCCATCAGTCCGAAAAGGGGGGGATCCAGACCTGGAGTCTAGACCCCAGGCATCCAGCCTTGAGGCCAAAGGGATGTTGGATCGAATCCAGATGCCAGAAGGCTTCTGGGTTGGAGCTAGAGCCACGGGGAAGCATCCGAAGGTCTGAGAGGACTGAGGCATCCAGTCTACGTGCTCTAGTAGACACCAGCCTTCACTCTCTCTCTCCTCCATCCCCATCTCAGATCTACTCTCTCCAAGGGTGGAAACTAAGGAGAGAGCAGATCTGTGCTACGTTCATCCTCACCACCAAGGAGAGAGAAGATCTGCATCACCGCCCTCCTCCACTACTGGTCTACAATCTGCACAGGCAGAAGATGAGGAGAGAGAAGATCAATTTACACCAACATCCTCTCACATCCACCGGGCTACTGTTCGGAGTAGATCTAGAGAGAGAGAGAACCTAGGAGTCCAGAAGGACAAAGAGGAGGACCAAGGAATGAGATCCAATCTGCACGGAGACCGAGGAGCAAAGCCACCTTTCCTCTACGGGCTATATCTCTTTCTTTTTCTCTTTCATTCTACTGCATTCCTTTGTTTCTTGTACAAATGATGTTCGTCTGTCTTTGTTCGGTGCTAACCATGCTTGTATGTGGCTAGTTAGCTCCTTCTTGGCTATGTAGCCTGATCTGGGCATGTATATGTACTTTTGCCTTAAGCAAGTAGAGTCATATCAGATCTAGTATGTTGCATGTTCTATTTTCTCTTTCCAAGTTATGATTGCTAGTTTGGTTGATGTCTTACTAGTTTGAACTGCTATTTCTGCCTGTATCGCGAGATCCGTGTAGGAATGGTTAAGATAAGATAGTTTAAATCCGAACCCGAGAGGAGGACGATCCAAGGTATTCTGTTCCTAACATCCCAAAATATCCTAAGACCTGAGAGGGAACTTAGCATATTCTGAGGTGTTGATATGTCATTCCTCGAGATAGGGTCGATGACATATTGTTGATGGTTTTAGTCACGCTTCGCGAAAGTGAGTGGGACGACCCACATTACAGATGCCACTGTGCGTACTAGAAGCTTGCTTAGGTGTTTCAGGGTTGTCTACACCCGAGAATGAGTGCATAGACTGCCCTATTTGTGGTTACATAGCCAAGAACTCTATTTATCTGATTAGTAGAACCATGAGCTCTATTTTGTTTTGTTTTTCTTTTTTTTGTTTTGTTTTATATCGTGACAACCCGCTAGACTAGTTCTAGCACATACTTTTATCGACTATCACTTTTGGCTTATCTAACTCAAGAATAGAAATTTGTGGCATCCTAAATGTCACCACGTCCCTGTGTTCGACCCCGTAATAAAAGTTGTGGGGGCCTAGAAGGTTACGGGTTATAAATTTAAGAGTTCGATTCCTTCTGAATCCGCCTCTGTATTCTGGACGCACGATTCAGGCCGATCAACTTTTTGGCGCCATTTCCGGGGATGTGGCTTGCCACATTTACATGCCTAACGAGTTTTGTTTTGTCACTATAAGCCTATATATATGCATAGTTTTTCTTTTGTTTTAAACATACTTGTTCATATATACTAAATACCTTTTATTTTTCTTATACCTTTTTCAGCCATGGATCTCGCTTCAGCGAGACAAGTCATCTTGTGCACATGTCCTCCTGAGTTTTTCTACAGTTCCGACTGCTGGCAAATAATTGAAGGTCGTACTCTACAGCTAGTCAAGTTATATTTGCCCCCACCATCGTCATATGAAGATGCCCCAAATACGAAGACTGCTAGTTAGCCCTTGATTCCCGTGCTATCTTGGGATCAAGAACTGATTAAGGCAGTGGAGGTGGCTAGGGAAAGTATTCACACACTCACCCCCTTAACCCCTCATCTCCAAGAAGATGTCGATCCAATGCAACAACTTCTAGAAGAGTAGGATCATCATCTCAAGGTAGCCACTGAAGCTGCAGACCGCAGTAGAAGCCTACTTCAAGCTGTTGAGCAAGGATTCGTCCAAGCATGCCAGTTTGATATAGCAAGTCTACAGCGACATTGCGAGGCAAAATTGACAAACCTTGAAGGTGTTGCTGCACAAGCCCGACAACTTCATGAAGATGTTGAACAATGCAGTAGGCTTCAAGAGCTCATCAATTGGGTTACAATGCAGTCACAAGCTCTGTCGCCTAGCAATGAAGAAGCCAGTCATCAAGACCATTCCATTGGGTCGAAAGAGGAGTATGCTTCACCATCTGATTCATATCATCAACTGGATGCACCAGGGTTTTTCTGTGAAGACCAACCTACGCGGGGAAGTTCTTCATTATATCCAGATGAGCCAGCTGGTGAACCAATGGAGGAACAAAAATGGGTCTATGAAGATGATGACTCCTATCCTCACCGGGAAAGTTAAACAAACTCACTATCAGAAAGTGAAGCTTGTTCTGACGAATCTGATTCATATAGTAAACCAGACCAGAGTGATGACCCTCATATTGAGACTTGTCACTTAGCTTTGAGCAGTATGCCGATCATGGTTTGGAACAATATATATGGTGAGGATGATGACAACTATTCATCTCAGTGGAGCGAATACATTGACGATGATGAGCTGGAACAACACGAACTTACAATCACCACCATCCCTCCTCAAGGCTTGGTGGAACTCAAGGGAGGTAGATGGACAGTTCACTACAACATGGCTGTTGAGAATGAAGAAACCCCAGACCCCACAGAAGGCGACAAGCTTGGGGTGGAAGAACATCAATCATACTCTTCTGGGGACACTTCAGGTTCAGAAGATGATTGGATGACTCAGACTGTATATTGTAGTTTATTTGAGCATCCAACCTCAAGTGTAGAGATGGAGAGAGAAGATATGATTCCTCAAGATGACGTCCAACCTCTCTCATGCATCTCATCCTGTGTTGACATCCCAGAACCTTCATTTTTAGATTCATAAAATGAACGGTACCCTGAGGATGATATACTGAAGAATTCATCCCAGTCCAGTTCAAGCCACTTCCAGCACAAAGATGACTTCACCGAGTCGCCAGATTTCACTTCTCTTCTTTGGACTCGGTAGCGCCAACACATCCACCTATTCTAATCATATTATGTGGTGGAACCCGTCGGCAAGACACAGGTGACACTGGTCCCAAAACTGAGGATTTGGGATCCCAGTTGCGGTATCATGGGGCAGCCACCCCCTTTTTCTCTTACCCACCCTCCCGCCCTTTTATTACAATAAAAATTTTGTTTTTCATAACCTTGCTTAGTCAATTTCTTTCCTCTAAGTGTTTTTTATATTCTAGCATCCATTCATCATCTTTAGAACTTTAATAACTGCCGTTTAAATCATGCATTCCTGTCTCACTATTTCAAGTTTAAGTCTTGCTCGAAGATGAGCAAAGTTTTAAGCTTGGGGTGGTAGGCTTCGCCTTTATATCTCTTCATCCTTCTAGCATGCATGTTTACTTCCTGCATTTAGTTTTAAAATTTTCAAAAAATTTCTGCTTTTTATCTTTGCAATTATGGCTATATGGTGCGAATCTAATAGATAAATGCTTGACTTTATGCCTAGATGCATAGTTTTCATCTTACAAATTGCTTGACCTTTTGCTTGACTTGCTCTTTGACTCTTTACTTGAGTTTGGTAATAAATCTAAGGTTATTTCCCTTTTTCATAGCTTAAAGCTAAATTCCCTTGATCTATGTTGTGAATGGCAAATCGATGGTAAAGGACCGATGGAATGAGCTAAAACACGATCAAAGAATCCTAGTTGTGGATTCACAAGTTTGCTTCTATTCTAAGGATTCTTGAATCATAATTGCAACTTCTCACACAGGTATCAATGGATCAATGATGAGCTTTGAGCTATAATCAAGATAAAATGTTTTCCCTCGATGGACTATGTGCCTTCTCACATTAGATTGAGTCAAAAAGATGAAAAATATAAAAATGTGCAAAAGAGGCTTGGCCGCCCACAAAATCCCAAAAACATGTATATAGTTCTCACCCAAGCCTACAAATAGAATGCAGATGATAAAAGCCTGAGTGTGAACAATAAAAGAGCATTGTTTTCTCTTTTAGGAGAGTTGAGGATGGTGCCCAGCTGGTGTATGAATGCACTCATGAACACAGATATGTCATGCCTGACAGTACCACTCTAAAAGCTCGTTAGAGAGTCATTAGGAACTCCTAGGTGACCTATGAGATCATCTCAGTAGAAGGGTTGGTTCGAGCGCAGTGCGAGGAGTTCGTCTCACTGTTTTGGACCAACTGGTTCGGACTGTAGGGACTGTTGCTTGCTACATGGACCAATCTGATGCATATCGGGATTCTCAAAAGTCATTAGAGTCTTTTGCTTTGTTTCTAAGGACATGAATAAGTGAGAAGAGCGTTGTTACGGATTGGTATGCATGGATTCATGGTGATGGCTCATTGCTCATCAACCGCGTGATCACCTATGTGACAATTCTATCATATATAATAATCATGATTCAAACCCTCATGAGTATCGACAGGCTGTAGTGAATTTGCTTAATCTTGCCTGGAAACTCTTTGACCTTGCTTTGGCAAGATTGTGCCTACTTGGTGGGGGTTTGTTCTGAAATGACATGGATCAAGAGTATTGATGCTTTAAACTATTTTTCTTCACTTTAGCATTTATTGCCAAGCTTAATTTGGATGTTATCTTTTGTTCTTTGAGCGCAGTCTTGCTTGAGGACAAGAAAGTTTTAAGCTTGGGGTAGTTGATAACACCCAAATATGCGCATATTGTCCATGCATTTCATCTATGGTTTCATGTCACTTTAGTCTTAATTTTCCCAATAGTGCTCATGTTTTGTTACCTTTTATCTTCCCATAGATAGTGTAGTTAAAATAGCCAATAATGTAGCTAAATAAACATGTTGGACTTGCAAGCTCCGAACACATATGAACGACCTCTTTTACTCTCTCTACTAAACTGAGGCCCAGTGAATTATACTGCCTGACATTTTGTATAATGATCATTGTTTTCTTATCCTTAACTTTGGGCCCAGTTTAAATCTCTGACCAATTACTTTCGTAGTCTAATTGACTTTGTACATCTATGCTCAACCCATTTGATTTAATCTCGATTTTATTTGGATTTATCTTATTTGTGTAGGTCTTTATGGGCCCATAGCCAGTGGGTCGGCCCTTTTATATCCATGTGCGGCTACAGAGCTTGTGATTCTCCTCTTCCTCCCTCAACCCTAGCCACAGACGCCTGCAGTTCCCTATCTAGACTGTGATTTATAGGACATCGGCCTGCGGTCTTCTTTCTAACCAACATCGCGCCCGCAATCTTTATCGCGACCATGGCGCCATCGACTCCCACCGCAACCTTGCATCTACCCACGACCTTGATCGCGACCGCGATCTTGATCGCGACCCCTTCTCTACCACACCCATACCCTCTCTGATCGCCCACAGTTGACATCAACAACCTTCCTGCCACCTGCCACACCGCACCTTCTCTTCCTCTCTGCCATTCGCGACCAGCATCTCCACCTACAACTCACGCCGCCCACCATCATCTCCATCACAGCAGCCTCACCTGCACCCTAAGACGCGACCTGTCACCCTCATGATCACGATTGCGATCTTCCATGATCGCAACCTCAACGTTGCTTTCTGCCCATGGTTTTCTTTCTTCCAAAGACCACAGTCTGTCTCCCATCCACGACTCTAAGGGCACCTACTTCCCTCATATGCAGTCCACCTCCAAGGCAACCCACCGTAAGTCCTCCATCATCGTTGACCATCCACCTGCAACTGCGTCTTCCCTTACGCCTTGCTGCTGCCCCCTTTGCACACCAACGCCATCATCCACGCACACCACAATAACAACAACGACCAAGGTAAAGAGAGGGAACTACACACAGGAGCCAAGCAGGAAATGATCGCGACCCCCAGGAGAGAAGACTGTGACATGCCCAAGGGGACTGCAGTCACGGTGTCCCTAGACCACGATGGCGATCTCACATAGTCCTACCCGTGATTTCTTTCCTCCCAAACCGCGATCGTTGTTTTCAACTATCACGACCAGTGTTAATGAAAAAGGAAACCGCAATCAGTGTTATAAAAGGGGGCCAACAGCCTAGCACTATAAATACCTCCCTCCATTAGTCCAAAACGGGGGGGGGGGATCTAGACCTGGAGTCCAGACCCCAGGCATCCAGCCTTGAGGCCAAAGGGCTGTTGGATCCAATCTAGACGCCGAAAGGCTTCCGGGTTGGAGCCAGAGCCACGGGGAAGCATCCCAAGGTCCGAGAGGACTGAGGCAGCCAGTCTACGTGCTCCAACTGCCACCAGCCTTCACCCACTCTCTCCTCTGTCCCCATCTCAGATCTACTCTCTCCAAGGGTGGAAACCAAGGAGAGAGTATATTTGTGCTACGTTCATCCTCACCACCAAGGAGAGAGAAGATCTGCATCACCGCCCTCCTCCATTGGTGGTCTACAATCTCCACAGATAGAAGATGAGGAGAGAGAAGATCTATCTACACCAACATCCTCTCACATCCACTGGGATGCTGTTCAGAGCAGATCTAGAGAGAGAGAGAACCTAGGAGTCCAGAAGGACAAAGAGGAGGACCAAGGAACAAGATCCAACCTTCATGGAGACCGAGGAGTGAGAGCCACCTTTCCTCTATGGGCTATATCTCTTTCTTCTTCTCTTTCATTCTATTGCATTCCTTTGTTTCTTATACAAACGATGTTCATTCATCTTTGTTCGGTGCTAACCATGCTTGTCTGTGGCTAGTTAGCTCCTTCTTGGCTATGTAGCTCGATCTGGGCATGTATATTTACTTTTGCCTTAAGCAAGTAGATTCATATCAGATCTAGTATGTTGCATGTTCTATTTTCTCTTTCCAAGTTATGATTGCTAGTTTGGTTGATCTCTTACTAGTTTGAACTGCTATTTCTTCCTGTATCACAAGATCCATGTAGGAATGGTTAAGATAAGATAGTTTGGATCCGAACCTGAGAGGAGGACAATCCAAGGTATTCTATTCCTAACATCCCAAAATATCCTAAGACCTGAGAGGGAACTTAGTATATTCTGAGGTGTTGATATGTCATTCTTCGAGATAGGGTCGATGACATATTATTGATGGTTTTAGTCACGCTTTGCGAAAGTGAGTGGGACGACCCACATGACAGATGCCACTGCCCGTACTAGATTCTTTCTTAGGTGTTTGAGGGTTGTCTACGCCTGAGAATGAGTGCATAGACTGCCCCGTTTGTGGTTACATAGCCAGGAAATCTCTTTCTCTGATTAGTAGAACCACGAGCTCTGTTTTGTTTTGTTTTTCTTTTCTTTGTTTTGTTTTATATCGTGACAACCCATTAGACTAGTTCTCGCACATACTTTTATTGACTATCACTTTTGGCTTATCTGACTCAAGAACAAAAATTTGTGGCATCCTAAACATCACCACGTCCCTGTGTTTGACCCCATATATCTACTTCGACCCCGTAATAAAAGTTGTGGGCTCCTAGAAGGTTACGGGTTATAAATTTAAGAGTTTGTTTCCTTCTGAATCTGCCTCCGTATTCCGGACACGTGATTCAGGCCGATCAACGGCTCACTTCCTCAGGGCATAATAAAATTGTAATCTAGCCAAATAGTATATATTGCTTTGGGAAAAACACAGAACATTGGTTGAGGCCTTGCTTGTATAGCTGCCCTAGTTATATATTGTAGTTATTTGTACATTCCTCATATCTTGTGATAAGTTCTTATAAAGCTTATCTTGTCAATGATGTTCCATAAAGAAATATCTGGTTATATGCCTCCTGGATATCTTGGTAAGCTGTTAATAAAGTTAGTTCATTTCAATATGCCATATATATGACCTTCTTATATCAGTTATCTACTTTATCTGTTCTAGCTGTCCTTTGAGGTTTTATAGTTTGGCGGGGAGTTATGTTTCTCGCCGGGACTGTGTGTGTCACCCCGCTGACCGGCCTAAATCGCGCATCCTAAAATTAGAGGCGGATTTGAGGTAGTCGAACTTTTACATTTATAACCCGAAACCTTCTAGGCCCCCGCAACTTTGCTTACGGGGTCGAAGTAGATAGACGGGGTCAAACACAGGGACAAGGGTGGTAGTGTTGAGAACTCAGAATCAACACACTACACTCCAGCGGAGAGGTAAAGAGATGATAAAATTCTCAAAAGGGAATAGCAGAACAAGAACAAAAGAAAACCCTATCTCCAAATGGAGCTACGAGAAGGATTAAGTTTTTAGGCATTTATCAATTTTAGGGGTTTTCATGCAACAGAAACAGAGAGATAATACTAAAGCTAAAGCAAGGTACCAAGTAGAAAACTTTTGGTAAAACAAGCGGCAGCAGAAACATCATGTACTCCTCCTCTCAGAGAGGGTACCTCTAACCAAGCATCAACACCCCTCTTGAGGTTGCTGGACTTAAATTAGAGTGGAAAGGTTACTAAAGCAACTCCGATTTTGGGCACTCTCGTACTCCATAATCGGACCAAACACTAGAGCCACAACATCTCTCTCAAGGCTGTTGTGACGGGAAAACACGGTTTGGTAGCTAATCGAAATACGATCCAAACATACAAGCAAGAGTTCAGATGTTAAACATAGCAATCATCCAACAAAGGTACCAAACATAGAGCAGTAGATAATTAAACTATTCTATTTCCATAAACAAATAAAGGTCTGATTACATTGCATAAGTAAAAGAAGTAAATGACTGAAATAAAGATAGATGTCACCTTCTTGATATAGAAGGACGACAGGCTACAGTGGACCATCCAGCCTGATACCAGGCAGGACCCTAGCCTGATACAGTCGTGTCGGGTGGCACACCCTCTCAGGCGACACACCATGATGGGCGGACTATATCATGTGAAGAGCCTTGCCCGATGCGATCATGTCAGGAGGCACCCTCTCGGGTGACATGCCGTGACGGGCGATACATATCGGGGTTCAGTATTGTGCCAGACTAGGGTGATGCATTTAGTATTGGGCACTTGTATCGTGGATCTATGTCGGCCGATATCGGCCTGCAGTGGTGCTCGGGATGACACTAAGTGAACCATTCCCTCCCTCTCGGGATGGGGAATTGCTCACCTAGAATCGCCCGTCGCGACCACTGAGGCTCAATACACTCACTCTTGCAGCTTTTTTTAGAAGACTTGCGCAGGGTTCCGACCTGTCTTTTCGGCTTCCTGTAGCTGCTATTTATAGGCAGCGGTTGGGGGAAGTTATGGTGCTCAGGGCGCACGTGTCCTCCTTATCATCACGGAAATTGTGGACGGCCAATATCAGTATCGCCTGGCACAAGGATGTCGGTTGTTGGTCATCGTGGCGAGTGGTGCCTACCGGTGGGTGGCCGGTATCGCGCAACACGTTTGAGTTGTCGTGGCGAGCTCGGCTCCCTTTCGGGTAAAGAGGCATGTTGTCTGATAGTTCCTTCTTGCGCGACATCCTCACATCACGCGTCGATGTGTTGCGCTACCCTGTCGGGCAGTGAACGTATCAGCCATCTGGAAGGCAGATGCAGGTGGAAATTGTTTGTGGGCCGGAATGGCCTTATTGATGATAAATGAGTCCAAAATGGAGGAAAACTCTACAAAAGATGGAAATATTGAATTAAGAGCGTCGTTTGGCCAATTATTGCAAAAGTACATATAAAAGGAGAGGAAAACAGTTAAAAGGGCAGTTTTGATAACAAAACAAGGGTCAAAAACATCACAAAAATTGGTGTTATCAACTCCCCCAAACTTAGCATTTTGATTGTCCTCAATCAATATTTAAATTTTTATTTTGTGATGCTCCTTCTTACGTGGCGTAGCTTTCAGGACAAGAGGTAAGACAAGTATCGCGACGTCTTTAGAGATAATACTGCCCCACTACGAACAAAAGACCTTACATTCCTGCCTTATTATTCTAATAAAAATTTTCTCTACAACTTCAGCGAGACTTTGGTGTATGATTCTGAAGTTAGCTTTCACACCAAACAGCTTTAGGGGTAGAAAGTTGTGTGTTGGGTAAGGCTAAGGCTTTTTGGGTTTTTCTTCTTGTTTCCCATCAGTCCATCCATATAAGGGTCCGTTAGCGGGCGAGTGGTCCCTGCAGTCCAAGCCAGTTGGATTTAGAGCAGTGATTTTACATCCTACGTACCACTGCCCCGGATCTACCATGCCTAAAGATGGGTACTTTTGGAAAACAAGTGTGTATATATATTTTTTTCTTTTCTTTTATTGGGCACAACTCTCATGATTTTATTCACTCTCATAAGGTTGCTTTCTCTTTTTGGGATTTTTGTTGGGTAAGGGAAAACAAGAGGGATCTTTGCTGTTTGGGCAGCTTTTTCCTTCTCCATACTCGTCTCTTAGCTGTTGCGAGATTATTCATTTTTTTCAAAATTTTTGGCGTGGAAATTCATAGACTTTTATCATTTGAGGCTGCATTGTCATATAGACATAATAAAACTTGCATCTCGTTGGGCACATAGAAAATAAGCTGGCAAGAAGTAGTATCATGTTTTTACTAATATAGAGATTTTGTACATAGATATGAAGATAAGATAGACAAAATGTTTCAAAATTTTTGTATGAACATATATATATATATGTACACATGATATAGAGAAGAAGAACGAAAGAATCAAGAATTTGAGTCTGAGAATTTTTCAAAATTTTTCAAAATTTTTATACCTCCCTCACTAGTACATGGTACCCCCCAAACTTACTCCACACTCTGTCCCAAAGTTGTGAGGTAGATAAGGTGAGGTAATGTTACTCCAGTGAGGTTAGTTGATGAGTGTTCTTGCGTCAGATAGAAGCTCCCACACATATTCTCCCCTTTTGCTGTGATAGTCGATGTGGTGGAGCTGGTCAGGCGTTGCTTCATTTGCTATCCATTCCAGGACAAAGATGCCACAGTCGTTGGATAGGGGAAGTTGCTGCGGACTGCGGTGGTAGAACTGAAGCTCGTGCCACTTGCTTGGTGTCGTGTCCAGGAATGGTTGGATCAACTTTGACACCTCGTCGTAGAATTTCTGAACTAAGCGTTTGAGGGGTGTCAACGTTGTTGATGTACACTACACTGGATGATCTTTGTTGCTGTCTGAGCTGTTGTAGAAGATTCCAGCTCGTTGGCGAGTGTACATCGTCAGGAGCGTCCAATGGTTATAATGCAGGATGGGCAGAAAAAATTTTCTAGGGACCTCGCTCTCCAACTCTGCCAAAAAATGCTGCTTTGCTCCTGTTTCATCGGCGAGGCAAACGTCGTTGAATAGCATAGGATGAGCTATGTACGCATGTTCGAACCTTGGCTGTAATATTTGGATGTAAGCAGCCACCACAAATATAGCCAAGCATCCCCCTTCTTTTACCATGTCCCTTAAATCATCAACCGGGACTACGACATCGCCTGCCTGGTAAATGACATCTGCCGGGGTAGAATCTGCTAACTTTAGAAGGATTTCATTTACCTACTCCTGTGTGAGCATAGCGCATGAGAAGCGGTCGAAATTTTTTATTAGTCCTTCTGGAGTTACAGGAGAAGTAGGATCTTCAAATCCATGCATTTTCCTCAAGATCTCCAACTGCTTTCCTGCCCCGTAGGTGTCAGTTTCTATTCCCACTTCTTTCTCTGGAGTGTTGCTCGATTGTGAAGATTCATCTTCTTGGTCACTGTCCAGCAGCCCATCAGGTACCCCTACATCTCGGAAATAGCGCTCGTCTTTTATTAGCAGCAGGGCATATACGCTCCTGAGTTGGTAAAAGTTAGTGTCCCAGAGGTGTCCCATGAATCCCCATACATTGAGCAGCTCCATGGCACGTAAGATGATAAAGGCAATGTTTCTGCTTCCCTCTTCTTCTTAGACGGGGAAGTCTTGGATGGAAAAGAAGTTCCAGATGCCTTGGTTACGTTGGCTTCCTTGCTTGATATCTCGTAGGAGACACAGTGGTAGAAGCTTCAGATTTCTGTCCTCCGGGCGACTGAAAACAAGCCCGGAGCGTGGCACATTGTTGCTGCTGCAGCTCAGCAGACGGATGACATGGATCCTCAAGTCTGCCACGTAGAGGAACCATATGTTGCGGTGCTTGTATGGTGCCAACACGAGGTTAGGGTTATGCATATCTATGAATTGCAGCATGTTGGCCACTGCAACGGAGTCTGATTCTCCCTACATCAGTCTTCTAGCCAAGGTCGGGGTGGCGTTGTATATCGTCTACCGACCTGTGCGGGTGCTGATATTCTCGATGATCGCACTTTCAAGGACCCTGAACATCCTTTTGCCGACGACGGCTGGTGAGCGGAACATGCTATGAAGTGCTCCCTGTCGTACGAAGAAGTAGTCGTCGCTCCAGACGACGTCTTCTTCATCTTCCTGCGATCTTAGGACCTTGTTTAGTAGTTTTTGGTCTCTAATCGTCAGGTAGCCGATGACCCTTCTATCGAAGTCGGCCATCTCAAAGGAAGATATCTCTGATGGCTTTGCGAACTTATCTGCCATCGAGCATCTTCCTTGGGGAAGGTTCCTTTCATTGGTGGTATAAACGTTCCCCTTTTCTCCCTCTGATTCATCAGAAGAGTCCACCCCGATGTTGATATCTCCATTATCATCTTCAATCTCATCCAGGGGGACAGAGGGATTTTCTTCCTCCAGGCCTAGGGAGCTCTCCTGTCTTGTTGGAGCTCCGTTGGTCAACCTTGGTTGCATCCCTTCCTTGGGCGTTGTGGACGTCCCGCGGGATGAGGAGGAGGACGCCGATCTCGAGGGGGATGTTGACGAAGAAGGTGGAGAGCCACGGCTAGGGGGCGACGACGACCTTCTCGGCTGCCTTCGGCGCGGATGGTCGTCCCTCCTGTCCAGACTCTCCTCAATCTTGTCAAGGTGTTGGAGAACTTGCTGAAGCTTCGCGGTCAAAATCTCTAGTCCGCTGGGAAGGCTAGCTAGAGTCAGCAGCTCTCGTTCTTGGCTATTCAGCCTGTTTTGGAAAGATGCAAACTTGCGGGTTAAGGAAAATAATGTAGCTGAGTTGTTCTCTGATACCTCCCGCAAGTAGTCGAGCTAATGCCCTAACATCTTCCCGAGCAACGGAGGGATCCATGCGGGTCTCCCTTCCGTCCTCGCGACACCTTGCTCATGCGATGGTCACCAGATGAGGTAGATTCTATCTCAATTGTTCGCGATGCAGATGTTGTCGGATGAGGTGTCGGTGCTTTTGCAGCCGTCCCCGCTTTGCCTTCTCGTCGTGGTGGATATGGCTGTGGTGTGAGCGGATGCTGCTCCACCTCTACACTATCGGCGATCCCCTCAGCAGCTGCAACCGGGGACACCGGCGGCGGTGTCGGCATCAGCTGTGCACCTTCGAGCTCCATTCTTAGGATCTCCTTGAACACCCCATTACTGGCGTCCAGCTGAGGTGCTTCCTCTGCCTCTAAAGGCATTACAGGGATGTCGGGGGCTGCAACTGTCTCTCCCGCGACAGCTCCCGTAGTTGTTGTCTCGGTGACCACAACGATCTCTGGTTCTCTTTCAGCCACCGCAGTCGTTGTTGTGGTTGTGGCTGGTACAGTAGGAGCGACGACATCTCTATTAGCAGCTATCGTCGGTAGCTCTGGAATCGCGGTTGGCATGGTGCGGGTCGTTGAAGCTTTTTACCTCCTTGGGTCGAGAGGAATCGATTCTCCTCTCGTGGCCTCCCTTTCCTGAATTCGGGTGATGGCGGCGTTAGTTGCGTCTATCGCCACAGCTTCTATCTCTGCTATGGTGAAGACCAGATTTTCTGGATCATAGGTGGTGCAGCGAGGGAGCGGGAGGAGGATGTTTGTCCTTGCAAACTTGTAGAAGTAGTCATTTCCCTCTTTCTTTATGATGCTGGCCCTCATCAGGTATTTAATGTCGATCAGCTCATCGTCCTTCGTCCTCGAAAGGCTATGCGGCTCCGTTGGGTACCCGAGCCATGCCGCAATCAAGTTGACGATGCCACCCATACAGTATTCTTTGGTGGCATCCTTTATCGGGTGCAGTCTGTTCAGTAAAAACCACCAGAGGTTGATTACTCGTCCCTCCATCATGTGCCACATGACATGAAGTTCTTCTATGTAGATATTGCTGGACTCATTCTTGCTGAACAGCAAGCACACAACCAGCTTGTGCACTATTCTTCAAAAGCAGGAGTGCACTACTGCCACCTTGCTACCCGGTTTAAATGATGATTCACCGGTTAGCTTATTCCAGAGCTCCACGGGATTGAACCCATCTCCTTCGATTATTCTCTCACTGTTATCCATTAGATTCTTCTCCTCCTCACTGGAAGAGAAAGATCTTGTTCAACATCTTCTCGGAGATGGCGTGCTCCGAGTTATATAGTCGGGCTTGGAGTCTATCTCCTCTGCCATATTCTTTCTTTTTAGCAGCCGAGTTCTTCACTCGGCGGAGGGATGACATGCACTCCTTCATAAGTTCGGTGTAAGAGGAAGATCGGCTGAGGCAGATCTTCCTCAGTCCTGCCGCAACGAGGATGCCCTTCAGCCTTTCAAATATTCCCAGGTCAGCGAACGAAGCTTGGTGGCAGAACCTGCTCGGTCTGTAGACCTTGGTTGCCATCTCAGCATAACGGTGTGCGTGCTCGTCGTCCCTCGGCACGAACCTTCCTGGCGTGCATTCCAGGGGTTCTGTCGTTGCTGTAGGTGTTGGAGCCTCCACTTCTCCTACCCTCATCCTCTTTTCCGCAGTTGATGGCCCGACTACTTCTGGATTTGGGCGCTTCTGCCCGACAGTGGGTGCTTCACCTGTGGGCTCAGTGTAGATCCTCCGGCCGTGCTCGTCAACTCAGACAACATTCTTCTTGATACGAGCCATTTCTATTAACCATAAAATAGATTCATTGATCAATTAAATGTGTCGATGTTAGGAAACTAAATGCATGATAAGGTATGACCCGATACAAAATGTTCCCGCACCACCATATCGGGCGATATAAGGTTTTCAGAGATTAGGGCTCATGCCCGATACGAGATATGGGTATTGCCCGTCATGTCAAGATGAACGGTTAGAACAGCTCGTCAGGAAAGTCGCCTGACATGGGTGTATCGGACGATACCGTTGTGAAGGACAAAATGCCCGCCAGGGTTCTTTTGAAAGAGAAGCCACGTGTCGCCCGATAACAAAGTTGGCATGGCGGTGGGTGATATGGCATATCGGGAAAATAGGTACATTGTGCGATATATGTATCGGGCGATACAAGGTTGCTTAGCTAAGAAGCTGCAAGCCTGACAAGTTATTCGCGAAAGGAAGGTCGTGTTGGGAAAGGTGGACGATACGGTCTATCGGGCTATACCTCTGTTGTCTCCTTAAACTGCCGCGTGACACGAGAGCAGGGGATCGTTGCACGACATGGGAGCGAGCTCAAGAAAACACTACATGATACGAGTAGGTGAAAATAGTAAAGGCAGTAGCCCGACACGGTAATATCTCCATCCCTTATATAGCAAACCCAATCGGGGGTATTTCTGGTAATTCCGGAATGTGCGTCGGCCGTTGGGATAAATCATTCCCGAGACGGGCAGTCCATCTGTCACGACCTTTGCACTTCCCGAAGTACCACTATCTGACATGTCACGTTCGTTGTGTCGGTTGGGTTGCTTCCCGACACGACCCTTCAAAGCAAAATCAAGAAGAAAAACTTAAAAACAGAGCGGGTAAAAAGTGGTGGATGAGTAAAACATCATTGGCCTAAGGCTAAGATCCCGGCCTCAGATGGTATTACCCATCCCGGTCTATAAAACAATGCGGTAGCCCAACAGAGCCAGCGCATGTGGCGCATGCACTAACTCAGGCCTTATTACATCCCAAATGTTTGTAATGTTCATTTTGTAGTAAACTAAATGCATCCTATTCTAAGAAAGAAAAAGAAAACTCGGGTTGCCTCCCGAGAAGTGCTGTGGTTTCCGTCTCAGCTTGACGTCCTCAGCTCCTTCACTTCCTGGTCTTTAGCATCACCCGTCTCCCTGCATCTTGATCCTTGCCTCTGTCGGTCATAGCCCTGCCTTCTTGGCAGTCTCAGTGTTTGATGGTATTTTTCCTGACAGATTCTTTACGAACTCGGCCATTTGAGCCAATTGCTGATCAATCTGGCGTTGATGTGTCTGCATATCCTCCAATTGTACCTGTAAGGAGTTCAAAATGCCCGAATTCGATAGCGCGCTTTGTGCTAGCTGATTATTAATAGTATCCTGCCTTTTCACGAAGTCAAATAATTGGCCAACCATGTCCGATTGGCTGGAACATTTATCATGTTCCTTGGTAGATCTTTGGTACTTAGCCTGACCCTAGAAATTCCCCTTGTTCATCTGGAAGGAGGTGTTCTTGGTGTACTGGCTCAGTCCTCCCCTCTTCTCGAAGGGTTGGGGCGGCTTAGAAGATCCGTGCTGCTGATGTGAATTCTCGGTTGCATCCTTGTTGCCGTAGCTGAAACTAGGGTGGTCCGGCCTTTTAAAGTTCACAAAAGAGACATTTTCCATCCCTTCGGACTCAAAGTCAGAATCACTTGATGCATCTGGTCTGGTGTAGATGCAACTATCCATCCCATTCCCTCCTTCTCCGTAGGTCACGCACTTCATTACTTTTTCAACTGGCTTCTTCCCTTTACCACCAGATTCTTTTAACTGCTTGACATCAGTCGCTATCCTCTGTATCTAAGAAGTTATAGAATCCAGAGCCTTGGATTCAAGAGAGGGTCCTTCACTGACCTTCTTCACCTGCCCTCTGTTAGATCTATCATACTCAGCGCCGGCTTGCAGCTCGGCCATGTTTTTGATGATCCTTTCAGACTTGCTCGGTTTCTTCCCTAGGAAGTCACTCCCTGCTGCCGCATTCAGTGACACCCTTTCATCGGGAGTTAGACCATTATAGAAGGTAGTGACTAGGAAACCCTTCTTGTAGTTATGGTGAGGGCAGTCCCTCTGGTATTCTTGGTATCTTTCCCAAGCATCATGGAGGTTTTCATTGGGCTTCTGCATAAAGGAGGTTATCCTCTGTCTGTTCCTCATAGTCCTCTCAGTGGGATAGAATTTGTTCACTAACACGTCAGCCAGTGCCCCCCATCCATTAAGAGCTTGGTGGGGCAACCCAAGGTACCATGACAGAGCATTATCTTCCAAGGAGAAAATGAAGCCCTTGCAGTAGATGACTTCTTGGGGAACCCCCCGCATTTTTATGGTGTCGCAGATATATTTGAAGGCATCTAGGTGGTGGTAAGGGTTGTCATTCTTGGAACTCCCCATAAAGATTTTATTTTGGATCATGGAGATCACAGATGGCTTGAGCTCAAAATTTGCGGCGTTGAAATGCAGGACAATGACGGGACACCGGGAATTGTCAGCCTTTGTGGATGCTAACTCCCTCAGAGTTTTCCCCTCTTCATCTGAATCTTCACTGTCGTTGGCTTCTCGGCAACGTTCTTGGTCGTGATTTCTTCTGTGCCTTCGATGGTGATGACGTCTATCTCGGTGTTGGTCGTCCTCTAACTGCTCTCCTTCTGAATCTTCCTGTCGATCATGGCCGTCATAGCGGGCATTTTCTTCAGGTGGAGGGGAGTTAGGTCTAGCCCTCCTTTGACGTTCGCCCTCTGAAAGAGGTTGTTCAATACGAGGCGGCATGTTGTTAGTGCCCGGTGGAAAAGATCACCGTTAGTCAGAGTACCTGAACTGGCACAAAAAATCAAGTTTAGGAAATTGAATTATTTATTTTAGGCAAAGAATAATTAATAATAACCAAAGGAAAGAAAAGAGTGATGTCAAGCTCATTTCTAAGCCTGAGGCACTAGAGTGTAGTTAGTGGATTCGGATTCTTCAACAGTACCGTTTTGCCTTATCCCCGGCAACGGCGCCAAAAAGTTGACCATCCCCGACAACGACGCCAAAAAGTTGACCGGCCTAAATCGTGCGTCCTAAAATTGGAGGAGGATTTGAGGTAGTCGAGCTTTTACATTTATAACCCAAAACATTCTAGGCCCCCAAAACTTTTTTTATGGGGTCGAAGTAGATAGATGGGGTCGAACACAGGGACAAGGGTGGTAGTGTTGAGAACTCGGAATCGACACGCTACACTCCAGCAGAGAGGTAAAGAGATGATAAAATTCCCAAAAGGGAACAGCAGAACAAGAACAAAAGAAAACCCTATCTCCAAATGGAGCTATGAGAAGGATTAAGGTTTTAGGAATTTATCAGTTTTTAGGGGTTTTCATGCAACAGAAACAGAGAGATAATACTAAAGCTAAAGCAAGGTACTACGGAGAAAACTTTTGGTAAAACAAGCGGTAGCAGAAACGTCCTGTACTCCTCCTCTCAGAGCGGGTACCTCTAACTAAGCATCAACACCCCTCTCGAGGTTGGTGGACTTAAATTAGAGTGGAAAGGTTACTAAAGCAACTCCAATTCTGGGCACTCTCGTACTCCAGAATCAGACCAAACACTAGAGCCACAACATCTCTCTCAAGGCTGTTGTGACGGGAAAACACGGTTCGGTAGCTAATCGAAACACGATCCAAACATACAAGCTAGAGTTCAGATGTTAAACATATAAATCATCCAACAAAGGTACCAAACATAGAGCAGCATATAATTAAACTCTTCTATTTCCATAAACAAATAAAGGTCTGATTACATTGCATAAGTAAAAGAAGTAAATGACTGAAATAAAGATAGATGTCACCTTCTTGATATAGAAAGACGACAGTCTACAACAGACCATCCAGCCCGATACCGGGTAGGACCCTAGCCTGATACAGCCGTGTCGGGTGGCACACCCTCTCAGGAGACACACCGTGACAGGCGGACTGTATCGTGTGAGGAGCCTTGCCCGATGCGATCATGTCAGGCGGCACCCTCTCGGGCGACACGCCGTGACGGGCGATACGTATCGGGGTTCGGTATCGTGCCAGACTACGGTGATGCATTTAGTATCGGTCGCTCGTATCGTGGATCTATGTCAGACGATATCAGCCTGTAGTGGTGCTCGAGACGACACTAAGTGATCCATTCCCTCCCTCTCGGGATGGGGAATTGCTCACCTAGAATCGCCCGTCGCGACCACTGAGGCTCGATACACTCGCTCTTGCAACTTTCCTGAGAAGACTTATGCAGGGTTCCGACCTGTCTTTTCGGCTTCCTATAGCTGCTATTTATAGGCAGCGGTTGGGGGAAGTTATGGTGCTCAGGGCGCCACGTGTCCTCCTTATCATCGAGGAAATTGTTGACGGCCGATATCAGTATCGCCCGGCACAAGGATGTTGGATGTTGGTCATCGTGGCGAGTGGCGCCTGCCGGTGGGTGGCCGGTATCGCGCGACACATTTGAGTTGTCGTGGCGAGCGCGGCTCCCTATCGGGTAAAGAGGTGTGTTATCTGACGGTTCCTTCTTGCGCGACATCCTCACGTCGCGCGTCGATGTGTTGCGCTACCCTGTCGGGCAGTGAGCGTATCGGCCATCTGGAAGGCCGATGTAGGTGGAACTTGTTTGTGGGCCGGAATGGCCTTATTGATGATAAATGAGTCCAAAATAGAGGAAAACTCTGCAAAAGATGGAAATATTGAATTAAGAGCGTCGTTTGGCCAATTATTGCAAAAGTACATATAAAAGGAGAGGAAAACAGTTAAAAGGGCAGTTTTGATAACAAAATAAGGGTCAAAAACATCACAAAAACTGGTGTTATCACCCGCTTGTTTACAACCTTTTTAGGTGATCGTGCTAGACGTGGTGGTGTTCGTGAGGTTGTGGTCGAGCACCAAGAAGAACAATAGGAGGCAAGAGATGGATATGCTGCTATTTTGTTTGTTTTGTAGTAGAGTCCTAGAGTCATCCATGTACACTCAGGTCTTTGGAGGTGTTTGGATGATGTTTTACAATTTATAGCTGATATAGCTTGTTTATCCTATTGATGGCCTGGTATGGCCTATTCTGTGTATAAGCAGGTGGTGAACTCTATGTAACAGTTGGTTCCTATAAGTTGTGGACACGTATCAAGGGTTATGTATGTTTATATAACATGTTTCCTTGCAAGATAAGGATCTGGGTGTAATAGTTTCTTTATTTCTCTTCTTTCCACAATCAGTTTTAATTTACCCGTTTTTTTGGTAATATGCGGTTTATGGATGTTCCGCACATTTTCGTGTGGCATTTCATTGTTTGTGTTATAGCGGGATGTCACAGAATGTGTCATTTATTTTGCACTTGTCAATTAGCTCAACTAGTAGGTATTGTATTTTAAATCACCACTATTTGCAATATAAACACTTTGCAATTTAATTAGCAAGTTTGGAAACCAAGTTAAATATTCATATAAGAAACTACGATCAAAGATAGAAGGAGAAATAATAAAATAGATTTAGAAAACTCAAACCATGTCGTCTGCTTGTTATAAGAGGGACTTTACTTACAGAAATCATTGAGGTATGTTTCAATGCAATTTTTTCTTCCTATCTTGATGCGGTCACAAACCTGAAGAGAGTTTTCATCTTGATCATGCATTGATGACAAACAAGGATAACACTGATGCAACTCAACATTCATTAGGTACCACCACCCATAAAATCCCATATTTAGGAAGGAAGGAAGGAGTCACACTTTCTATTGTATAGGAGAATAACTCCACAAGAGAAACACTAGAGCAATGTTATGGAAGACAACGACCTATATAGGTTTTGATCACAAAACAGTATACTCTAAGAGTTGTGTTTAACCATTAACCAAGGGCCTTATTTATAGTTCTTGTATGCTCCATCCTATTCCTAGATAGACACATACACACTATCTTTCTTGTATACATAAAAGGAATATAAGGGATCATTTTCTATTCTCTCTGGACAAAAATTTCTAAGAATTAACTAATTAATGAATTATCTAGATGTGCAAAAAGAGACAAAAAACAATTCTCACCAGCCACGTGCTCGTGCCCATCTTGATGAGGCTTGGAATGTGGTGCACGTGTGGATGCATATGTGTTGTCACCATACCCACCATAAAGGTGAGCATATCTTCCTCTATATTTCTTATACATTGGTGTCATATGCAATCATATATAAGGAGCACAAAGTTTTAGAAGTGGACAATACGAGACTAGACCTTCTTCCCATTTGTACAAAAGAGAAGAAAAAGAATTTCCTTCACACTCCATATGTTCTAGTTGTTAGGGAAATCATGTAGCAGATAAGGAAGTAGAAACAAAATCTTATACCCAAATCCCGAACCAACAAATCACATCAATGGCAATGTATTTAGGAAAGAGGGTTTTTGAGGTATATACCTAGTCTTGGAGCAAGTCCAGCGATAATCCTTACAATGTCATGCTTCTTCTTTAAGCATCACTTAAATTAGTCATCGCAATAGCCTCCTGGTATAACATCACAGATGATAGTTGACATTGTTCTCCTAGTGTGACGGCCTCCACACCTCTACATAGTCCATGTGAACCACTAGGAACTCCTTGTTGCACTTTACCAGAGTCGATGGGAAGGATCTTCCCTTTGATGTCAATGTGCTAGTGTTGACTTGTACTCCCTAGATATCTCTCATTTTTATGGGTAAGACTTGCTTTGGGATCTCATGTTACCACAACTGTGAGAGGACAATATTTGTTAGCATGAATTGTGTCTTCTAAAAGCCTTCATTACCCCCTTATTTATTGGAGGGTCAGGGTTAGGATTTCCATATCAACTAGGAGTTGAAGAGATGAATTTTCACAAAATGTTTTGGCTACTATCAATCACGAATCGATCTGTTCACATTTGAAATTTTAGTTCACATATGAATTAGTCGACTTAAAGCTTTCGGTCGAATCACCATTTTTCCCATTCGCAAACATGTTGGATTTCAATGTGACAATTAATGCACAACATGACGTCAACGTCAAACCTTGATCTAGTCTTACTGATCACTCAATCAGTCAATTCACATTTTGAACCGATCAGTTCACATTCTGACCCGGTCAATTAACATTCTGAACCGGTCGATGCACATTCTAGCTTAGCAAATTTTGTTGAAATTTACTTGACACTTTAGTTGGCCGACTCAATACTTTGGTCGACTCACATTCCCAGTCAGCAAATTTTTAGTCAATGATTTTAACATTGAATACATAAACACTTTTGTAATCAAGATAAGCCTTATTTATGATTAAACTCCTATTTCATGAGTAGTCTACGCATATGACCCTATAGGTCCCAAGTTACATTGATAGTGAATGACTATAACCAATTTATGGCATCATAAGCAATGAGCAGTATCTAGCAACACATCATTGCTGCCCAAGTAATTAGAAAGTTGAAGAACAACTTCAACCTACAATCCGTGATTAGTGTTATAGTAATCATATAGTTTCTTTGTCTTTGATATACGAATTGAACTCGAGGCATGGAATTTCCATCCTCTCAATATTTCTATCCATGTTTCTTGAACTATAGTAGACTGTTGATATACACATCAGCTCAATATCACATATTGACTCACATGAGCATGGTGATGCATTTCTCAATATTGTTCTTAAGTGGCCATGATATCAACTCCAATAGGAGGGACAAATCACATCTACATCACTCACAATTAATCCTTATGTGTTACAATGTACCCAAGCACCATCCTTATGGAAACCCTTAATCAAGGTCACATTGGATGGTGTTAAAGTTCATCGAACAAAGTGTGATGAGTGTAGTGACTTCAAGTATAAGAACCACGATCACCACTATCACTTTGAGAGCTGACACTGACTACCATTCAATTTTTCCATGTATCACTCTCAAGATGGGTCTGTCTGCTACATTGTTCTCTAATAGGTGCCTATTGTTTGACTTGATATCTCATATCATGACTTATGGGAGATTCAGTCATCAGTCAATGCACAATCTAGTCTGATGTATTATTATTGTCTATTTTTCTTTCACAGTAACATGTGACTAGGGGCATAACAAGAATGTGTGTATTCTTATTGTACATATTATCTCATTGTCTAGGTCCCAAACTTGAATACATATGTCATTGAGTAATATCATTCTTTATACTTTTATTATATTATATCACCATCTCACAAGTGAATAAAATAGGATAAATAGAATTTCCCTTTATTATTATCACATTAATTACATAATGTTACATTACAATCATCACATGATCGATCCTCTAGGCATTCATACCAATAGAATTCCACTTGCACTTAGAGACAATCACTCATGAATCTTGTTCCAAGTGATCTAACATGTCCATCATGCTTCTACTGTGAAACTGCCTTTTTTAGTGGGTCGACAACATTGCTTTTAGTCGGTATTCTACAAATCTTCACATCTCCTCTTGTACAATCTCTCATATGAGATGTAACTATCGTAGTATGTACTTAGAGCACTGATGCAATATGGGTTCCTTAGCTTTTGTAATTGCTCCATTGTTGTCACAATACAACTCTATCACATCGTTAATGCTTGGAACCACCCCAAGTTCACTAATGAACTTCTTGATTTGTACAACTTCCTTTGCTACATTAGATGTAGTAATTTACTCAGCCTCTATTGTAGAAGCAACAGTTGTCTCTTGTTTGGAACTTTTCCAACTTACAACTCTGTTGTTAAGGAAAAATACAAATCCTAATCGTGATTATAATCATCTTTGTTAGTTTGGAAGCTTCCATTAGTGTAACCCCTTACACACAACTCTTCTTCACCACCATAAATAAGAAATTGATCCTTACTTCTTCTCAAGTACTTAAGGATGTTCTTTAAGGCATTTGAGTGACTTTCATTGGGATCTGACTGATATCTGCTCATCATGCTCAACACATACAAGACATCATGATGAGTACATAACATTGCAAACATAATATATCCAATTGTAGATGCATATGGAATCTTACTAATGTGTTCCTATTCTTTACAAGAAATGGGACATTGGCCTTTAGAGAGGTTGCATATGGAATCTTACTTATGTGTTCCTATTCTTTACAAGAAATGGGACATTGGCCTTTAGAGAGGATAATTCCATGATACATGAGAAAGTTCCCTCTCTTTGAGTGTTGTATGTTGAACTTATTCAACACTTTGTCAATGTCTGTACTCTGCCTCAGGCTATAAAGCCTTCTAGATCTATCTATATATCTTGATTCCTAAGATATAGGATGCTTAGCCTAAATTCTTCATAGAGAAGGTACTTCCTAGTTAGTTCTTTACCATCTGTGAAGTAGGGATGTCATTACCCATCAATACTATGTTATCTACATACAATATGATGAATACAATTATGCTCCCACTAACCTTCTTGTACACAAAATGTTCATCTTCATTTTTACTAAAGCCAAACTCTTTGACTGTCTCATCAAATCAAAGATTCCAGCTTCTAGATGCTTGCTTCAATTCATAGATTGACCTTTGTAGATTATAAACTTTATTGGCTTCCTTTGGATTTATAAAACCCCCAGGTTGTGTCGTGTATACATCCTAAAGAAGATTCACATTAAGGAAAGAAGGTTTAACATACATTTGTCAAATTTCATAGTCATAATAAGATGCAATGGCAAGCATGATCTGAATGGATTTAACCATGGCAACTTGTAAAAAAGTTTCATCAACCTTTTGCAACCAATCTACCCTTCTAGGTTTATACATTACCATCCATGTCAAATTCTTCTTGAAGACCCACTTCCACCCTATGGGTTTTACCCCTTCAGGTGGATCCACCAAGGTCCATACCTTGTTGGTATACATGCATTCTATCTCAAATCCCATGACCTCAAGCCATTTCTTAGACTGTGGTCCCTCAATAGCTTCTAGGTAGGTCTTTATATCTCATCTATGACCAACTCATCGCCTTCTTGAGTCACAAGATAACCAAATCTTTCAAGATCAAGGTGTGTCCTACTAGACCTACAATATTTTTGTGTTACAAGAGGAACTGGAGATTCCATAATAGCTTGTAATTCTCCTTGTTCCTTCTGTACCTCTACATGTTCAATGCTTCCTTGTTGATCTTGAACCTCTTCAAGTTCTACTTTTCTTCCACTAATTCCTTTGGAAATAAATTTCTATTCACTCAATACACCAGTCACAACAACAAATACTTTATCATCAGACGGAGTCTAAAATTAGTATCCCTTGGTTTCTCTGGGATATCCAACAAAATAACATTTATCTGATTTGGTTCCAGTTTTCAAAAAACATTTTCATGAAATATACTTCACATCCCCAAATCTTCATAAAAGACACTTTGAGATGTTTCTCATACCATATCTCATATGGTGTCTTTTAACCCGATTTATATGGTATGCAAATAAGTGTAAAAGTTGTAGTTTGTAGAGCATGTCCCCGGAAAGAAATCAAATGATCTAAAAACTCATTGTTGATCACACCATATCTAGAAATGTGTGATTCCTTTTTTTTGTTAACCATTATGTTGTGGTGTTCTAGGTGGAGTCCATTGTGATACAATATCAAGGTCTCACAAAAGGTCTTCAAACTCTTGGCGTGAGTATTCTTCACGTCAATCTGAATGAAGTGCCTTAATCATTTTCCCAAGTTAATTTTATACTTCATTAATAGAATCCTTCAACTTTTCAAGAGTTTTTGACTTATGTTTCATCAAGTAAACATAACCATACCTACTAAAGTCATCGGTAAAGGTAATGGAGTACTGATAACAACCTCTAGCATTTGTTCTAAAAAGGGCCGCATGCATCAGCATGTCTGAGTCCTAATAGATCACTTGCTCAATTATTGTTACCAAAAAAGGAACCTTTGTCATCTTGCCCAACAAACAAGACTCACATGTCTCTAATGATTTTAAATCAAAAGAGACCAGATAACCATCTTTATGGAATTTGTAAATGTGCTTCTCATTTATGTACCCTAGAAGATAATGCCAAAGGTACGTTTGGTTTGAGTTATTGAGTTTTAGTCTTTTGGTATCTTTGTTATACATGCTTGTCTCCAGAACTATCAAGTTTAGACCATAAGACATTGCGGAACTTCCATAAAAGATCCCATCTTTACTAATAGAACATCAACCATTCTTTATAAGAAATCTAAATCTATCATTGTCCAAACAAGATATATATATGATGTTGTCTCTAGACCTATCAAGTTTAGACCATAAAATATTGTGGCACTGCCATAAAAGATCACATCTTTCCTAATAGAACATCAACCATTCTTTATAAGAAGCATAAATCTATAATTGTCCAAACAAGATACAAATATGATGTTCCTATTAATGGAAGTTACATAGTAAAAGTTCTCTAACTCTATTACAAGCCCACTGGGCAAAGATAACTCATAGGTTCCAATTGCACTGGCAACAACTCTTTCTCCATTAGTAACGTGTAGTTCAACCTCACCTTTCCTTAAATGTCTACTTTTTATATCCTTCACATTTGAGAAAATGTATGATCCACTTCTGATATCTAGTTCCAAAGATGAAGAAGTAGAGATATCATAAATATAAGCTAGTGTTATCAGCGCATGAGCCACATCTACTATCTAGTACCCAGGATGTGTGATCCACATCTAATCTCCTTCAAGTGGTCAGGATATTAACTACAATACGAGGGACAAATCCCATCTACATCACTCACAGTCAATCCCCATGTGTCACAGTGTACCCAAGAACCATCTTCATTGCAACCTTTATTCAAGGTCACACTGCATGGTGTTAAAGTTCATCGAATGACATGTAACGAGTGTAATGACTTCAAGTCTAAGAATCATGATCACCACTATCACTGTGAGAGATGATTCTGACTACCATTCAATGGTTTCATGTATCACTCTCAAGGTGGGTCTATCTAGTACATTATTCTCTAACAAGTACCTATGTGTTTGACTTGATATCCCATATCATGACTAATGAGATTTTCTCATCAATCAACACACATTCTAGTCTTATGTACTACTATTGTCTTTTTTTCTTTCATAGTAACATCCGACTAGGGACATAACAAGAATGTGCATACTCTTATCATACATATGATCTCATTGTCCAGGTCCCAAATCAGAAGACATATGCTATCGAGTAATATCATTCTTTAGACATTTATTACATTATATCATTGTCTCATAACTGGATAAAATACAATAAATTGAACTGCCTTTTATTATTATTGAATCAATTTCATAATGCCACATTACAATCATCACATGATTGGCTCTCTAGGCATACATACCAACACTATTTTCACTTATATTGGGCTTAACCCGTACTATCTTACTCAGATGCCACCAAAAAAAGCTATCAATCCTTCATAAGGTACAATGTGTAGAGTGATCTTCTACTCAATCCTATATAGCATGCTTTCAGTAGGTGCCTTTTAGCATAAACAACGATTGAGTTATTCGACAATCATTACCACAGGAACAAGGTGAGAAAAATTCTTGAACTTGAACCATGGGTGTAATACTATTAGTTGGTAACAACATAATAACGACAATGGCAACAAAGAAAAACAATTCATTGCAAGACATGCATCTAATTTAAGAATCATGATTGATATTAGGGAATAACCCAATTTCCCTCTTATGGTCTATACAAGTCACTCAATTTGGAGTCTTTAAGGATGTACCAAGCATCTTGTACTATGACTCGACACCATTCATAGACTAATGTCTTACTAAGCTGTAGTCATGCAACTAATAGGTTTTAGGGGACTGACACTCATATGCTAGAAGCATCAAGAAAATTACACAGTGTCAACCAATCCACCCAACAATTTGTTATTACCATATTGAACCCAATTTGTGGGATCTCCACTCTTTTGCATTCAGATTTTTTTTCCAATGAAAAATAAAGGGTTTCAGTCCCATCCCCAACCTAAATTTTGAACTAAGACCAGGTTAAGACTTTAGTCAAAGGATTAAATGTATTATATTTGAATCCTACATAGTTTACATCCACAACCCTAATAGAGACTAATTCTCTTATAGACTTGAGTTTGACTTGGATGTGTCTATGAAATTTTTTGGTTGTACTTGGACTTCTTATCTTAGATATATTTGTTGTCATATGACAATGAACTAAATTATAGAAGATGTCATTTTTACCATAGGTAAATTGGACACAAGTCCATGTAGCCATACAACTTCAAATCTAATTTCACCTAAAGCACACAACTATGTCACAAAGGTAGATTGAGACAATATGATATGTTCCTTAGATATCCAAGAAACAACCTTCTTTCAATGGGTATACATATCTTGAGACACCATTGCTCCCAAAGTTCATGGCAATCTAGGTAGAATCACTAGATATTATATAAGGATATATGACATAATGCAGCCGAAGGGAATGTAGGGAAATATGCCGACAGAGCAGGCGGTGGAAACAAAAGTTTTACTATCATATTCCCCTTTCACAGATGCTTAAGTCAACAACTATGTAATGGGATGGATGGTTTTCTAGGTTATACCTAGTCCTTGAGCAGGTCCAACGACCATTCCCTCATTGCAGTATGTGGCTTTCTTCAAGTCACACTCGACCAACGTCTACGTTAGTATCATGGTTTTGTCACCACAGATAAAAGGTTGAAATTGT
Organism: Alisma plantago-aquatica; assembly: GCA_963693085.1. Taxonomy (NCBI): domain Eukaryota; kingdom Viridiplantae; phylum Streptophyta; class Magnoliopsida; order Alismatales; family Alismataceae; genus Alisma; species Alisma plantago-aquatica. The sequence continues at coordinate 652,216,982 of OY856410.1, forward strand.
CCTCCTAGTGGGGAAAGTTCCACCCATCTAGAGTAGTCCATACGGATCACATGGACCACCAGGAACGCTTGTTGTTCTAGTAGAACAGATAAGGAGTCATCCCCTCACGTTGGCCTACTAGTCACCAACTTGCTCTCCCATAATTATACTCCCTTGGTATCCCTCCCTTTTTCGGGTAGGTCTTGTTGGGGTTATCTTGGTTACCACAACTAGAGAAGAGAAACAATTTTTAGAGGCAATTGAGTTTTATTAGAGAATCCTCCAGTACCCCTCTATTTATAGGAAGGTCAGGGTCATGGTTTCCAATCTGAATGGGAGCAAAAGGGACCAGAATTTCACAAATTTTCACAACCTGCGAGCATTGAAATGGCTGGTTCACAAGTGAACCAATCAGTTGGCACGTGATCCGATCAGTTCACCCGGTGAACCATTTGTTTCATCATGAAACCCCAATCACAATTGCATTGGAATTAATATCTAATATAATGGTCAACTTGATGTCAGCACAAATCCCTGAATCAATCGAATTGATGCACCAACCGCTCGTTTCACAACCTGATTCGTTCGGTTCATGGATCTGAGCTGGTTGGTTCACTATCCATTATCACCAAAGTTGATTCAATTGACCAGACACACTTAAAAGACCGGTTCAACACTTGAATTGGTCAGTTCACTTGTCGAGTCAGTCAATTTTCAACCAATGTTGTTTAAATTAAATACTTAACTCCTTAGTAATCAATTGTAAACCATATGCATGAATGAACTCCTATTCCAAGTGTATTTCTATGTGTGTGACCCTATAGGTTCAAAGTTACGTTGGTAGTGAATGTCCATAACCACCTTATGACATCACAAGAAAAGTGTGGCATCTAGTCACACATCATTTCTACGCAAGTAAATGGAAAGTTGGAGAACAACATCAACCTACAATCTATGTAAGGTGTTACAGTGATTGTATAATTCCTTTATGTAACATACCACCTTTTGAATATGAGCGGAAGCATCTCTCTTGGAGGGGGGTGTCACATTAATATGATCATTGAAATAAATACATAAGTCACCATTGAGATTCATACATTATTCTTTAAATAGGAAACTATAGTTGAGTTCTATAACATGTCTAGACATTTCTAAACATGGAAAACTAAACATGAAAGTAAACATATCGATGTGATTTGGATCGCCTAGTATTGATGGCACCCCACCAGATAGCTCTTGAAGGTCTTCTAGTCTTTTCTTGCTCCTCTTGGGTCCTTAATTACCCAACTCTTTCAGACATCACTTCCCCAGCAATGCAAAGGGCAAAATCAACACATCAATAAACAATACTGGAACTTTATAATATAAACAAAATAAAGTACTTGACATGTAAGAAAAATTGACATGAATTAACAATAAGAATTCTTGAATCATTATTAACATGAAGGATTGAATAGTAAATGTATGCATCCCTCTATGACACCCCCATAGGAGAACATGATTGCTAGGAAAACCCTTGACGACCCCTTGGGGTCCATGATTTGGGAGCATATAAATACTAGTTCAATTTTGTTATCTTAATCATGAACATTAACATTAACATGATCCTTAATCTTTAACATGATGGGATTTCTCCCTATTAACATGATCTTTTAACATGATGGAATTTCTCCCTCTTGAACATTAACATGAATTTCATGAGTCATTTATCACAAGCTCTAATCATAGTGAAAATTATAACCTTAGGACATAACATATAGCAATCATAAAGCAGTGATATAATGAACATGATTAAAACACTAGTCTTGAAATGATAATTTCTACTTTGTACTTAACATTCATACAACCATAATTACTTGTTCTCAACAACATGACCCATTTACCTTGGAGGAAAGTTGATCCTAATATGGTCTCACTGGTCTTTGAATCAAATCTAAGTCAACCTTCTCTTGTCTTCACTACTATAGAAAAGGCCTTTGGGGTCAGTTATTTAGAGTCTTTAGCGTCGATTTCCAAGCGAAACCCAAGTGGGCGCCGCTAAAAGTCGACACCTTCAGCGCCACCAAAAACACACCAGCAAGGGAACTATAAACATTGGTTCTTAATGAAAACTGACACTATATCATGATCAACGACGTCGGTTATTAAACAAACACCGAAGCCATAACCCTTCCCGCCACCGAAAATGCGCCAACAAGGGAACTATAACTGTCAGTTAGTAAACAAAAACTGACACCATAACACGATAAAGACGTCAGTTTTATGCTAATAACCGATGACATATCCTTGCCAGCACGGCCGTGGTACCTAGCCACAATAGGCGTCAGTTCTTATAGATAACTGATGCCATCAAGGGAAAAGACGTCAGTTTTTTGCTAATAACTGACGTTGTAAATATTTGGTGTCGATTTTATACAAATAACTGATGCCTATGTTCTGATTTTTTTTCTTATCAGTTTGTAGGCATGTTGCATGGCTGGTCATAGGATGTAGAACCTACAGTTCAGTTCTGAACTATAGATTTACAACATCCATTGATATCAGCCAAAAATAGGCCACAAACCTGCAAAGTCATTCACATTCAAACACATGTATTGATCAGATACATGTACAAACATGCAAAGTCATTTACATTCACATTCTGTTCCATTCATTTCATCTCTTTTCACATTCAAACATTCATGTATTGATTAGAAAAAGTCATTCACATTCACACATATGACAATTCAGAAAAATTCATTCACATTCAAACAAAAATAATTATGAGAACAAAGTTTAGAAATATCATTCTTTATTCATCATCGTCATCATTTTCATCAGAACCCCAATTATATTTAAAAATTCCCACTACTTATAGAGATTTTGCCCATTCTTCTCTTACAACATCTAATTCCTCCCTCATATAGGGAGTATGTACATCTAATAACTTTCCACCTGTGCTGATGTCCATTTTAAACACATGTAAACATAATGACATATATATAATTAATAATATATAATAAGATTGATATATCTCATATTATCTAATGAGACTATATATAATACCTTCTGTATAGTATCGATTTCCATTACGACATGTTTGATGATTAGGTCCATAAATCACATCACATAGTAGGCACATGCCCAGTCGTTGTCTTGTGTATCACACTATAAATTGAAACATGCAAAATATTCAAAAATACAAATAAGCATAGTTCACATAAATAATATATACATTGGAGTCAGGAAATTAGTTTCACATTCTCCCAAATTAGTGGTTGATTCTTTTTTCTAGGGACATTTCCTCCAGCTTTTTTGAACTCTTGTAAAGCCCTACATGTTAATGTAACACATTAAATTGCATAATTAAATAGTAATGTAATAACAGATGTTAACGGATATAATAATATGAAATATTTCTCACGAGAATAATTGGCTTTTCATTGCGTGTCCATATAATGTATTGGGGCTCCACCGCTAGTGGCCTACAACACCAGGCAACTAAGGTGACTGGGTGCAATCCACGAGATCGGAAGGCACAGGAGATGGGATCTTTGCTTTCGAAATTTATAAACCTACGCTAACTACCTACTTCTACTAGAACACTGCCCGCAAGCGCACGGGGTCGTGTCGTAGTATAGGAAGGCGACAAGATAAAGGTCGATCAACGAAGATAGAGGGGGCACTAGAGTTAGATGGGGTAAGCTACATTCCTATTGTGGAGAGTAAGGTTTTTAGGGTTTAAAAAGTTGGTTGGTTGTTGATTAAGCTAAGTGAGCAAGTAGGAAATATAATATGAAACTAAGTTATCAAAAGGCTAAATTAGCAATCTAAGTAAACAAGCTATCTAAACAAGAGCAAGAACAAACTACACTAGACTAAGCGACAAACTAGCAATTGAGAGCCTAAGTTAACCACTAATCAAGATCGAAGACCTAAATTAACACTTAGCTAGCAAAACTAGGCAATCAACTAAGTTAACTAAAGCAATTGATTTACACTAGCATTAATAAGCAAACTAGGTAGTTAAGGTCTTAAGAAATTAAATGAAGGAGGTGGGCCGTTTGGGAATGTGACCTTAACATTAATTGGGGGATGTCACCATAATAAGCAGTTAGCATATTTCATTCTAGACTACCAAACCAAACAACAAGGTGGGTGCTATGAGAATGTACCCTATGCTACTAGCTAGAGAACTAGGGCTAGGTGTAATTCTCATAGGACTTACCAAGACTAGGTCTCTAGGATAAGTGGTATTAGTCAATTGAGGACCAAGGGTAAGGATGGGAGTAGAGATGAGGATATTTGACCTCATGCCACTAGCCACCTTAGCCTTTAGGAAATCCTAGGCAATTGCACTAATCACACTTATATAAGTCACTTAGAACTCACATTTGCATGTAGGAAGAAGGTGATTATGTAGGAAGATAGGGTGCTAGCTAGGGATCCGAATTAAGGACCTAGGAGCCAATCCTAGGATAGCTACATAGAAACCAAATCATCCTAGAGGCAAATGTCTTCAAACACCACAAGGCAAGCAATTAATGTAATTAAACAACAATCACATGTACAAGTAATGGGAAATGAGATACAAGAAAAGGCAATCATCATAGAAGTGAAATATGTTCATTACAAAATATATTCCCCCAACATGGTATCAAAGTCACATTTTTGCCCCAAACAGCCCACCAAAGGGGGCTTAGGTATACATGATCAAAATAGAAACAAAGGAGAAGGGAAAGAGATTAGGAAAAGCCATGGATGCTTGGTGAAGCTTGACTTCTTCACCTCCTTGCTACTAGCCATGAGATTCCTCCTCCAATGGTGCCCAAGAGCATGGAAAAAGGGGAATGGATGGATAGAAATCTAGAGAAACTAGGTTTCTATGGTGGAAATGAGTGGAAAGTGGGTGGAAATGGGATTAAATGCAAAGAAAGTGGGTGAATGGGAGTAATGGATGCAAGGAGTAGTGAGGGAGTAGCTAGGGAGCAGCCAAGAGGTGCTCTCTTTTGAGCCCTAGAAGCAACTAGTGCTTATATAGGAGCTAGGGCTAAGTGGAGGTATAATAGGAAAAATAGTGGAAAAGTCTGCTGGAAAGAGGGCCACCACGACCGTGGTGAAGGGCCACGGCCGTGGTGAAGACGGTATAACATGGCCGTGGTCAGGTGGTACGGTCATGGTGAAGGGAAGCTGGAAATGAATGAAGTGGATCAATACGACCGTGACGAGGAGCCACGACCGTGGTGAAGAGGCTGGGCCACAGGTGTGGTGTGTGGCCACGAGCGTGGCATCTGGTGAACATTCTCCTATTGATTTCTGGCAATACACATTACGGCTGTGGGCAGTGGCCACGGCCGTGGTGACTCTGGCTTGTCATGGTCGTGGCCGAGGGCCATGCCCGTGGTGATTCTGGCCATTTCTACTGTTGGAATTGCTGCTCCTTGGTAGTAAACATAACGGCTGTGGTGAAGGCTTGAGCAGGCTGATGAACTTCAAACTTTGTCAATTTTGGATGTCCTTGCTTGGTGATGACTCTTTGGCCACTAGGGTTGATTGGGGGAGTTTTGGGGGCTTCTTTGGGCCCCTCCATCACATTCGTCCATCCATTGTGGTCCAAATACCTAAAAATAGTGCAAAGAACATCCATAAGCACAAATTGCATTGATATTCATATTAGGGGGGATAACATGTAATTCAATTACATTTGAATGTGGTAAATGTACAAAATGACACAAGATACAGCCCTAGAATAGGGTTGGATCACCACCCCAAACTTGAAACATACTTGTCCTCAAGTATGCTCCAACTCAATCTGTTTTCCATTTTCCACAATCAAAAGATATGACAAATGCAATATGATGGGTGACAAATGCTAAATGGGATCAATGGTGACTAGGTCCATGCAAATCACTTCCCTCCTCTTCTACTTTCACAAACCAACCATGAAGAGAGCACAAAGCACATGAACTTTGCATATAATTCATGGGGTGCACAAGTTATCAATATCTCATCCATAAGGTTCCGGGTAGACCGTTTCATGATGATGTTAATCGCCGATGACTAGGAGTGTTGTTTTACCTTCATGCGTTCAACCTTATGCTTCAAGTCATGCCAAATGACCCACATGGCTGCAGAAGGGGATAAAGTGAGCTAGGTTTAATGTTTCCTAGGTCCATGGGTATGAAAGAATGAAGAAAGGGTTGCGGTAAGATTTGGAGTGCTATTATATAGAGAACTCATCTTTTCTTTATTTGAATGCTCTTAAACAGGAGCATCCTTTTATTTTATTATTTTTTTCTTTTTCTTTTCCTATGGATTTTGTTGGGAAAATGATGGATAGAGTGAAGCGGGGGGGAAGAGATGTGGCCACCCCAAACTTTTGGGGGTGGCCACAGCTGCGGTGTGCACTTTGGCATCTTTTGATGAGGCGGAGAGGTATGAAGATGATGAAAGAGTGGTCGGGTCAAAGAGGGGTCACTTGGCATGATCTTCCACATAAGGTTTCCTGCATGAAAACTAGTCTGACACTTCACCATAGATATCACATCACATGAATGAACCAAATGAAATCCATATATCAATCAAGTAACTCCACAAACATTAAACGTCTATGCTTGCTCGGATCATAATTCAATCAAACCAACACATTCCCAAAGGAGGCGACGAGCATGTAAGAAGTCACTCGTTGATACCACATAGCACTTCATAACAGCATATCATCTTGTATTTGTTAAAGATAAGCAATTTCATTCAAAATGGTAAAGATTGAGTCAAAACACACTTTTTGGACAAGAAACATCAAATCTAGACAAAATTGGCCAAAAAGGTGCCAAATTGCACTAAATCACATTCAAACACAATTTTAGGTAAAAAGCAAGTAAATCCTAGCTAAAACATGCAAAAATTAGCAAAAACCTACATGAGATGCAATGCATGGCTGAAATTTTGAAAAATGACGCAAAAATGATGAGAATGAAAACTACATGACATGCATGGATATGACAGAAAAAGCAATAAAATGAAAACTAAACTAAATGGAAAGATGTAGAACAAAATCACTAGATAGAGAGAAGGGAGGTGCATACCGCCCTACCCACCCCAAACTTTAGAATCATGCTGTCCTCAGCATGAAACTATAGCTTAGGGTAGATAGGGGAAGTGTCAGTGCTGCTGCGGGGACTGGTCCGGTCCCTGGGGGTGATCTGGAGGAGGGATGACACCTGTCGGAGGATGTTGGTTTTGGTAGTACTGTCCCCAGTATGCGTCCTGGGGCGGAGGGTAGGCTGCTGGATACACCGCTACACCACCCCAAAAATCTTCACCCCATTCGGGGTTCCTTGCTGCCTGGGTGTGGTTGTAGTGGTACATGTGGTTGACCTTGTAGTATAATTGATGTTTGTGACGTCCCCGGATTTTCAAAAACTTAATCTGATGTGCGACGTCCAAATTGAAACCCTCACCTCAGCGAGAATCCCAATTTAAACATCCCACACGAGGCTAAGAAGAAGAAAATCAGAGGAAGTCATAAGGAAACAATCAGTAGCACATATACATGAACAATAATAAAACCATACACACATGTTCACCATTCAACATATAATTACAACATGAATTGTTACAACATTTGATATTACATATTGAATAGCAACTTATACATATACATGTACTACATCTAAACAACAGGATCTTAAGACAACAGGTCCACCTGTACATCAGCTCGCTACACAGCTCTCAACTATCCTGGATCTTCAAGAGCATAACCACAACCTAAACAAAAGATTACATGTGGTACATGTCATCACAATATTTCATGAATATTGTACTGAGTACGCTTACGTGTCTTTTATTTACCTCTCATCATATCTTGGCAATAAGATAAAACTAATGTACTTGGCAGTAACAGAAGAATATAATAAAAGCGTATACTTGCACAAAGATATTCATTAACAAAAGAGAACACATATTTTAATCATATTTCCATCATATATCTCGTACATCTGCCCCTAGGGCTTTGATGCTTTTCAGGCCTTATGATCTACTGCCAAAGAGTTTGAGATCATTTTACGTGTGATCTACTACCAAAGAGTTTGAGATCTAACACATGTGATCTATTACCAAAGAGTTTGAGATCACTTCAATGCACTGTACTACCAAAGAGTTTAGTGCTATCATATGATGGACCATATATCTTATGTTTCATGTGTTCATAGCAATAAGTATGGAAAATCAGGCAACATATCATACAGGAACAATCATTTCATCCAATACCATATGCCAAGTATTTTACTACTCATATAACACAAGCATATTGTATAATAAGCCAAGCAAGAGGTAATGGCGTACCTTCCAAAGAGATAGATCATACTAAACACATATCACTGATGTCAACTATAAGCTTGGTCAAACCTGATCAAAACAAGACCACATATCACCATCAGGTTCTCATCTTATTATATCTCATCTTAACCCTAATTATATCCATTAGGGTTTCTCTTGTCTCATTATGGTATTCTCATGATTATTTGTATTCCTGTCTTGTGATTATCTCACTGATGTCATTTTCCAGATTACATCTCATTATCAAAGTTCATCATCTGAACATTAGGTTCCATGTCCTTTTTGTGCACATATTAACACTAGTTACATGTATTACTCGAATTAGGGTTTCATCGTGTGTATTTTGGGTCATCTTCATATAACATAGATTATGTGTATCATATTGATCTCATATTTAAAACTGAGGTTTCATATACTGATATGAGCTTACGCTGTGAATTTCATCATTTATTGAGCATGTATGTATTTATTGCATATTAATTAGGGTTATTAGCCCTAATTAGCCATATTATGCAAATTACATGATTTCGTGCATCAACATCATGATTACAGACATCAGGTGCATTATAAACATTATTATGGAGTTACTGACATTTTTCCATAATTTTATGTCATCGTTTGCTAATTATTATCCATTAAACAAGCATTACATATCTTACATGATATTTCTGATATTAGTACATCAAAATCCTGATATGATGGTTCCATCTTGTTCTATGCATTTTTCTGAACAATTTGGTATATTATATGTATTTTTCTAACATTCGTACTATTTTCTATGATTTATACAAGATTTGAGATTTCTTGAAGATAATTACCTCGTTGGCCTATGGGATGCTGCCACGTGTCCACTTTAGGGGCGCGCTGGTTCTGCTTGGCGCACAGACGGGCCCGCCGGTTCAGGGTTTTGAACCCATTCTGGTTCTCTGATTGGGGCCTGGTTCACCCGTCCTCCCCTTTCTTCTCGCGTGACGCATCCTGCCGCGCCTCTGTCTTGCGGAGACGACGTCGCACGGCTCTCAGCCGGCGAGGAACCGGCCGTCCTCCACGTCCGACGCCGCCATGGTCGGGAGATCGGCAAGGGACCTGCCGCCACCCTCTGTCTCATGACCCCGCCACCGTGAAGGTAAGGCAACAGAGATGCCGACCTCTCCTTCACCTTCCAAGGATCCCGCAGCACAAAGCCACCACAGCCAAGGCAATGACTGGCTGCCTCTTCTCCTCCTATTCTGAGTGGGCTGGCTTTCCAGTTCTTCCGCCCAATGCCACCGGGGTTCTTCACACATTGCGATCTTCTGCTCCCGTCCGCAGCGCTGCTCGCCTCCATTTCGTGATGGCACCGTCGCATGGGTCTGCTCCAGCGAGTGACCACCTCCTTCTCTCTCCTTGCGGAAGCTTCTCCTCGTAGCTACAGAAGCTGCCGCCTCCATCACGAGGGGATGCTCTGGGTGCTGCCGCATATATCCAGCCATGCCTCCTTATCCTAGATTCTTCACCGCACGATGCCCGTCTGTTTCCGATCCGGCGTTCCAGCTGTGGTATGGTCAGGGCACCGCTACGTGTCGCACAACAGCCACCCTAGGCCAAAACCCCGGCAACGCCTCCTCTGCCGCTGTGTCACAAAACGTCAGTGACTGTGACGCTCTTCCTCCTCGTAACACCTACTTCCTCCACTCTACTTCTTCGTCAAAGTAGCTACCTCGGTGGTGATGTAGTGTGGGATGACTGGGCCTCCCCACGATCTGCTCTACTTATGATTCCTCAATTAGTTCCATCTTTGCCCCACAATCCACATCGTGGATGGGTGTTGATTAGTGTGGCCTCTCCTCCCACTATCTGCATCAAGACTGGGTTAGGAGAAAGGCTCTAGACTGTCCGATCTTACATCTGAGGGTCTGAGAACCTACTCACTTAAGTCGATCCGTGGCATAGAGCATGTTCTAGGGATCTAGCCACTATCAAGGTAGCGCGGCAAAGATATTGATGAAAGCCTAAGATAAAATAATTGGACCATTTCCAATCATACATCTTATATACTTTCTGACATCATTTTCAAATCTCAATATCCCTTTCTACGAGTACCCAATTGTCACCATATTTTATACATAATTTTAGCATCATCCAGTAAGCACTCTATCCAACTCTGGTGTAATAAATCAATTGTATGACCACTCAAAGAAATTCCTCAAAATGGCATGAACTTTAGGAAAACACTTGGAACACTCCATATAATTCGAACACATATGAACTCACTTAGGTCATTAAGTAAGCAGGGATTCTAAAAAGTTCGATCCATCACATCCTACACACCTTAAAAGAAATTTTTTCCTCGAAATTAAGCCAAAATTTTAGTCTTTCACATCATATACATCTTAAAAAAACTTTCGTCCTCGAAAGTAAACCATACTCATACTTCCAGGGAAAACCTTATCTTGCTCTCATCCACTTGTAGGCACCATTCTATGTGTAACATATCCGCAACAGTTGCTTAGTACCATGTATCCCAGCACTACTAGGAGGTTTCAAAAGCATCAAGGGTGAAACCTCACTCCATAAAAGGCTCAAACAAGGGTTTAGAAGGTTAGGTTATGTCATGATATATCTCATATATTAGGGTTGCTTCCTTATCGTCACCCATGCATTATTATTCAACTTCATATTACCATGTTCTAAAGGGGTTAACCCAAGTTAACCCATTATCAAGGTGTCATCAACATTATGTTGTGCTAACTATGAAACTATATATTTTTCATCTTTATTAAGCAATAATATTAACACCTCTTATAACATGTTTCATATATATCATCTCATTTCGTTGTTCATAATAAAATGTAACCTTTATTGGTGATTTCATCACAATATTAACCAACAATTTCACATTATCATCATTATTCATGTATATGGTTAACCATTTATGCATCGATATGTATTAAACCATTTCTAGGTTTCCATCATATCATGTATATATATCACATCTCAAGGTTAGATCACATCCTTACCTTTATATATCATGGTTGTGCTAACCAAACTTATGTCAGTGGCTTATCAAGCATATATGAAAACTTTATCTAGTCCAACTTTGGTTCTCCTAACCCATATCATGAGGGTAGTGCCATGCTCAGTCACTCTGAGCTAACTCAACCCTATGAGTATCTCATAAACAAAACTTATCTTCCCTCTCATAGTCTAGGGTTCACATGTATACCTCATTGGCACTAGAGATAGCTTTCCAAGCTCTAGCCACATAGCACAAACAAAAACATGACATGACATTCTCTTCATAGGTCTCTATCCATGAAACATCTTACCCAAAGCTCTCTCATATACACCACTAGATTCCTATGTGGGAAACCACCAACCCGAGCATGAGGCTTCATAGAAACTAACATAGCTACCCCCTCCAGGGTCTTGGGCTCTCTCCCTCACCCAGATGGTAGGCACTCATATTCTTATCCACATATGCAAATATAACCAGCCTCTCTCTGACTCTAGGGTTTGCCACTCCCAAAGACATCTAGGGTTCAACAAACTATAGGAATCATGCATAGAGTGATTCAACTCAATCACTCAGGAGTATTCTAGTTTAGGACATATCATATCACATATCTCATAATTCTCATATCTTGGAGTTTAGGTTCTCTGACCTCCTCCCTGTGGGTCTCGCTCTCTCTTGAGCTAACCCCAAAATTGGTCCTAACACTAGATGTCCTCCTTTGCAAAAGAGCTTGAGGCTCATGCTGACTCACAACCTTGTCTTAACTTAACTTATCTCCTCTCATAAAAGAACTCATACTTGCATCATCAAAACTTATCTCAAATCCTCAAAACTGAACTTGCATCCTCAAAGACAAACATAGATCATCACAAACTATATAAGACTTAGATCGTATCATCAAACTTATTCTATCTATTCCATCTATCACATATACCAAACAAGGCTCTAGACATCTAATCTAGAACTACACTCTCTTCTAGACTGATGTCATTCACTTTCACTTAGGTTGCATGACCACCTCCTACTCGTACATGTGTGGGGACACATTTTTGTAATACATATACATATTAAAATATTATATAGTTTTTATTAGATAAAACAAATGTCAGAGAAAACTATCGAGGTTCGATCCGATTGGAATCAAAAACCAAATCCAGAAACGAGTGTCCCACACAAAGTAGAGAGTCCAGTGTCATGAAAACTAAGGAAAGGGGTGAGAACATGGTGTAGACTAGTGTAGCTACTCTAGACAACGAGCACCATATGTCTAGGGTTTCTCTTCCCTTGATGCACGTCATTTCCAAATAGTGCTACATCCCATACTGTTGCACCACAAGGAAAGAACGACATCTAAGGACTTGCTACTCAACAAGCACCAGTCTAGACCTAGTTCTCGGACATCTAGGTTCTAACCTAGAGGCTAGGTCAGATCTAGTCTCTAAAAGACGACTAATCTAACCCTAAGGAATATTAAGTTCAAGGTTTTCTGGTTTTGAGTTGCATAATGAGCAAATGACAGGCTTTGCTATTGTTCATGCTCTGATACCACCTGTGACGTCCCCGGATTTTACACCTTCAGCCGGGCTTATTGCTCTAGATCTCTATCACTTCCTTGGAACCTTCAAGGCATCCTTGTAGTAGATGCCTTTCTCATCCTCATCTAAACATTCTTCTTCGTCGGATTGCTCCTCTACAAGCATGATGATGTCAAAACTCTAATTTCCCTTGTCGGGATCCACTTCAACAATCGGTTTCAAACGTTTCCCGTTGATGGCAAATTCTTTAGCTCCTTGTTTTGCACAAATGACCACTGCCACAGATGGGTACACCTTCTTGATAAGGTAAGGACCTTCCCATCTAGACCGAAGCTTTCTGGGAAAGAACTTCATTCTTGAATTGTATAGCCATACCCATTTTCCGGGCTCAAACTCTTTCTTTTTTATGATCTTGTCATGTAGAAACTTGGTTCTTTCCTTGTAGCTCTTTGACATTTCATACGCTTCATGTCGCATTTCTTCTAACTCATGCAATTGAAACTTTCTTTTCATTTCGGCACTCTCTTCATCAAAGTCCATCTTCTTCAAGGCCCAAAGTGCCTTGTGTTGCATCTCAACCGACAAATGGCAACTCTTACCATAGACAAGCTTGAATGGTGTAGTGCCAATCGGGCTTTGTATGCAGTCCTATATGCCCCTAAAGCTTCATTGAGGCGAAGTGACCAATCCTTGCGGTCCGGTCACACCGTCTTCTCCAAAATGAGCTTTTACTCCCAATTTGCCAACTCAACTTGACCACTCATTTGAGGGTGGTAAGGAGTAGCTACACGATGGTTCACTCCATGTCTCTTTAGTAGCCCTTCAAAGGTGTAGTGGATGAAATGACTCCCGTCAGCACTAATCATAGCCCTTGGAACACCAAAATGGCTAAAGATGTCGGATTTCACGAAATCACACACCACCTTGTGATCATTTGTCCTTGTTTCCACAGCCTCAATCCATTTTATACATAGTCTACGGCGACCAAGATGTAGACATACCCGAAAGAAGGAGGGAAAGGACCCATAAAGTGAATCCCCCAAACATCAAACACTTCCACCACAAGAATAGGTGATAAAGGAATCATGTCCCTCTTTGAGATAGTGCCCACTTTTTGGCACTTGAAGCAACTCTTGCAAAAGTCATGAGCATCTTTGAACAATGTTGGCCAATAGAATCAACATTGAAGAATTTTGGTGGTCGTGCGTTTCCCTCCAAAATGACCTCCACACACTCCGGAATGGCACATAGATAAGACTTCTTGCTGCTCCACATCCGGAATACACCTCCTAATGAGTTGGTCCGGGCAATACTTGAAGAGGTGAGGTTCATCCCAAATGTAGTTCTTGACCATAGCAAACAATCTCTTGCTTTCCTCTCTTGTCCACATGCTAGGTATCCTCCCACTGGCTAGGAAATTCGCTATGTGCTTGTACCATGGCTTTTGGGCATATGAGATTAAGAGGAGTTGTTCATGTGGCATTGTCTCTTTGATTGGACTTGTCATATCACAAGGTCCATCAAGGTAGGAGAGATGATCTGCTGCACCATTTTCTACTCCTTTCTTAACCACAATTTCTATGTCAAATTCTTGGAGCAACAAAATCCATCGGATCAACCTTGGTTTTGAGTCTTTCTTGGACATGAGATACTTCAACACAGCATGGTCCATGTAGATTATCACTTTGTTTTGCAAGAGATATGGCCGGAACCTGTCAAGAGTGAAGATCACCGCAAGCAACTCCTTCTCGATAGTTGTATAGTTTCTTTGAGCATCTTCTAAGGTTTTGCTTGCATAGTAGATAGCATGAGGAATTCGGCCAATGTGTTGACCCAGCACAGCCCCCACCGCCATGTCAGATGCATCAGTCATGATCTCAAATGGCAAAGAGAAATCTGGGGGCTGCATGATAGGAGAAGAAATAAGCCTTTCTTTCAAATGATTGAAGGCTTCAACACGTTTGTCATCAAACTGAAATTCAACATCTTTCTCAAGCAATCGACAGAGAGGTCTTGAGATTTTGCTAAAGTCCTTGATAAAGCGTTGGTAGAAACCTGCATGTCCCAAGAAAGATCGAACATGTCTTACGGTGGAAGGAATGGCGAGTGTAGAAATAAGGTCCACCTTGGCCTTGTCAACTTCAATCCCACCTTTAGAAACTCGGTGTCCCAGAACTATACCCTCAGGTACCATGAAATGGTTCTTCTCCTAAGATAAAACCAAGCGAACTTTCACACATCTTTCCAAAACAGCAGTTAGATGTAGCAAGCACTCATCAAAGGTTTTCCGGAAAACTAAAAAATCATCCATGAAAACTTCAAGTGACGAATCAAGCATGTCGGCGAAGATTGGGGTTACACATCTATGGAAAGTGGAAGGGGCATTGCACAACCCAAATGGCATTCTCCAGTAGGCAAATGTACCACTTGGACAAGTGAATGTCATCTTCTCCTGGTCCGCCGGATGCACAACAATCTGAAAATATCCCGAGTATCCATCAAGAAAATAGTAGAAGCTCTGCCCAGCCAATCTCTCTAAAATCTGATCAAGAAATGGGAGTGGGTAGTGATCCTTCTTTGTCTTTTCATTGAGCTTCTGGTAATCAACACACATTCTCCACTTGGATTTCTCTCTCACCGGCATAATCTCACCATCGGCATTTTCTACAATCGTAATCCCACCCTTCTTGGGCACAACTTGGATGGGACTCACCCATGTACTGTCAGAAATGGGATAGATGATCCCTGCATCAAGAAACTTTACAACCTCTTGAGTTACAACATCCTTCAACTTTGGATTTAGCCTTCTTTGCATTTGGTGGGTCAGTCTCACATCTTCTTCTAAGTATATCCGATGCACACAAATAGAGGGGTCAATCCCTCTCAAGTCAGTAATAGACCATCCAATGGCTTGGATGTTCTTCCTCAAGACTTCCATCAAGGCATCTTCTTGCTCAGGAGAGAGAATGGGGGAAATGATCACTGGGAGGGTGTCATTTGAGCCAAGGAAAGCATACTTCAATCCTTCAAAAAGTGTCTTCAACTCAAGAACGGGGGGTGCTTCAAGGGAGTTCTTCAATGGTGCAGAAATAGAAGGAAGGTCCTCACTTGTAGCCACTAAGGCTAGCTCACCCACTTCACTTTCTTCATCATCATTGTCAGGGAACTCAACAATTGGTTCAAGACCTCTATCTTGGGTGGCAATCTCAATCCACACAGGTAGGCACTCTTCAACAATCTCTTCTAGGCATTCCACCAAATAACAATCTTCTTCAGTGGCCCCTATCACTTCGGATGTAGTAGAATACTTGAAGATGTTCAACCGGATCTTTAGGTGCATGAATGTAACATACATGTCCCGGTCCTCACATGGATCACTGCATCAGCTGTGGCTAGAAAAGGTCTCCCCAAGATGATTGACACCTTTTTAGTCTCTTTTTCCATATCAAGAATGATAAAATCGGCTGGGAAGAAGGCAGAAGTATCCTCATCAAGACGGACCAGCACATCATCCACACGCCCTCTAGGCATCTTAACAGATCATTCGGCCAACTATAGAGTGCAATGGGTTGGCCTTAACTCCCCCATTTGGAGCTCAGCAAACAGATCATACAACATCAAGTTTACACTAGACCCCAAGTCAAGAAGAGCCTTGTCTATGCGATGTGCCCCAATGTAGCATGAGATGATGGGAGCACCGGGGTCTTTCCTTTTCTGGGTAATGGTGTGTTGGATAATGGAGCTCACTTTCTCAGTGAGCTTGATCTTCTTAGGTGTCCTCCCTGTTGTCTTTCTTTTGAAGGTTCACAATTCTTTAAGGAACTTTGCATAGGACGGAATGTGCTTGACTGCATCTAGAAGAGGTATGTTGATTTTCACTTGCTTGAAGATCTCCAAAATATCTTCTGCATGCTTTTTTTTTCTTCAACAGAAGGCTATTCAAGTGCATCAGGATATGGAGGGAGTTGGGACCCCAATCGGTCCAAATCAATAGTATCATCCACTGGTATCACTGGAATCACAGTATCACGTCTCGATATCACAATATCAATGCTCGGCATCACGGTATCAACATTGCCTCTTATCATAGTATCATCAATCTGCATCTCAATATCAACCTGCTCAGCCTCAGTATCATCTCTATCAACAACTGTACCATGGGGACTCTCTAAAGTCCTGCCACTCCTCAATGTAGTCACTGCCTTCACATGCTCATGGGTAGTGGAAGAGGAAGCTTGTGGAGGTGGTTGTGGTTGTTGAGGTGGTGGAGGTCTTTGGTGAGAGGAGTTGGGATTTTGAAGAATGAATTGAGGTTGCGGTTGTTGTGGTGGCGGGGGGTGGTATTGTGGAGGTGGTTGTTGGTAGGTGTGAGGTGGAGGTGGAGCATATTGATAGTTGAGTGGCGCTTGAGGAGGTGGAGGAGCATAGGGTTTTGGTGGGGCTTGGTAAGATGGTGGAACATAAGCACTCGAAGTGTTCCCTAGAAAAGTCCCATCATTGTTCAGATTTGGCATTGGTGGAGATGGAAGTCTACCTTCTTCTCTTCTAGCCAAAGAGAGAGAAATCTGATCCAACCTCTGCTCAAGATGGTTAGTAGACTGCCCATGTGCATTGACATCCTTTTTTACTTCATCTAGGCTTCTTAGCCTTCCAAGTACCTCGTCCTCAAACATGGAGCTATAGCGTGGCTTTTGCTGCCCATGTCCTTATCCATCCTCATTATGTTGTTTCCAAGAGAAGTTTGGGTGGTTCCTCCACTCGGGAGTGTAGGAGTTGGACATTGGGCCCTGGTTGTTGCGGCCACCAAAGGAATGTAGAGCATTTACTTCCTCGTCTATAGTATCAACAACCATTGCGGGTTGGCTAGAAGAGCCACCCACTTGATTCTTCATCATCCGCATCATATTGGCCATCATCTTCATCATATCGGGGTCGGTGGCATTGCGTGCGGGAGCCATGGAGGAAGGTGGAGGACTGTAGTTCTGGCTGCAATGCCCCCCTTTAGTGGAAGCTCGGTGGTGATAATTCTCAGTGAGATGCTCAAATAATGGCCATGATTCTTCGGGTGGCATTGCCATGAACGTGCCCCCGCAAGAAGAGTCCACATTGTTTTGGCTATGCTCTTCAAGCCCCATGTAGAATGCTTGGACGATCTGCCATAGAGGTACCTCGTGATGAGGGCAATCACGAAGCAACTTCTGGAACCTCTCCCACACCTCGTGGAAGGGCTCATTGTCTTTCTGGGCAAATGATGTGATGTAACTCCTCATATAAGACAACTTGGCTATTGGAAAGAACTTCTTCATAAACTCATTCTTTACTTCATTCCATGTGATGAGTTCTGGCTTCATCACATACCACTCCTTGGCCTTCTCTTTGAGAGAGAAGGGAAAGAGCGTTCTTCTGATTGAGTCGTTGGTGGCGGCAGGAGTGCGGAAGGTGGAACACGTTTCAAGCAACGCGTCGATGTGGTGGTAAGGATTCTCGTTCTCCATTCCGTAGTATGTGGGGAGAAGTCCCAAGAGTGTCGGTGGGATGGAGAACTGCTGACCGGACATTTAGTCAACCAGTGTGGCGATGGGGGAGTGGTAGTTCCCCGGTGTGAAGTACTCATGAAGTGGGCGATGTGGCGGAGGTGGCTGAGCGTCGGCATTAAGGTTGTTCTCGGCCATCTCAGCCTCTCGGTGTAGGTTGCGGCGAGCTTGACGCCTTCTTCTCCCAATTTCGGGGTCGTAAACCACCAATTCGGTGCAAGTAGAATGTGTGTTACGCATGCACAGCTGTCACATGCGCAAGTCACAAACAAACAACAAGGAGCCAAGTTAGCGAACCAATATGCAAGAGTAACACAAAGAATAAATAATAGCAATGGTGAGGGCAAAAGGAGAAGGCTAAGCTACACTATTTAACTAGGCCGAGCGCCTCTATCCCCGGCAACGGCGCCAGAAAGCTCGGTGCTCCACCGCTAGTGGCCTACAACACCAGCCAACTAAGGTGACTGGGCGCAATCCACGAGATCGGAAGGCATGAGAGATGGGATCTTTGCTTTTGAAATTTATAAACCTACGCTAACTACCTACTTCTACTAGAACACTACCCGCAAGCGCACGGGGTCGTATCGTAGTATAGGAAGACGGCAAGATAAAGGTCGATCCACAAAGATAGAGGGGGCCCTAGAGTTAGATGGGGTAAGCTACATTCCTATTGTAGAGAGTAAGGTTTTTAGGGTTTAAAAAGTTGGTTGGTTGTTGATTAAGCTAAGTGAGAAAGTAGGAAATGCAATATGAAACTAAGTTATCAAAAGGCTAAATTAGCAATCTAAGTCAACAAGCTATCTAAATAAGAGTAAGAACAAACTACACTAGACTAAGCAAGAAACTAGCAATTGAGAGCCTAAGTTAACCACTAATCAAGATCAAAGACCTAAATTAACACTTAGCTAGCAAAAGTAGGCAATCAACTAAGTTAACTAAAGCAATTGAACTACACTAGCATTAACAAGCAAACTAGGCAGTTAAGGTCTTAAGCAATTAAGTGAAGGAGGTGGGCCATTTGGGAATGTGACCTTAACATTAATTGGGGGATGTCACCATAATAAGTAGTTAGCATATTTCGTTCTAGACTACCAAACCAAACAACAAGGTGGGTTCTATGAGAATGTACCCTATGCTACTAGCTGGAGAACTAGGGCTAGGTGTAATTCTCATAGGACTTACCAAGTCTAGGTCTCTAGGATAAGTGGTATTAGTCAATTGAGGACCAAGGGTAAGGATGGGAGTAGAGATGAGGATATTTGACCTCATGCCACTAGCCACCTTAGCCTTTAGGAAATCCTAGGCAATTGCACTAATCACACTTATACTAGTCACTTAGAACTCACATTGCATGTAGGAAGAAGGTGATTATGTAGGAGGATAGGGTGCTAGCTAGGGATCCGAATTAAGGACCTAGGAGCCAATCCTAGGATAGCTACATAGAAACCAAATCATCCTAGAGGAAAATGTCTTCAAACACCACAAGGCAATCAATTAATGTAATTAAACAACAATCACATGTACAAGTAATGGGAAATGAGATACAAGAAAAGAAAATCATCATAGAAGTGAAATATTCTCATTACAAATTATATTACCCCAACATGGTATCAAAGTCACATTTTTGCCCCAAACAGCCCACCAAAGGGAGCTTAGCTATACATGATCAAAATAGAAACAAAGGAGAAGGGAAAGAGAGTAGGAAACACCATGGATGCTTGGTGAAGCTTGACTTCTTCACCTCCTTGCTGCCAGCCATGAGCCTCCTCCTCCAATGGTGCCCAAGAGCATGGAAAAAGGGGAATGGATGGATAGAAACCTAGAGAAACTAGGTTTCTATGGTGGAAATGAGTGGAAAGTGGGTGGAAATGGGATTAAATGCAAGGAAAGTGGGTGGATGGGAGTAATGGATGCAAGGAGTAGTGAGGGAGTAGTTGGGGAGCGGCCAAGAGGTGCTCTCTTTTGAGCCCTAGAAGCAACTAGTGCTTATATGGGAGCTAGGGCTAAGTGGGGGTATAATAGGAAAAATGGTGGAAAAGTCTGCTGGAAAGAGGGCCACCACGACCGTGGTGAAGGGCCACGGCCGTGGTGAAGATGGTATAACATGGACGTGGTCAGGTGGTACGGTCATGGTGAAGGGAAGCTGGAAATGAATAATGTGGATCAATACGACCGTGGCGAGGAGCCACGGCCGTGGTGAAGAGGCTGGGCCACAGGCGTGGTGTGTGGCCACGGGCGTGGCATCTGGCAAACATTCTCCTATTGATTTTTGGCAATACACATTATGGCCGTGGTCAGTGGCCACGGCCGTGGTGACTCTGGCTTGTCATGGTCGTGGCCGAGGGCCATGCCCTTGGTGATTCTGGCCATTTCTACTGATGGAATTTCTACTCCTTGGCAGTAAACATAACGGTCGTGGGACTTGGCCACAGTCGTGGTGAAGGCTTGAGCAGGCTGATGAACTTCAAACTTTGTCAATTTCGGATGTCCTTGCTTGGTGATGACTCTTTGGCCACTAGGGTAGGTTGGGGGAGCTTTGGGGCCTTCTTTGGGCCCCTCCATCACATTCGTCCATCCATTGTGGTCCAAATACCTGAAAATAGTGCAAAGAATATCCATAAGCACAAATTGCATTGATATTAATATTAGGGGGGATAACATGTAATTCTATTACATTTGAATGTGGTAAATGTACAAAATGACACAAGATACAGCCCTAGAATAGGGTTGGATCATGTATTCAATTCATTCCCCGCAGGATCTAGATAATAGACAGTGAACGTCTTGGGGACAATAACTAGTAACTCCCAATGCCTACCACTATAGGTAAGAAAGTTAAACATTAATAACTCAAAATCCACAATAAAAATTTAATTTTCTTAAGTCCAAATTATAAGCAAAGTAAACTTACTTGACATTGAATGGAGCTATTATCACCGTCTTCTTATTTTTACCAAAATATTCAAAAGCATCACAATAGTATGAAGTAATTGAAGAAGGGTCTGTATCTACAAGACTAATCAAAGATGGAACCAAAAATCCCACATGGGAAAATGCAAATTCTGTACATATCGTGTGTAAGTGGCTGCAAAACATGTATTATGCATGCATTAATATATAAGAAACCATATCACCGTATATAAAACAAGGTATATGAATGTATAAACAAGATCTCACCATATCCACACCTCTATCATAGATGTGTTCAGTCAATCTTAACGAAACAACTCCAAAATATCTTGTAAAAATAGCTTGTTTTCATATGATTGACTTGCATTAATACCTATGCATTGATACGTATGCAAAACTTGTATAAATAGATCGTTATCATATGATTGACCTGCAACATCCTCCAGAATTGTAACATTTATAGGGCATTTTCGATCATGTTCGCCGATCCATACTGGCATACCCATACAATTAGGACCTAATGAGGCATGTAGGTCCCTCGGAAGCCAACTTGGTAGTTGAGAAGGTGGACGTGGAGGCTGAGATGTAGCGGGTTGTTGGGTTTTAGGGGAGACAGAGAAGGCAGCGGAAACAAAAAAATTCTTCTCCCAAACCCAGAATAAAGGAATCTTGTCAATGTCTATACAATAGGAAGGATGATTTGTAGAGGCATACCTTGTCCTGAGGCTTTCTCGGCGACATTACCTTGTGGCTTGCGTGGTCTTCACCTCCGGTCTTGGATGGTGTCTATGCAGCTCCTAGTCTCACTGGGACTGTCGAGATTGACAGTTGTCCTCCAAGCAGTAGAAGTCTCCCGCCTCTGAAGTAGTTCACACGGACCACATGGAACTCTGATCTCCTTTTCGTACAAGGAATCGATCGGAAGGATTCACACCCCCTGTCAGCGTACTAGTCAATGACACACTCTCCTGTCACCAATCACTTTTTTGCAGTTGTCTTTCCCTTGTTGTGCCTCCCTTATCGGGTAGCACTTGCTCGGGCTCTCTCGGTTACCACAACCAGAGAGAACGACAACTTTGTAGAGCAACTGGTGTTCTAAGTTGTTGTTCCTGAGAAGCCCCCACTACCCCTATATATAGGAGGGTCATGGGACAGGGTTCTCTTCCACGGGCAATGCAGGATTAAAGCAGGAGTAGAAGGGTTCGAGATTTTCTACAAAAACAACCAACTGCGCCAGCTGAACCGATCAGTTCACACCCTGAAATGATTGTTTCGGGCCCTGAGCTGATCGTTTGGGACCTGCGCCCATCGTCTGGTGCTCTGAGCCAATCGGTTCATGCCTGAGCTGATCGGTTCATGGTCCTGATCCAACTCAAATTGACTTTCATATTTGTTTCCGATTAATCATATATTAATCCTTGTCCGAATCGAATTTGTACAAGTGAAACAAATTATATTTGCAAAATAGTCTTCTGACTTTCCAAATGATCTCGGTTGGTCCTCGAATTGATCGGTTCAACAATTGAGCCGATCATTTCATGACACATGAGCTGATCGTCTAACCAGTTGAGCTGATCAGTTCACCAACCTGAGCCTATCGATTCATCCCATGAGTCGATCGGTTGGGGTAGCAGACTATGCAAAATTAGTCTATTGCAGTTTCAATCAATCTGATACTCTAGTCAATCAGTCCAACACCTTGAACACTATGATTTTGAGCTATCAATCAACTGAGTGTTTAATTGAACTACTAAAATCCTTTAGTAATCAATTTAAACATCATTTGTGGATAAACTTCTCTTCCAGGTTAAATCCTATGTGTGTGACCCTACAGGCCTATTTCATGTTGGCAGTGAAAGTCCATAACACTTATGACTTCACAAGCAAAGAGCGGTGCCTAGTCACACATCAGTGCTACCCAAGTGAAATAGAAAGTTGGAGAACAACTTTCAATCCTACAATCCGTGAATGGTGTTACAATCAATGTATAATTCCTTTGTCACTGATATCCCGAATAAACTCAAGGCATGGAACAATCATCCTGTCAACGTTCATTCACTTTCTTGATCTCAGAGTAGATTGGAGGAGATATGTATGACATCAATATCACATATTGATTCACACAT
This sequence comes from Alisma plantago-aquatica, assembly GCA_963693085.1. Lineage (NCBI taxonomy): Eukaryota > Viridiplantae > Streptophyta > Magnoliopsida > Alismatales > Alismataceae > Alisma > Alisma plantago-aquatica. The sequence goes on from OY856410.1 coordinate 652,240,377, forward strand.
GCGTGTGCACGCCTATCTCAATCCTACTCATCAAGTGGCCATGGATATCAAACTCCCTCAGGAGGGACAAATCCCATATCTATCACTCACCCCTCAAAAGCCCCATGTGTCAAAGCCACCCAATCATAACCTTTATAACAACCCATGTTTCAGGACTGCGTTTGATGATGTCAAAGTGTACCCAACGACATGTGTTGAGTGTAGTGATTTCATGTCAAAGAATCACACTCACCACCATCAAGGTGAGAAATGACTGTGACTACCATGTTATGGTTCCATGTGTCAAACTCACAGTGGGTCTGTCTGATACACTTGTTCTCTAACAAGTACCTATGTGTTTGGTTTGATATCTCCATATCATGAATAATGAGATTCTGTCATCAACCAACACCACAATCTAGTCTTGTGTGTCATTGCTGTCTATCTACCTTCCGCAATGACATCTGACTAGGGACATAATAAGAATGTACAAACTCTTAGCATATGTATGATCTCATCGTTCAGTTCATCAACCTGAAAGCATATGTCATTGAGTACTGTCATTCTCTAGACATTCAATCTATTCTATCATTATCTCATATGACTGAACCAGAAAGAATTGGAAGCTTGCCTTTGATCTTTATCAAATCAATGTTAATGTATCCCACCAATCATCCCATGATTAGCTCTCAGGGCATACATGCCAACACGGGTGTCTTATTTTTGACCTGTATGTATAATTTCAGATCAATTGACTCATATATACACACTAACAAATTAATGTAATGTAAATTTACCATACAATATTAGTATAGATGACATCCTCTTTGGGCCACATTATCACTCTACCTTCTGCCTCACCAAGCGTTTTCGAATCTGGTGGGCATATGGCAGTTGAAGATCCCTCTAATCGGGTAGTATAAGTATCGGGCTCACACGAACCACACCAGCTGGTACTGGAGTCCCATGAAACATCTCCCCTGGAAGGGCTGGGTAAGACTGTGCCTCTACAATGATATATTCTTTACTTTTTAGACGGCATGGCTTCAACCCCTAAAAATTTACGTAAAGAATGCTATATACATATATACATAAACATATCATCTTGAAAAGACTAGCTACTATGTCATAAAATCACTTACAGAGGATGTGCTAGGTGGTGGGTCTACATGATTACTCCCAACATCTACAGTAGGAGTAATAGAAGTGCGGCACGTCATAAGTACCGTTTGAGTGGCCGTCTGAGACGTCTGCCACTTCACCATTGCTTCTTGGACTTTCCTCTCAATTCATTCATCTACCTATACATGGATAAAAGAAACATAGTCGATTATTGAATTCCCTTTCACAATAACATTCTAAAAAAGAATAGGTTACCTCAACTTGTGAAATTCCCACTTTTGGGATAGGTTTGCACTGGGATGGCCCAAAGAACGCTTTGATGCCCACACCAGCACCTACACCCCTAACACGTCCAGGATGCTCAGGGTTACCCCTAACACATTACATGCCTTTTGATTTCATCACCAGTGCTGACTTTTAAGTTGTTACCGCAATGTCTACATCGACAGTAGAACCTATCTCCAGGTTGTTTCCTATGTTCCTCGGCAAATCTAATAAACTAATCAAGACCAGAAATAAACTTTGGGGTGTAGCAGTTTGGAATGGATATCTATGATCTATCCATTCTATGATCAAAGAGAAAACAAGTATATATTAGAACAAGATTAGGGTCTAGGGTTAAAGATTAGGGTTTATGGTTAAAACTTTAGGGTTTAAGGTCTTATATATAATAAATGTGGACCACCTATCCCATTCTTGAACACCTAATCTCACTTGTATGTGTATAATGTGTATTGGGTTTTCAAGAAAATTTTGGCAGCATTTCCCCGCTGTTCTCCAAGAACATATGTAATTAGAGAACAAACGAGGAAGTGCTATAGAAATTTTCTTGAAAACAAAATACAGATTATACACTTACATCCTAAGTGAGATTAGGTGTTTAAGAACAGTCTCAAACTGGGGACTATCCAAAATTTACTCCTAATGAGTATATCTTGGATGGGTTTCTAGGCCAACAAAATATAACACCACTCATAAGTAGGCGGGTCTGATCACATTAAATTTTTTTGATCGAACCTAAGGAAATTTTTTCTTAAGGCCAATTTGGATTTTAGTCCAATTAAAAAAAGTGATTAACAAGGTTGGATCGAGTTGACTATCTTTTTATAGAACTAAGTTATGTAAGGAAGTAAATAAAATCAAAGCAAAAATTATAAATAAGATCAAAGAATTATAAAAGAGGATAGACATAAGATTTCACCACCACTACATGTATTTGCTCACTTACATTGCATCAGTCACAATTTGGATATTAGATCAAGGGTCAAACACATTCTAGATCTTGTTAGAGTATGTAAATCACAAGGACAAAGTTTCCCATTGAATTAAGGTCACATTACTTATATATCATGAACCCATCACCCCAGAGAATGTCATTCTAATGTCACATCTAGGTTTCATTGATGATTTATTGATGCTCTAATTCCATATACATATCTCTCTACTATAGGGTTTTAATAGACATGATAAGTACCTAATCTATAGAGCGTTATTAAATAATAAATCAAGAATTCAATAGTTTCAAACATGCAATAATTCACAATGCAATGTTATAAACTACAGGCAACATGGATAGATGAGACTAGAGTTCATATTAGATTAAAAAATAGCAACTTAGGACAAAGTCCATCACTAAAGTCCCAAACTCAGCATATATGCACAATTAGCATCAAATATAGGACAAAAGGGTAGATTAGAACCCTAATGTACTCGAACATGTATAAAAATTACTGATGTGTATAAAAATTACCATTGGTCTAAGATCTAATGTTAGCATCCCTCACCCATTGCTGCACCCTGAGGGTAGGGGGCCAGCCAATGGTTGTCAGTGGAGGAAGAAGAGGAGGAAGAACAATACCTTCGCGGCGGCGGTGGTGACCAGGAGAAGCAAGCAGGCAGCCGACGGTGAGTAGGAGAAGGCGAACAGAAGCAGGCGGTCGTGAGTAGAGGAGAAGGTTCCAGAGCAACAAATGGCGACGGCCGGAGCAACAAATGGCAGCGGCCGGAGCAATGAACGACGGCATCTGGAGTAGGGAATCTATCGCCAGACCTAAGCACAAAGTCGATGAAATAGAGAAGGGGGAAGATCCTGGCTCGTGCGGATGTATTAAGTTAACAATAGGCGTCAGTTATTCAAAATAGACGACACTTAAAACAATCAGTGTCGATTGCCGTAAAAAACCGACGTCAAAGGGGGGTTAAAATTTTCGCAGGGACAGCGCGTGAAAACACATCGACATCGGTTATTGTAAGAAAACCTATGATAACAATGGGCCCAATTTCTATCTTGTGAAAAATCATTAGTCGTCAGTTGATTAGCTAAAAACTGACATCATATGTTAAATTTTTTCGAGGTAATTTTTTTACTGAAAATTTTGGATTTGGCGGTCAATTTTAGGCGTCAGTTGCTTATTGAGGAACCAATGCTAAATAAAACATGATACTCGTGTCTGGCCGCTCTTCACAGATAGAAGTTGGTTGGTGTATTCAACCGACGCTGTATGGTTTAGGTGTCGATTTTTCTTGTATACAACCGACGTCTGTAAATGTGACGTTATAAGCCATTTCTATAGTAGTGCTTGATTAGGCTCTATACACGTGTTCATGATTATTAAAAATCATAAATCAATACCTTATATTGATCCTAGGTTGAACTAGGGTAGATTAGGGTTTGCGTGCATTAGGGTTAGGATTACTAATCAATATCATTAATTTAGGAAAACTTGGTTGGATTAGGTCACATTAATCACATGTGATACATACTTAGGGTTTCATGAGTCAAATTAGGGTTTCTAATAAAACAACAGAGTAGGAAGGAAAATCATAGCTTGAAAAATGGTGAATATTTGAAAACTAACAAATCAAAAATTGAGAAAAAGCCATGTGTGCTTTGTTATCCAAACACCCAGTCCACTTGGCTTTGAGCTTACTCTGAGGTGGCCCAATCAGGTGTCACTAGCTGGTAAAGGACCATTATTTGCGAAAGGATAAAATGGTACACTAAAACCCAAAAATACCCATGTGGGATAATTATTCGATTCAATGACTAGGGGTATCATTGTCATCTAACAACCTAGATTCTTCCCCTCCACTGCATGTGAGGAAGTAGTGTTTCAGAGACTCAAGGTGTGAGAAAGACTCAAGGTCTGCTGGTGATCAAATCTGGGGGATGATCCCATTACCTTTGCCGATTTTTGATGGTCAAGACGAACCTAGATTATGGGTACTAAAAGCATCAGAATGGGAATGACAAAATCTACAAAACTGGAGCTCAAAAATGAAACTACTGAAAGGAGGTCACTAAAATGAGTCTCGGTGTTTGTTGAGACTCATCCAAGTCTAAAAGACCTTTATGGAGCATTCCCATGTTTGGAGAGGCCTTGGGTGGTTGTGGTGTTGAATGCTGACTTGATCCTCAAACAAGATTATATGATACAGTGCTTGGGGTCTTCTGGGAGCACACTGATGATAGAAGAAAATACATGAAGGGTCAGGGAACCTTACCATAACCAATTTGGCCAGAGGCGGTGGAGGAGGCTAAGGGGAAGCCAAGGTTTCCAGAGACAAGAACTAAATAAGGCGGGCAGCTCAAGACTCTAGTGGATGAAATTGGAAGATGAGGAGGGACTAGTGGGGGTCAATGGTCGTTCTTGATCCCTTTTATAGGTGTGAGATAGGTCAAGTGCCATATTTAACTTGGGGTGGTGAGATAGGAAAGCCCTAGATTTGGGCATTTCATCCACAGAGGGAAAGAGGGGGCGAGTAATAGAATGCTAGAAATGGGAGAGCAAAATGGATTCAACGGCAAAGGAAATATGTGTAATAGATGAGTAATGATGGAGGAAGAGACTAAGGAAGGAGTCATCGATAACTATTCACAGACTAGCGAGATAGACGAAGGTAGATGTAGATGACAATGTAGTTGTCATTAGATCGTGGTCGTGTGGCAACAGTGGCATGTCATAAAAAGAAAACAGAAAACTAGGTGTGTGACAGGAGTATAATTCGGGACTTGGGTTTATCTTATGCATTAAATGTTGATTTTGATTAAAATGTAATTAAAACTATGCATAACTCTTTCCTAATTTAATTGGAGGGTCTAACATTGTTTAAATGACTTCAAATTTGAAGCATAGATTAATTTTCTAGTTTAGAATATTCCTAGATAATTAGATTTTGTTTTTGTAGACATTTGATCCATGATTTTCATAATGTCAATTAACCTTAATTACAATACATTAAAGGTAAGATAATTTGAAAACGACCCTATTATTGAATACTTGAGTCACAAATTCGAGATTTGCTTGTTCAAGAGTCACATGGTCACCTCTTTAACCCTTTCCTATGATTTATGTCCATCTTAGAGGAGAGAGAAAAGAAAAAGGATCAACATGAGTTAATTATTCATATAATACACATTTGAAAGAGAAAATGCCATTGAGTCTCATTTTAAGTTTTTCTTGTCCCATTTTCATATAAGGATAAACAATATTGGTCCTTTTCACATTTAACCCATCAACTTTTATTATTTAGGAAAATTCCTATTCTATGTTTTAAGCTAGCTTTGAAAATTGGGGTGTGACAATTTGTCTCTAATATCCAGATTGAACTTGAGGCATGGAATCAACATCCTTTCAGTATTTAATCCATATATCTTGAACTAGAGCAGACTGTCTGAGATATACATGACCTCAATATCATATATTGATTCATGTGTGCACGTGCATGCTTTGCCTCAGTGTTGATTATCAAGTGGCCAGGATATCAAACTCTTATAGGAGGGATGAATCCCATCTGCATCACTCACAATCATCCCTATGTGTCACAGTGTATCTAATCATAACCTTTATGGAAACCCTTATACAAGATTATGGTGGATGATGTCAAAGTACACTTAACCAAATGTGATGAGTGTAGGTTTAAGAACTACAATCACCACCTTCACTATGAGAGATGATTATGACCACCGATTATGATTTCCATGTATCACTCTCAAGGTGATTTTTTCAAATACATTGTTTCCAACAAGTATCTATGTGTTTGGTTTGATATCATATATCATGACTGATGATATTTTGTCATCAACCAAAACACACTCTAGTATTATGTGATATTGTTGTCTATCAGCCTTCCACAATAACATCTGACTAGGGACATAATAAGAATGTATATACTCTTGAAATTTGTACGATCTTATTATTCAGGTCACCACTACTACACAATGGGGACATGGTGTCGATTTTTTGAAGGAAAACTGACGGGAGTATCTATAGTGTCAGTTATAAGTAGACAACCTTCATAGACTGACCAGTCAAAAAAACATGGGTTGCACTTTCTTTTTACTGTCAGTCTCTTATCATATTAACCTATGCTATATATCACCCACGAAAATAGAATTTCATGCAATTTTTTGTGGGCATTTCATTTTCCTCTAAAAATCCTACATAATCGGTTCTAATTAAGTCAACCAATAGGATAAAGTGGTACATGCATCATCTGTCCAATGAAAAACAATTACTCTTACTCAGTAGTTGTTTTGTATGCGACCAATGAGGGAGATGTTCACACCATGCAACCCGTAAATATTTTATCACCCTCACTTCATATTTCTCATCAGTTTTTTATACGCAACTGACATCGTATGTATCATTGGGTTGTGAGGTAAGGTGGCAATTAGTCATGTTAGTTGACGAGAAAGTTGTATGTATGATGGTGGTTTTTTACTTGTAACTGATGAGGAATATATTCCCTCATCGGTTTTTGAGTAATTGATGAGGAATATCTTACTTAACCCCGAGAGAAACCCTTTCCCCCTGTTTCCCCTATCTACATTTCCCTCGATTCATCTATCTAGAGATTTTGCAGACGATTTCTCTCCTCTAGTTTGTCACCGCCACTGCTGCTTGTCGCCGTCGCCAAAGACACTACCTCCTCTCTACCACTTTTGAGGATGATTGAGGATGACGTTCAGGGTAAACCAGAGCTGAGGAAGGATATGTTGTTGAAGATGTTGTTGTTGCCTCTAGTACCACATTCTCTTCATCCTTTGTTGCCCCCATTCTCTTCCTACACCACCATAAAAAGTTGCTCTCCTTCCCCTATCCCAAAATCCCTGCTTGCTCATTGACTAATGATCCTATTCGTCTATCTCCATCTCCCTTCCCCCTTTCCTCCTTCCTCCTCTCCTCTTCTTCCCCTATCTTAGTATGATTTCTTCTCATAATTGAGAATAAATTGTACTAGGGCAGGGGAAGGAGAGGAGAGGAGAAAGTAGGAGAGGGGGAAGGAACATAAAGATGATTTGGTTTTATTAATTCTACTGAAAATGATAAAAATAATAGTGAATTGTGATGAAAAATAATTAAATTGTGATGAATTTTATGATTGTGATGAATTCATATATGTAACCATATATTAAATGATGATTCATACTAAATTATGAAAATAAATTAGTATTTAATTATGATCTCATCTATGTTTTAATGATTACGCTTGCATGAAAAATGACTCTAAATTAACTTGATATGACAATGATGTTTATGTTGACTCTAAATTGACTCTCAATTTTTGAATAAACACTAATTTGCAAATAATCCTTAGTTTATGAATAAACTCTACTTTTTGAATAAAACATAATTTTTTAATAAATCCTAATTTGTGAATATACCCTAATTTGGCCAAGAAACCCGTCCAAGATTTACTCATTAGGAGTAAACCCTGGATAGTACCTAGTTTGGGACTGTTCTTGATCTCTTCGTCTCACTTTGGATGTAAGTGTATAATGTGTGTTCCATTTCATTAAATTTTGACAACATTTCCCCTTTGTTCTCTGGGTACATATGTAGGTGGGTGTTTTCCCATCTACACCGGTGTACTTGAAGAACTACAGGGAAATGTTGCTGAAATATACTGAAATTGAACATGCATTATACACTTACTAGTGAGATGAAGTTCTCAAGAATGGGATAGGTGGTACACATTCATGAATCTAAATGCTACTATATGATCAGCTCAATTATTCAAACATATTTTTTCTAAAATTAACTTACTAGATAGAACCTAATGAGCTACTCATCTCCCATCTGATCATATAGAAATAGATTGATCATGGATGTCCATAACAAATCGTTGCACTCCAGAGTTTATTATTGGTCTTGATGAGTTTGTAAGATTTGCATAGGAACATAGAAAACAACTTGAAGATAGGTTCTATTGCATGTGTAGGAATTATAGCAACAATCTAAAAGTTAACACTATTGACACGATCAAAGATTATGTCATGTGTAATGGGATTATACAGGTCTATACAGAATCGTACTGGCATGGAGAGATTCCTAGTATGAGATCATAAGATGTGGGTAGGGGTACTTGTGTCCAAGAAGAAATGGTTGACGATGTTGATGAGAATGAACCAATTCTGACAGACATGATTGATGTGATGCTAGACACTTGCAGGGTAAATGTTACAGACCCACCTCTCTTATTTAGAAACATTATGCATGATGGTGAGCAAGTGTTATACTTAGGTTGTGCTAAGTTTACAAAGTTGAGATTGTATACTCTGAAGGCTAACAATAGATGGAGCGACAAAAGCTTCACTTCTCTATTGTTTTTGTTAAAAGATATTCTCCATGAAAGAAACAAGCTTCAAATCTTAACATGAGCAATGAAAAAGTTGTTGTGTCTAATGGGAATGGTGGCTAAGAAGATACATGCATGCTCGAATGATTGTGTGTTGTTTCAAAAGGAATATATCAATATGAAATAATTTCGGAAATGTGGGGTGTCTAGGTACAAAAGGACAACATCGGTTAAGACCAAAATTGAGTCTCTTGCCAAGGTGATGTGGTATGTGCCTATAATACCCCGGTTTGAATGCTTGTTTGCTAATGTTGTAGATGTGAAAATTTTATCTTGGCATGCAGAGGTAAAGAAAAATAATGATGGTATGCAACGACATGCATCTGATTCCCTATGATGGAAACCGATTGATTTATTGTATTCTAAATTTGGTGAAGAAGCCAGGAATTTAAGACTTGGACTTTGTATTGATGAGATGAATCCATATGGAACATTAAGCAGCCAACATAGTACTTGTCCTATCATGCTTGTTGTATAATCTTTATTTGTGGTTGTGTATGAAAAATAAGTATGTCATATTGTCATTACTAATATCATGCCCCAAACAATCTGGAAATGATATTGATGTTTACCTTGAACCTCTAGTTGATGACCCAAAGAAACTATGGGGAGAAGGTGTGATGATTTATGATGCTTTGTACTGGGATATGTTTAATTTATGTGTTATGATGTTTTGCACTATTAATGACTTTCCTACTTATGAGAACTTGTCTGGATATAACGTCAAAGGATCCAAGGCATGTCCTGTATGTGAGAAAAATATAGATTCTATCAGACTGAAACATGGTGGTAAGATTGTATATCTTAGTCATTGAAGGTTTCTGCTAAAGGTGCATCCTTACTGAATATTGCCAAAACATTCAATGGCTCAACTGAAGAATGGAGTGCCCCTAAACCTATGTTAGGGGAGGATGTTTATGCAAGAGTAAATAATATTGTAAATCATTTTGGTAAGAGACCATGTACTACCCCCAACAGGTGAAAAGTCTTTATTTAAAAAGAGGTCGATATTTTGGTATCTTCCTTATTGGAGTTCTTTGACAGTTTAACATTGTATTGATGGCATGCATGTTGAGAAAAATGTTTGTGATATCATTTTGGGCACTCTATTGAATATAACCAGTAAGACTAAAGATGGCATCAAATCTAGAATGGACCTACGTGAAAAAGAGTACAAGGAAACAATTAACAAAAGAAGTTACTAAGGGTCACCACACATATCTACCTCCTGCTTGTTACACCTTGTCTACAAAGGAGAAGAGAACTTTTTGTGAGTTCTTGTGTAATTTTAAGGTACCACATGGATACTCAACCAATATTTCTAGATTGGTGTTAGTGAAGGATCTGAAGCTGATAGGTCTCTAATCTCATGATTGTCACACTCTAATGCAACATATATTTAATGTGGCTAATCGATCTATCTTTCCTAAGCATGTAAGGTTTGCAATCACCAAGATTTTCTTCTTCTTCAACACTCTATGCAAAAAAGTAATTGATTCTGAGATTCTAGATAACTTGCAAAGAGGAGTGTTTGTTACCCTGTGTCAACTTGAGCAATATTTTCCCCCTTCATTCTTTGATATCATGGTACATCTAGTTGTTCATTTCAGTAGGAAAGTGAAAATGTTGGGTCTAGTTTTCTTGCATTAGATGTATCCTTTTGATCGGTACATGAGTTTTTTAAAGGTGATGTCCAGAACCGTTGTCACCCCAAAGGGAGTATCATTGAGGGCTATATTTCTTGGGAGGATATGGAATTTTGCAATGACTTTTTGAGTTGCAACAAAACTAATGCTAATGTCATGAACACTGATGTTTATTCTAGCAAAGGTATTTTGGGAGAACGATGGATAAGTATTAGTCGTGAGCAGTGGCAACAAGCACGCTTGTATATTTTACACAACATTGATGATGTGGGTATTTATATCACTGAACACACCAACGAGCTCAAGAGAGTTATCCCTGAGCCAGTTCAATGTGGCTTGCTAGAGAGCATAATTGGACATTTATTAGGTGGTTTGAAAAGGAAGTATTCAATCAACTACCACAAACACAAAATAATATTACAGAAACTATCGAATGGCTCGTGTATAAGCCAAAGAACCGCGCTACATCTTACGAAGGGGTTTGACATAAATGGATTTCCCTACTACACAAAATATCAAATATTTAAAGTGTCACAAAAAATAGTGGGTTCACCCATCAGGCGTCTTCATTGTATTTTTCTAGTGCCAAGGATAAGATTCCACATGAAGGAAAGATGTCTTATTATAGTTTTGTTGAAGACATATGGGAAATTGACTACATAGAGTTTAGAGTTCCATTATTTAGGTGTAAATGGGTTGATAACAATAAAGGAGTTGTAGTTGATGAACTCGATTTCACAATAGTGAATTTTAAGTGGACAGATGTGAAACATGAACCCTTCATCATGGCATCACAGGCAAAATTGGTATTCTATATCAATGATCCTACAAAAGAAATTTGGCTTGCCATTCTTCATGGGAAAAAGTAGTTCATGTTAGATCTTTTGATGAAGAAGAGTACTATGGCAAGTATGATGACTCTAATCCATTTTCTATTGGTTTACAAAGTGTATATGTTGAATTTAATACTAATGACTATAAATGTGAAGATCATGCATAAGGGATATTAGTTTAAGGTTAACTGCTCATATGTGATGTAACTTTTTTTTGCAGTATGTAACATGTTTATTTTTTCATATGTGATCTGACTTCTTCAATATTGACTTTTTATATGTGATCTAAATTTTATATTTGATCTAAATTTTTTTACATGTTTACTTTTGATTCTATATATGGCATATGACCAGGAGCACAATGATCATGAGCGTGAGGATGTTGAACATCCTGACAAGGGAGTTGATGGTTCTCTCCCTCCAAACATAAGGGAGTTAAAGGGATAACTATGATGAAAGATATCACAAATAGGCAAGGGAGAAAGGGCGTTGTTGAATTCAATGAAGCAAGCACACCATTTACTAAAGAGTTTTTCAACTATTGTGGGGTCCTTACTTGAAACAAAGTAAATCTACCCATTGAGGATTCGAGACAAGCAAATATGATCCAAAAAGACCTCGTCTAGAGGGATCTAGAGGTGAATAAATGATGTTATGTTTTTATAGTCGTTTTCCTATTATTTATTTAACATTTCTAAATAGTATAGAATTTTGAACCTTTTTAGGGCCGATATGAAATTAATGAAAAGTTGCATTGCAAGTCTATTATGCAGCTCGTCGAGAAAAGACATGGAGATTGGCAGACAATCCTCACAAGAGACTATGTCTTTGGAGACAAGAAGGAACCCTGGCGTGAATGGAACTATTTAATCAAGATGATTGGAAGGACTTTGTTTGATTGAGAACAATAGATGCATTCTAGGTATTGAATTAGTTACATTTTTATGATTTCATATGGTTACTTAACAATATCACTTGTATGAATTAATCAGACCGTTCATGTTGCTCAAAAAGAGAGGCATGAAAAGAATGTGCACAACCACCAGTTGGGTTCAGGTGGTTATTGGAAATGCCGCATGTTGAGGAAGTTTCTACAACAAGAGAAAAAACAATAGCAACAATAAGAGCTAAGGGAAGAGCAAGGGGAAGATGGAGAGAAAGAGCAAGATCAAGGATAAGAGCAAGGGTAACGATAAGGGCCTTCTACATCTCCTCTTTCAACTGTCGAGTCTTGTAGTGCTTTTGGATGGGTGCCTCACAATATTGAGTGGATAGATGTGAGGAGAAACAAAATCGAAGAAATCCCCATCCAAGCAACACAAGAGGCAACAAATAAAATCATAAATTTCTTGGTTTCATATTAATAAACCATGTTCTTTTTTCACTTGTTTGTTTAATGATTAGTCAATTTTTATGATAATTAGTTGGAGTTGGCTACCCAAGAAAAGGAGGGAAAGTTCACCCCTCATGGCACACACAATGAATTGATTGTTTCTCTAGGGATAGAAGAGTGTCCTAGACGTGTTAGGGGCGTTGGAGATGGGTATGGGATAAAATCTTTTTTTAGTGCATCTCAGCATAACTGCAAACAAGTCAAGAAAAGGGAAGTGGATGCAAAGTACATGTAGAGAATTGTAGATGTAGCCTTAGAGAAATGTATAGCTTCTTAGGTGATGCAAAAATTAGATTCTCTAGCAGTCACAGAACCGATCCATCACTCTCCCATAGAGAGTATTGGGAGTAGTCCTTCAGACCAAGGGGGCACATCCAGGGTAAGATTCAATTCAAGTCAATTTATATTACCTTATGATAAAATAATCCTTCAAGTCAATATTTATATTTGTCAAAATAAATATTTTGTTTCATAAAAATGTAGAAGGCCAGAAAATATCATCTTGCTATCAATATTCCAGCAGGCAGCATCATGGCAGATGTCAAGGCTGATAATGCTGATGTGATTCATGGTATTCCTATTCCCGTTGATGACTATCATGTGAGAGTCATAGATGTATTTCCAAGAATGAGAAAGATACCTCTCCCATATGAGCACCGAGATGCCACCACACTCAGAGAGGCAGAAGGAGGATTTATTGGGTGGCCCAAATGACACTTATATTTCTTCAGGCATGACAAATATATTGAAACTTATATAAAATAGTTGATAGCTAATATTAGAATGCATGCATGCAACCTACAACATCTAAGAATCCCCCTAAAGTTCTGAAGCCTCCTCCCCCTCATTTTATTCCACACGAGTTGTTTGACTCCTTAGGCCCTCACTGCCAGATGTTGACATAATGATTAAACACTATAGACCAAACAAATGTCATTGTGATCAACCTTTGAGAGGATATGGTAGGTGTACAATGATATAATGTTATAGTGTTGACACATGTCTCTAAGGTATTTAAGTATGATTGGCTGAACACATCAATGATAGAACTTTAGATACTGTGAGTGTGAATACCGTGTCATATGTGAAATTTGTTTAATTGTTTTCTACATATAACCAAAGTGTTGGTTATATAATATATTTCAGTCATTTGTATTATGCGGCTCGCGACTTCAAAATAGAAAATGTGCAATTTCTAATGGCATCATTGATTAGTGATATAGTAAGAAATCTGAGTGGCATCAGAGAATATGTGACTACTACGGTGTAGAATTTTAGTGCTTCCAAGAACGTTACCTTGTCTCCCTTCAACGTTAAGTAAGTTTTGACTTTGTTGTTTATATGTCTAGCCTATGAATAAAATTTTATTGTGAGATTTAATTTTTTATTTTATTTGCCTTCTACTCACTCATAGATATGCATTGGAAATTGTTAGTGATTATTCTCGAGACTTGGAGGGTGTATGTCTTTGATCCTTCAGGTGAAAAAATGTCACCAAATGTGGGACACCCAATGAAATTGGTGATTCATATGTAATATAGTTTCTCAGTGCCCATTCTCTTTGTTAATGTTTGTATCACTAATGATAGTTTACTAATGCAACATATATGTTAATTTAACTTATAGGGGTGTGAAAGCATCATGTGATGATAGAGGGAAGGTAGATAAAAAAATGAAATCAATAACTTGGATGAGTGTTGATGTATAGTCTTCTAATTCCAATTGTATAATATATGACCAACTCTACTTGATTATATTTATTAATATAATTATAAATCTACATGCCCTTATATAAGAAAATGGTTGGGCATGTGCATATTACGTGATGTTGTATATGCAGGTGAATGTCAATAACATGGAACAAATCAACTGTATAGAGAATGTAAGTTAGTAGTCTTGGATCATATTTTAATGAAGTAGTCTTATTGCAAATAATGAAATCTAATTATAAGTCTCATTCTCTTTGTAGTTTTTTTAGAAGACTTGACCCTATACATTGGATCAGCTGAATGACCTACATGAACAGTGGGCAGCCTGCTTCATTGGAAATGAGGATTTGAACAAAAATTTGTGGGTTGATTGATATTTTTCTATAGTTCGAACTTCTATGTCAGATTTTATATATATATATATATATATATATATATATATATATATATATATATATATATATATATTGAGTGTGAATTGCATGTTGATATGCAACATTATGACTTAAAATCTGAGATGTCAGCTGATATTGATATGTATGTTGTGAGTGTGAATTGAATGTTAAGTGCATATGTGTGTGTGAATTTTAATGTGATATATGAGGAAAAGAATGATGTTAGTTCGTTCATGTATGAATTTGAAGTATGGCTGAGTTGGAAATGATTGAGTTGTGAGTTCATGTATTTGTGTGCAATTTGAATTGAAAAAAATGATACAATGTAGCTTGTATAATTTTATATTTTTCTTACGTGTGTCATCCTATTGTTAAGTTGAGATGCTTGCAAAGAGCCTTCTATTCCTCAGAACTTTCAATTCTAAAGAACAAGGCTCTAGACAGGCTAGTAGGCTGGACAATAGGTCTGCAAGCCTTATATATAAAAAAACCATACACATTTATCGTTGGTTATTGGGGAAAAATAGACTATATACATATTCTTCATCAATTTTTTATAAACAACTGACTGTATACACCCAAAAGTTTACAATTGATTCATCGGTAAAAGTGAAATTAGGTAATTTGGCATAGGAAATATTAACGGTGTCAGTTGATATCCTAAAAACCAACGAGAAAGGTCAGAATTGACCAAAATATAGTTGCCTGCTGCGAGTTATGCCATCCTTTCTTCCCTAACAAAGAACCGTCGACATAACTATTTTGCTGGTACACTCAACTGACAAAAAATGTTTGATTTTTACCTTCTCCCACTTGGTCATTGGTTTGGAACTGACGTAGAATGGCAAAAATAATTTTTTGCACACACCTAAAGACTTATGTCATTGAGTAATAATATACTCTAGACATATATTATGTTTCTTCATTATTTCATAACTAAATATAACAGAATAAATTAGAAGCTTACCTTTATTAATCAAATCATTAATATGATATGCCATCACAATCATCTTATGATTGGCTTTCTAGGCATACATACCAACAGGGAACTAGTTCCCTTGATATACCTCAACATCTTGGTCAAGAGTTTCCCAATGGGTCTTGTTAGGGCAACTAGTGTATCTACTTAGCTTGTTCACAACAAACGTAATGTTTGACCATGCATAGTACATAAGAGACATCAATCTTCTGATAATCTGAGAGTATCATAATTTAGACATAGGAACAATATTATCATTATTGAACAAGGACTTGGATAAATCATATGGAGTCTTAATAGGTTTACATGATGTGTATTCAAATCTCTCAAGTATCTTCTCAACATAGTGACACTGATAGAGAGTGTAATATTATCAGTGGGCCTGGTGATTTTAAGCCCTAAAATCACATCAGTGATACCTACATCTTTAATATCAAACTTTCTATACAAGAATAATTTTCTCTCATTTTCTACTTTCATATCAGAACCAAATAGTAGGACATCATATACATAAAAATACAAGATAATGAATCTATTATTAATGATCTTATAATAAACCAACTTAATAAAATCATTAGAAATGAAGCCAAAAAGATATATCAATGAATCAAACTTTTCAAGGTATTGCTTAGGAGCTTGTTTGTAAGCCATATAAAGACTTAACAAGTTTACACATTTTGGGTTCATTCCCATAGCCACCAAACCCTTAGGTTGTTCCACATATATCTCCTCTTAAATATCACCATGTAAGAATGCAGTCTTTTTATCCATCTAATGGATAGAGAGATCATAAATAGAAGCCAATGCTATCAGCACATGAGCTATGCTCATGTGAGAAATAGTAGAACAAGTTTCACAATATTTTGTTCCCTCCCTTTGTGTGTAGTAATTAGAAACCAATCTAGATTCATAATTATTGATTGTCCCATCTTCATTGAGTTTATTCTTAAAAATCATTATGCATTGATAAATGTATATTTTCCCCCTTTATTTACATATTTTTGATATTTGTTTAGGATTATTTTGTTATTTATTCTCTTAGTTTCACAATTAATTGTTTTATTTTTTTATTTTTCTCTTTAATTGGAGTTTTAATTACATTTTCTTGGATTTTGTAGGAAAATCACACAATTTGCAGCAGTCCTAAAATTCATATATACCCATCACCAAAAGTGACATAACTCTTGCATTCAAACTCCAAATTGAGTGTACAAGTATTCATTGGAAAGGAAATTTAATTTCCTAAAATAAAATCCTATTATTTGGACTATTTTAGTACTTTTCACGGAAGATAAATATGTTCGAAATCACTGTTGTGAGAATCTACATTAAAGAGAGTTACATGGTCAAGATAATTAAAGACAATCAACTTTCTATTTGACAAGATCTAGCAAATTCAAAAATTGGTCACCCTCTCCTTTTCCCCCCTCTTTTGAGGGCAGCCTACCCCCTCCCCCTCCTATAAAAGGAGGGACTCTCTACTTGTAAAAGTATTCCATTCTTCATTTCATTTCATCCAATTTTTAGTTGTAGACCACATCTTGTATAATGTTGGATCTCATTTTAGTTTGCATTTCTTCTAGTCTTGTTATGTCTGAGTAAATCTCTCTGGGGCATGGGAGTAGCCCCTTATCCCAGTTCTATTCAATATAATCAGTTATATTCCTCCATCGAACAAACGTCTTCTCTCTATTTATGTGTGATTATTTGGATGATATGATATATTCTTATGGAGTGATATGACCGTGGATCTTTGTAAGAATGAAATAATAGTCCCTTAATTGTGATTATCATCTTTTCATCTTTTTAATCTTATTCTTATTATAATCCTTGGTGACACGACTACCTGAGCCTTGGGTTTGAATGCCAGTTTGAATTCACATGCTTTTTGATATGACAGTGGATAGTGGCATGTTGGACGGTTGGGCAATGATCCGTGAATGCTGGAACCAATGGGTTCACGGGAAGTCTGACCCTTGTGAGTTTGTCTGTAAAGATATGTAACCACAAGGTCTTGATTTGATCCTTGGAGTTTTGAATTTGATTAGTTGAATAGGAATGTGGTTTTGGTGGTGATCTTACGGACCCCAGCACTTTATTTCTTGATTAGTTAAACTTTATTTCAGCACTTTTATTTTTGTTCTTAGTATTAACAACTCTCTCAAATCGGGATTTAATTCTTGTACTTGCGATCGGATTTGGATTTTGACTTTTCTTTTCTGCCATCCCTAGGATCGATATCTATCTATACTAAGTTGACTTACTATTCACAACAAGTTGACAACCAGTTTAGAAGGTTAAACTCTAGGACTTTTCCTAGTGATTGTTGCATGTACAACGATGCACATCAATTTGGCGTTGTTGTCGGGGACAACACAATTATTTTTCAGATCTAGTTTCCTGTATATCTTGTATAATCCTTGTTCATATTCTCTAACTTTCATAACTTTAGTCTTTTTATAATTTCTTTTAGATTTTTGTAATTTATTTTTGCCTTCCGAGCACAATTCCAAAAGTATATCTCCTCTTTATGTTGAGTTTCCATTCCAGCAGTACTGCTTTCTAGTTACTTTTTTTAGTAATTTTAGTTTATTTCATAATTTCTTAGATTTATAATGTTTCGTTCTCTTTGTAATTTTTGACTAACCTCTTATCTCGTAATTTTTTTCTCTCATTCGTTGATTGACATATCTTTCAGGAACTTTTCTTTTCAAATGGAGTGGGCATCCCAATATCCCCCTCAATGTTATTATTGTGGTCTTTACCACCATGCATCTCTTGCCTGCCCGACACTACCCCATGCTTATGAGAGCACCCCGTTAAATTGTGAGCCCTTTCATCCTAATAGGTACAATGTGAATCCACATTTTTCTAAGAACCATTATGGGGAACCTTGCTATCCATATTCTAATAGGGGATATGATCAACAAAATTTTGTGGTGTGTAACCAACAAAACCTTGGGAGTTATGAACATGTTTATGAAACCCAATGTAATCATCAACAAGAGAGACTTAGGGCCCTAGAGAAGATAGCAGTAGAAGGAGAAGCAAAACTAAAAACCAACCAAGCCTTCTTAACCACCCTACTAGAAGCCCAAACCCAAAATATAGATTGTTCAAATATGTTTCCTCATGATTTAGTGACACCTTGTAATATTGAATCTTTCTACCAAGATGGACGCAATGGAAATTACAATCCACCAACTTTTAGAGATTATTATGAGGAGCAATACCACCCAAAACAATATGAGGGGTACTATGACCAAGGACACTATGGGGAGTGTGGCGAGGATGGCCAAAATTTTGGGGTGCATGAATCTAATTATGAAACCAAATTTAAAGAGAGACTTTGGGCACTAGAAAAGATGGTAGAGGAAGGACAAGTAAAACTAGAAACCAACCAAGCCATGTTAGCTGCCTTACTCAAAGTAGAAGCACAGACTCCCCCTGTAGAACTTGAGAAAACCAAGATGGTTCTTCCTGATGATGACAATGATGATCCTATTTTTGTGTCATATATGTCAGATCATGAAGAAATCGCACAAACAATGGAGCCATATTTTGCATGCGGTGAGGATGTGGGTATCTCTATCTTTCCTTTACAGACTTTACTACTTAAATATGAAAAGTCTAAGTAGGAGAGTCAATATGAAAATCCAACTACTCCCTCCACCACTTACAACAATCCAATTGACATCAAAGACCAATACCCTTATTTTGAGTCTATTTTGGATAATAAGCATCCAATCCCCTTTGACAAAATGATTCTACACATTCTATCAGAACCAATTCCCATTCCATGCACAACTGATTTAGAAGAAGAGACACAACCCTTAGAAGAAGTCTACATACCCCCTTCCACTGGATGCAAGGAATATGTCCCCATTTTTATCACTCATGAACCCTTGGGAACTCCTTGCATAGAGAAACTAGAGTTACATGCTATATCAACCATGAATCCCATCTATCCCAAGGTTGATTGCATGAATTTTGAGCAGAGAAAAAATACTTATCATGTTGATTTAAATGTAGTTGTCCCTTTCATATCACCACCAATTCTCCTATTTGCAGGTCAATATAACTGAGGGAAACTAGATCCAGATCCTCTTCCTAACTTTGCACATCTGGCACTGCATGTATTACTAGTCGGGTACCCACCGAACTCTCCCAATCCACATCCATCTTCAACACTTCCTTCACTATCGATGGAAGATATGTGGATCCTATTAGAGGGAATGTGAGGTGAAATAAAATATGAGCACCCCACTGAGCTTCCACAATTACCCTATCATAGGGTATACTATGAAGCTCCTTAGATAAAGGTCCCAGTCCTCATACACATACCCTTCAGCTGGACATTTTTTGTCCGAACTGCCTATAAACTAAAGAACACAAGCTCTCAACATATCCTCCAGAGTCTAAATGGCCCTTTCAGATTGACCATCTATCTGTGAATGGAAAGTTGTTCTAAACTTCAACTGCATACGCAAAGTTGTGTGCAGTCACTTCTAAAAGTGACTCGTGAATCGAGGACCTCTATTAGACACAATGGTAGTTGGAACACAGTGAAAACATACTATCTCATCCACATAGATCTGTGAAAGATTCTCAGTTGTAAATGTTGTCTTCACATGAATGAAATGTGCTGACTTAATCAATCTGTCAACAATCACCAAGATGGAATCATGACCTTTGGATGTCCTAGGTAAACCAACCACAAAGTCCATAGTCACATGATCCCATTTACAGTATGGTATGGGCAACGATTGTAATGTTTGTCTAGGCTTCTAATGCTCATCTTTGACCCGCTGACACACAGTGCATCTCGCAACGAACTCGGCCATGTTCTTCTTCAATCCAAGCCACCTATACATATCCTTCAGATTATGATACATCTTGGTGCTACCTGGGTTCATATAGTACACGGATGAGTGAGCCTCTTCTAGCACCATCTTCCTTAGATTATTAGTCTTAGGAATGACAACTCTACCATGGTAACAAACTGTCCCACCATCTGACTCGTGGAAGTCGTCATGCTTTTTGCTGCCAAACTCTGATCTAATCTGATGTATCACAATATCAACCTGTTGTGCCTCTTTGGTCTATTGTCTCAACATGGGCTTCACCTACAATTATTCCAAAAAACCTACTAGCATGAACACCTCTAACCACACATTCATATGACATAAAGAGACCAACATGTCTCACTTGTGGCATACCAAAGAACTCAATTTGTCTCTATCCATAGGCAAAGATGAAGACTTCCTACTCAATGCATCTGCCACAATGTTAGCCTTCCCTGGATTGTAATCAATCATGTAGTCATAGTCCTTGATTAATTCCATCCAGTGCCACTGTCACATGTTCAACTCCTTTTGGTGAGAAGATGTACTTCAGGTTCTTGTGATCTGTGAAGATATGACACTTCTCTACATAAAGGTAGTGCCTCCATATCTTCAAAGCATGGACCACAGAAGCCAATTCATGGTTGTGTGTTGGGTATTTTTCTTCATATTTATTAATTTGTTTGGAAGTAAAAGAAACAACTTGTATGTCCTGTGTTAGCACACAACCTAAGGCATTCCTGGACGCATCACAAAAGACTATGTATCCTTTCACTTGCTCAGGAAGAACCAACATCAATGCACTGGTCAACTTCTCCTTCAATGTATGAAAAGCACACTGACACCTATCATCCCAGATGAACGACACGTCTTTCCTGGTCAACTTTGTTAAGGGAAAAGTGATAACACTAAAGTTTTTAATGCACCTCCTATAGTAGCCTGCCAAACCCAAAAAGTTGTGCACTTCTGTTGGCATCTTTGGATGATCTCAACCTATCACACATTCCACCTTCTTGGGATCCATACGAACTCCCTCAATAGAGATCGCATGCCCCAAAAAAGCTACCTCCTTCAGCCAAAAATTGCACTTGCTAAACTTGGCATAAATTTGGTGTTGTCTCAATACTGCCAATGCTTGATGTAGATGTTGTTCATGTTGTTGGATTTCACAATTGTATATTAGTATGTCATCTATGAAGACCACCACATATTGATCAAGAAACAGCCAAAACATTATGTTCATCAAGTCCACGAACAATGGCAGTGCATTAGTCAGCCCGAATGGCATAACCACAAACTCATAGTGACCATACCTCATCCTAAAATCCAACTTAGGTATGTTATCCTCCTTGATCCTCAGTTGATGATATTCTGACCTTATGTCTATCTTTGAGAACACCATCACACCATGCAACTGATCAAACAGGTCATCTATCCTCGGTAAAGGATACTTGTTCTTTATCATCACCTTGTTCAATTGTATGTAGTCTATGCACATCCTCATAGACCAGTCCTTCTTATTTACAAATAGCACTGGAGCACCCCACAATGTTGTATTCAGCCTGATGAAACCTTTATCAAGCAACTCTTACAACTGTTTCTTCAACTTTGCCATCTTTGTTGGATGGGCTATCAGTTGCATGCCTAGAAATAGATTGATCTCAAAGTCAATCTCTCAAGGTGGGGGAACACGATAGAACTCCTCAGGAAACATGTCCTCAAACTCCCTGACAACAGAAACCTCCTAAATACTAGGACTCCTTGCCTTAGTATCCAACACATGTGCCAAGAACGCTTCACGACCCCATCTCAACATCTTCCCTGTGACCATCGCTGACACTAGACACGTCAGAAGAATATTGATGTCCCCTTGGAAGATTCATGTCTCATCAACATCTAAAAGCATTACCTACTTGGACCCACAATCAAAGATCACTCTATACTTCTCCAAGGTGTCCATTCCAAGGATTACATCGAATCCATGCATATCAAGTGGTATGAGGTCCACTTGTATTTTTTGCCTTGAGAAAGAAAGGACACAGGAAGGACACACCTCTAGCAATACTATGGAACCGACTAATGGGTTTTATAACAACAAACTATCTCTCCTACGAGTAACATGAAAAAGACAATTGTCAAGCACCTCACAAGTGATAAAAGAGTGTGTTGCACCCAGGTCAACCAAAATAGATATGAAGTAAGAAGAAGTCAAATTAGAATGAAATAACTCCATCTGACCTGTCATGACCCGCAAGTTGACCACCGCCTCCAGCTGACTCATAGCATAGAATCTTATCGTTACTTGTTCTCGCCCCCGTCCTCTACTACCCTGACTAGATGAACCCACTTGAGACACATGTCCATGTCTTCGTCCTCCTATACAATTGTTTTACTATTGATATCTCTACGAGCCCTGATGACTCTACCTCATCTGTAGGGTCACCTCATTGTCTCTCACTAGACACTCTCACTTCAGATGTCCTATCTACCCACACCTGTGGAAAGCTTGGTCTCAAACTGTGGCCTAGACGGCCCCATCACTAACACTGATGTGGTGTTGTGAGCTCCAATAGGTGGAAGACTACGGTCTCTTCCTCTAATCTGTGACCACTATGTCTGAGCATTGTGCCTTTGCGGTGTTGAAGGGTGTAAAAAACCTCAGCTTCTTAAAGCCACTCGATGACTATCCCTGGAACTGTACAGACCTCTTCCTAGAACTCCTCTTTCTCTTCTCTATCACAGACCTCTCGGTCCATTGAACAGACTCCACAAACGTGGAAAACCTCTCCCTATTCTCCAAGGCAGCAACTGGGGTAGACAATTCAGAGTTCAAACCCTTCTTAAAATGATGAATCCTCTCTTCATCTGTGGCATCCATGTGTGGACAGAACTAAAGAAGCTCCATAAAGTTGGCCTCATACATTGATCGGCATGGATCCATGTCAGATCCGCTTGAACTAGATGATCTTCTCATCTGGATACATCTGTGGGAAGTACTGACTGAGGAACTCACATCAGAACTCCTCCCAGCCAACTGTCACTCCTAATCTCTTCTCCTCTGCTATGGCCCACTAATGGCCAACACTCCCCTTCAGAAGATACACTGCATGCTTCACCTTATCAACTTTTGGGATGCTAAGGATCTTAAAGGCTTTCTCAAGCTCAGTAAGCCATAGATTTGCATCCGCCGGATCATTTTTCCCCACATACTCCACCTCTCCAACACAGAGATTCCATTCAAAAGTCTTTTTAGTTCTTGAAGATTCCACATTGGGAACTGGTGCCCTAGGCTGAGGTGTGGGCATCTTGTCTACCATATGCATCATCGTATCCATAAACTGTCCAAAAAGAGACTAAAAGGTAAGGTTTTCAATCATGGATGGGTTAAATTGGGGACCCTCAAGCACCCGGTCTTCTTTTTCCTAGTTCCTTGGACCTCGTCCTGGTGCACTGACACTACTCTCAACAGTATGTTCTTTATTAACTCCAGACATCATCAAGTATTCTTCTTCTTCTATATAAGCATAAGTCACTATAAGATAGACTGGAGGACACAACAACAAACACAAAGTCTAGTCCTAGGTCCTTGTAGGCTCAATGAATTTAAAGATCTGATACCAACCAATGTGACACCCTTTGCCACACAAAACAAGATTACTAAAAACCAAAGCATGGTAACCAACACTACTATGGATTACTAAAAAACACTAGAAATTAAAACTTATTATGGTAAGGAACAAAATCGAAATGCTTATCACAAGAAGATACAGATAGGCTTGCCATCTGTATTATATAACCTGAAAGAACATTATGTACAACAACATGATGTGTAAAAGGACCACTTGTCACACACGATATATGTTCCACTTATATCAACCTGTACAACAACTAATTATACAATAAGAGGCTATCAAACCCAAAACTCTCATTGATATCATCATCAACAACATGAGCAAAGCCATATACAAAAACTACCCCCAAGGACCTGAGTGTACAGGTTTGACTCTAGGACTCTAACAACAAAAGACTAGAAAGAAGCACTCCAACCTCAGCAGCTACTGTCCTTATTGTTGTTGCTCAGTCTCTATAGCACAATCTCTACATCCTCATGCAAGGCCACCTAAAAGATCTGAGAAACCCATGAGGTGAGATTCTGAATCTCAGTGGGAGATATAACTCTCCACCAACTCTATTATAGAACATATATAACATGTAAAGAGTAGATAGTAAGGCCATTACTATGATATGCATGTGCAGTACTGATATAAGCTAAACAATCATTATCATCAACTAAGCAGATTAGATTACTATAATAGAGCATATATGATTAACTTAATAGATCTGGTAGCCACATCAATCAGTAGAACACTTATATGACTAAGATGGAATACAAAGAACATGTATAACATCTATCAACTATACTATACAAAGCAAGCAAGGCCTCATCCAATATTTCTATATTTGATCCTATGCAAGTATGCTACACAGATGATTACGTGTTTTATTATGCCCCAAGGATTTGAGTCGTGCCACCCAAATCCAACCAACTACTACGAAGTTGAAATAGGTTCCATACAAGGTCCATAGAAGAGTTGAAATCCATGACCTCACCCCCTCATACAGTACGATTCAACCTACAGTGACATCACAAGTCAAATTGCTACCAACGACATATAGTCTAGCTTTACAAGTCTAGCAAGCCTTGGTACTAGTCACGACGCTAGTGGAACTAAGCTATGACCTGTAACAGCACTCCTACCAGGGTATGGCCTGTAGTCAATCCTTTATCGCATATCACTGAGCTACAACCCACAGATGCACTCATGTTGGGGTATGGCACACAGCCAATCTTGTATAACATATCACTAGGAGACCAGCTCACGCATGGTTGTCTCATATATCATGGACGTAATGGGATATTTGTCCTCACCCCTACATATTCAAAAATATGCGGTCTGAGTTAAACTTGTTTCACTATCCAGCAAGTTCTCACACTGAATGGATCTATGGCACACGACAAAACTATATGTTCAAGTTCCACTTAATTAGTTAAGTGCATTATAATATCTTTCAGCATCAATCAAGTTATAATGTACAAAGACAGAACAAGTTTTATGAGATTAGGGCATAACATAACTCCATAAGATATAAAATGTGTATGGTAAGAACTTGTCACATTATCACCACATGATGCATGAAATAATTCTATTCACATCATCATTATCAAGCCACATGCCATGTGATACAAATCCCTCATTTCATCATCGGGAACATTATCTCATAATAGGAAACTACCATTGTTAGACCATAGGACTCAATCACCACATTCCTATATCACGTGTATAATCAGCATACCTCACAAGGGCATATTCAACATGTCTCATATCATAGACATCAAAGTACACACTAGCTATGGTAATCAAATTCATAACATTTGCATGGTTAGAAGATCATAATCAAGAGACATAATCACATAACATCATAACCATCCATGATATGGAAATAAGCAAACCTTGTTTAGTATCAGGGTTTAGGGTTTCCTCTTTGTTCAATTAGGGTTTACAAGGTTAGGGTCAACCAAACATCCTAGAATCACCACCCTCCATCATCTTGGAGTGTACTAGTAGTAGGTAATATACTTAGAATAGATTACATAACACACTAAACAACATTATACAAGTTCATACATGATTATCATTAGGTGTTCATATGTTCTACATAACCACCTATCATCACCACATATAACCACATAGATACATGGGTTGCGGCCATCCTCCATGGTATGTCATGATCACGACATCCACCAGGGGTGTATCGACCCTCAATGCCATCACCATGTCATGACCCATCTCCTTCATGTTGTGCTCGCGACATTAGGGTTAGGGTTTGGTCTTCGTCTTGAACACCACTTATGTGTCACGACCGCAACACATCAACCACCACCATGTCGCGATCGCAATGCCTCTTGGTCATGGCCCAACATGCCAAGGGATGTCACATCTTGGTCAAGGAAAGGAACTAAGGGTTCCCATACAACAACACTAGGTCCAATATCACCACAAGGAAAGGACATCTTGACCGTGAATCCTACAAGATCATAGACAATCACCATGGGCCACATCGTGTCTGTGATGCCCATGAGTGTGTCTTGACCACCAAGATAGCTAGGTCACAACCAAACCAAGGGTGAACATCTAGTTCACTAAAATTGTGGTGTACAAATCGTTATTAACCAAGCGGAAGCGATCGTTAGCAGTGGATTACTGAAAATCACTAAAAATTAAAACCTTTTACAAAGAGATCCATATACTGGAAAACTCTTTCAAAAAGAACCAAAGTAATTCAATTACATTCTGGTTCACAAGTACATATCTTGTACCATTACTTCTCAAGGATTACAAGCATCAACTTCCCTGTTTAAAACTCTACATAGGCATTATAAGAACCTCGAGGCATCAAGCCAAAATCTCATATCGATTCATTAAACTAACTACTGACTCCGAGGACCTGAGAGTACAAAGACGACACATAGGACTCTATATACAAGACATGACAACCAGTATCTCCACCTGAGAATTCATTGTTGTCCCTGTTTCTACAGCTGCTCTTCCCCTACTGTAGGGTTTCTACCTCTTCCTCCACGTCTACCTAAAAAGTTGGATCCCACGGGGGTGAGACAATTTGAAATTGCCCCAGCGAGAGATATAACTCTCTGTCAGAAACATTATTATTGTAGTTTATTAGAGTAAAACTGAGTAGAGGAATCATATGTATTCAACAATAGTTAAATCAATGTCTAAACAGGTTAGAGCAATATTATTATTCAAAGTACTTCAGCTATAACTTGATAAAGCATCATGTCACTTATCCAATAAGGAATATGAAGAACATGTATAACGTTTATACTAAGCAAGATAACATCAACTAGTGATTCTCGTATTTCAACCTTAAGCAAATACGCTACATGGCAGATTGTATTTTACAATCATACTTAATGCCCTGAAGAGATGAAGTATACCATTCATGCTCCAACCGACCACGATTACGTTAAGCATTGGTACCACACAAGGTCAATGGAAGAGCTGGACTCCAGGACCTCAACCTTCTCGATCAGTACGAGATTATATGGCAGAGACATCATGTGTCAAACTGCAATTAGCTTGCTAGGGTATAGTGGCATCTTCGCTATAGAGTTATAGCCCGCAACATATACTCTCTTCAGGGTTATGGCCCGTAGCCAATTCCTGGGATCATATCATGAAGTCATGGCCCGTAGCCATACTCATATTGGGGTATGGTCCGTAACCAATCTTGTACATAGGATATAGCTTGCAGCCATTATATGGGGCATGAGGATATAGTTGCCCAATTACCCCCACATATTCAAAAATATGTGCTCCGAGTTAAACTCATTTCACCATTCAACAAATTCTGACATTGATGGCTCTGTGGTTAGGGCAACTACATTATATGATATCACTTGATTAATTAAGTGTATTACCAAATTCTTTTAGCATCAAACAAGTTCTCAAACATCAATTATTTTAACAATTGCTACAAAGAATGTGTAATACTTTCATCAAGTACTGTTCAAATCTTTAATAAAGCATTAAGATCTCAATCCCTCATCTCATCAGGAACATTCTCATCCTTTCACAAACTCATCATCATTATTATAATAAAATGGGTATCCAAACCCTCAGTTCATCAAAGAACATTTGTTACCACTTATCAGGTAACTAGAACACCTTCAGGTCATCTGACCAAGGTAATCATGATACTTGCTTCATAAGTATCTATCATGGCTCTCAAAGCCCATTTCATCTCTTGTTACCTCTCACTAGGCAACAAAGCATGTTATGTCTCACAAGGCCCATTAACAATAATAAATGAAATATCATAGCTCATACCTGGCTATGCTCATCATATCATAACACCTGCATGGTTAGTACACTTGATAACAGTTATATCAATCACATTTTAGCACCATGCTATACAAATTAACTCCACTTATACCCTTATTAGGGTTAGGTTTTCCCAATTCATATCAATCAAGGTACGCATCCCTTTACACAAATTAGGGATAGGATTTCAAATTAGGGTTTCATAATACATAGCATCACCCTGTATTAGGGTTTCATATCACATTACCAATAAGCATGTTATGGCTCACAAGGCCCATTAACAATAATAAATGAATCATCATAGCTCATACCTGGCTATGCTCATCATCTCATAACACATGCATGGTTAGTACACTTGATAAAAGTTATATCAATCACATTTTAACACCATGTTATACAAAATAACACCACTTATACTCTTATTAGGGTTAGGTTTTCCCAATTCATATCAATCAAGGTACTCATCCCTTTACACAAATTAGGGCTAGGATTTCAAATTAGGGTTTCCTAACACATAGTATCACCCTGGATTAGGGTTTCATATCACATTACCCTATATCAGGGTTCCACATTACATCCTTTCCTTAGATTAAAGTTTCTCATAACCTTTCCCCTAAAATTAGGGTTTCATGTAGCTTTACCCAAAATTAGGGTTTCCATGAAGCATTCCCTTAAATTAGGGTTTTTCATCAAAATACCCTCAATTAGGGTTACTCATATCTTTACCCTAAATTGGGGTTACATCATCACCCATGATTAGGGTTTCACTTAACATTGCCCTAAATTAGGGTTAGGGTTCATTAACCTTTTCGATTAGGGTTTCATGATCTCATCATCCTGGATCATACCCTAATTACATATTGTATTTATGTTGAGAGTGTCGAGGTTAAATCACTACATGATTATCATTCATGTATAAGTTCCTCTCTCTCATCCTCTCTAGGAGGTTAATTACTTTAATCTTGATTAGATTGAATCAACTTGAATGAAGAGTTGGCATAGTGTATTAAGTCATTGCTTCCATAAGCACCAAAGGTTAACCACTCAAAAGATACTAATCACCTAAGTATTTTAGAGGTACAACCACTGGATTAAAATTTGATATATGCCATTAAAAATCAAGGGTTTAATTGTTCTTTCATAACCTTAGGTCTCCAAACGGTTTTGGTCTTGAGGTGCTTCAACCTCTAAATGGTCTTGAGGTGCTTCAACCTCTAAACGGTATTGAGGTGCTTCAACCTCTAAATGGTCTTGAGGTGCTTCAACCTCTAAATGGTCTTGAGGTGCTTCAACCTCTAAATGGTCTTGTGTATTTTGATCTTAAATGGTCTTGAGTATAAAACCTTCAAACGGTCTAAAGATTCCAACCATCAAACGAACTTGAAGACCATTTCATATCAAATGGTTTGGAAATCATTTCCCCACCAAACGGTCTTGATCCCATACTTCAAATGGTTTAAAACCGTTTAGACCTAAAATGGTCAACCCCTCCAAATGATCAAAGAGGCCAAATAGTTTTGGAGATCAAATTACCCATTCTATCTTAATTGATTTTACCTTTTCGGTCTTGAACACTTTTACCCATTCGGTCTTGATTGGTTTTACCCATTCACTCTTGAATGGTTTTACCCATTCGGTCTTGAATGGTTTTACCCATTCAGTCTTGAATGGTTTTACCCATTCGGTCTTGATCACTTTTACCCATTCAGTCTTGTTCAATTCCATCAACTAAGGCTTCAATCAATTCAATCGATTGGAGTTTGTAATCAGTTGAGTACCCATCAATGAACCTATTAGAAGTCAATAAATTAGAACCATTAGATCATCATCCAACCAAGATATCTCCTAACCTTAAACGGTCTTGAGGTCGTTTGACCTCAAACGGTCTTGAGACCGTTTGTTGGTGTCAAACGATCTTGAGACCGTTTGCTCACCAAACGATCTTGAGATCGTTTAGTCTCAAGAGTGAAATTGTTTGCCCAAGATATTCATTGTGGTGTGTGCTTATGATGATGTCATCATCATCAAGCTTCGATCCTTCAAAATCTACTGCCATTCTTATGATAATTTATCAAATTGATCAAAGGAATTTCAAGAAGAACAAAACAATCAACAAATGATGAAGAATTTAATGTAGTAATAACATTTAAGGGTTCAAGTTATATAACCCGCCTTCAAAATTGAAATCAAGCTTCAACCTTCACGTACTCAATGGTCAATGAAGCTTTCTCAACCTCCCAAGGTCTGTCCTCAAGTCCTTGAGTGAAAAGAATTGGCTAGGATTGAAGATTGAATGGAGAAAAGAAGAAATCAAGCATTGAAAATCGATTTCCAGCATGAAATCAAGGTTGAAAATGATTAAGGAGCTTACCTACAGGTTGGAGTTCGTCCTCCTATTTCTCCTAAGCTCCCTTGTGCTCGGACAAAGCAAGGAGAGAAATAAAATCCAAAAAAGAGTTCTTATGTGGGTGGAAAATGAGGTATATGTAAGGGAATTTTCAAGAGAGAGAAAGTCTTATAATAATCCTTCAACTCCCCAAAATTGGTGCCACATCTCCCCCTCAAATCCTTCCATGAAAAGCCATATTCCCCACCTTCAAATTCCTCTTCATTATCCATGAATTAAAGGAAAAGAAATTAAGCACCTTAATTCATATAATACGAATATTCCATTTTTAGTGGATATTACTTTTTAGTTAACTAATGTGAGTGGGCTCTCCACTCACTTAGGATATTTTCGTGGCCTTTGCAAGGCACAAGGACTTCCACTCTTATCCAAATTCAACCTTCACATATTTGGTTGAAGGGCACTCCCATTAATATATTTATTTTTGCATTAAATTGAATTATGTTTCCAATTATGCTTAAATCTTGATTATTTTAATATCAAGATTCTCTTTCCTCCAAAGTGATTCAAATGAGACACCCCTCTCATTTTCTTTTCTCTACATGATACCAAGAAGCATGAGGGACTCTCTAGAAGTGGTATTTTGCATATTGAACCCTAGGTTTTGGGTAAATTGCACATTACACCAAAACTAGGTTTTAATGCACAAACATTGCTTAGTAGGCTCTTTCTTGGTACTCAGGCTTCTACAAGCCATACCTCTACATCATTTTCATTATTATGATTCGTCAACTCCTGAGGAACATTTTATCATGTACAATTTGCAAGTTAACCCCTCAACTTGGGTAATTTGCACTTTAGTCCAAAACAAGCAAAACAGTGGTTCAACATTATTCAAAAAGGACTAAAATTGAAACATAAGTTCCTCTTGAGCCTTAATTACTTTTCAAGAGATAAGAGCAAGCATATAAACAACTTTATTAAGAAAAACATCTAGGGTTAAAGCATAACCCAGTTCAAGGATGTTACAAAGTATCCACCCCTAATGGGGACTTCGTCCCTGAAATCATCAAAAGAAAAGAGAAGGGTACTTCCTTCTCATCTCTTTCTCTAGTTCCCACATAGCTTCTTCAATGCCACGGTGATGCCAGAGAACTTTCACAAGACATATGTCTTTCTTTTTTAGCTTTTTAATTCTTTTATCAAGGATCATCAGAGGTCCTTCAACATATGATATATCATCATTTAATTCTACTTCCACAGGTTGCAAAACTAACTCGGTATCAGGATGACACTTTCTCAACATGGAGATATGGAACACTGGATGCAACTTATGCAACTCATGTGGTAACTCCAGCTTATAGGCTACCTTTCCAACTCGTTCAATGATTGGATAAGGCCCCATAAATCTAGGAGCTAACTTTCCCTTCTTTCCAAATCTAAGAACACATTTCCAAGGTGAGACCTTGAGATATACTTTGTCTCCAACTTGGAATTCTAAAGGTCTTCACCGTTTGTCGGCGTATGATTTATGGCTATCCTGTGCAGCCTTTAATTGTTGTTGGATTACTTTAATCTTCTTAGTTGTCTGTTGCACTAGCTCAGGACCCAGAAGTTGATATTCTCCTGTTTCATACCAACATAACGGAGATCTATAACGTCTACCATATAATGCTTCATATGGTGCCATATCAATACTGTGCTGATAGCTATTATTATAAGCAAATTCTATCAAGCTCAGGTGTAGATCCCAACTTCCTACAAATTGAAGGACACATGCCCTAAGAAATTCCTCCAAGATTTGTATGGTCCTCTCAGATTGTCCATCTGTCTGTGGGTGAAAGGTTGTACTAAACCTTAACTGCGTACCCAAAGCTTTATGTAATCGTTCCCAAAAATGACTCATGAACTGGGGACCTCTATCAAAAATGATAGTGGTTGGAACCCCATGCAACTGTACCATCTCATCTATATACATATGTGCAAGCTTCTCAGCAGTGTAGGTTGTTTTTACAGGAAGGAAATGTGCTATCTTCGTCAATCTATCAACTATTACCCATATGGAATCATGACCTTTAGTTGTTCTAGGCTAACCAACCACAAAGTCCATGGTTATGTGATCCCATTTCCACTGTGGTATAGGAAAAGGTTGCATTGTTCCTACGGCCTTTTGATGTTCATCTTTAACCTACTGACACATCAGACACCGCATAACAAACTCAACTACATCCTTCTTCAAACCAGGCCACCAATACATATCTTTCAAATTATGATACATTTTGGTGCTCCCTGGATGCATTGCATACATTGAAGAATGAGCTTCCTCCAAAACTAACTTACTTAAGTCATTGACATCAGGTACTACCATCATACCATGGTAACAGACTACCTGATCCTCTGACTCATGAAATCCATCCCGTTTCTCACTACCATAGTCTGACCTGATTTGCTGAATCACAACATCAACTTCCTGTGCTTCTTTAATCTACTATCTCAGAGTAGGTTTCACTTACATCTCAGCTAACAGCCCAGCTAACAACGATACCTTAAGATGTATATTGTTTTGCCTCAAGGAGATAAGCATATCTCTCTTAGAGCACACTAAGGAGTTCAATTGTGCTTTATCTACGAATGGTGATGATGATTTCCTACTTAGTGCATCAGCCACTACATTAGCCTTCCATGGATGATAATCAATTGTACAATCATAGTCCTTGATTAACTCCATCCAGTGGCATTGTCTCATGTTCAACTCATGTTGTGAAAAGATATATTTTAGATTCTTATGGTCTATGAAAATCTGGAATGTTTCTCCATATAGATAATGTCTCCAGATCTTCAAAGCATGGACCACAACAGCTAGCTGTAGATCATGTGTTGGATAATTCTCCTCATGTTTTTTAAGTTGTAGAGTAGAAAAAGAAATCACTTGGTTATTCTGCATCAACACACATCCTATACCATTCTTAGATGCATCACAGAAAATTATGTACCCCTTCCCTTGCTCAGGTAACACCAGCACGGGTGCACTTGTTAACCTTCCTTTCAACATCTGGAAAGAATGTTGACA
The DNA here is from genome assembly GCA_963693085.1 of Alisma plantago-aquatica. NCBI lineage: Eukaryota > Viridiplantae > Streptophyta > Magnoliopsida > Alismatales > Alismataceae > Alisma > Alisma plantago-aquatica. The sequence goes on from OY856410.1 coordinate 652,274,239, forward strand.
CTTGTCATTCCAAAAAAAAGGAACCTCCTTCCTGGTCAACTTGGTTAGGGGTAAAGCTATAGAACTGAAGTTCTTAATGAACCTCTTGTAAAATCCTATCAGTCCTAGGAAATTGCGTATCTCCATTGGTGTCTTTGGTTGTTCCCATTGTAGGACAGACTCCACCTTCTTAGGATCAATAAGGATACCTGAGGCAGATATTACGTGTCCTAGGAAAGAAACTTCTGGTAACCAAAATTCACATTTGCTAAACTTAACATACATCTTATGCTCTCTTAGCAAAGTTAAATCCTGACGGAGGTGCTACTCATGTTTTTGAGCATCTCTATTGTACACCAAGATGTCATCTATGAAGACTACTATGAACTGATCAAGAAAAGGTCGAAAGATTCTATTCATGAGTTCCATGAATGCAGCTGGTGCATTAGTTAGTCCAAATGACATAACTATGATCTCATAGTGACCATACCTTGTCCTAAAGGTAGACTTAGGTATTTCACTCTCCTTTATACGCAACTGATGATATCCTCACCTCAGATCTATTTTTGAAAAGATAGTTGCACCACACAACTGATCAAACAAATCATCGATCCTTGGCAAAGGATACTTATTCTTTATAGTTACTTTATTCAACTATTTGTAATCAATGCATAACCGCATCGATCCATCCTTCTTCTTAACAAAGAGAACCGGAGCACCCCCATGGTGAAGTATTCAGTCGGATAAAACCCTTCTCAAGCAACTCCTGTAGTTGTTTCTTGAGCTCTGCCATCTCAGCAGGTGCCATTCTATACGGTGTTTGTGCTATTGGTTGTGTGCCCGGGATTAGATTAATCTCAAAATCAATCTCTCGGGGCAGAGGTTCACCTGGAAGTTCCGCAGGAAACACATCTTCAAACTCCCTAACTATCGAAACTTCAGAAAGATTAGAGCTCTCCATTGTGGTATCTACCACATGTGCCAGGAATGCAAAGCATCCTTGTCTCATTAGCTTCTCAGCTACCATAGCTGACACAAGACAGGTTGGAAGAATCTTTCTATCTCCCTGAAAGATCCATGTGTTACCATCATCAATGAACACAGCTTGCTTGGAATCACAATCCAAGACAATCTTATACTTTTCTAGGGTGTCCATCCCAAGTATTATATTGAACCCGTGCATCTCAAGTGGTATAAGATCCACATAAATGTGATGTTCAGAAAAGAAAAGAATGCAGGGAGAACACATCTCCCGCAGCACTACAGATCCCAATAAAGGGGTTTCTAACAACAAACTATCTGCTCTATGACTAACAGTCATGTTGCAGTCAAGAATCACTTTTCGAGTGATAAAGGAATGTGTAACACCCTGACGCAAATTTACCATGCGTAGAAACGCAAGTGAACACGTCGTTGTAATATAGGCCTTTTGTGAGGCCCGAGTCGAACTCAGGGATACGTGAAATTGTCGGAGACTCCTACTAACTACTCACAATCAGCTAGACCGATTAAATAGTTGAGAGTTGTTGTTAAAATAAAAAGGAAATAAAAATAAAACAAAGCAAAGCAATCGATTAAATGTTTGGTTTAATCAATTCAAAATGAGATCTTTTGGATTGCGGTTTCACCACAGGTTTTCATTGTATTAGATTCTATTCAGTCATCCAAATTTATCTCTTTATCGGGGTAGTGGCCTAAAATCAGAATTGTCCACTGTCGTGGTACAATTCACTACATATGTCTAGGTCAGTTCCACCGTCGTAGTAACCTATACCCTAAACTAGGTGCCTTAAAAATGATCTCTCGGTATCCACCATTAACCTTACACCACCTTGTTCAAGGGATTTGTCAATTAATGTAAATTTCGTCTCTTTTCAACCATTAATTCTTCTTTCAAAGTAATTAAGGGCATTAGATTATTATTATGGTGATCAAGCATAACAATATAATTGAGAAAATGGAATTATACCACGGATTTAATAGATAAGATATGAATTACTATGATATAAATTGTCATACAATGAATTCTCGGGCTACTCCCGGTCCTAAAGACAAAGGGGATTAGCCCTGCATGTTCATCTCAAAGCAAAACATGGTAGAGAAAAGGGGAAACATGGAGAAAATGTGATTGAGTGGTGAAACCCCTGAACGGAGAAGATGCAATCGCTCCTTAGCGTAGAATACACGTTCTCCCGCCTTTCGGTGGTGGAAATCGTCTTCTTCGGCGTCCGAATCGACTGGGGCGTGCTTCTTGGCTCCGTTCTTCTCTCCACACCTTCTCGGGATGTGTGCAGCGGCTAATGACGTGATCCTCTGCTCTTGGCCGCCGTCATTAGGTATAATTCCCGAGTTAGGTCGCCAAATAATCACAGTCGTCGAATTAAGATCAATCTGAAGCAAACTCATATCTGACGGTGTCGATACCATCGACGCGAGTTGATGGTATCGACCCTGTGATGTATCGGCTGATCTTCTTTTCTTTTGTCTTTGCGCCTGATGCCATTTCAATACCATCGACAAGGGTCGATGGTATCAACATTCTTAGGCGTCGGTTTTGTCCTTTTGCGTTGTTGTAGCTCCACCTATCGATAGTATCGATGGATGTGTCGATAGTATCGACTCACTTCTCGCCAGCAACCTGATGGTATCTCGATACCATCGACATCCCTGTCGATAGTATCGACTTTCTTCTGGTCCTTGTGGTTGGCAACCTGTGGTCTGGTCGATGGTATCGACCACTGTCGATGGTATCGACAGTAGCATATAATTGTTTTTCCTGAAATTAACACATGAAACCACATAAGTCTACACAAAACGTATTCTTTTGATAAATAATAATCAAAATGCTGAAATAGGGGAAATTTGACATAAAGAAGTAGCATAGACCAAAGTGAATGAATTATGCAACATTAACCATGAAAATGACTAATAAATGCATAAAATACATATCAAACAAGTCAATAAATGCGACTCAAAATCATCGCATCAAACTCCCCTAAGCTTGAACATTGCTCACCCTCGAGAAACTAAACCTTAGAACAGAATTTCCAGAGTCAACTAAAGAACAAAGCATCACAACAAACATCCCATATGACTCCCACCAGACATTCGCATTCTGGCCCTCACTAACCACAGAATGATAATTACCCTAGAGGAGACAGTAATCATCCATAAAAGATATCTACCCCAAAACTGATGAACACTATCACATAAGGCAGTTAACATAATAAAACTCGTCGGTCTAGACTCGGTGCATCTTGTGATCACCTATACTACGTTGCTCGCCCTAACTACCATCTACATGGAAGCAGTTCTCCTGATATTCACAAGTGAGGAGAAGTTCACGGTGGCCTACCAATTCAAGCAACGGGTGGATGGAATGGGTGGCTCATGGAAGAAATGGAAGCATTATGCGGTTTCAACATGCATAAAAACAAAAATGCCCTAAATGATGCATTTGCACATGAAAAATTCCCTAATGCCTAAGATTGAGTGGAATGATGCATGCACTAACATCTCATCTCAAAATGAGATGGATATCTAATTGAGTTACATCATGTGCTTACTCATCTTAGAATGCAGGTGAAATTATGTTCCTTTCTCCCTCTTATTCTTCTTGCTTCTCAAAAACTTTCTTTTTTTTTCTTTTTCAATTTTTTTTTCAAAAATTCTTTCTTCTCTTTTCTTTTCAGGCCCTTATATCCACAAATGACAATGAATAAATTATTGGGCTTACTTTTTCTGCATAAATCAAAGATTTGAACTATTTAGAAGGTATGGAACAATTTAATTCACCATTAAAGCAGAAATGAGGTACATAATGTACTCTATGCACAAAAGTTATGAATGCAGCTAAATGACATGCACCTGAGGGTAATGTGCATGTATAACTATTCTATTTTTTTAATTTTTTTAATACAAAACATATGAAAGTGGTTGCAATGCAAGACCTATCTACATGATATGCAATCAAAAAGGGTTAAAACCGTACTTTACTTCCAAATCTTGGTGGATTGTGAAAAACAATGAGGTGGAAAGATCATAAGACTAATTGACTGAACCTTTGAAAAGTATTATGTGTCCCTCCTTACTGACCTATGTGATAGTTAAGAGGTTTCTTTCTCTTACTTAAAATTAGAGTCTCATTATCATTTGGTTAGTTTAGGCTCAAACAACCAATTCCGTCCACTTTCATGAATCATTAGGAATGTACCGTTGTGATTTTCTGATTTAAAGTTGACAAAACCAATCATTTTCTTAAGTTATGTGCTCAAAGGTGACCAACACTCAAGCTTGCGAACACTCAAAAATTTTTAATTTTCCCTTAATTCCCATGTACAAGCAAGTGAGATGACACATGAGTTAAGACATCCACAATTACACTAGATAGAACGTGGATCCTACAAACAAACTAAGATTGCAAGGAATAAATGACAAGAACAAAATAAAACTAAAAACTGAGAAAAAATAAAAGATAGAGTTGTTCCAACTACGCCCCCCCCAAGCTTGAATTCGACTATGGCCTCATAGTCAAAAACAATCTTAAAGCTTGAAACAGACATACCAATTTACTCTTCTGGCGGAGGCGGAGGCGGGTACTGTGGAGCCGTAGGATCCCAGGATGGGTACGCTCCCTGAAAGCTTGGATCAAACTGGGGCATAGGTGGAGGTTGTGGATAGCCTCCAAAGTAGTTTTGGCTCCAGTAGTGATCATAAAATGGCTATTGCTGCATCTCCATCCTATGCAACCGGTCATGAATCTGTTGTTGGTTGTCGAGGAGGAGGCGCTCATTCCCGAAGATATGCCTCTGATTGTCAAGTAACCGGTTTGTCGTCTCATGAATACCGGTATACACCGCAGTGTGATGCTGCTGCGTCTGATGTATGTCCTATAGCATAGTATACATGCCTTGCATCGAATAGACATCCTCACTTGGCTGCGAGGGCGGTGGTGGTGGCGGAGGCTGCGAAGATGAAGATGCACCCAGATGCATGCGAGGACGCTTCCGTGGTGCCACTCGTGCCTGAAAAGGAGTGTAGGCCTCCTCTTCCTCTTCAGCCTCGTCGTCATTGTTGTCGTCGTCATCGTTGCCGCCGTCTTCATCAGAGTCAGCAATGGCCATGATAGGCCATCGGAAATGTTGCGCCCCTTCGATATTGAAGACCGGATCGGGAAGCGAGCACTCATTGTATGCTTGGTTGACGTGGTAGTGTGCATATGCCAAACCATCTCGAAGAAGGATAAGGTTCGATCGGTGAAGATGCTGCAAATTAACCTTACTTCTGCTTGAGAGAGGAGTAAGCTACTGGAAATTCAACCCAAGGTAGTGTGCTAGCTTTGTGATAAGCCCGCCAAAGTGTTATGGAGCTTTCCGTGTACTCCTCTTTACCACCAGAATGTGCTGCAAGAAAAACGCGCCCCAGTTGCATTCTTGGTGCTTCAAAAACTTATTCAAGAAAAACAAGTCTGTCTCCTGGAACTTGCTGAGAGCTAAATCACCCCGGCCGACAAGGTGGTGCAGATCATGTGGTGTAGAACCCGCACGAAAGGATGCTCAAAATCTACAACCGCCACGTTATGGTAGCTCACAGCTTTGCCTGGCGGCACCGTCACAAGCTCAGCAAAGATCGCGTCGTAGTCGGTGCGGTTGTCCGGCCGCCGGTAGTCATTTGGTGAATGATTCCAGTTGAAGATCTTATTGAACTGCTGGAGTGTAAGGGTGTAGTCATTATTGTACAGTCGGAAAGACACCCGACCCTTGATCCACTCGCAATTTGTGGCTATGATGTCGTTGGGCATGACACAGACGTCCAGCGACGCCATAAACTTAGCCACCAGCTCCTTGTACGTAGGCCACTCGCCGAAGAACAGCTGGCCGTCAGCATGAAACTCCATCTCATCGGGCCTCCTTCCCGTGTGCCTCACCTGCCCTTTCAAGACATAGGCGAGATTAGCCTCGAACCCCAAGTCACATATCATGTTGTGGTCGACGTAACGGGTCGGTTCGATTTTCCTCTTCAAAATCTCCTCATAGATCTTCTTGACCTCCGCGGATGGGTGAACAAGCCGCGGGCGTGGAATCGACGCAGTCGGTGGCGGCACAAACTCCGGGATGTCCATCGGGTTGGCGCGCGAAGAAGATGCACCAGCAACATGCACCATGGTTGCGGAAGAATGAGGAATAGAGAAAGAGCTCAGTGAAGTTCAGAGAAAGAAATCTCCGCTCGATGAAGAACTTGCTCGTCGTCGGGCTCAGATTGCTCTTGAGAACGCCCGGCGCAAGTAGAGAAGAGTTGCTCTGGAGTTGTGACATCATATGACGACAATCCTTCTCATATATAGATAAATCCGGCGCTGCTATGCGCCCGTCGATACCATCGACGTGAGTCGATGGTATCGACACGGGTAGCACAATCTGTATTGCCACTAGTATTGACGGTCGTCGATGGTTGGATCTGTAGGTCTCGGATTGCTGACGTGTCGATACTTTCGACGTGAGTCGATGGTATCGACCCGTCCCCCGGATCGACTTCTTGATTGTTGCGATCGTCGTAGATCTTTCCTCACGGATTGTTGACGTGGCGCGTCGATACTATCGACGCGAGTCGATAGTATCGACTCTCTGATTAGGGAAAATCCTCGTGAGGCCTGGCCATCGCCTTCTGTATATGATTGTGTCGATGCCATCGACAGGCCCGTCGATGGTATCGACTTTACTGAGACGATTTCTTCTTAATATCTCCAGAGATCTTGATGGTATCGACTGGCATGTCGATACTATCGACCTGGACTTGGCAAACAACCTGTTGGTGGGTCGATACTATCGACAAGGCCGTCGATAGTATCGACGCAGTGCGATTTCTGTAGTCGCGAACCTGTACCCCAGTTGATACCATCGACGCGAGGGTCGATGGTATTGACTCTGCCTCAGTCCTGCACATGTAGCAAACGATCACAGTATCTTTTTTTACACAAAAAACTAAGTTAAAACAAATCAAGCTACGAATGTAAAGGAACTAAACTAAAGTACCAATGGTTGGGTTGCCTCCCAACAAGCGCCCTTATTTAACATCTTAGGCTAGATGACTTGAAGCTTGTCATGCATCCGAAAGTGAAATGAGTTTGACCTCATTCACCTTCCTCGTGTAATCTTCACCAAAATATAACTTCAACCTTTGTCCATTCACCAAAAATGTAGTCTCGCCATCGCGCACCATGATCGCGCCATGTGGTATGACCTTTTCTACTATGAATGGTCCACTCCATCAGGATTTTAGCTTCCCGGGATGCAACTTCAACCTCGAACTGAACAAAAGCACACGATCTCCTTTCTTGAAGTTGCACATCTGAATGTGGAGATCATGGATCAACTTTGTGTGCTCCTTGTATACCTGAGAGTTCTCATATGCATTCATGTGCAACTCATCAAGTTCATTCAATTCAAGTAATCTTTTCTTCCCCGCTTCATCATAACTCAAGTTGAGCTTTCTCAGCACCCAATGTGCTTTGTGCTCTAATTCCACCGGTAAGTGACAGGCCCGACCGTACGCCAACCTAAAAGGTGTGGTGCCTATAGGTGTCTTGTATGACGTCCTGTATGCCCACAATGCATACGGCAGTAAGGCACTCCAATTCTTCCTCATGGAAGCAACAGTATGCTCCAAGATCTTTTTTATTTCTCGATTGGAGACCTCCACTTGTCCTTGAGTTTGCGGGTGATACGGGGTACCAATGTTATGTTTGACCCCGTATTTCCTCAATAGTGCCAAGAACGTTTGATTCCGGAAGTGCGTACCCCGATCACTAATAATCATTCGGGGCACACCGAACCTGCAGAATATATTCTCCTTAACGAACCTGCACACTATAGTGGAATCATTAGTCCTTGTGGGTATTTCTTCTACCCACTTCGACACATAATCAACAGCCAAAAGGATATACAAATTAGAATTTGAGGACACAAAGGGTCCCATAAAATCTATACCCCATAAATCAAATACCTCAACCTCCTGGAAAACATTTAGGGGCATCTCTTGTCTCTTTGAAATGTTACCCGCCCTTTGGCAGGAATCGCATTGCCTCACGAACTCATAAGCGTCCCTAAACAAGGTAGGCCAGTATAGGCCACTTTCTAGTACTTTGGATGTCGTATGAGAGCTTGCATGGTGCCCGCCCTTAGGTAGTGTGTGGCACCTCAGGTACACACCTGTGTAGGACACCATCCCTACATTGCTTCAAAAGGATAGGGTCATCCCAAAAATAATATCGTAGAGAATGGAAGAATTTCTTCTTCTCTTGATACGTCCAATCTTCTGGGATGATCCTGCAAGAAAGATAGTTCACAATATACCACAGATCTTTAGAATTCACTTTCCAAAGTTGTTCATCCGGAAATGTCTCAGTAATAGGTATGTGTAAATCTTTTTCATCCACCCTCTCTAACCTAGACAAATGATCCGCTACAACATTTTCGATCCCCGCCTTGTCTTTGATTTCGATATCAAATTCCTGTAAGAGCAAGATCCACCTAATCAATCTAGGTTTGGCAACTTTTTTCTCCATCAAATACTTAATAGTGGCGTGTTCAGTCCAAACTAAAACTTTTGATCCAACTAAATATTGCCAAAATTTTTCAAAAGTGAAAACAACGGCAAGCAATTCTTTCTCAGTAGTCGTGTAATTGAGTTGGGCATCGTTCAAAGTCTTGGAAGCATAAAAAATCACAGCGGGTTTATTGTCCACCCGTTGTCCCAACGCAGCTCCAACAGTGAAATCGGGCGCATCACACATGAGTTCAAACGGCTTTGTCCAATTCGGTGTTTGCACAACCAGTGCATAAATCAATTTTTCCTTAAGCACGTTGAACGCGTGTAAACATTTTTCATTAAAATAAAAAACAACATCCTTTTCTAGAAGCTCAGATAAAGGTTTGGCGATTTTTAAAAAATCTTTTATGAAACGACGATAGAAACCAGTGTGACCTAAGAAACTTCTTACCCCTTTCACCGAATTTGGTGGGGGCAATTTGGAAATTACTTCAATTTTTACCGGATCTACCTCCAAACCTTTGCTAGACACTTTATGCCCTAGCACTATCCCTTCACTCACCATCATATGACATTTCTCCCAGTTGAGGACCAAATGTGTGTCCTCGCATCGTTGTAATACCTTATCCAGATTGTAAAGGCATTCATCAAAAGATGCACCATAAACTGAGAAATCATCCATAAAGACCTCTAGACAGCGTTCTACCATATCAGAAAAAATGGCTAGCATACAACGCTGAAAGGTCGCCGGTGCATTACATAATCCAAAGGGCATGCGGCGGTACGCAAACGTTCCATAGGGACAAGTGAAGGTGGACTTCTCTTGGTCCTTAGGATGATCAATCGAAATCTGATTGTACCCCGAATACCCATCCAGAAAATAGAAATGTGATCGGCCGGCTAAGCGCTCTAAAATTTGATCAATAAACGGAAGATGAAAGTGATCCTTTAGCGTAGCGGCATTCACTCGTCGGTAATCTATACAAACTCGCCACCCAGTTACCAAGCGGGTGGTGACAGGTTCATTTAAGAGATTATGAGTAACAGTTATTCCCCCCTTTTTAGGGACTACCTGCGTGGGACTCACTCATGTCGAGTCTGAAATTGCATAGATGATACCTGTGGAAAGAAGCTTAATCACCTCCTTCTTCACAACCTCCATCATGCTCGGATTCAGTCGACGTTGAGGTTGAATCACCGGCTTGTCTCCCTCCTCGAGCTGAATCTTATGCTGACACAAAGTAGGGGAAATCCCCTTGATATCTGCAACAGACCACCCAAATGCTCCCCGGTGGTTCTTCAGTACTATCAACAACTGGTCCTCCTCCTCAGCACTCAGATAAGCAGAAATAATCACAGGCAACTTTTCTTCCTCAGCTAGAAATGCGTACTTGAGGTGCGGTGGCAGCAACTTCAACTCCAATTCTAGCGGGCTGATTAAGGATGATTGAAGCGGTGGTGGGAGTTCGCCTAAATCTTCATAATACCTCGCATAGAAGCACGGAAACATCTGAAGCATCTTGGCACACTCCTTCAGAGAATTGCTTCTCATCCAATCATGAGTGATATTGACTAAACATGCCTCGAGTGGTAATTCTGGATATGCATCAAAAACTGAATTTTCTATAGCCTCATCTTCAGTAGAGGGAGGAATTTCCTCATCCTCATCGTTCGGGAAACCTACAGCCTTGCAAAGGGATACAACCTTGGTCTGCTCCATGATGTCCACAGCCAAAGTCCCCTTTTCCACCTTGGTCATTACATGAGCCATATCTAAAAATGGCTTCCCTAGACAAAGTGATATATTGTGATCAAAATGTTTTACCATGTGGCATTACTTCTTGGATTTAGGTGAAGTGGCGTTGGAAGGCATGACCATCTCAAATCGGTCATCGGCTATACCTAAGGTCAACTGACCCCTACCCATCTCAAGTATCATGTCGGTTGTAGCTTGGAATGGTCGTCCGAGTAGTAGCTCATTGCCTTGTTCATCTTGCATCTCCATGACGACAAAATCTGTTGGAAAAACAAACCGATCCACTTTCACTAGCACATCTTCACAAATCCCATATGGCTTTACCACTGAATTGTCTGCCAATTGGATTGTCATGTTGCTCGGCCGTGACTCTTTTAATCCCAGCTTCTTGAATGTAGAGAGGGGCATCAAGTTAATGCTCGCCCCTGAGTCACATAGTGCTTCACCAAACTTGACTTTCCCAATGTAACATGAGATGTTGAAACAGCCCGGATCTTGCCTCTTTGGTGGTAATGTGCCCATGATGAAGGCACTCACCTGCTCCTTAAGCACAACAACCTCTGTGTCTGGGATTTTTCTCTTCTTGGTGATGATGTCTTTCAGAAATTTCCCGTAAGAAGGGATTTGCTCAATAGCTTCCAATAAAGGGATGTTGACTGAAAGCTTCATGAAACTGTCTAGAAACTTTTTAAATTGGGCATCCACTTTCCTTGCCTTAGCACTGTTCGGGTATGGAACTGGGATAGCCTGTGCCCTTTGATGCGGTGGCACATATGGTGTCCTTTTCTGTGGCTCCTCCTCCTCTGCAATAGGATCTTCAGTAGCATCCACTGCTATGTCCGCAATTAGTTCTGTGGCCGGTATGGGCAGCTCCTCAGTGGCCTCACCTTCAATTTCTTCTTGGGGTTTGCTTGGTTCATCGGCTCTGGGGTTTAACAGTTTCTTGCCACTCCTTAGCAAGATGGCCTTCGCCTGCTGATTTCCTCCTGGAATATTAGTGTTACCCGGAAATCCTTGTTGCGCCGGCTTCTTCAAATTAGCTATTTCCGCTACCATTTGTTCCATGGATGTCTCTATTGTCCTCATTTGAGCCCCATGGCTCTGTAGTGTCTGTCCAAATTGGTTCATAAACTCCCCTTGTTGCTTTATTTGCTAGCCGAAAGTAGTCATGAGTTCTTGATTTTGCTTTATCACTTGATTGAGCAGCTCTGTGCTCTTATCCTCCGCTACTGGCTGGGGTTTTGCATCTGGATCCTGTAAGAAGTTGTTTGGATCCTTCCAGGAGAACTTCTTGTCTTTCCTCCATGAATAATCATTATTCCTGTAGCCTTGCTGCTGCCTCATGAATTTAACTTGAGCCTCATCCTAGGACTCAGTATCGTCCTTTGCAAGCAGTTTCTTCACGAGAAGATCCATCTTCTCATTCAGCTCCTTGATAGCTTTAGATTCCCCTGCCACTCAAACATGCTCCACAGCGTCTCTTTCGCCCCACGATTGTTTCTTGGCCATGTTCTTTAGGATTTCCCAACATCTAGTGTTTGTGTTGTTCAAAAAAAATCCTGAGTCGGTTGAATCAAGGTTGCTTCTATCATGCTCAGAGAGAGCAAAATAGAAGATCTTGACATGTGTCTCCTTATCAAGCCTATGATGCGAGCACCGCCTGAGCATGATCTGAAACCTTTCCCAGGTCTCAGAGTAGGTCTCTCCTGCTTTTTGGGTGAAGTTGTGGATCTTCATGATCATGTCATTGGTCTTCTCGGGCGGGAAGAACCTCTCGAAGAAAACCTCCACCATGTGGTCCCAAGATTCCACATATTCATCATCCAGGTTGTGTAACCACTCTCGCGCGTTTCCCGCTAGAGAACTCGGGAAGAGCCTCAAGTAGAGCACATCTTGTGGAAATCTGTCTATTTTTATCATATCACAATTTTCCACAAATTGACTTATATGCGCGACGGGGTCTTCATTCTTGAGCCCATGGAAAGCATTCGACTTCACCAAGTTGATTAGTGCCAGATCAATCTTGTATGTCGGAATATTAACCGCCTGCTTCTTTATCGGCCCCTTGGAAGCGGACGAGGAAGAGGCCTTGATTTTCTCCCATATTGTCTGTGGCTCCATTTCTTCCTGTTTTGATTCTGAATCTGTTTCTTCTAAATGGTCTTGATTGTGGCCTTCCTCATCATCAGGTCCCGTCAACAGAACCTAAGGTGCGTGCCGCGTGTAGTCAGTACTACGCGTCTGCACCATGCACAGTACCTGCAAAATAGTAAATTAAGTTCAGTATAGTGCACTTCAAGATGCGAAAAAGAATAAGCTATGAATTTTTAAAATGATAAAAAAAATGTGGCCTAGAGTGGCCTCTTGCAGCACTCGTAGTGCCGACAATTTGCCGTATCCCCGGCAACGACGCCAAAAACTTGACGCAAATTTACCGTGCGTAGAAACGCAAGTGAACGCGTCATTGTAATATAGACCGCGATCAGATAGACCGATTAGATAGACGCAAGTGAACGCGTACGTGAAATTGTCGAAGAATCCTACTTACTACTCGCGATCAGATAGACCGATTAAATAGTTGAGAGTTGTTGTTAAAATAAAAAGGAAATAAAAACAAAGCAAAGCAAAGCAATCGATTAAATGTTTGGTTTAATCAATTCAAAATGAGATCTTTAGGATTGCGGTTTCACCGCGGGTTTTCATTGTATTAGATTCTACTCAGTCATCCAAATTTATCTCTCTATCCGAGTAGTGGCCTGAAATCAGAATTGTCCACTGTCGTGGTACAATTCACTACCTACGTATAGGTCGGTTCCACCGTCATAGTAACCTATACCCTAAACTAGGTTCCTTAAAAACAATCTCTCGGTATCCACCATTAACCTTACATCACCTTGTTCAAGGGATTTGTCAATTAATGTAAATTATGTCTCTTTTCAACCATTAATTCTTATTTCAAAGTAATTAAGGGCATTAGATTATTATTATGGTGATCAAGCATAACAATATAATTGAGAAAATGGAATTATACCACGGATTTAAGAGATAAGATATGAATTACTATGATAAAATTGTCATACAATGAATTCCCGGGCTACTCCCGGTCCTAAAGACAAAGGGGATTAGCCCCGCATGTTCATCTCAAAGCAAAACATGGTAGAGAAAAGGAGAAACATGGAGAAAAACGTGATTGAGTTGTGAAACCCCTGAACGGAGAAGATCCAATCGCTCCTTAGCATAGAATACGCGTTCTCCCGCCTTTCAGTGGTTGAAATCGTCTTCTTCAGCGTCCGGATCGACTGGGGCGTGCTTCTGGGCTCCGTTCTTCTCTCCACACCTTCTCGGGATGTGTGTAGTGGCTAATGACGTGATCCTCTGCTCTTGGCCGCTGTCATTAGGTATAATTCCCGAGTTAGGTCGCCAAATAATCACAGTCGTCGGATTAAGATCAATCTGAAGCAAACTTGTATCTGACGGTGTCGATACCATCGACGCGAGTCGATGGTATCGACCCTGCGTTGTATCGGCTAATCTTCTTTTCTTTTGTCTTTGCGCCTGATGCCATCTCGATACCATCGACGAGGGTTGATGGTATCGACATTCTTAGGCGTCGGTTTTGTCCTTTTGCGTCGTTGTAGCTCCACCTGTCGATAGTATCGACGGATGTGTCGATAGTATCGACTCACTTCTCGCCAGCAACCTGATGGTATCTCGATACCATCGACATCCCTGTCGATAGTATCGACTTTCTTCTGGTCCTTGCGGCTGGCAACCTGTGGTCTGGTCGATGGTATCGACCATTGTCGATGGTATCGACAATAGCAGATACGTGTTTTTCCTGAAATTAACACACGAAACCACATAAGTCTACATAAAACGTATTATTTTGATAAATAATAATCAAAATGCTGAAATAGGGGAAATTTGACATAAAGAAGTAGCATAGACCAAAGTGAATGAATTATGCAACATTAACCATGAAAATGACTAATAAATGCATAAAACACATATCAAACAAGTCAATAAATGCGACTCAAAATCATCGCATCACACCCGAATCAAATTAAAATAGATATGAAGTAGAATGAGGACATATCAAAATGAAATAGTTCCATCTGACATGTCACAACTCGAGGGTTGACTACTACTTTGGGTTGATTCATCGCATAGAATCTAGTTGTTGGTTGATATTGACCCGGTGCTCGGTTATTTGGTGTCGACGGTCCAGCTTGGGACGCCTGTCCACGTCCTCTAGAGCCACTAGAAAACTATCTCCTCTGAGAGCCTTGCTGACTCTGCCTCGGAGGTTGAGTCACCATTGTGTTCCCGACTGGACAATCCTTTACTAGATGTCCCACTTGTCTGCACTGATGACAGATCTTGGTCTCAAGATAGGGTCTATGAGGTCCAATCACCGATGTTGATGTTGTGTTGGGGGCTCTATTTGGTACAAAACTATGAACCCTACTCCTACTTGACGTCCATTGCGTCTGGGTATTGAATCTTGATAGTGTCGCCGGTGCAGAAAACCTTAGCTTCTTAAAGCCCTCAGACCTTTGTCCTTGGAACTGAGTGTACACCTTCTTATCACTGGTCTATGTCTTCTTGATTACAGACCTCTCTATCCGTCTGATGGACTCCACAAATGTGGCAAACCTCTCCCTATTCTCTAAAGCAGACACAGGAGTGGTCAATTCAGCGTTTAACCCCTTCTCAAAATGACGAATTCTTTCCTCATCTGTAGCTTCCATATGCAGACAGAATCGCAAAAGCTCCATGAACTTAGCCTCATACTCGCTAATGTTCATTGGTCCTTGTCTTATCTTCTCAAACTGATATATCTTCTCATCTAGGTAAGTCTTGGGGAAGTATCTAATGACGAATTCTCATCGGAATTCTTCCCATCCGACCTCGACACCTAGCCTTTTTCCTTCTTCAATAGTCCACTAGTGACCAGTACTCCCTTTCAACAGATACACTGCATGCCTCACCTTTTCAGCTTCAGGAATATTGAGGATTCTGAAAGCCTTCTCTGGGTCAGCTATGCCAGCATACTCTGTGGCTCCTACCCGGCGAAGCCTCTTAAAAGTTTTACTGACTCCCTGTCCCCCATTATGGGCTGGTGCCCTAGGTGTAGGTGGTGGCATCCTAACTGTCATGTGCGTCATAACTGCCATGAACTTCCCAAATAGAGCATTGAAAGCTGGATTTTCTGTCATGGTTGGGTCAAACTGGGGCTGTTCAGTTACAGGTTATTCCCTAGTCTGGTCCCTTACACCTCCTCCTAGTGCAGCAATACTTCTCTCAGTAGCATGTTCTTCGTGTGATCCAGACATCTTCAAGTTCTTCTTCTCCTCCTATATGAGCAGAAGACACTATCAGATTACTGAATGACACTAGAACAGACGCAACAACCTTAATCCTATGTCTTTGTAGACTCAGCAAACCTAGAGCTATGATACCAACTAAATTGTGGCGAATGAAATGACAAAACCAAGCAGAAGCGATCGTTAGCAGCAGATTACTAAAAATCACTAAAAATTAAAACCTTTTATAAAGAGATCCATACACTGGAAAACTCTTTCAAAAAGAACCAAAGTAATTCAATTACATCCTGTTTAAAACTCTACATAGGAAGTATAAGAACCTCGAGGCATCAAGCCAAAATCTCATATCGATTCATTAAAGTAACTACTGACTCCGAGGACCTGAGAGTACAGAGACGACACATAGGACTCTATATACAAGACATGACAGCCAGTGTCTCCACCTAAGAATTCACTATTGTCCCTGCTGCTACTATTTCTCTTCCCCTGTTGTAGGGTTTCCGCCTCTTCCTCCACGTCTACCTAAAAAGTTGGATCCCACGGGGGTGAGACAATTAGAAATTGCCCCAGCGAGAGATATAACTCTCTACCAGAAACATTATTATTGTAGTTTATTAGAGTAAAACTGAGCAGAGGAATCATATGTATTCAATAGCAGTTAAATCAATGTCTAAATAGGTTAGAGCAATATTATTATTCAAAGTACTTCAGCTATAACTTGATAAAGCAGCATGTCACTTATCCAATAAGGAATATGAAGAACATGTATAACGTTTATTCGACATACTAAGCAAGATAACATCAACCAGTGATTCTCGTATTTCAACCTTAAGCAATTACGCTACACGGCTGATTATATTTTACAATCATACTTAATTCCATGAAGAGATGAAGTATACCGTTCATGCTCCAACCGACCACGATTACGTTAAGCATCGGTACCACACAAGGGCAATGGAAGATCCGGACTCTAGGACCTCAACCTTCTCGGTCAGTATGAGATTATATGGTAGAGACATCATGTGTCAAACTGCAATTAGCTTGCCAGGGTATAGTGGCATCTTCGCTATAGAGTTATAGCCTGCAGCATATAGTCTCTTCAGGGTTATGGCCCATAGCCAATGCATGGTATCAAATCATAGAGTCATGGACCGTAGCCATACTCATATTGGGGTATGGTCCGTAACCAATCCCATGCATAGGATATAGCCCGCAACCATTCCTATGGGGCATGAGGATATAGTTTCCCAATTACCCCCACATATTCAAAAATATATGCTCTCAGTTAAACTCATTTCACCATTCAGCAAATTCTGACACAGATGGCTCTGTGGTTAGGGCAACTACATTATATGATATCACTTGATTAATTAAGTGTATTACCATATTCTTTTAGCATCAAACAAGTTCTCAAACATGAATTATTTTAACAATTGCTACAAAGAATGTATAATACTTTCATCAAGTACTGTTCAAATCTTTAATAAAGCACTGGGATCTCAATCCCTCATTTCATCAGTAACATTCTCATCCTTTCACAAACTCATCATCATTATTATAATAAAATGGGTATTCAAACCTCAGTTCATCAAAGAACATTTGTTACCACTTATCAGGTAACTAGAACACCTTCAGGTCATCTGACCAAGGTAATCATGATACTTTCTTCACAAGCATCTATCATGGCTCTCAAAGCCCATTTCATCTCTTGTTACCTCTCACTAGGCAACAAAGCATGTTACGGCTCACAAGGCCCATTAACAATAATAAATGAAACATCATAGCTCATACCTGGCTATGTTCATCATCTCATAATACCTACATGGTTAGTACACTTGATAACAATTATATCAATCACATTTAGCACCATCCTATACAAAGTAACACCACTTATACCCTTATTAGGGTTAGGTTTTCCCAATTCATATCAATCAAGGTACTCATCCCTTTACACAAATTAGGGTTAGGATTTCAAATTAGGGTTTCATAATACATAGCATTACCCTGGATTAGGGTTTTATATCACATTACCCTGTATCAGGGTTCCACGTTACATCCTTGCCTTGGATTAAAGTTTCTCATAACCTTTCCCCTAAAATTAGGGTTTCATGTAGCTTTACCGAAAATTAGGGTTTTCATGAAGCATTCCCTTAAATTAGGGTTTTTCATCAAAATACCCTGACTTAGGGTTACTCATATCTTTACCCTAAATTGGGGATACATCATCACCCATGATTAGGGTTTCACTTAACATTGCCCTAAATTAGGGTTAGGGTTCATTAACCTTCTCGATTAGGGTTTCATGATCTCATCATCCTAGATCATACGCTAATTACATATTGTATTTATGTTGAGAGTGTCAAGGTTAAATCACTACATGATTATCATTCATGTATAAGTTCCTCTCTCTCATCCTCTCTAGGAGGTTAATTACTTTAATCTTGATTAGATTGAATCGAATGAAGAGTTGACATAGTGTATTAAGTCATTGCTTCCATAAGCACCAAAGGTTAACCACTCAAAAGATACTAATCACCTAAGTATTTTAGAGGTACAACCACTGGATTAAAATTTGATATATGCCATTAACAATTAAGGGTTTAATTGTTCTGTCATAACCTCAGGTCTCCAAATGGTTTTGGTTGTATTGAACCTATAAACGGTCTTGAGGTGCTTCAACCTTTAAACGGTCTTGAGGTGCTTCAACCTCTAAATGGTCTTGAGGTGCTTCAACCTCTAAACAGTCTTGATCCCATCCTTCAAATGGTTTAAAACCGTTTAGACCTCAAACGGTCAACCCCTCCAAACGGTCAAAGATCCCAAACGGTTTTGGAGATCAAATTACCCATTCGATCTTAATTGATTTTACCTTTTCGGTCTTGATCACTTTTACCCATTCGGTCTTGAATTGTTTTACCCATTCGGTCTTGAATGGTTTTACCCATTTGGTCTTGATCACTTTTACCCATTCGGTCTTGTTCAATTCCATCAACTAAGGCTTCAATCAATTCAATCGATTGGTGTTTGTAATCAGTGGAGTATCCATCACTGAAGCTATTAGAAGTCAATCAATTAGAACCATTAGATCATCATCCAACCAAGATATCTCCTGACCTTAAATGGTCTTGAGGTCATTTGACCTCAAACGGTCTTGAGACCGTTTGTTGGTGTCAAACGATCTTGAGACTGTTTGCTCACCAAACGATCTTGAGATTTTTTAGTCTCAAGAGTGAAACCGTTTGCCCAAGATATTCATTGAGGTGTGTTTTTATGATGATGTCATCATCATCAAGCTTCGACCCTTCAAAATCTACTACCATTCTTATGGTAATTTATCAAATTGATCAAAGGAATTTCAAGAAGAACAAAACAATCAACAAATGATGAAGAATTAAATGTAGTAATAACACTTAAGGGTTCAAGTTATATAACCCACCTTGAAAATTGAAATCAAGCTTCAACCTTCACGTCCTCAATGGTGAATGAAGCTTTCTCAACCTCCCAAGGTCCGTCCTCAAGTCCTTGAGTGAAAAGAATTGGCTAGGATTGAAGATTGAATGGAGAAATGAAGAAATCAAGCATTGAAAATCGATTCCACCATGAAATCAAGGTTGAAAATGATTAAGGAGCTTACCTACAGGTTGGAGTTCGTCCTACTGTTTCTCCTAAGCTCCCTTGTGCTCAGACAAAGCGAGGATAGAAAGAAAATCCAAAAAAGAGTCCTTATGTGGGTGGGAAATGAGGTATATGTAAGGGAATTTTCAAGAGAGAAAGTCTTATAATAATCCTTCAACTCCCCAAAATTGGTGCCACATCTCCCCCTCAAATCCTTGCATGCAAAACCATCTTACCCACCTTTGAATTCCTCTTCATTATCCATGAATTAAAGGAATAGCAATTAAGCACCTTAATTCATATAATACTAATATCCCATTTTTAGTGGATATTAGTTTTTAGTTAACTAATGTGAGTGGGCTCTCCACTCACTTAGGATATTTTCGTGGCCTTTGCAAGTCACAAGGACGTCCACTCTTATCCAAGTTCAACCTTCACATATTTGGTTGAAGGTCACTCCCATTAATATATTTATTTTTGCATTAAATTGAATTATGTTTCCAATTATGCTTAAATCTTGATTATTTTAATATCAAGATTCTCTTTCCTCCAAAGTGATTCAAACGAGACACCCCTCTCATTTTATTTTCTCTACATGATACCAAGAAGCATGAGGGACTCTCTAGAAGTGGTATTTTGCATACTGAGCCCTAGGTTTTGGGTAAATTGCACATTACACCAAAACTAGGTTTTAATGCACAAACATTGCTCAATAGGCTCTTTCTTGGTACTCAGGCTTCTGCAAGCCATACCTCTGCATCATTTTCATTCTTATTATGCTTCAACACCTGAGGAACATTTTATCATGTGCAATTTGAAAGTTAACCCCTCAACTTGGGTAATTTGCACATTAGTCCAAAACAAGCAAAACAATGTTTCAACATTATTCAAAAAGGACTAAAATTGAAACATAAGTTCCTCTTGAGCCTTAATTACTTTTCAATAGATAAGAGCAAGAATATAATCAACTTTATTAAGAAAAACATCTAGGGTTAAAGCATAACCCAGGTCAGGGATCTTACAAAAATAGAAGCTAACCAAGGCAGAATTGTGATCACCATGAAAGGAAACCTCAAGCAAACCGATCTCCACAAACCCTAAGGCAAGGTCTAAGTAAAGAATAACCAAAGGAAAAGAAACCATGTCAAGAAAACTAAAATTGAGACTAACTTTTCTCCCACCTCTAGGTGCACAAACACCAACCATGAAGGCTAGATCAAGGGTCAACCATGGAGAAGGAACTCCATGAACAAACATCTATCGAAACATGCACAAGAGAGATTAGGGTGTTGGATTACTTCCAAACCAAGCATAATAAATCTACCAAATGAGTTATAGGGTTTAGCATGATATACTGGCATGATGGAGAAGCATCATAGAGAGAGAAGACTAAAACAAAACATAATGAGAAGTGTAATCATAGAGAGGGTTTAGTTTTATATAACCCATCTTAAGAAGATCACCACCAAATCTCCAAGCACATGATCCAGGGTTGGAAAAGCTCCACCAAAATCTCCACACTCAGCCTCAAGAGAACCTTAAGAAAGGGGAAACTCCAAGGTCAAAGGGTACCTCAATAAAGAGAGAAAAACCTCAAAATCAAACCAAAAGAAAGAAGGGGTAAAAGAGAGAAGAAAATCCCTTCTCACTTGGGTGTCGCATTGTCAAAACATGGCCTATTACCCTTGTGATGAAGAGGTTACTCTCAAGAGCAACCACCATGTCAAATCACAGTCTAAGGCCGAGAAAGAGGAAGAATATGGGGTAGAAGATCTGAAGGAAACACCAAAGAAAGAAGATAAACACTCACTAAAATCGGATATTACCAAGGGTCACCAGAAGCACCATATTCAAGGGAAGAACCACCTCCAAGGCACCAAGAACGCTCCTTCTTGCTCCACCCATCTCCAAGGACAAGCATAAGATAAAGGAGGAAGAATATGATAGAAAAGAATGACTTGCATGGAGAGAAGAGGGTTCATATAGAAAAGGAGGAGGGAGGTAAGACAAAGGATGAGGTGTCAACAATAAGGGTGACACCACTCAACCAAGGGTCAAACAAAACACCCCAAAACGCCACTCTCTCATTCTCTCTTGAAGATAAGAGAGAGAAGTAACACTCTAGAGGTGGAAAATTGCACATCAATCCCCTATATTGGGTGAATTGCAATTTGCACCGAAACTAGCACAGAAAGAACAAACACCATCGAAACCAACTCAAATTGGAAACTTAAACTCTCCACAAGCTCTAATAACATCTCAAAAGATTAAAGCAAGGTCCTAAGCACAAGATCAAGACAAAGCAAACATGGTTACCCCAAAACTCAGGTCAGGGTCCTTATACTAGAGATTTGAGTCACTAGTGTCACATGTATCCCTACAAATAAGGAGCACAAAGCCTTAGAAGTGGGCAATGTGAGACTTAACCTTCTTCCCATTTGCACAAAAGATAAGAACTACTTTTTCCTCCATTCTCCAATTGTAGTATATCCACCTACATTGGGAGTAACCCATGTTCACTTAATTAGCCACATTCAATAAGGCAAATAGTATGCATGATTGGTTTGTTAAAAACAGGTTGTTGGTTTAATTCCCTACTCGAACACCTCGATATAATGTGCAGAGGTTTATAGTAACATCTAAAGGCTCAGCTTCACAATTTGTGATATAATTACAACTCACTCTCATAAACATGATAATAATAATTATCAAATAAATGTGTCATTTATTTTGACACATTTTCTTTTCAAGTGAATGTGAGAGGTTGTTTGTCACATTCACCTAAAGATGGCTAATATGTTATTGTGTGGTTGTATTAGCTTGTTGAAACACTAAATGCACCATTTGGTGCATTCATTTCCCAACAGTTAATATTCTTACATGGGGCATATGTGGTTAGTGTAGCAGTGAATGCTCTCAATCAGGGCCCTAATATCAATTTTTAAAATCTGCTACTTCACGTGTTATTATTTTACCGTTGTTGCTGACTAACTGTGACAATCAATTTTGTTCTAAATTGTGATAGTATAAGCCACCTCTTATTTCTTATTCACTCAATTTAATTGACTTTTCACTTGTCTGTCTCAAAAAGCTCTAGCATTTCCAACATTCTTTACATCTAAACTCTAGTATTTTTAAATCTTTGGAGGAGTTCCAATCATCCTATCCTTGAAGCTTATTTAGATTTCTTACATTATAATTCAGAGCTCTAACCTTATTATTTATAGACAATACAACATCTAACAATTTAGATTTCTCTTATTCAATTAATTTCTTAGTTAATATAATTAGAAATTTAAATTGATAGTCATAGTAGTCTGTATTAGGATGGTACAACATTCACATATTTGTATGTGAGCTTTTTAAGGATCTTTCATGATGGAAACCAACTAGCTAGTAGAATATGAGGGTATGTGATTATGTTAATCAAATGTGGTATTGAAAGAGGATCACCTTCACATGTATATGTCATATTAACATAAACTGGGAGCATAGGCCTCCACATGTCTTCTGATGTTTAGGTACTTCAATTTACTTTATCATATATTATAAATCCAAAAGATGTTGGAATTTTATCTATGGACCCTAACTATTTTGATAATTTACTTGGGACAAATTGACAAGCACGCTCACAAGTAGGTACACTAGAGTTTCTATACGGTCAGTCTAATCCCATTCACAAGTCATGTGTAATAAAACCTTTCTAATAAATAATCGTGTGATATGAAATTTGCTAATCATATAATATCAGATATACATCTACATCGAAACAAGTGATATTTTATCCATAAATAAAGGAAAAGTTAGAGCACATTTCACCTTTGTCTCTAGATCATAAAGATATCTAGTTGGCACAAGTCTTTGTGGCATGCTACATGGTTAGAGAATGTATTTTCCCTTTTTGATATATTCTCATTAGTAAGGAGGGTCTTAACCTATCATATTACTGTGAAAGAGAGCCTTTAGTTGTTTTTATAAGCCAACCCTATGGTTCTCTAGATGGGTATTAAACTCATAACTTACAAATATTAAACTGGACAAACTTATCACTTGAGACAACTGACAAGTTCTTATTAGTACTTGTTGATCACAGTTCTATGATAGTTTAACATATTTAGAAGCAATCGCTCCATGTGTTGACATGCCATATGGATGGGAAAATGCTACTTTTGATTGGTATCATTGATATAGGTAAGAAAATAAGCCTAGATCTAAAGACAACAAAATCAGATTCAGCTATCAACACCAATAGTACGACATGTTTCTTATACTTGACTCTACTCTTAGAACCTAACACAACCATTATCACAATCACCATACAATTATAGGCCTTCATCATTCCAGAAGTGGAATTATGTAGGTAATTATGAATTTATATGTCTTTAGATACATGTTTAGTTATAAATTATAATATTTTAGAAATGGTATAGTTTCTTACAGATATGAACTCTTGCTAGAAAAGGGGTGTGATGGGATGAGCATCTCAATATGTATGCAACAATGTATTCAAGATCTAACATGAGTTTATGAAGTAGCTTCTAGATAACACATGATACGACACTCAGGATTATGCTCTAGTATAGACCACGATTGCAACTTACATGAGTCCAACACATCTATGGCTTTTAGTCCATCATACATCAACATAGCATGTGCATATAACAATATAGTTTCTTCTTTATGAACTATGCTTCTCATTTTACAATCCCACCACCCACTGCTTTACTCCATCACCACCCTTTACATCTGCATCTTCTAATTTCATCCACCACCTCCCTCACATGTACCACCACCCCTAATCCCACCACCATCATTTGTAGATGCTCCTCTAATTCAGTCCCACCACCCACCTAGTAGGAACCACCACCATACATAGTTCCACACCCCTACTCAATAGGGCTGTAAATGGGTACGGGTAGACCCGCGGACCCACAAATCCGGACCCTTAAAAAATCCATCATGGGTCTAATTTTTTATACCCGCATACCCTTGGACCCGCATATAAGCGGGTCCAATAATGGGTATGCTTGGACCCAGACCCGCTAGACCCGTGTACCCACTATACATAAGTAACTATTAAAATAATATGTTATATATATCATACTTTACTAGTCTAATTAATATAATTATTGAGATTATATCCTACTCTAAGGTTGAGACTAGTCATATAACTAAGAATTAACTATTCTAGTTACAATAACGAACATCATATGTAAACTTAAAATTAAAATGTCTACTAATCTACATTACTTTCTACATAAATTAAATATTATGATCATGACTACAAATATGTAAACAATTACTCAATTAATTTTATTTTATAGAATATAGCATTGTCTAATATAACTATTACATGTTAATATACTATATGATAACAATATCTTGTTGTGTTAAATATATATAACATAGTCATTTCTCTTACATAAACAATATGATGTTTTATAGAACCACTTACCCGCATACCCGCACCGCATACCCGCTATTATTACGGGTACGGGTATGGTGCGGGTCCAGGTTTTGTATTATGCGGGTCTAGAACCGGAACTGGACCCGCTAAATTAGATGGGTATGGGTATGGGTATGGCCAGACCCGCACCGTACCCGCACCGTTTACACCCCTACTACTCAATCATACATGTGAGATATACCCTCCTGTTTGACATTAAATCCTTTTACATACCCTTTGACACTCATTCTATCCATACCTCCTCCCACTAGGTAGGGCTAGACTTGGTCAAGATCTACTTACTCAATGGAGTTAGATTGATCCTACACTAGACTTCATCATCGATGTCGTTGAGATACTTGTATAGGTAGCTAAGATACATGGTCATAGCATGTTCAGTTTGCCCAAAAGGATTTGACCCTATAATTTTAGACATGAGCATAGTTGTAGACATGGATGATGTAGATATGAGTGTGGTTAGTAGAATCCTAAAGGTGTGTCTAGTACATGGTGCCCCATGTGAAGGGGAATGGTGAGAAAATCAAAAATTTTATTTAATTAACACAGTGATGGGTTGAGGGACACTTTCTATAGAGAATTCATGGACAATTTTGGTTTGTTCAGTACCCATGAAAATAATGGGAATGATTGTAAAAGAAAAGTGAACTTTCTACTAATTACATAGACACAGACACAAAAACAATCTTCTCCCAATATTTTTATTTTCTTGACAAACATGTTTCTATTTAATATTTTCCTTCCAATATATTTTACTATCTCATCAAAATACTATTTCTCGCTCATACTTTCCTCTATATAACTAATCCTTTATTTCTTTTGTTAAGTAATCAGTCTATATTTTCTCTTTAAAAAAAAACTTTCCTCTAGGTATATATTTGCTGCAATTAAAGTTTTTGGCGAGAACTCATTTTTCCTCCATAAAAGTCCTTGTACCAAAGTAAATAGTGACTTTTTGTGTATATGTTTACAATAAAATGAATCTATATTGATATCTTATTGTTTGTTTGAAATGTAACGATATTAAAGACTTGGTTTTCATAGCTAAAATAATTTTCCTTCCACGAATAATTTTCCATCAAATTAATGTATATTTAGATATATAGTGACATAAAATATGTAAACATTCATAGTGAATTAAATATATCTCGTTATCTTTCAAATCACATTGAATGGAGAAACTATGATATTTTACAAAAATACTTGTATAGAAGCACAAACAATGAATTGGGTTGCCAGTCCATAATCTTTTTTATCATTTTATTTATTAAAAATATTAAAGAATTTGTGACCATACATAATTATTAAAGCTAAACCATATTTTGAGTTAATTTGTTTGCCTGTAATTGATTCAAAAGATGTGTTTTCTAAATATGATTTGTTATGTCAGCTTTTGTTTCATTATGAAAATAATATTTCCAATTTATTGACTATAGATTGAATTTTTACAATAGAGATTTAAGAAATTAATGGAATAATGTTTAGTTTTCAAGATATAGAACATGCATGTCAAAGATCCTCATTTATATTTTATAGTAGTTTAATATTAATACTCATAAATTTATACGAAAGAATATTTTTGTTTTTATATCAAAAAAATCTTCTTTGAGTTTGTCTACAATTCAATTATATAGAGTATGTACTTTATGGTGTTGTTTTGTACTCCAAAGTTTTCTTTGCCATGTCCTATACCATGTAACGAATAATAGTTTTATCATTTTCCCATCATGTCTTTTTCTCCGTACAAGCTTTATCAAAAAAAAAAATATTTCTTAATTTCTCCTTTTTCTTTGTCGTCTCCTTCTCCTTCCTTTTCCCTGTCTCATCCTCATCTATTTTCTCAAGATGTCCCGAACGAGTCTAAGTGATTGTTTGAATTTTATACAAATTACGAACTACACATTATGTACTAACACAATACATGTACACACGGCTAATACAAAAATAACACACATTAATACAACAATAATTGGACTGTTGACGGTTATTGAGCCTTTGGCCACTAATAGAAATATTTTTAACATTGCACATTTGTACAAAGAGAAATATTAGTCGTCGTTGGTCGGCGTTTTATCAGTCTGTGCTTTTTTGCGACCTCTCTTGGGTAGAGATCTCTAGCTACGGCTAGATCTCCATTTTGTTTTGGCTTGATCTTATTAGTTGGTTGTATGGCTTTGTTTGAGTTGATATACGAATAAAATACCATCTTGATCCAGCCCCTCTACCACTACTCAATGCTCAGGTTGAAAGTATTCTTCATGAAAAACTACTTAAGACAGCCTCAAAGAAGAAGAATCAATGCAGAAATATTTTTCTCTCGTTCCAATATGAATTGTAGTGCTATTGGGTTACTGAACCTGATGTTTGTTAGTTCGGTTACCTTTCTACCCAATTGTAAATGCCGTATGGCCAACAAGTAATGAATCATCCATTTTCTCTCAAAAAAAAAGAGAAATATAAGAAATACACACAGCTAATAGAAACACTACACACATGCCAATACAAACAATATTGAACCGTTAATGACGGTCGTATAGATGTTATCCTATAATGAGTATATCTTTTACCGTACACATTTATACAAATAATTGTATAAAAGACGTACACAACCAATACAAAAATGATACTTACCGCTACTAAAAAAAACATTGAACCGTTAATGGCTGTTATATAGCCATGAGTTGAGTTTATTTAGCATTTATTTGACGGTGTGTGTATCACTACCTTTATTATGTTGTCATACGTGTTTTAATCTACATATTATGTACCATTGTAATGTTTATGTTTTTTAGCTGGTATAAAGAAAAAGAATCGTAACTTTTTCATTTATGACAATTGTATATGTAAAAATTTTGATTCAAATACTCGATAATAGTTCACTGAAAAAATATTTATTGTAACAAATCTGAAATTTAAGAACAAACACATTTATAAGATAAATTGTATATATAACAATAGATTGTGATATAAACACAATGAAAGGCATGCGTCAGTAAAAGAATACCTAGAATGATTGACACGGTCATTTTGAATGGGTCCATTAGTTTAGCACCTTCATTATGAACATCATGATACATCAAAGACTAAAATAATACATTGTTGTACTACTAACGTAACAATATTTAAGAAATAATTTCATAGTAAAGCGGCGGCAACAGATTAGACTGACAACCTTTTGTGAATATGTGCAGTTGTAGAACGATATACTTGACCGTTAAACATGTCAACTTTTTTTGGCGTAATACCTTTTTATGACATAAACGTGTCATCTGACTTAATGCAGTGGCCCGGCCGAAAAGTAAATGGGTCTCATCTGTTGGCCATCGTTAGGCTTTCTTTGCAACAAAGTTCTGATCCGTTGAGGACGACAAGAAGCCCGAAAACTTGACGTGTTGCTGCTAGCCATTCGAGGATGTCCATGTCTTCAAGATTGCGTCTCTAGGATGTCCATGTCTTCAACATTGCTTCGTTCTATAGGAACCTCACCTGTGCCTGTTACTTCCGATTTCTTAAACCCCGCCCGTGTTTTCCTTTGCTACAGAGGTCATTTCCCCTGATCACACTATTCATTCTCAGGGCAATTAAAAGGCTCCTGAGATACACAAATGTTTTAGCAAAATGAATACGTGGAGGCAGGATGGGAGGTCAAAACGGGACGAACTTTGTTGTTATGTATTCCCTCTTTCTTTTTGTATTATGCATAAAAATAACACAATTCGTCTTATTTTGTCCGATCTCAATATTTAACGGACCCCAACAGAAGATTCATCATTTTTTTTGCCCATAGCACGCTTTGATTAAGATCGATGCAAATCTCGCATGTGCCCTCATATGGCATTTTGACTATCCAGGATTTAGCATTTCAGTAGAAATCAGGACGACGACTCGGCCACATTTGAAAATGACCAACAATTTATCGTCGAGGTTTTGGAACCGGTTTGGGACTCATTCTCCTTGGAGTTTTCCTTATCATTGTGCTGCAGATGAATCGGTGAACAATGAGAACGAAAAGAAATAAAAGGTGGAGCTCTGGGTGCATGTGCCTCTTGAGTCGAAAGGGTAGAAAAGGCACCCTTAGTGGAGATGGGTATGGGGGAGGATGGAGACAGATCGATCATTACCAACATTGCTAGGTGGGGGGAGTTCAATCGCTCATGGCAACATTGGAAGTTGGTGTGGCAAATATGTAACGGTCCAATCAAATAGTGAAACAGACAACTAGATCTGGACGGTGCAACAGCACTAGTTATGACATTATTGACACTTTATTTTGTTATCCTTACTAGTAAAATGGGTTTTTTACGTCGGTTTTCAAGCAACATTTAAGTGGGTGACACTAAGGACATGTTTGGTTTGCCAGGAAGGATTAGGACGGAATATATTAGAGGATGGGATAGAACAGTATAGGTGATGGTATGTTGGTTGATCCCATCCTACGTTTGGATGTGACATAAGATAGGATTCATTGCCACTTCACCTCAATCAGTTATGGTTATTTCTCAAATTTTGTATTATATTTTGATGATGATTGAAATCGATGAATATTACCTAAAACTTAAATTGTAATCAAATTTGTAAATTTTACAATTTTTATATATTCAAGACTACCCTCGTAATTAAAAAAAAAGACTACCCTCGTAATATTATTTCATTTTATAGATATTTCTTTTGGTCCAAAACGATTTGGATCTGGAATTTCAACTCATACCATCAATTAATTTAATATGGATCATATTGACTCTTGTCTAAACAACATTGCCGTATATGTTGTATTACATAAGAAACATTGCAGCATAGTCCAAGAGAATCGGTTGATTAGAAGGTTGACCATTAAGTTTAGTTTTCTTTTTGTGAAACTAAAGAGTACACAACGTGATCGAATAGGTTAGGCATTAGCAAACATTTTACATTTTCAACACCGTCTACCAATCATTCAAATTGACCAAATTTGTTTAATATATTTATGAAGCAATCTATGGCGTCTTGTGTTTGTAGAAGTTCGATGATGAGAATTGGTGTAAAGAGGAAGAAAGCAAACAACTTTTTTGTGTTATGGTCGTGGAAGTCAGTAGACAATTGACAGAATGTCAGGAGAAAGAAAACAAGCATCTTCTTTCTCTATGGCCATGGAAGGACGAGAGAACAAGTTTTAGCAGGAAGTAACAATGCTTCTAAATTCAACAACCAGAAAGCATCACCGGTGCCGGTGCATGGTGGTGTTGACGAAGAAGTTGAATATGTGACTTGTATGGAAAGGTAACGATGCATATTGTGCACAATTACATAGATATAGCAGACTGTGCCTTGTGATAAGGAGTGCAGCGATGGGTCTAAATCGGCAGCAGGCCCAGTAATATAATTTCGGGGGCGGCGGTGTGAAGACACTTCATACTACGCAATACCTAGGGGGAGCCTAGAACTCAAAAGTCCTATATGAGTAGGATTCATATCTCAAAGGGATTATAATCATTGTATCATATTTTACAACCAAACATGGGATTCGGGATTTGGGATTCAAGTCCAATCCCGGTTGTAATATTGCAAACCAAACACACGGTAAAGGTAGAATCCTACAACGTTGATTTTAAAACCGATGACATAAAGCTGGCCCCGATTGTAACTAAGAAAAATAACTGACACCGGTAGGATCCATAGTCGTCGGTTATTTTTTAAAAAAATTGACGCATATCTCCATACTCGAACAAAAAAATTTAGCCCGGGTTAGAGCATACTTGTCGGTTTTCTATACATAACCGACGTCGTTGCCAAAAATTAGTCGTTGGTTGTTTTGTAGAAAGCTGACGTCTATCTCCATACTCGAGTAAAAAAAATTGGCCCGAGTTAGAGCATACTTGTCAGTTTTCTATACATAACCGACGCCGTTGGCAAAAATTAGTCGTCAGTTGTTTTGTAGAAAATCGACGCCTATCTCCATATACTCGAACAAAAAAAATTGGCTTAGATTAGAGCATACTTGTCGGTTTTTTATAATTAACCGACGACTTTGACATTAGGTGATGGTTTTTTTAGATAACTGATGGCTAAGTATTGTTTCTTTTTAATTATCATCTTACAGGCCTGTTGTATGGCCTGTCAGCAGGATGCAGAACCTACAGTTCAATTCTGAACTGTATGTTTACAGCATCATGTGATTTCATCTAACAACAGGCCACAAACCTGCAATAACAAGATGATCAAGATTATATGTACATAATGTGTTTCACACACATGTATAAATATAATTAATTCATTCATATACTTCACACACATGTAGAAACATGTAGTTCCATTCATTCCTCTATTTTCACATTCACAGACATGTAGCAACATGTAGTTTCATTCATTCATCTCTTTTCACATTCAAACACGTGTAGAAGGACATGCATTCATTCATCTTCACATTTACACACATGTATATAGAATAAATTTCAATAAGACAATTTAAAAAAAGCCATTCACACATGTATATATAGGCTTGTCTTTTAAAGTTTAGAAATGTCATCAAATATAAAAATAATTATGATATTAAAGTTTAGAAATATCATTCTTTATCATCATCAGTGCCCCAACTGTAATATAAAATTGTCTCCCTTTCAAAGGCTTTTGCCCATTTTTCTCTTATGTCATCTAATTGTTCCATCGTATAGATATTATGTACATCTAATAACTTTTTCTCTGTAATGAAGTCATATGTTTTAAACAACTGCAAAGAGAATGATGTATATATATAACTAATAAGTTTGATATTTTCATATTATCTAATGAGACTATACTTATATATGATGATCAAGACTATATAATGCATGTTGATTGTTTTCGATTTCTTGTCCAGCATATCTGACAATTAGTTTCATATACCGCATCATGTAGTATCCACATGCCCAGCCATTGTCTTGTACAACACACTATAAATTTCAACATACAAAATGTTAATAAATAAAAATAAGCATAGTTCACATAAATAATATAAGCATTGGAGTCAAGAAACTACTTTTACATTCTCCCAGACTAACGCTTTATTTTTCTTGCACATGTCTCCTCTAGCTCTTTTGAAATCTTTTAAAACCCTACACGTTATTATAACACATTAAATTACATTACTAAATAGTAATGTAATAATAGATGTTAACAGATATAAATATATAAAAAAATGTACATGAATAATGATCTTTTCATTATGTGTTCTGAATTATCTAATTCCTTCCCCTTAGGATCTAGATAATAAACAGTCAACATTTCGAGAACAAAAACCAGTAACTCTCAATACTTACAACTAGAGATAAGAAAGCTAAAAATATATAACTCAAAATCTATAATAAAATATAATTTTTTAAGTCCAAATTATAAGCAAAGTAAATTTACTCAACATTGAATGGAGCTATTATCACGCTCTTCTTTGCTTTATCAAAATATTTAAAGGTGATAGAGCAGTATAAGGTAACTGATGAAGGTTCTTTACGTACAGGAGTGATCAAGAATGGAATTAGAAATCCCACATTGGTAAATGAAAATTTTGTACAGACCCTGTGTAAGTTGTTGCAAAACATATATTAAGTATGCATTAATATATAAGAAAATAGATCACGTATATAAAATAAGGTATATAGATATATAAACAAGATCTCATCATATCCATAGTTCTATCATAGATGTATTCAGTCAAGCATAACTAAATAACTCTAAAATACCTTGTATAAATATATTATTATCGTATGATTGGCCTGCAACATCCTTCTTAATAGAAACAATCATAGGACAATTTTTGGGATGTTTGCCTATCCATATTTCCATACCCCTAAATTGAGGACCTATCGAGTCGTATAGGTCCTTTGCAAGACAACTAGGTACTTCGGAGGAGGTGGAGATGGAAGAAGACGAGTTGTAGTGTGTTTCTTCCATATTTCATATCAATTGTCATGTATATACATATATACAAATTAACGTAATGTAAATTTACCATACATGATCTGTATAGATGACATTCGTTTCGGGCTACAAGATCACTCTGCCTTCTGCTTCACCAAGTGTGTCAGCATCTGGGTGGGCATATGGCAATAGATGTTACCTCCAAGCAGCGAACATAAGCATCGAGCTCACACGAACCGCACCATCGGATACTGGAGTGTCATGAATCGTGTTCCATAGAAGTTGTGGGTAAGCCTCGCCCTTTGCAATGACGAATTCTTTTAATTTTATACGGCATGGCTTCAACCCTTACAAATTTATATAGAGTATGTTATATACATAAATAAATATATCATCTTTAAAAGACAAGTTTCTATGTCACTAAAATACTTAAAACGGACGTGCTAGGTGGTGGGTCTATAGGATTACTCCCAACCACCTGTACAGGATCACTCCTAACAACCTTTATCATAGGGGATGAGCGGCACACCACAGGTGATGTCGGAGTGGCAGACTAAGATGCCTTCCACTTGCTCAATGCTTTCTGGACTCTCTTATCAACTAACTCATCTACTCTTTTATCAACTAACTCATCTACCTATACATGGCCAAAAGAAATGATTTTTGATTCATGAGTTCCCTTTCCAATAACATTCTAAAAAAAAATAGGTTACCTCCGCTTTTAAAATTCCCCCTTTTGGAGATGTTTACGCTATGATGGCCCAAAGAACGCTCTTAAGCCTACTACAACCCCTTATACCCTAACACATCCAGGATGCTCTAGGTTACCGAGAGAAATTATCAATTCATCCCTTGTGCCCTCAGGGATGAACGAGTCTTGCTTCCTCTACTCGTGAAGCACCCACTAATCATCATCAATAGAAATTGGTAAGTAAATATAACAATCATCCATATTGATTGCTCTAAGAGATGAATTTTACCATTTTTGCATCTGCCCCAGCAGTTGCAGGGTTGGTTACATCTCCTTTTTTGTTTTGCCTCCCAACTATCCACACATCATGGTGATGAAGAGGTGCGGGAGTAATAGTAGAGGGCTCACCAATCTCAGTAATAGGAGTAGTAAGTTGCTGAAGGAAGACATTTGTAGTTTTTGGTGAAAAGCTACATAGCTACCTGGACCCATCGTGTGGTCATGCACATTCAGTGCACGCCTTTCTCTTTGAGCATCACTCATAGCCTTGTTAGTAATCACATTGAATTGGTTAGTAATAATCAAGGTCAATCGTAAATAGGTGAATTCATAAGAATGTATATTAATTAATTTGGGAGTCACGCTTGATACCTTGAGTTCATCAGTATTTCTCCTGGAAACAAATGCATTCCACTCAGTCGGGTCCATGTAGTTCCATTGCTCAAGGGCTAACGTCTTCCTCTTATCAACCTCTCAAATGTATTGTCAGTTGAGAGTTGTCCTATAGTTCCTTAAGACCCTCCCACAGTATTGCATCACCTTTTTATGATGTAGGTTTTCATCCAGTTCAAATATACTCTACAAATTTTCATATATTTAATAGAGTATTCTAAAAAAATAGAATTGTAAGTAACTTTAAAAATAGAATTGTAAATGATATTATCTCACACATAGTTCTTTCCATACTAAGTCTTTCTTCCCTTTAGGAACTGTATGCCAAGTTTCCGCATTTACATTACAATGGCTACGAGTAAGAACCGCAAGATATGAAACAAACGAGCAACAGTTCTTTCCAACTGGATTTTCTGCATGATCAAATTCCACAACCAATTTTGGTCCATTGCCCCTTTGTTATAGTAACGTGTTCATCATAGTGATGCCCCTGATTTTTTCAATATTTTTTGTTGCTCATCAAGTAACACAAGGTTTTTAGGGGGTACATAATCTACCTAAAAATTGACAAAAAAAACATATACAGGATATAACTTATAAATTGACATATATATAGCTAGATATAGGATATATTATAAAACTTACATTGTCAGGTGGTGCCTCACCCTCAGGGTAATCATCATCATGATCATCATACTCATGGTCAGTCATATGAAAATGTCATATAAAAAACAATCAAACATTTAATGTTTAACATTTAACATTTAACATAACTAGAAATTAATATAACATTGTGAAGTTCACATCGATCTAACATTCAAAAAAATAAAACATTTAAAAAAAATAAAAGCATGCCTCTAATATTGAGATCTTTTATCAATTAACATTCCTTCGGTGTGATCTCCGCACACATATAAATCATCGTTAGCTTCAATATTTGGAGTCTTCTTCATCTATAGGATCTTCAATGAACTGTCTTTTCCCATGAAGAACAACCGATCATTTTTTATTTGCAGGATCATCAATATAATATACTTTTTTTTGCCTATGATGCCAATATGAATGGTTTACCCTTCTCGCCAATATTTTCAAAATTCACTAATATGAAACCTAATTCATCCACTATAACTCCTTTGGTGTTATCAACCCAATTACACTTAAAGAGCAGAATTCTGAAATCTACATAGTCTAACTCCCATATGTCTTCAATGACATCGTAATATGACATTTTAGCTTCACGTAGATTGTTATCTTTCACACTAGAAAAAAAAACAATGAGACACTTGAAGGGTGACCCCACTGTTTTAGATGACGTTCTTATCATCTTGATGCTTTGTGTAATATGAGAACTCATTTATGTCAAACCCTTCATAAGACACAACATTCATTTGTGGTTTAAAGGCAAGGCATTTGATATTTTTAGCAATATTATTTGGTGTTTGAGATAGTTGATGTAAGACTTTATCTTCAAACCACTTAATAAATGTATTGTTATTCTCTCTAGCAAGCCACATTGAATTAGCTTGAGGATATTGTTTCTTGATGAAATTGGTATGTTCTGTGATATAAACACTCACGTCGTCGATGTTGTGTAAAATATACAAGTGAGCTTGTTCCAACAGCTCATGGCTGATTACTTTCATTCGTGCTCCTAAAATCCCTTTGCTAGAATACTCCTCAATATTCTTGTCATTTACAGGAGCGTCATTACCACTCAAAAAGTCATTGAAAAAATACAAAACCTCCCTCGCCACATAACCCTCAACAATACTCCCTTCAGGCCAATAACAGTCTCGAACGTCACCTTTAAAACTGCTCATGTATCATTCAAAAAAAATCCAATGCAAGAAAATTGGTCCCAACATTTTCACTTCCCTAGTCAAGTGGACAACAAGATGTACCATGATATCAAAGAATGAAGGAGGAAAATACATCTCAAGCTGACATAGGTGACAACCACTTCTCTTTGTAACTTATCGAGATTCTCAGGATCAATAACTTTGTTGCATAGACTGTTGAAGAAGAAATAAAGTTTGGTGATTGCAAACCTTACATGCTTTGGCAGTATAGTTCGAATTGACATAGGCAATATTTGTTGCATTAGAGTGTGACAATCATTAGATTTAAGACCTATCATCTTCAGATCTTTCATTGATACCAATCTACGAATGTTGGAAGAGTAACCCTGTAGTACCTTAACATTAACCAAGCACTCGCAAAAAGTTTTCTTCTCCTTTCTAGACAGTGTGTAACTAGTAGGAGGTAAGTATGTTCTCCAATCAGTACTAACCATGGTTCAGGAAAGTGGTATGCGGTGTACGGGCGGAGAGGGTACTGCATAGAGTATATGCAGTATGCGGGAGTATATACAGGAGTATATGCGGTTTTGGATTTTTTTTATTTCAATAAACTAATTATATATAAAATAATATAGCGAGATCATAAATTAAAATATATAGAGTAGGCACATACATCTATTTACTTATAAACATATTAATATGCATGTATGATGTATGGTATGCTTATATATGTATATATGTCTATATATAGAATGTGTTTGTAATATTTGTACAAATACTAAAATGTAGGTAAATCAATGTACAAATATATGTATAGTGTGTATAAATGCGAATAAATCAAAATGTATATATACATGCACAAATATATGATTGTATATTTAGGTATATTGTATATGTATCTATACATGTTAATATATTAAAAGGTATTCAAATAAATGTACAAATGCATGTGGAAAATTTTTATATGTATTACAATGTATACATATAATTCAATGACTATATATCTCAATTTATATATATAATGAAATGTGTATATATATTCATGTATGTACGAAATGCATGAACATTAGTTGTGAGATTTTCAAAAAGCGGAGTTTAATCAGCCGCTTAATCGGTCAAGCGGGAGTATATGCGGCCCATGACCGCTTAGTGGACCGATTAGTAATATGCGGTGTGGTAGGGTGACTGAATAGGTATATGTGGGAGTATATGTGTCCATGCGGACCGATTTCCCGAACAGTGGTACTAACTACTTCTATTAATTTTGTCTTTATTCCCATTTCACTTAGGTCCATTCTGGATTTGATCCCATCTTTAGTCTTACCTGGTATATTCAATAGAGTACCAATGATGCTATCATAGACATTATTCTCAACATGCATGACATTGATATAATGCCTAACTGCCAAAGAACTCCAATAAGGAAGATCCAAAAATATTGACTTCTTGAATAACAATTTGTCACTTTGTGTGGGCATGGTACATTGTGATCTCTTACCAAATTCATTGACAAAGTCGTTTACTCTTTCATAAACAACCTCCCCTGGTATAGGTTGAGGTGCACTTTGTTCCTCATTCCATCCATTGAACGCTTTGTGCAACCTTCGGTATGGATGGAATTTTGGAAGAAACCTTTGATGACCAAGATATACAACCTTGCCGACATGTTTTAGTCATATTGAATCAGTGTTGTCTTCACATATTGAACATGCTTTGGATCCTTTTACACTGTATCCAGAAAAATTCCCATATGTTGGAAAGTCATTAATAGTGCAAAACAACATAGCATGCAAACAAAATGTCTCCCTATGTGAAGCATCATAGGTCATCACACCTTCACCCCATAGTTTCTTTAAGTCATCAATCATAGGTTCAAGATAAACATCGATATCATTTCCAGGTTGATTAGGGCCCGATATCAACAACGACAACATAACATACTTATTTTTCATACACAACCAGGGAGGAAGATTGTATATAACAAGCATAACAGGTCAAGTGCTATGTTGGTTGCTCAATGTCCCGTATGGATTCATCCCATCGGGACAAAGTCCAAGTTTTATATTCCTAGTTTCTTCACCAAATTTAGGGTACAATAAATCAATCTTCTTCCACTGTGGGGAATCAAACGCATGTCTTAGGATCCCATTATTATTTTTCTTAACCTCTACATGCCACCTCAAATTCTTTGCATCTATCGGATTGGCAAACAAGCATTGAAATTATGGTATTATAGGTAGATACCACATCACCTTGGTAGGAGAACCAGTTTTGGACTTCCCCGAGGTCATGCATCTATGTATAATCTTTCAAATCCACATAGTCCTTTAGAAATAATACACAATCATTTGGGCATGCATGTATCTTCTTAGCCTACATTCCCATTGGGCATAATAATTTCTTTAACTCGTATGTTGAGATTGGAAGCTCATTTCCTTTAGGAAGGATTTTTGTCAACAAAGACAACAATGACATGAAGCTTTTGTCGCTCCATCTATTGTAAGCCTTCAGCTTATACAATCTCAACACAGTGCTAACCTTTGTAAAATTAGTACAAACTGTGTATAATGGCATCATGCACAATGTTCCTAAACATGGAGGGTGGATCGATGTGCTCTACCCCACAACTATCCAACATCTCATCAACGATGTCTATTGGAACTAGTTCGTTCACATCTACGTCGGTGGCGACAATTTCTTCTTCCACACAAGCACTGCTATTGACATCTACTTATTTTATGTTTGAAATCTCTCCATGCCAGTACCATTCTGTATAGCCTTATACAATCCCATTGCACATGACATGGCTTTTGATTTCATCACCAGTGCTGACTTTCAAGTTGTTATCGCAATGTCTACATGGATAATGGAACCTATCTCCGGGTTGTTTCCTATGTTCCTCCGCAAATATAATAAAGTGATCAATACTAGCAATATACTCTAGGGTGCAATGATTTGTAATGAACATCCATGATCTATCCATTCTATGATCAATAAGAAAACAAGTATATATTAGGGTTTAGGGATTAAATATTAAGTTAAGGATTTACAGATAGATTAGGGTTTATTGTTTTAGATTTAGGGATTAAGATTTAAATATTAGGGTTCATCTATAAACGATTAGGGTTTAGGGTCAAAATATTAGGGTTTAGGGTCTCATAATAAATGTATATACCAGCTATCCCATTCTTGAACACCTAATCTCACTAGTAAGTGTATAATGTGTATTGGGTTTTCAAGAAAATTTCGACAGCATTTCCCCGTAGTTCTCCAAGTACATCGATGTACATGGGAAAATGCCCACCAACATATGTACTTAGAGAACAAACGGGGAAGTGCTAAAGAAACATTATGAAAACCAAATATACATTATACGTTTACATCCTAAGTGAGATTAAGTATTCAAGAACAGTCCCAAATCGGGGACTATCTAAGATTTACTCCTAATGAGTAAATCTCAGATGGGTTTCTAGGCCAACAAGATACATGTATGTTTTCATTCATATACCTATGATCCTAGTTTCATCGTTCATATCCTAGGTTTTATGTAACATCATTTAATTCAATTCATTCTTCTATTTGGATAGTTAATCAACAGAGAAAGAAAACATTGATATAAATTAATAGAACTAGATTAGGTACCTTGATTTGAGTTGATTTACAACCACAACTGGTAATCTAAAGCATACCCTAGTCTAGGTACCATATTTGATAATATTGATTTCAACATCGATTGTTTATACTACCACATGTCTTGTATTACCACATGTAGTAACACTCATCACATATAAACTTAAAAATCATATAGATACTTCTAGTCATCGTCATATCACATAACAAACTTAAATTTGGAGTAAGACAAGATTTTTCTTGTCCTCAAGTAATCCACCTAATAATAATTGTGATCCAACTTATGACAAATGTTCCTAGCCAAAATTTAGAAAACATAAATCATTTTGTAGTTCCATAATATATAGGAAGAAGATCTCATCTACCTCCAATTATTAATCCATTAAAACAAAAAGAATTAGATTTATTGATTGAAGTTCAAGGCTCTAAAATTTCAACTCGTCCACTATTTCATAATGCATCCTTATAAATAAAAAAAATTTACTACAAACTCCAAACTCATGAAATATCACAACCCATGACACATTTACTAGGTTTAAGGATGCATTTTCTTATTACTTAATCATTACATTAATTATGTGTAGGGACATATACACCTGGACTAATCTAATTTGATACACAACATGTTGCATATTAAAGCAAAAGATATAAATGGTGTAAGGGAGTCTCTTACCTAGTAGTAGGGGAAGTAGCCCATGGTTGATGGGAAGGAGGTAATGGGAATGGCGGTGCAGCTCAGTAGCTTTGGCCTCAACTACAGAAGCATTGCTCAGTAACTCCAGCTTCAGCGGCCGCAACACAACTCAGTAGGTCGATGGGAGGGAGGGAGGCAATGGGCGCATGTAGCTCAGTAGCTCCTCGATAGTGGCGGCGACGAGGAAGACCAACGGCACAGCATCAAGGAATCCCAACGGTGAGTGGCAGCAAAATCGCCAAATATCGGCGGCGGTGAGCGAGGAAGATGGAAAATGGGGCAACAAAATAGCCAGACCTAGTGAAATCGCAATGAAACAGAGAATGGGGAAGAGTCTGTTTTGTGGGGGTTCAATTAAGGTACCTATAGTCGTTGGTTGTTTACAAAAACCGATGCCTAATACCAATAGGCATCGGTCACAGTTGAAAAATTGACAAGTAAGTGCATTTTAAACAAACAAAGTTGCACCTGGTTAGGGTTTTAGTCATCGGTTTCTAGATATAACAACCGACGTCTATTCACATATCAAAACAAAATAAAATTATTCTTGTGTTAGGACCATAGTTGTTGGTTGCCCAACAAAAACCGATGCTGAAGAAGCAAATTAGGGGGGGGATATTTTCACGGGGAGAATGCACAAAAACACCTAGTCATTGGTTCTTTGTCAAAAACCAACGACTAATGAGGAGATAAATTTTGTCTCGCAAAGGATGATTAGTCATCAGTTTTTTGGGACAACCGAAGACTAATGAGGGATAAAAAAATTCACGGGGACACAGCGCGAAACATGTATCCTCAGTTTTGGAACAAATGATGTCGTATTGAAAATTTTAGAGGCAAATTTTTTCCCTGAAAAATTGTATTTCATAGGTAATTTTAAATGTCGGTTTCTTTGAAAAGAACTGATGTTAAAGTAAAAGTGATACTCGTGTCTTTTCTAAATCGATCAGACTTCATGTATGATGATGGTTTTATTATTTAGCCAATGTCGTTGTACTTTGATGTCAATTTTTTATAGTAACTAATGCCATCAAATGTGACGTTATGTATCATTTTTTACTAGTGATTATGACGATTTTATTTGCACTCAGATTCAGAATTCACATATAAATTAGTAATAGTAAAACTCAACAGTCATCACATATATGATAGTGAACTACGAGGTTTAACCTAAGCACCTGAATCTAGCCGCAAGATACGGTTGTAAATTGCTAGGGTATCATTTGTTTACCCACCACCCATACCCTATAAGGTTAGGGTAAGGATAAGTAAATTTTTAACTGACCATTCTTTTGTCCTTTACCTTATTTATCCACATTTAAAGAGGTTAGGGTGAGATTGAAGTTTTACCCTACACATTTTACCCACTTACCCATTAGTATAAGTTTGAATTGATAATTCTCGATTCTAATATATGTAGTAGTGCTACTAAAAATATGAACAAGAAACACCACTACTTTCTTAATATTGTTATGATTTCCAAAACTTTAATAAGTGGTGGGTAGTGTGTCACAACTTCTTTGGTTATGTATTAGAGAGAGAAATAACACTATCAATAAGAAATAATATTTTTGTATATCACCAAAAAAATAATTATTACTGTCTGAAATCAATCCTAAGAGTGTGTTTTGTTTGATGTGGATATATCATATGAAATCTTTTTTGAAAATATAGTATACTTATTTTCATGTTATTTTACTCGTTTTACTCATTACATTACATATTGTTCTGCGGGTGAAAAATTGTAATTAAGGAGCATAAAAGTTTTCAAGAAAAAAATAATTACCTTGCCCGCTACCTGAAACTTTAGCATGGATAAGTGAAAAGACACCCTATTCTATCATGTTATTTATGGCCCTATTGTAAGGCACTAAAAGATACATTGGAACAAAAGTACAAATAACCTCATGAAAGAAATGATATACGTCCTGAAGGATGTGATGGCATGACAGCAATTATGTGTAGTGCTTGATAATTCAGCATACAGTGAGGCTTTGGATTGAACATATGATCGGACACCTAAAATGATTTTAAATCATGACATTCAGTTTTTATCTTTTGTTATCTTAGAGTGATGACCCTAATCGTAGCCATGACCAGGATCACACTCATGAACTCATATAGGAATTCCTACAAGGTGAAAGACTCAGACTAAAACAAATGTTTGTCTAATAGACATTCCATGCATGAAATGAGACCACTAAAGAAATCAAGCAAGAATCTAACCTCAAACCCATTGATATAAATCAATCTCAAAAACACCAAGGTATCACAACAAACCACTCCCAAATATCATTTACAACATGGGCACCTACTAGAGGTGTGACCGCATTACATGGATCCTAAAACTCCAGCCACTCATTCACATTGGCATTATTCTAAAACTATAAGTTGAGTGGGTGCCCATCCGAGGCTCACCCACTTTAAATGTATGATCTTCATTAT
Source organism: Alisma plantago-aquatica (assembly GCA_963693085.1). Taxonomy (NCBI): domain Eukaryota; kingdom Viridiplantae; phylum Streptophyta; class Magnoliopsida; order Alismatales; family Alismataceae; genus Alisma; species Alisma plantago-aquatica. The sequence goes on from OY856410.1 coordinate 652,316,724, forward strand.
CTAAGATTTATCATGATATCATGTTGAGAAGGGCATGTGGGTGCCCATTAGAGAACCCACATGCTTGTATGTAATCTTGAATCTTTTTCATAACACTCTAGATGGAGTATTTTAGTCGATTTTATCTCAATGTACATAGATGGTGCCCAATTGATGAGTGCCCCAGCATTTGGGTGAATTTGAAAACATGTTGTATGGGGTCACAAATCGTCCAAACCCTAATCGACCCCATGCCTCAATGAATACGGTGTATCATTGTACCTTTGCATGCATTTTCAAGCTTGGAACGTCCTAACCTGATATCACTCTCATGTGCCTCCTTATATCTCAGATACCCTAATTTACACCCAAATATTAGGGACATGTGTGGCTAAAAATTGGTAGGCAATGATCCACTAGATCCTTCTTTGTCTCCATTGGTGTAGAACAAAATAATGATCGTCTTCTTTAACATCATATTGATATATCACAACCACAATTACATCATGATACTAGGGTATGAACTTGGTCTTCTGTAGCTTCACACTCACATATCACAATCAAAATTAAGTCATGATTATGACGCACAGCGCCACAACAAGCAAGATAACTCAAAACCAAATTGCAAAACCTCTATACAACAACGGGCATAAAGCCAAAACCTCATATACATGTGTGTCACCTCTATACAACAACGGGCATAAAGCTAAAACCTCATATCAATACATACAACAAAAACCTCCCCAAGGACCTGAGTGTACAGGAACATCAGATAGGACTCTACTTCTATACACACGCATCATATCCAACCTTTTGACAGTTACTAGTTCTCTTGCTACTCATCACCAACAGAATGATCTCTACCCCCTCGTGCTTGATCACCTAAAAGATGTGGAAACCCACAGGGTGAGACCAAACGTCCCAGCAATAGATATAACTCTCCACCCATGTTTATTAAAGAACAAAAGCTAAGCAGGTAAAACAACATACTAAGTAGATTGAGCATATTCAGTTAAATGATATGTACTCAACAGATGAAATAGATTAAACAAGACTAGGCAGCTACCAAAGAACATTGGATCAAGTTATATTCTAAAAAAGGAATATGAAGAACATGTATAACAGTTGACTTCTCTTACTATCTTTTAATTCAAGAAATTAGTAAAAAGATAAGGCAATGGCTCAACCAATGTTAGACGTATGTCACCCTAAGCACATATACATGGCTATGTTACATATTTTATTATTTCCCTGAGGATTTGAGTTGTACCACCCAGATCCAACCGACCACTGCTAAGTCAAAATCATTGCCATACAAAGTCAAATGGAAGATCCAGAATCCACAACCTCCTCACACCTCTTGGTCAGCAAAAGAGAAACAATGCAGAGACATACCAATCAACTGTAAAAGATAACATATGGTCAATAGAAGGATCAACTCACGTATGGTCATCCATATATAAAACACCTAGCCCACCTTGGTACAGGTAACGACACTAGAAGAACAGGCTCACGCATGGCCATTCTTAAAACAAGGAGTGGATCACGCATGGCCATCCATATCACAAGGAGTGCAACTCATGCATGGCCGTCTCATACAACCTGTAATTGTGGATGCAAGGAGATACCTCGACTTGCAACCCCACATATTCAAAAATATTTTCTCTGAGTTATACTCATTTCACCAATCCATCAATTAAAGTTGACACTGGAAAGGATCTATGGCATAGGGCACCTACATGATTAGGGTTCCATTTTATTAGTTATCCGATTGGGTGACTTTTAGCATCAATCGAGTTACAATGTATACAGTCATAACAAACTCTATAAGAAATAAGGGTACACTAAAACTCCAGAAGTTATAAAACATACAAGGTGTGAACTTGCCACACAATCATCACATGGTACTCAAACCTCAGCCATTCACTAGGCCAACACCAATAGTGCACATCACGATGGGATATCAATATCTAATCACATCACTTGAGAGTTTGTCACCTCTCAATAGGCATTAAGCCATCACCAGGTCATAGGACCTATCACATTAAACCATGCATGTGCTTCATTACATTATGCCTCATCAAAGTGCATAAGAACCACATTGTATCATATAATCACCACCATAGCATACAAAAGCCATGGCATACATATCACCTGAAAGGTTAGGGGCTTATCAACAAGAGAGGAAAAGTATTAAAGCAAGACAATTATCTGAAGGGAGATAAAATAACTCATCATATAGCTCTTCGTTAGGGTTAGGGATCCATGTTCAGCCGTTTGGGGTTTTATAGATGCAGCAAATCACTAAACCTTAGATATGGCATCTCCCATATTCTTGGAACACTTTAGGTTTAAGAAAACAACTATCCACACAACCCTACATGTGGCTTATACATTACTCATGGATGTGTATTGGTTGAGTACTCAAGCATATGTCTCAACCAATACATTAACCATGTGTCACGACCACCCATCAACATGAGCCGCGACCATCACCATGATGTCGAGACCGTGACACACCAAGGAAGGCATGCCCCGACCTCAAACCACACCATGGGTCACAACTAAATAAAATATAGGTGAAACATCGCCACCGTGACAAGGGTAATGATCACTAACATCATAAGATCTTATAACTCTTTCGAAATAGAAGCAAGGTCCTAACTAAGTCATGGTAGGTATCTCAACCAAATGGAAAACGATCATATCGATCGATGCCACAAAAAGATCAAGGTGTAGTGACCACCAATGCTCAAGCTACAACCAAGATAAAGGACCATCGTCAAATCAAGAGTAACTAGGATCACAACACAGGTAAACCACAACTAAAACAGAAGAAAACAATAGGGAACACCACCATCCTCAAGAAGAAACATCTCCTAAAATCAGTTATTGAAACCCTAATACTTGCATCATGAAACCATCATGAAAAGGGGTATCAAATTAGAGAAAGAACCAAGACTTCATATAATGCCAAAAAAAACTCAATCATCATGCATGCAACTCAAAACCAAGATCAAGAGATAAGGGGGAAAAGATCATTGCACCATAATCGCTAAAAAATCAGGTACAAAACTAGGGTTTCAGATTCCATCCACACCGAGCATTATCTCAAGACCAACCAAGTTCTAGAGTCTAACATCATCAACTAGCATGTTAAGGAAACATTTTAGGGATATAAAATATTAGCATGCATGTAGAAAAAGTGCATTAATAGAGAAGGTTAAGAGTTATATAACCCGCCTAAAACAAGGTCACACCATGGGTTGCAAGCTCCAAATACACAATCCCAAGGAAGATAAAGCTCCACCAAAAGCTCCACCCTCAGCTACAAGAACCCCTCAAGAAAGAGAAGACACCTTGGTAAAATATTTCCCAAGGAAAGAGAGCAAGAAGCTCAAGGCCAAACCAAAGAAATAAGGGGGAAAAGAGAGAAGAAACTTCCTCTCACTTGGGTGTCACCTTGTCAAAACATGTCATATGACCCCTTGTGAGGAGGAGTTTACTCTCAAGAATGACCACCATGTCAAAACATGATCTAAGGCTGAGAAAGGGGAAGAAGATGGGGTATAAGATCCAAGGAAAACATCATAAAGGAAAGGTAAACACTTACCAAGATAGAAGATGATCAAGGGTCACCATAAGCACTACATGCAAGGTTGATCCTCCTTCAAGGCACCAAGAACAACACCTTCTTGATCCATCAATCTCTGAGATCGTCCAAGAAAGGAAGGACAAAAAGGATGGATGAAAAACATCACTTTCATGGAGAGAAGAGGGTTTATATAACAAAGGAGGAGAGAGGTACGCCAAGAGATGAGGTGTCAACAAGATAGGGCTCCAAAGGGACACTTGTCCACCCTGGAAACTAACATGCCACCACTTAAAACCCACATGCAAGAGATGGTGATACACTCTATGTTGGGTCTCGACCCACTTGGGTCACCCACATGGTCACGGTCATGACCCACCATGGAACACCATCCATGGTCGCAACAACACCACCAAAGACAACAAGGTTGCGACACAAGGTCGCCAACCTGTCCTAGGTTGAGACACTCTATTCAAGGGAATCTATCTCGAGCCAAGATCTACCAAGACCACCTCGGTCATGAAAACCATGTCTAGGGGAGGTGTCTCAACCGTGAAACCCACCCAACAAGCCCTAGGTCCCGACAACACACAAGGGACACAAGCCCTAGAAAACCCTAATCACCCAAGGTGATTCCACCACTTAGCCAAATCTCAAACAAGGAAGCCCAATGCACCAAAACTTTTTTCATGAAGTTAAGAGAGAGAAGGAACACTCTAAAGGTGACAAATTCCAATATAACCCCTCAACTTGGGTGAACTACAATTTGCACCAAAATAAGCACACAAAGTACAAACATAATCCAAACAAGCTCAAACTAGAAACATAATCTCTCCACAAGTTTTAAGGCCATATCAAGAATTAGAGAAAGGTTCTAAATACATAATCAAGACAAAGAAAATAGGGCTAACACAAAACACATGTCAGGGGTCTTACAAGCTATAAACCCCTAATAAGGATTTCGCCCCTAAAATTTTAAGCAAAAATAGATGGGTACTTCCTCCGCATCTCTTCATCAAGCTCCCATGTGGCTTCCTCAATGCCACAATGATGCCATAGAATCTTTACCAACACGATGTCCTTCTTCTTCGACTTCTTCACCCTCTTATCCAGGATCAACACGGGCCCTTCAACATAGGACATATCCTCATCAAGCTCTACTTCAACTGGTTACATGACTAACTTTGTACAAGGGTGGCACCTCTTCAACATGGACACATGGAACACTAGATGTAGCATGTGCAACTCAAGTGGTAGCTCCAACTTATAAACCACCTTCCCAACACATGCCACCACAAGGTAAGGTCACATATACCTAGGATCCAGCTTACCCTTCTTCCCAAACCTCAAAACACCCTTACAAGGAGAGACTTTAAGATACACCTTGTTGCCCACTTGGAACTCCAATGGTCTATGTCAGTTGTCTGCATACGAGTCATTTCTATGCAGTGTTGCTTTCAACTATTATTGAATCACTTTGATCTTCTCTGTCATTCGTTGCACAAGTTCAGGATGAAGAAGTTGGTATTCATCAGTCTCATACCAACTTAACGGAGATCTACAATGTCTTCATTACAATTCTTCATACAATTCCATGGCGATGCTTCACTTGTAACTATTATTATAAAGAAAACTCTATCAAACTGAGATGGATGCCCCAACTGCCCAAAAATAGCAAGACACAAACTCTCAATAGATCCTCCAATGTCCGTAAGGTCATCTCAGACTAACCATCTGTCTGTGGGTGAAAGGCAGTGCCAAACCTCAAATGCATACCCAAAGTTGTATGCAAGTGCTCCCAAAAGTGGCTAATAAACTGAGGACCTCTATCTGACACTATGGTAGCTGGGACACAATGAAAATGCACTATCTCATGCACATAGATCTAAGTGAGCTTCTTTGATGCATATGGTGTCTTCACAGGAAGTAAATGTGTTTGATTGGTCAACCTATCGATGATCACCCAAATGGAATCATGACCTTTGCCTATCTAAGGAAAACCAACCACAAAGTCCATAGTTGCATGGTCTAAATTCCACTGTGGTATAGGCAATGGTTGCAACGTCCCTACAGGCTTATGATTTTCTGCCTTTACTTGTTGGCACACTGCACACTTGGCCACAACTCAGCCACATCACATTTCAAGCCATGCCACCAATATAGATCTTTGAGGTTATGGTACATCTTGGTGCTACCTGGGTGTATAACATACATTGAAGAGTGAACCTCCTCCAAAACCATCTTTCTTAAGCTATCAACATCAGGAACCACAACCCTATTGTTGTAGCAAACTGTCCCATCATCTACCTCATAGAAACCATCACGCTTCTCTATGTCGAACTATGATCATATTTGTTGTATCACGGTATCAACCTGTTGCACCTCGCTAATATACTGCCTCAATGTGGGCTTCACTTGCAGCTTTTCCAACAACCTAGCTAGTAAGGAAACCTCTAGCTTCACATTCATATGACACAAGGAGACCAACATGTCTCTCTTATGGCATACCAAGGAACACAACTGTGCTTTCTCTATAGACGATGATGAAGAATATTTCCTACTTAAAGCATTTGCCATGACATTAGACTTTCCTCGATGGTATTCAATCATGCAATTATAGTCTTTGATTATCTCTAGCCAGCATCGATGTCATGTGTTCAGCTCCTATTACAAAAAGATGTACTTCAGGTTCTTGTGATATGTGAAGATCTGACACTTTTCTCTATAAAGGTAGTGTCTCTAGATCTTCAAAGCATGGACCACTGCAGCTAGCTCCAAATCATGGGTTGGGTAGTTCTCCTCATATTTCTTAAGTTGTCATGAAGCAAAATAAATCACATTCTTGTCCTACAACAGCACATAATCCAAAACATTCCTCGATGCATCACAAAAGACTATGTATCATTTCCCTTGCTCAGGCAGAACTAGCACGGGCACACTAGTCAGTTTCACCTTTAACAACTGGAAGGAACACTGACACTTGACATCCCAGATGAAAGGCACATCTTTCCTTGTCAACTTTGTTAGGGGTAACGCCATTGAACTGAAGTTCTTATTGAACCTCAGGTAGTATCATGCCAAACCTAAAAAACTACAAACTTCTGTTGGCATCTTTGGCCGCTTCCACTCTGTCATCGATTCCACTTTCTTGGGGTCCACAAGAATTCCCTCAATAGATATCACATGTCCTAGGAAGGAGACCTTCTTCATCCAAAACTCACACTTGCTGAACTTTGCATACGACTGATGTTGTCTCAACCTGGACAATGCTTGACGTAGATGTACTCGTGTTATTGGTTGTTCTGGAGTAGATCAAGATATCATCTATAAACACTACCACAAATTGGTCCACATAAGGTCTGAACACCATGCTCATCAGATCCATTGACGTTGTTGGTGCATTAGTTATTCCAAATGGTCATAACCACAAACTCATGATGACCATACCGAGTCCTAAATGCTAACTTATGCATGTCATCCGCCTTGATTCACAACTGATGATATCCCAATCTCAGATCTATCTTGGAGAACACTGCAGCTCCTCACAACTGGTCAAACATGGCATCAATCTATAGTAAGGGACACTTGTTCTTTATTGTCAACTTGTTCAATTGTTTGTAATCTATGCACAACCTCATAGATCTATCTTTCTTCTTCATAAAGTACTGGAGCACCCCATGGTGACGTACTGGGTATGATAAAACCCTTCTTAAGAAGCTCTTGTAATTGTTTCTTCAACTCTACCATCTCCGATGGCGCCATCTTGTACAGTGTCTAAGCTATCAACTGGGTATCTAGAACTAGATTAATCTCAAAATCAATTTCCTGAGGTGGGAGAACACTTGGAAACTCCTATGGAAACACGTCCTAGAACTCACAGACAACTGTTACTTCCTAAATACTAAGATTTCTCACCTTTGTATCATTCACATGTGCCAAAAATACCTCACAACCTTGCCTCATCAGCCTCTCTGCCACCATCTTTGACACCAGACACGTTGGGAGAATCCTCCTATCTACTTAGAAGATCCACTTCTCAACGCCATCCTGAAACATCACCACCTTAATACCATAGTCTAAGACCACACGATACTTCTCCAAGGTATCCATTCCAAGGATCACATCGAATCCATGCATGTCAAGCAGTATGAGATCCACTTGAATGCTATGTCAGGAAAAAGAAAGGACACACGAAGGAAACACCTCCCACAACTATGCGGAACCAACCAAAGGGGTTTCTAAATGAAGGATATTACATCTACATCTAACAGGCAAAGAGCTACTAGCAATCACTTCACGAGTGATAAAAGAGTGTGTCGTACCTGGATCAACCAAAACAAATATAAAGCAAGAGAAAGACAAATTAGAATGAAATAACATGTCACTTCTCGCGTGTTGACCACTCCTTCTGGCTGACTCGTGAAATAGAATATAGCATCACCTAATAACGTCCCCATCCCCTGCTAGAATGTCTGGAAGAACCATCCTATGATGTCTATCCATGTCCTCATCCTCCTCCACTTTTATATTGTTGTCTCTGTGAGCCCTACTGACTATGCCTCAGTTGTTGGGTCACCTCATCATCCTTCTTGGAACAAAACTGCTTGGTATGCCTGACCTGGCCACACTTGTAGCATGTTTTGTTCTAATACGATGGCCTTGATGGCCTTGTCACTAATACTGACACTGCACTGGTGGCTCCTACCAGCGGAAAACTACAGCCTCTGCATTTGTTGGGTGACCACTGAGTCTATGCACTAGATCTCTATTGAGATGGCGGTGCAAAAAACCTAGGCTTATTAAAGCCTTTTGACTACTACCCCTGGTACTGTGCAGGCCTCTTCTTGGCACTCTTCTCCTGCTTCTCAACCACTAACCATTCAATCCTCCTGATAGACTCTACAAACGTTGCAAACTTCTCACAATTCTCAAGCACTGCCACATCTGTCGTCATATCACCATTCAGACCCTTTTCAAAGTGTTTGATCCTCTCCTAATATATCGTTGCCATGTGAGGATAGAACCTTGACAACTCCACAAACCTCACCTCAGATTCGTTGATCATCATGGATCCTTGCCTAATCTTCTTGAACTGAGAGATCTTCTCATCAAGATAGGTACGCAGGAAGAACCTACTGAAAAACTTCTACCTAAACTCCTCCCAACTGATCTCAATCACCTGGTCGTTTCTCATCCTCAATGGCCCACCCATGGCCAGCACTTTCCTTCATATGGTACACTGCATGCTTCACCTTATCGGCCTTGGGGATGTTAAGGATCTTGAAAGCCTTCTCCAACTCTATCAACCAAAGATCTGCATCCCATATATCTTTTGTACTAGCATATTCCATAGCTCCAACACATCTCAACCTCTCAAAGTTCTTCCTAGTGCCCGAGGATTCCACATTGGGGACTACCACTCTCATTTGAGGAATGGGCATTATGTCTGCCATATGTGTAATTGTGGCCATAAACTGCCCAAACATAGATCGAGAGGCAAGGTTTTCTACCACGGACGAGTCAAACTGGGGCACTTCAGGCATCCTTCCATCAATGACCTACCTTAATGTACCTCAACCTAGTACAACAATGCCACTCTCAGCAATGTCTTCTTCATGTTCTCCAGTCATCTTTTCAATCCTTCTTCTTATTCTTCATAAGAAGAAGTGACCATAAGATAAATTGGAGGACACTAGAATAGACACAACCCTAGTCCAATACCCCTATAGACTCAGCAAACCTATAGCTCAGATACCAACCTTAATTGTGACACCCAACATCACAACAAACGAGATAACTCAAAACCAAAATGCAGAACTAAAACCAAACATTTAGATTACCATAAAACACAAACTTTTAAAACCGATTTTCATCAAACCATAATATTATATATATATATATATATAATATTTATATTTGTACAGGGATGACACATAGGACTCTACTTCTATACGCAAGTAGCATATCCAACTTTTCGACATCTACTAGTTCTCTTGCTGCTCAGCACCAACAACACAATCTCTACTCCCATGTGATTGATCACCTAAAAGATGTGGAAACCCACGGGATGAGACCAAACGTCCCAACAAGAGATATAACTCTCCACCAACATTTATTAAAGCACAAAAGTAAAGCGGGTAAAACAACATACTAAGTAGATTCAGCTAAATGATATGTACTCTACAGATGAAACAGATTCAACATGACTAGGTAGCTACCACTGAGCAGTGGATCAAGTTATATTTTAAAAAGGAATTTGAAGAACATGTATAGCAGTTGACTTCTCTTAATATCATATAATTTAAGAAATCAGTAAAAAGATAAGGAAAGGGCTCAACCAATGTGAGACGTATGTCACCTTAAGCACATATACTACGCGGTTGTGTTACATCTTTTATTATTACCCTGAGGATTGAGTCATGCCACCCAAATCCAACCAACCATTACTAAGTCAAAATCGGTGCCATAAAAGGTCAAACAGAAGAGCAAAAATCCATGACCTCCCCACACATCTTGGTCAGTACACAGGAAACACCACAGATACATACCAGTCAACTACAAAAGATGACATATAGCCAACAGAAGGATCAACTTAGGCATGGTTGTCCATATATAAAACACCTAGCTCACCTTGGTACAGGTAACGACGGTAGAAGAACATGCTCATGCATGACTATTCTAAGAAGAAGGATTCACTCATGCATGGCCATCCATATCACAAGGATATCAGCTCATGCATGGTGGGTTCATACAACCTATAATTGTGGATGCAAGGAGATAGCTCAAGTTTCATTCATGTATATTCAAAAATATGTGCTCTGAGTTATACTCGTTTCACCAATCTAGCAATTAAAGTTGACACTAGAAAGGATCTATGGCATAGGGAACCTACATGATTAGGGTTACACTTGATTAGTTAGCTAATTGGGTGACTTCTAGAATCAATCAAGTTACAATGTGTTCAACTACAACAAATCTACAAGCAATAAGGGTACATTGAAACTCTAGAAGATATAAAATGTACAAGGAGTGAACTTGTCACACAATCATCACATGGTACTCAAACTTCTAACATTCACTAGGCCAACACCAATAGTGGAACATCGTGGTGGGATATCAATCTGTAATCACATCACTTAATAGTGTCACCTCTCAATAGGAATTAAGCCATCACCAGGTCATAAGACCTATCACTTTAAACCCTACATGTTCTTGATTACATTTCCCTCATCAGCGTGCATAAGCACCACACTATATCATATAATCACCAGCATAGTATACACAAGCCATGGCATACATATCACCTAAAAGGTTAGGGGATTATAAATAAGAGTGGAAAATAATTAAATCAAGATAAGTATCTCAAGGGAGAGAAAACAACTCATCACATAGCTCATCATTAGGGTTAGGGCTCCATGTTCATCCATTTGGGTTTTTATAGATGCATCAAATGACTAAACCCTAGATATGACATGTCACATATTCTTAGAACACTTTAGGGTTAAGAAAACAACTATCCACACATAACTCTATGTGGCTTATACATTACTAGTGGATGTGTATTGGTTGAGTACTCAAGCATATGTCTCAGCCAATACATCAACCATGTGTCGCGACCACCCACCAACATGGGTCGCAACCATCACCATGATGTCACAATCGCGACACACCAAAGAGGGCATGTCTCGACCTCAAAGCACACCATGGGTCGCAACCAAACAAAAGATATGTGAAACATTGCGATCGCGACAAGGGTATTGGTAATTAACATCATAATATCTTATAACTCTTTCAAAATAGAAGCAAGGTCCTAACTAAGTCAGGGCAAGTATCTCGACCCAACGGGAAACCATGATCTCGATCAATACCATAGAAAGATCAGGGTATAATGACCACCAATGGTCAAGATACTACCAATATAATGGACCATCATCAAATCAATGGTAACCAAGATCACAACACATGTAAACCATGGCTAAATAGAAGAGAACAGTAGGGAACAACACCATCCTCAAGAAGGAAAAAGTCTCCCAACACTGATCATCAAAACCCTAACACTTGCATCATGAAACCACCATGAAAAGGGGTCTCAAATGAATTAAAGAACCAATACTTCATAGAATGCCAAAACACTCGATCATCATGCTTGCAACCCAAAACAAGGATCAAGAGATAGGGGGAAGACATCATTGCACCATAATCACAAAATCAAATTGGGTACAAAACTAGGGTTTCAAATTCCATCCACACCAATCATGATCTCAACACCAACCAAGTTCTAGAGTCTAACATCACCTACTATCACTTTAAGGAAACATTTTAGGGATAGAAAATAGTAGCATGCATGTAGAAAAAGTGCATTAATAGAGAAGGTTAAGAGTTATATAACCCACCTGAAAGGAGGTCACACCAAGGGTAGCAAGCTCCAAACACACGATCCCAAGGATGGTGAAGCTCCACCAAAAGCTCCACCCTCAGATACAAGAACAACTCAAGAAAGAGAAGAGGCCATGGTCAAAGATTGTCCAAGGAAAGAGAGCAAGAAGCTAAAGGCCGAACTAAAAGAAAGAAGGGGGAAAAGAGAGAAGAAACTTCCTATCGCTTGGGTGTCACCTTGTCAAAACATGGCCTATGATCCCTTGTGAGGAGTTTACTCTCAAGAAAGACCACCATGTCAAAACATGGTCTAATGCCAAGAAAAGGGAAGAAAATGGGGTAGAAATCAAAGTAAGACACCATAAAGGAAAGGTAAACACTAACCAAGGTAGAGATGATCAAGGGTCACCACAAGCACCACATGCAAGGTTGATCCTCCCTCAAGGCACCAAGAACAATACCTCCTTGCCCCCACCAAGCTCTGAGATCATCAAAGCAAGGAAAGAGAAAGAATATGGCCGAAAAAGATCACTTTTATGGAGAGAAGAGGGTTTCCATAGCAAAGGAGGATAGAGGTAGGGCAAGATGAGATGTCAACAAGATAGGTCTCCAAATAGACACTTGTCCACCCAGGAAATTAACATGTAACCACTTAAAATACACATGCAAGAGATGGTGATACACCCTATGTTGGGTCTCGACCCACTTGTATTACCCACATGGCCACGGTCGGGACCCACTATGGAACACCTTCCATGGTCGCGACAACACCACCAAACACAACAAGGGCGCGACACAAGGTCACCAATCCCTCCTAGGTCGAGACACTCTATTAAAGGGAAACTATCTTGACCCAATATCTACAAAGACCACCCCAGTTGTGACAACCACATCTAGGGGAGGTGTCTCGACCACAACACCCACTCAACAAGCCCTAGGTTGCGACAACACACAAGGGACACAAGCCCTAGAAAACCCTAATCACCCAAGGTGATTCCACCACTCAACCAAAGCTCAAACAAGGACCCCAAAGCACCAAAACATCTCTCATGAAGCCAATAGAGATAATGAACACTCGAAAGGTGACAAATTCCTAGATAACCCCTCAACCTGGGTATATTGCAATTTGCACCCAAACAAGCACACAAAGCACAAACGTCATCCAAATAAGCTCAAACTAGAAACTTAACCTCTCCACAAGCTCTAATGCCATCCCAAAGATTAGAGTAAGGTTCTAAACACATCATCAAGCCAAATAAAATAGGGTTAACCCAAAACATAGGTCAGAGGTCTTACAATGATATTAGTGTATTGACTTGGAATCTAGATAGCTACTATTATTATCTTTATCTCTCTTTATTTTTCATGGTAATGAAACTACTACATTGTATAAAATACAAATGCATAGGAACAATATACCTCCACCATTGGTATTGAACACAAAGTCAATATGCTTAAGTTTTATCTCTTACAATTTTTTTTTGAGATTCAAATGTATACACGAACATACAAGATTCTTTATCAAAAACTAGAAAGAGAAATGAAGGCGAACACTTATATAGATTCTCACATTATTTGCATTTTTTGATGGCCTAGAATAGATAGGGATCAACACTATATGTGTTAGTTAGTATGTCGATAGAGCCAATCATATGAAGATTGTAATGGGGCATCATATACTTGATCTGATAATTATAAAGGTAATTTTGTCTATTATGTTTGTCTCAATCATGGATGTTGACAAAACATGATAGATGTCTAAATAATGATGTTCTTTGATAGCATATGTCTTTAGGTTGAGGGGTTGAACAATGAGATCATATGTATGATAAGAGTACATGCATTTTTGTTATGTCCCTATTCGGATATTACTGTGGAAGAAAAATAGACAATAGTAATACATAAGACTAGAGTGTGTGTTGGTTGATGACAGAATCTCATTAGTCATAATATGTGATATCAAACCAAGCACATAAGTACTTGTTAGAGAACAGTGTACCAAATAGACCCATCTTAAGAGTGATGCATAGAAGCCATTGAATGGTAGTCAATGTAAGGACCATGACCTCTGTTTTGGGCTTATCCTATTTTCTTTACCTAACCCTTGTGCTTAGTTGCTTGCTAATCACCTCTAGTGGTGATTAGGGTTTGTTTGTGCTTTGTTGAGTTTTGGGGGTGCTACTTGCAAATAACCCAAGTCTAGGGTTGATGAGCAAGTTTGTCACCTTGAGAGGTGTTTCTCTCTCTCCTTGCTTCCTCTGGAGTTGAGAGGAAGAGTTGGGCTCGTTGCTTGAGTTGCCTTGGGCTTGGTTGAACCTTGTTGGGCCTTGTTTTTCCTTGTTTGGGCCTTGCCTCGCCTTGTTGGACCTTGTATCGGGCAAGGGTGTTTGGGATATTTGTGTCGGCTATGGTTGTGTCGGCCATGAGGCTGTGTCAGGTAAGAGAGTGTATTTCCCATCTGGTGTATCGGCCTTTGACCATCCTTGACCTTTGGCATCGTTTGTGTCACCCCCTTGTGGACACTTGGTGCTTGATGCTCGCATGTGGAAAATGCCTTGTACATGTGAATGTGGTGAGATGAGAAGGTGGCATTGCCCATGGACAAGTGTCCCTAGGTGGTTGACACCTTGCCTTGTTTTCTCCTTCACCCTCTTCTATATATGCCTCTCCTTTCTCTTGCTTAGGATCCCTTTAGTCGGTGTTGCTTCCTTTCCTTCCTTGGTGGGCAACATATCTCCTTTGCAAGTTGGTGGCCGATCCTCCTCCTTCTCCTTGGAGTCTTCTTCTTCCTCTAGTGGTGGTCGAGCCCTAGAGTGCCTTATCCTTCTTGTGGTGAGCATCTCCCCTCTTTCCTTAGCACCTTCTTCTTCTTCTCGTTCTTGCTTTCTCTTTGGCCATGGTGGTTACAAGTTTTGTTTCTCTTCTTGAGGTGGTCGAAGGTGGTGCTTAAGCTTGGGATCTTAGAGTTTGCTAAAGGCGGGTTACATAACTCCTAACCCTAGCTATACTACTTCCTTTTCTTGTTGCATGTTATGTTTCACCTTGATCGGCCATGTATCTTGTGGATATATGTTCATGTTATAGGTGTGTTCTTGACCTTGGTGGCCGAACCATATGTATAGAGTTTCTTGGGCAAAACTCCTTTCTCTCCATTTGGTCTTGAGAAGGGAGTTCGGCTCTAGTGGTATAGGCAACACTCCTCTCACTTGGTTGTTGAGAGGTGAGTCTATACTCTAGTTTCTTGGGCAACACTCTTCTCTCACCATGGATTCGAGAGGTGATCCTTGGTTGGATGTTGACCTAATAGAGTTTGGGAGCTTTGCCGATATGGAAATGATCTATGATGTTGCCTGAGATATGTGATGGAGGTTGTGCAAAACCCCTCTCTTGATTGTTGAGAGGTGAGCCAACTCTCTTGATCTGTTAGGGTTTTGATGATGATGATCTTGAGGTTAGTGATGACCAAGCTGAGATGAACCTTTGTGCCTTGCACGATACACCTTTATGGTGATGTTTCCCGACACCCCTTACCTTGGGTTTAGCTTTGGTCGTTATGGTCATGTTAAGTTTGGTTGGCTTTGTGCCTGATATGACAATCTTGATCTTGTTGGTGACCTTAGGCTATATGCCTCGACCGAGATGACCCTTTCTCCTAGTGGGTGTTATCCCCTTGGTCGATATGGTGCTTAGTTGTTATCTCTATAGGTGCCTTTGTTTTGTGCCTTGGGCGACACAGGTTGGTAGGGTTGCTACCCGATACAGTGTTGAGTGGTGAAACCCTAGTGCTTGCCTTAATGGTGGTCGATGTGGTGTGCTTGATCTTGCTAGACGATAAGCTTCCTTGTGGTGCCCTTATGTTGTTTGGTGATGTGTACATGGTGGGCATTGTAGCGTTGGATTGGGCGCCATGATCCTGGCCGTGGCAGTGGTGAGATGGTTGCCTGATACAACCCTAACCCTAGCTAATTGATAGGGCCTTAGCCAACACAACTAGCTGCACGATACACCTCCTGACCCTAGTTGCACGATGCATTCATGTTACCTTGGTTGCACGACATCCCGTATGCCTTGTTGGCCGATACACTCTTGTGTTTGAGTTGGTCGACAGATGTGGCTAAGTGCCTTGGCTGACAGTCCTTTAGTGAGGGTTGTTACCCTGCCCGATACCACCTATGGTAAGGGGTGCGCTACCCGCCACACTTTTAACGAGGGTAGCTATTACCTTTAGTGAGGGTTATGCTTAACTTGGAAACCTTATCTAGTGATATGTTGTCTTGTAATCACACCTATGTTGTTGATATTATATGGATGATGGGTTGTGAACCAGTTCTTTACTAGATCAGATAATAAAATAATTGTTTATGTTTATATGATAAATGGCATAAGTGGATGTTTATGATTTGATAACCATAATGTAATTGATACAGCTGTATACCTCATATGATTATAATCATGACATGCACATCTACAACCCTAATAACATGATAATCAGTAAGATCTATGTCTAGTAATTTTGAGTTATCTCTCTTGATGTGCATACTAACTATGCATGTGTATCCGGTGAATTCATAGCCAGGTAAGAGCTATGAGGTATATGTGTTTGAATAACGATGAATGATGTTAATTCTTGTTGATGGGATAACATGCATCACTAGTATGATGAGATAAATCTGAGGACCTGATGAGGGCTGAGTGCCCAGTGAGGTGTTATCCTCTTGATGATGAGATGAGGGATTGTTATCCCAGGTGATGATGTAAGATGATGATGCCTTGAGAGGCAGTGGCTTCTTGTGATGAGGGATTGAGATCCCAGGATAATGTGATGGTGACAGTAATAATGTAATTTAATTCTATATATGTTTTACAACTTGGTTGCCTCAACAATCCACTTAAAATGTACTAATTAATTACAGTGGAACATATCTTGTAGTTTTCCCTGGCCATAGATCCATCATCGTCAGTAGTTGGTGATGGTGAAATAGGTTCTCCTGTGGGTTAACCTAGAAGCGCATATTATTGAATATGTGTGGTTTCTCCTAGTCGAAAATGAGGAGGATTAGAGTTTAACTTCGGTTGTAGACTCCAGAGCAAGGTTTCAAGCATGTGGCTCAATATGAAAGAGCATGGTGAATAGGCCCATGGTGCAGGATGTGTGATAAGAGAGCATGAATGTGTTCATGGGTCAGAGCACATTGAGCATGCTTGTGGCCCAGTTTTACTAGCGTTGATACTTGTACCGAGGCAGGCTAGGCTAAGGGTAGCCTGACGCTGTGGTTGAGGCCACTTAAGCATGAGACTGTGGTCCTTCTTGTTTTGCACTCATGCACTGACCACGAGGTGGTGAGCTCATGGAGTCCGGCTCTTCCATTGACCTTTTATGGCACTGACTTGGGTTTTGCAACTGAAGGTTGGATTTGATCAGTACGGCTCACTTCCTCAGGGCATAATAATACGTAATCCAACTGAGTAGTATTTATTTCTTAAGGCAAAACACGGAACATTGGTTGAGGCCTTGCTGGTGTAGTTTATCTTGTTATACCTTGTAGTTACTTGTACGTTCTTGATCTTTTGTGATAAGATCTTATA
Source organism: Alisma plantago-aquatica (assembly GCA_963693085.1). NCBI lineage: Eukaryota > Viridiplantae > Streptophyta > Magnoliopsida > Alismatales > Alismataceae > Alisma > Alisma plantago-aquatica. Next base: position 652,334,257 of record OY856410.1, read on the forward strand.
AATCTTATCTTGTCAATCATGTTCCATAAAGAAAATTAGGTTATATACCTCCCGGATATCTTGGTAAGTGGGATAATACAATAAGTTCTGCTCAGTATGATGCTCATATAATCTGCTTATATTTGTTACCTGCTTTACCTGCTTTAGTTTCTTTCTAGAGTTTTATAGTTTCGGCGGGAGTTATGTTTCTTGATGGGACTAGGTGTCTCAGCCCAGTGGTTTACAACCTTTTTAGGTGATCACGCTAGACGTGGTGGTGGTCGCAAGGTTGCGGTCGAGCAGTAAGAGGTAGAGCAGTAGAAGGCAAGAGATGGACATGTTGTTGTCTTGTTGGATTTGTAGTAGAGTCCTAGAGTCATCCCTGTACTCTCAGGTCCTCATAGGCGTTTCGATGATGTTTCATGATGTATAGATGGTGTATTTCGTTATATCCTACTGCTGGCCTGATGTGGCCCGTTATGTGTGTATAAACAGGTGATGAACTCATGTGCTGGTAGGACAGCTGGTTTCCCTAACCTGTGGACATATGCCAGGCCTATAATAGTTGTATAACATGTTTTCCTTTCTGGATTTGGATGCAAAAGTTCTCTTATGTATGCTTTCCAAAATTAGTTTTAATTAACTCGTGTTTTCAGTAATATGTGGTTTATGGTAGTTCCACATGTTTTCACGTGTCACCTTGTTGTCTGTGTGATAGAGGGATGTGTCATCACAGTCAAAATCATCTCACAAAGCGACAGTGGTGATTGTGGTTCTCAGACATGAAGTCACTACACTCATCACATGTTGTTTGATGTATTTTGTCATCATCCAACATGATCTTGAACAAGGATTACCATAAAGGTGATGCTCAGATATGTTTTGACACATGGGTATGAGTGTGAGTGATGTATATGGGTTTTTCCCTCCTACTAAAGTTGATATCTTGGCAACTTGATAAGTAAATCTGAGAAATGTATGGTCGTACTCATGTGAATAAATATATGATATGTGAGCTCACATGGATCTCAAACAGACTACTCTAGTTCAAGGAACATGGAGTAGAAGAGGATGACAAATTCATGAGTTAAGTTCAAACTGGATATCAGAGACAAAGGAACTATATGATCATTATAACACTAATCATGGATTGTAGGTTGAAGTTGTTCTCCAACTTTCCAATTACTTGGATAGTAAATATGTGTTTCTAGACACCGCTCATTGCTTGTGATGTCATAAATTAGTTATGGACATTTGTTGCTAATGTAACTTGGTACCTATAGGGTCACACACATAGGATGCACCTAGAATAGGAGTTTATTCATGAATGATGTTTAACTTTATTACTAAAGTTTTTAGGTATTCAATTCAAACAACAATTGATGAGAATTGGTTGACTAGATTGTGAACCGATCAGTTCTAGTGTTGAACTGATCGATTCATGTGTCTGGTCAATTTAAACTACATTAGTTGAACATTGCCTGAATTGGGGCATGAGTCGACTAGTTCAGTTGGAGAATCGATAGGCTCAAGGTCTAAAATTACCAGTTCAACTTGTGAATCGCTAGGTTCAATGATCAATATGATTGGATCAAGGATCGATGCTGACGTCATGTTGTGCTTTAATCGAATATTGAAAATCAATGTGATGAGAATAGGAAATCAAGTGAACCAACTGGTTCAAGTGTTGAACTGGTCATTTTAGAACACATCTGTAGTGAACTAACTAGTTCAATAGTGAATCGATCGATTCAATGTTCACAACCTCCAGAAAATTCATGAAATTTCGTATCTTCAAGTCTCAAATGATCTAAAAACCCTGACCATGGCCATCCTATAAATGGGGGGCATTTAAGGCTTTTAGAAGACACAACAATAATCTATAACAACTATTTTCCTCTCCAGTTGTGGTAACTAGAGATCCCAATGAAGTCCTACCCATAAAAAGGGAGGGACAATAAGGGAGAGATAACACTGGAGAGAGAATCAACCCCAGCATGTTGATATTCAAAGGGATAGTTCCTTCATGTTGGCTCTTGTAGCGCAAAGTGGAGTTCTCGGTGGTCCGCATGGACTACGTGGAGGCATGGATGTCGTTGCCACCCGCTAGGGGGACAACAAACCACCACCGTCAGTGGTGTTGTACCAGGAGGACGTTGTTACCGGTCATCAAGTGTTGCTTGTGAAAGAAGCATGTTGCTACAAGGATAGTTGTTGGCCTTGCTCCAGGACTAGGTATATGCCTTGCAACCTTCCTTGCCAATATATAGTTGTTGACGCAATCTATTGGTCAAGGGGAATATGGTAAGAAAATATGTATTTCCGCTACCATCTCAATCACAATATTTCCCTACATTGGTATTAGAGACATGTAAATTTATTATTTTTTAGGATTTCATTGATATGATTGGAATTTTGTTTTATCATTTATTTTATTTCACATGATATGAATATTTAAAATTATTGATGTGCAACTCTGATTAAATATCACATACGATCTCAACTAATATATATAGGTATGATATGATATATATGCAATTTATATGCATCGCCCTAAAAGATTTTTTAGATGGTGGATGTAAGCATGGTTATGGCCTATAACCCCTTCACCTTTATGCTTGGTTGGATGGTTGTTATTACTATTTTATATCTCAATTTGCATAATAAGCCTCTCACTTCTTTTCTGTATGTAAAAATTAATGCTTTCCTTCCTATGCTCCCCTCGAGTGTAACTTGAGGTTTCCCTATTACAATGTAATAAGTGAAATAGGAATAGGGTAGTTTTTATTTCCTATTATGGAAAAAAAATATGTTCTACACTAGACAAACTAATCGAATCGTAAGTTGAACCGAACAAAATGTCAGACGATAGGGGCATGCTACCGATTGGCTGGTGGCCCAACCAATCGAATGGAGGAGTCCAGACATTACTTGAACTGGAGACTAGTCGACTGATCCAAGAGACCAACCGACTAACCAGGAGGCCAGTCGCTCAGTTCAAGAGTCGAATTGATTGATCTAGACTCGCTCTAGCATAGATCTTCTTCAACAACATGTTGCTAAATGTAAGGATCTTAGGTGATAGTAATTTCTTATAGCTCTAAAGAATTACATTAGTATGGCCCTAAACATTTCTCATATTTTATAATTTCATGTTTCATTTGTCGATTTAGTATGTATATGATACATATTAGTTTCTGATGATTGGATGTGTATATTTATTTATATAAATATAAATATAAATCCCTAAATCCAATATTAAGTCCTAGATGTTTTCTATAAGTGGCACACATGAAAATCTTGATTGACTAAGTGTGGGCATGCCAAGCATGGTATGCCATCTATTTTGTGAAAGTGTGATGGTAGTTATGTGGGTCTACCAAGAAGGGTGTATTACTATCATGTTGGATTTTGGAGCTTAACTAGGTTACCTTAATGATATTAAGTGCCTAAGAGCAAACATAAGAATGTAACAAAGAGTTGTGCACACCATCTAGAAAGAACTGCATGAGATGCAATTGGCAAATGTTGCCTACCTTAATAATTGGTTATGGACGTCAACATTGGTTGGATAATAATTTGATTACTTTGGATCTTGGCTCACTACAAGGTGGTATATTGCAATATTATGAATTGGTAGTGAGGGTTGTCAAGTTAATGAAATACTAGGAACAATGATTAATGAAAAGTCTTATTGATATCATCAAACTTATCAAATCAAATCAAAAGCATTTTGAAAAAAGTTACAAATTTTATTTTTCAAAATCTAATGCAAAACACAAACATATTTTCTTTGTGATCGGTCCTTTTGAAGTATAAGTTGAAAGGGAACAACTTCTATGACTAGATCTGAACTTTGAGAATCGGTCTCACTCAAGAGGGCAAGTTCTATGTCTTGAAGACACCAAAGCCAGATGAACCTGTTCGTAACGCGTCTAACGCTAATAGGGATGCTTATTTGAAGCACTCAAAAGATGGTTTGGATGTCAAGTGTCTAATATTTAGCTCATTGAGTTGAGTTGTAGAGATGTTGTTGTTGAGAAATATGGCATCATATGAAAAGTAGAAACAAAAAATTATCTATCATATTCCCCATTAATATACGATCGCATCATCAACTGTGCAATGGAAGGATGTTTTACGAGATCATACATGATCTTGGAGAAAGTCTGACGGGAATCCTCTCATTGCAGTATGTGTCTTTATTCAAGTCACACTCAGACGGCATCAGTAGTAGCTCATGGTTGATCACCATGAATAGCAACTTGACATTGTCCTCCTAGCGGGAAAAGCTCCTTGCCTCTATGGTAATCCACACAGACAACCAAGAACTCCTATCATTCTGGTAGAATAGAAAACAAGGAGTTGTCCCTCTCTATTCATATACTAGCATGAACTTGCACTCTCACAATTTTTTCTCCCGTGCTATCCCTCCTTTTATCGGGTAGGACTTGGTTAGGTTCTCTCAGTTACCACAACGAGAGAAGACAAACAATTTTTAGAGGCAATTGAGTTGTATTTGAGAAGTCCCCAGTACCCCTCTGTTTATAGGAGAGTTTTTCTCAGGGTTCCCAGTCTGAGTGGGAGAGGAAGGGACCAAAATTTCATGAATTTTCACAACCTGTGAGCCGTGAAATGATCAATTCACAGGTGAACTGGGTTAGCATGTGAGTCAAATGATTCACCCAGTGAACCGGTCATTTCATCATGCTTTTCAATCACAATTGCATTGGAAAGTATAAATAGATTTAATGCTCAACATGACGTCAACACAAATCTTTGAATTAATTGAATTGATCCACCAACCAGTCGTTTCACAATTTGAGATGATTGATTCATGTACTTGAGCCGATCAGTTTGCTTTCTGAACCAATCAATTCATGGTCCATAATTGCCAAAGTCAGTTAAGTTGACCTGACACATTGAAATGACTGATTCAACACTTGAACCGGTCAGTTCACTATCCAGTCATCAATTATTCAACCAATGTTGTTTAAGTTGAATACCTAAACCTTTAGTAATCAAGTTTAAAACATATATTCAAGAATGGACTTCTATTCCAAGTATATGTTATGTGTGTGACCCTATAGGTTCCAAGTTATGTTGGCAGTGAATGTTTTAACCATCTTATGACATCACAAGCAAAGAGCATTGTATTGCAACACATCACTGCTACCCAACAAAATGGAAAGTTGGACAAAAACTTGAGCCTTCAATTTGTGGTTAGTGTTATAGTGATTGTATAATTCCTTTTCTAATGATATCTAGATCGAACTCAAGGCATAGAATCATTATCCACTAATATTCGATCCATGTTCCTTGAACTAGAGCAGACTGTCTGAGATATATGTGACCTCAATATCATATATTGATTCACATGTGCATGTGCATGCCTTTCTATGTCTAGATTATCATTCAAGTGGCCTAGATATCAAACTTCATTAGGAGGGACAAATCCTATCTACATCACTCATAGCCATCTGCATGTGTTACAATGCATCTGATCATCATCTTTATGGCAACCCTTATTCAAGGTCATGGTGGATGATGTCAAAGTTCATTAAACGTCATGTGATGAGTGTAATGATTTCAGGTCTAAGAACCACAATCACCACCTTCACTATGAGAAATGATTATGACCACCAATAATGATTTCCATGTGAAACTCTCATGGTTGGTATGTCTGATACAATGTTCTCCAACAAGTATCTATGTGTTTGGTTTGATATTACATATATCATGATTGATGAGATTTTTTCATCAACCAACACACACTCTGGTCTATGTGTCATTGTTGTCTATCAAATACACCATCTAGGTCTCAAAACAGAATTGAAACCAAAGGAAGAACCAAGGTCACCATGAAGGAAAACTCAAGCAACTGATCACCAAACCCTAAGGCATAATTCAAGAGATCACCAAGGAAAAACCTTTTTCAAGGAAGGGAAAAGCATGCTCAACGTAACCAAGACTGAACCCAACGTATATCCAACTTCTAGGTATATGAACACCATGTATGGGAGCAATATCAAGAACAAAATGTAGAAAAGAACCTCCACCACTCATCATCTACTCAATTAGGTATTCATAGATTCGGGTTTCAGATTTCTTCCAAACCAAGCAAGGTATCTCCACCAAACAAGTTTTAGAGATTACCACTAAGTACAAGCATGATCAGGAAGCAATCTAGAGAGAGAACACAGTAATAAAAATCATAAAGAAGTGTAATAATAGATTAGTTTTAGTGTTATATAATCCGCCTTAAGATGATCACCACCTATATCTTGAAACTCTAAGATCAAGAGCTCCAAGCACACGATCTAAGGGTTGAAGAAGCTTCACCAAAAGCTCTACACTTGGCCACAAGAGCACCTCAAGAAGAAGAAGACTCCAAGGTCAAAGCTAGCCCAAGGAAAGAAGTAAAGAAGCTCTTGGCCGAACCAAAGGAGAAAGGGAAAAGAAGAGGAGAAATCCTCTTCACACTTGGGTCTACCTTGTCAAAACATGGTCTATGACCCTTGTGATGAGGAGTTTCTCTCCCAAAAATACCACCATGGAAGAACCATGGTCTAGGGCCAAGAAAAGAGAGGAAGATAAAGGTAGGATATCAAAAGAAACATCAACTTAGAATACATTCACTTACCAAGGATGTAAGATGGGCTCGAATCACCACCACCACCACATGTAAGAGAAGATAGATGCCCCAAGCTCCAAGGATGAACCTTCTTGATCCACCAAGATCCAAGAACAATCAAAGAAGGAGGAAGAAGATATATGGCCAAAAAGGGTTGTGAGAAAGAAGAGATAAGGAGTTATATATATAGAATATGAGAGAGATACCAAGGGGTGAGGTGTCAACATATTAAGAGACCCAAGGGACACCTGTCCTCGCAAAAGACCAACATGCACACACATGCAACCACTTATACATGACATGCAAGATATGGTGATACATTCTAGGTAGTGTCTTGACCAACATGGACCCCCACATGGTCACGGTCATGACCCTCCTAGGTTGCACCATCCATGGTCGCGACACCACCTACCACCATCTCCTCTTAGTCGAGACAAAGAACCTCCACAAACCCTAGGTCGAGACAATCTAAGATAGGTCAACCATATCAACCCAAGACCACCATAGACTACCTAGGTCATGACCCAAACACCTGTAGGAAGTGTCTTGACCGTGACACCCTCCAAAACCTACCTTGTTCGTGACCCAAGTTTGAGACAACACAACCAACACACATGGTCAAGGCACTCAACACTCATCTCAACCCTAATTACCACCTAGGGTGATGCTCTTCAACCAAAGACCAAACATGGCACCCTCCTCTTTCTATTTCCTGTAGATTATTTCAAGAAAGACAGAGAACACTCTAGAGGTGGAAAATTGCACATCAACCCCTTACATTGGGTAAATTGCAATTTGCACCAAAACTAGCACAGAAAGCACAAACTTCATCCAAAATAGCTAAAACTTGAAACTTAAGCTCTCCACAAGCCCTAATTACATCTCAGAAGATTACAGAAAGGTTCTAAGCACATTATTAATCCAAATAAAACAAGGTTACCTCAAAACTCAAGTCAAGGTCCTTATAACATTCATTTGAATATGACTAATATCATCTTGTCAAGTCCATCACATATAAGATTATGGGAAGAGTACATTATATTACATACATGATAGATCCAACTACAATTGCATATGATATAATGGTCATGTATTTTCCATTCTTCATAAGAATTGGAACATAAGGTTCTTAAGAGACTAATCCCATGTACCATGGATAGATTCTCTCTCATTGAATCCTTCATATTGAACCATTTTCAGCATCTTGCCATTATATGTGCTCATACTTAGGTTAATAAATGTTTGAAACCTATCTTTAAAGATCTCAATTCCTATCACATAGGATGTTTCACCTAAATCCATCATGTTGAAGGTGTTTTCCAAGCCAGGTTTCAATACGTATAGTATTAGAATGTTATTCACCATCAATATGTGGAATAAACAAATATATGCTCTTTTTATAGTGATAGATTTCATATTTTATCTTGACTAAAGTCAAACTCTTTGACTATCTTGTCAAATTAAAGATTCTATCTCTGAGATTCTTGTCTCAACCTCTAGATTGAACATTGTAGTTTATAGACACTATTTGCATTAATGAAGTTTGTAAAACTTTTAGGTTGAGTCACGTACACATCCTCTCAAATATTCCCTTCAAGGAATGTGGTTTCAATCTTCATATGCCAAATCTCACAGTGTATATAAGCTACAATCAACAAGCATGATAATTGGTGAAGGAATTTCATCTTGTTCAACGCCTTGAATTGATTTGAAAACTTTAACAACCAATTTGTCTTTTAGGTTATCCATGTCTGTCTTCCTCTTTTGAAAACACATTTGCACCTTATGGTTTTTATCGCTTTAGGTGATACCACCAAGTTCATACCTTGTCGGTGTATATGGACTCCATTTTGTATATATCTCTAATTCTGGTTCTTCAATAGCTTCTAGTTGATTGTTGGCTCATCATCTTATGACCAACTCATCGCCATGTTGAGTTATAAGATATCATAATCTTTCAAGCTCATGGTGTGTTCTACTAGAACTACGAGTCATGTGTTACATAAGGAACTTGACATTCCAAAAAATAAGTGATTCTCCTAATTCTTTATTGTACCTTCTTAGGTTCAATGTTTTCTTGCTTATCTCAAACTTTTTGAGTTCCACATTGCTCCCATGGTCCATTGGAACTCAGTTATACTATTAACAAACACTTTCCAGATTAGGATTAAAGGTAGTATTCAAAAAACTAACATTTAATGATTTGTGGATAAACATTTTCTAGAAACTACTTTTTTTTTAGGGAAGCCAGAGAGCTTTCTTATTCATCCCGCCCCTCTCTTGCAGGCAAAGCAACAGATAATACATCATGGATTACAGAATTAAATGAGGTAGTACTACTACCCATGATACAAGATTCCCTACTAATAATTTCAGTAAGGATACTAGGTGGTGTCCTATAGAAATAGGCTCCACTGTGGTGTTTTTGGTGGTATTTCACCAGCCCATCAGCTACAAAATTTGCTTCTCTTCTGATATGTGAGCACCTCCAGTTTGGCTTACACTTCATTTTCATCCCCTTCAACCATCTACCCAGCCGGGGGTTATCCTCCTCTTTGCCATGGAAAGCTTCGCATGCTCGTTTGGAGTCAGTCTCGATTAGTATCTCTTCCGCATTCAGCTGCTGCCCAACATCGAACGCCATCTCCATTGCCCGCAGTTCTGCTTCAAGGACACTGCCCGCCTGAATGTGTGCACCCCATCCTCCTCTCCAGCGACCCATGCTATCTCGACAGACAACTCCGATGGAGGACTTTCCGGTTTTGACAATGTAGGTAGCATCTGCATTAAGTTTGAGCTGCGCACCTTGTGGCCTTTGCCACTTTAGGACCCTGTCTAGGTGTTGGCTCTGGTCCTTTTCGTCTTTTCTCCATGCAGCCGTGGTCAAGGAGGCTTCTTTTTGAATGCAGCAGGTTAAGTGTTGGTCAGACCTCTCTTTCTTCTCAAACACTACAAGGTTGCGCTCTCTCCATATTTCCCAGCATCCCGTCATAAAGAGGATGTTGTGTGGGGGTTTTGTCGTTATGTTCTTGGACAGCCACGCCCAAATATCATCTTCAGAAAAGAATGAATCCAGCACTTCCATTTTCAGAATATTCTTCCACACAACAGACACCCGGTTGCAGTCTCTCATCGCGTGAAGTGTTGTTTCTTCATCATCTCCACATCTTGGACAGGAAAAATCATCAGTGATCTTTTGAATGGCTCTCCGGTTGTTTGTGAGTATAGCGTTGTGGCCCACTAGCCATAGGAAAGTTTTCACTTTCATTGCCACCTTAGCCTTCCATATTAGGTCCTTAAGACATGTTAGGACATTTCTCGTGCCATGTCTCATATGGTGTCTTTCAAACATTTTAGATGATACATTGTTTTACTGTAAAGCATGTGTCTAAAGAGGAATTAGAATATTAGATTAAATGATAATCACATCATGATTCATCACGATGTGACTCCTTTTATCTGATATATCATCATGTTTTAGGTAGAGTTGATTTGTAATACACTATCACAGTCTTTCCAAAAGGTCCTCAAACTATTCATGTAAAGTATATCAATGTTAATCATATCAAGGTATTTTAATACTTTTAAGGAAGTTGTGTAATTCATACATGATCTCCTTCAACATTTCAAGAGATTTGTATTTCTCTCAATACATATCACCATATCATCTGTAAATGTAATGAAGTATAAATATCTAGATTTTATTCTAAAGGTCTTTATACATCATTATGTACAAGTCCTAATAGAATGCTTATTCCCACTACACCTAGTGGTAGGTGACTTGTAATATTGCCCACAAGTAAGACTTTCATGTCTTTTATTGGCTCAATGGCTAATAGAGTATAGACAAACATCAACATGTATTCTAGAAATACATTTCTCATATATGTGATGTAGATGACAAGATATAGATATTGTTTGTTTGAGTTATTATAATCCTTTGGTATTTACATTATGAACATTTATATTTAGATCCTATAAAGATCATAAGACATTGCCACATAAGATCACATCTTTGAAATAGAACATGAACTGCTCTTAATTCATAATCATCCTTGTCCATAAAAGTTGCAGAAAGTAAAATGTTTCTATTGATGGCATAAGTGAAAAAATAGTTCATCTAACTCTAATACATGTCATGTGGGCTAAGATAAATTCTAAATTTATGTTGAAGTTGTAGAAACTCTTGTTCTGCATAGTCCATCAAGTACCTTTCATAAAGGCTTACTTCTTATAAGATCTTGCATATTCAAACATATCTTAGATATACATCTGGTATCACATAACCAAGATGAAGAAGTAATTAGATTTATCTTATAACATATATACCTGAAGTGGATATATCTATCCCCTCCTTCTTCTTTTATTCCTTGAGGTAGAGAGGGCAATTCCTCTTCTAGTGTCTAGGCTGGTGAAAGTGGTAACAATTTCCTCCCTTATTCGCTCCTCCCTTAGTCTTAAGTTTTGAAGTCTTAGGCTTCTTGACAACTATAGAAATCTTATTAGCTTTGTCTTTGCCTTTATCTTCCCTTTGATTTTCTAATCATCATCACATACTTGGGTTTATCTTTCTTCATTTGTGTCGTAACTATTCTCAACATGCCAAGTAACTCTCTCTCTTATCTTGCTTGATCGTGTAACATGTTCTTAAGATGTGTGACCATCTCAATAACATCCATGTTCTCATGTTGTCTTTGCAACTCATAGTTCATGGAGCACAACATTATGCATTAGACATCAATGGCATCTTCAGTGTGCTTCTTGTAAGCATTTATGTCAGCCTTAGGTGTGGTGGGAAGAGGTTAATCTCGGGTGTCTCCAAGAAATAGAGCTTGTGCTCCTGTGTGAGAATGATTCTCAGCGTCCTAAACCAGTCATGGAAGTTATCCCCATTTAACTTGTCCTTCTCAAGGACTGATTGTAGAGAAAAAATGTCGTTGCACGTTTCCATTTGATTCTACAAGAGAAATTCACAATTTTTTTAAAACCTCGTTTTGATTTGATATGTATAAAATGTGACGATGTTTAATTAGGCCTTTAAAATAACTATCGCTCTTGTTATTTTGTTCAAATTGATAAACCTCAATTATTTATTTTAAATATTGTGTCACACAAACTTCTAACAAGCCAAGATTCAAAATAATTGAGTTATTACCCGACCAAGGCCAGCGTCCATAATCAATCATTAAGGTAGACAGTGTTTACCAATTGCATCTTATGCAATTCTTGGATAGATGATATGCACAACTCTTTGTCATAATCATATGCATTCCTTTATATGATTAATCTCATTAAGGACACCCAGTTAAGCCTGACCCAAAAGACAACACAATATAAATGTACCCCACTTTGCAGGCCAACATAACTACCATCACACTTCCATGAGATGGATAGTAAACCACACTTGTCATGCCCATGCATAATCGATCAAGCTTTTCATGTGTGTTTCTAATGAAATGTATATTATACTTAATATGTTTGATCAAGGTATTTTATATATATTTCATAAATATGTATATATACATATCCAATCACCACATAGTATAGTGTGTATCATATACATGCTATATCCCATAAATGTTAACATGCAATATAAAACATTAGTTATGGTTATGGCCATTCTAATGTAATTCCTTTGAGCCCCAATGAATTACTACCACCTAGGTCTTCATCACATGCATGAGCATGTTGTTGGTGTATATCTGTGTGTGGACCAATCTGAGTTGATCGATTGAACCCTTGAACTGTTTGGTTCGCCTCTTGGTTGGTCTATTAGACTGATCATCTATACTCCGGTCAACCAATGTTTGGACACCTCCAAATGGTCAGTTGGGACACCAATCGATTGGTTCAGCTCCTATGTCTGTCCTTCTTGGTCCTCCAAATGGTCAGCTCATCTTTAAGACAACAAATTTTTCAAGTGTTGAATGTCATCTTTGTTGTTGCAAGAAAAGAAACTATGTTATTGCTATTAAACTTATTACATGGTAATGAGAAATCTTGAGTTACATTCGAGGGGAGTAAAGGAAGGAATGAATAATACTTTTACATTTGGGAAGAAGAAGGTAGAGACTCAGTGTGCAAACTAAGATAAAAATAGGAATAAACAGATCATTCAACCACACATAGATATTCTGATTATTGTCCATAACCATGATACATGTCCACCATCAAAATCAATTTTAAGGTTACGTGTAAATTATATATATATATATATATATATGTGTGTGTGTGTGTGTGTGTGTTTGTGTGTGTATATATTTATATATATACATATACATATATATATATGTATACATATATATATAATTATGGGATCATATGTGGTATTTAATTGGATATGTACATTAATCATTCTAAATAATTGCACCGCATGCAATAAAAACAAGGCAAAAACCAAAATACGATCGTATGGATTAAATCCCAAGATTGACGTGACTCTGATACCACTGTTGGGAAATATGGCATCACATGGGCAATGGAAAGCAAAACAATACTATACCATATTCCCCATTAACAAATGATCACATCAACAACTATGGAATGGGAATGATAGTTTTACGAGATCACACCCAGTCCTGGAGCAAGTCCATCGACAATTTTGTCATTGTAGTATGTACCTTTCTTCAAGTCACACTCAGACGGCGTCAGCAGGAGCTCTTGGTTGATCACCATGGATAGAAACTTGACATTTTCCTCCTAGTGGGAAAATCTCCACACCTCTATGGTAGTTCACACAAACAACTAGGAACTCCTGTCATTCTAGTAGAATAGACAAGAAGGAGACGCCCCTCTTCATTGGTCTATTAGCACCAACTTTTTATCCCACAACTATTCTCCCTTGCTATCGCTCCCTTTATTGGGTAAGACTTGCTCAGGCTCTCTCGGTTACCACAACTAGAGAAGAAAATCCATTTTTAGAGACAATTAGGTTTTGTTTGAGATGCCCCCAGTTTCCCTCTATTTATAGGAGAGTTTGGGTCAGAGTTCCCAGTCTGAGTGGGAGTGGAAGGGGCCGGAATTTCACAAATTTTTACAACATGTGAGTGGCAAAACAATCTATTCACGGCTGAATTGGTTGGCATGTGATTCGATCAGTTCACCTAAAGAACCGATCATTTCATCATGTTACTCGATTGCAATTGTATTGGCGGTTTAATCTAATTTAATGCTCAACATGACATCAGCACAAATATTTGAAACAATTGAATTGATCCACCAACCGCTTGGTTCACAACACACAAGATGGTCATCTCATGTACTTGAGCTGATCAGTTTGCTTCCTAAACTGGTCAGTTTATGGTCCAGAATTGCTAAAATTAGTTCAATTGACCTAACACCCTGAAATGATTAGTTCAATGCTTGAACTGGCTTATTAACTATTGAGTCAGTCAATAATTCAACCTATGTTGTTTAAATTTAATACCTAACTCTTTAGTAATCAAATTTAAACCATATTTTCATGAATGAACTCCTATTCCAAGTATATCTTATGTGTGTGGCCCTATGGGTTCCAAGTTACGTTGGAAGTGAATGTCCATAACCATCTTATGACATCACAAGAAAAGAGTAGTGTCTAGCAACACATCATTGCTACCCAAGAAAATAGGAAGTTGGAGAACAACTTCAACCTACAATTTGTTGTTGGTGTTATAGTGATTGTATAATCCTTTGTCACTGATATCCGAATTGAACTCGATGCATGGAATTGTCATCATCCCAGTGTCTGCTACATGTTCCTTGAACTAGAATGGATTGTTAGATATATATATGATCTCAATATCATATATTGATTCACATTTGTGTCTGTGCCTTTCTCAGTCTCACTTGTCAAGTTTCCTAGATATCAAACTCTAGTAGGAGGAACAAATATCATCTACATCACTCATAGTCTTCCCCATGTGTCATAATGCATCCAATCATCACCTTTATGGCAAGCCTTATTCAAGGTCACGATGGATGATGTCAAATTACATTGAACGACATGTGATGAGTGTCATGATTTCAGGTCTAAGAACCACAATCACCACCTTCACTATGAGAAATGATTATGACCACCGATTACAGTTTCCATGTGTCACTCTCAAGGTGGTTTCTTTCTAATACACTATTCTCCAACAAGTATCTATGTGTTTGGCTTGATATCGCATATATCATGACTGATGAGATTTTGTCATCAACCAAGTTAGTATGACTATGAGATTTGGCAAAATGGATGTTGAAACTGCATTTCTTAATAGGAAATATGTAGATGGTGTTTACTTAACTCAACTTAAAGGTTTTATAAATCCAATTATTTCAAATAAATTATATAAGATACAAAAGTTAATCTGTGGATTGAATCAAGCATCTCAAAGTTGGAATCTTCTATTTGACAAGACAATCAAAGAGTTTTACTTTATATCAAATGAAGATGAAAATTGTGATTACAAGAATTTAGTGGCAGCATATTTATGTTCCACATGATTTTGAGGAATAACATCCTTATACTAAAAATGTTAAAACATGGTTGGGAGCATTCTATGTGATAAGAATTGAAATCTATAGAGATAGATCTAAAAATATTCTTGACCTAAGAAAGAGCACATACATTGGCAAGATGTAGAAGGGGTTCAACATAGTGTACTCAATGAGAGAAAATTTGTCTGTGTCTCATGGAATTAGTATCTCAAGATCTTTGTATCCTAGTTCTTGTGAAGAACAACATAGGATAATGTATGGATCAAGAAGTTGTTGTAGATGAACCTGTAGGAGGTTCGAACCATTGATGACACAGTAGAAATACTATGACAACAATGGAGATACTAGATAGGCAAGGAATTTCAGATAGCATAATACGAAAATTCCATCTCATGTGAGAAGTCGTATAGTGAGGAGATGTGAGAACTTGCAAAATACCAACTAGAAGAAAACATTGCTAATAGATCGAGGTGAACAACTTCTCCATTAGCCTGATGATCATGTAAATGATTTAGCAAAACCACTTTGGGGGGACTCCCATGGAAGACCCAAATCTTCATGTTGTTTAATTTCTACAATATCTCAACACATTCAAGATTAATGGCGTTGTTCCTGATGTTATACACCTACTATTTCCTTTTTTTGGTACGGGATAGAGACAATGTGTGGCTCTCTTCATTGGCCAGGAACCCCATCAATAGTTGGGATGAGCTCCTCAAAGTGTTCCTAGCCAAGTACTTCCCACCTAGCAATACGGCTCAGCTCAGGATTCAATTGACTTAATTTACCCAATAGGATGGAGAGACTCTTTAGGATTCATGGGAGAGGTTCAAAGTCCTCCAATGTCTTTGTCCTCGTCATGCTCTTAGCAACTGGATGCTTCTTCAAACATTATGTAATGGACTCTGTTATAACACTAGGACGTCTATAGATGATGCAACTAATGGAGCTCTTATGAACAAGTCTTACAGAGAGGCCTATGCAATCATAGTAGACATGGAAATTGACCATTCCCAATGGAGTACTAAAATCAGCAATCAGTCACTCTCATCTTTTGCATCTTTTGGGAAGAAAGAAGGTGTCAATGTTATTGAAGTTGTTGATCTAAATTTTTCTAAGCTAGATGCTTTGATACAAAAGTTTGAGAGATAGACTACTCAACCATCCCAGCCAATAAGTTTGATTAGTGATGCAAGTGAAGCCATGAGACAAGTAGCTTCCTCAAGCTACACTGATTGGCTAGAGATTTTTCAACAATTTGGTTCTCTAACATCTTGGTTGGAGTAGTAATGTCGTCCACCTTAGAAAAGAGTTGTTGGATGGCATCCTTCATTAACTGACCATGCAAGCGAAATTCCCCATTTTGTTTCAATTGGGCCAAAACAAAACCTTCAAGAAGAGACTCCAAATTGGACCTGGAGTTTTTTTGTTCTTGGTTAAAGTTTCTATTGACATTACTATTAAAACTTGGAGGATTACTTCCCATAGGTGGCATGTTCCCCACATTCAACGATTGTTGACCTTGAACGTGTTGTAGATTTTGAGAGTTGTTGTTGTTGCGGTAGGAGAAGCTTGGATGATCACGTCAACATCAATTGTAAGTATTAGAATATGGGTTGTGCAATTGTAAGCTGAAACTATTATTCTATCTGAGAGGTTAAGCTCTATCATTTAAAACCATTTTCTTGAAAAACTTGATGATCTAGTTTCTTTTACTATCCCTTACAAAATTCGAGATTCAACTTTTGATAAAGGTATAGTTTATCTTGGTTCTATCATCACTTTGATTCCCTTTTCTCTATGGAAAAATCTCAACTTGGGAGATTTGAAACCAACATCAATGACGATACAGCTAGTTCATCTTTCAATTAAATATACTAGAGGAGTTGTTGAAGACATTCCTGTACAAATAGGGAAATTTGACATTACTTGTGACTTTGTAATCCTGGACATGTTGAAGATCTGGCAAACCCAATCCTCTTTGGAAGACCATTTCTCCATATTCTAGGTTGTATTGTAGATGTTAGAGAAGGAAAACTAACTGTCAGAGTTGGAGATGAAGCTCTTTTATTCTCTGTCTATGATGCCCTGAAGGCAACCAACACTAAAGAATATCTTAGTTTGATAGATAGCATTGACACATTGCTAGAAGATGACAAGAATATCCTTGAGCAATCTTTCAATGATTTCTAAGATGTAGTGGACCAACAGGAGTTAACAAGTGTTCTCAATGAAGAGAAGTTTGCAGCCACATCTGAAGAACTACATGAGAAGGAGGCAAGTGACACATCCACTACTCTAGAGAAAAAGGTAGAACTTAGACCCTTCCACCGGGATTGAGGTATGCTTTCTTGCACCCAAATTTCTCTTCCCCTATTATAATAAATGTTGATTTGAGTCAAGAACAAGAAGGTAAGTTGTTGAATTAAATTAGATTGTATAAAGAGGTGATAGGATACTCCATTGATGATCTTAAAGGAATTAACCTTATATTAGCATGCACCACATAGCCTTAGAAGAAGATGCTTAACCTTGCATTGAACCACCAAGAACATTAAACCAAAATATGATGGAGGTTGTTAAGAAAGAAATATTTAAGCTAAAAAGATGTGGGCATAATATATCCTTTTAGTGACATCCCATGGATAAGCGCTATCCATGTTGTACCTAAAAATGGAGGTACCACTGTAATGAAAGGGGTTAATGATGAATTGATTCAAACTAGGGTAGTAACTAGGTGGCGAATGTGTATAGATTATAGAAAACTAAACAAAGCAAAGAGAACAGATCATTTCCCCCTGCCCTTCATTGACTTAATGTTGGAGAGACTTGCTAATCACTCTTATTTTTGTTATTTGGATGGATATTCTAGATTTTTTTAGATTCCCAGCTATCCACCCGACCAGGAAAAAAACAACCTTTACATGCTCTTATAGAACATATGCTTATAGGAAAATGCCTTTTGGGTTATGTAATGCACCCGCCACCTTCCAAAGATGCATGATGGACATAATATCTGATTTCATAGAAAAGATTATGGATACTTTTATGGATGATTTCAGTGTTTATGGTAATTATTTTGATGATTATTTATTGAATCTAACTAAAATTTTGGAATGATGTAAACAGGTCAACCTTGTGCTCAATTGGGAGAAGTGTCATTTCATGGTACAATCTGAGGTGGTGCTAGGTCACATCATTTCAAGCAAAGGGATTGAGGTGGACAAAGCAAAGGTTGAAGCTATTGAAAAGATGTCAACTCCAATAGTAGTTAAAGAAGTCCAAAGCTTCTTGGGACATGTAGGGTTCTATAGAAGGTTCATTAAATATTTTTCAAAGATAGCCAAACCTCTTTGCTCCTTTTTAGAAAAAGATTGAGAATTTGCATTCAATGAATATTGCAAAGCATCTTTAAAAAATTGAAGGATGCCCTTATCTCATCCCCTTATTATTCAACCATCAGAGTGGGGTGCTCCTTTTAAAATCATGTGTGATTCCAATGATTACGTCGTAGGGGAAGTCCTAGGTCAATGGCAGGATAACAAACTCCTTGCTATTAATTACGCAATCAAGACTTTAGATGAAGCTCAAATCAATTATGCTACTATGAAGAAAGAGATGCTTTCTATAGTTGATGTTTTTGACAAGTTCTTGATAGTATCTTGTATGCTCCAAGGTCATTGTATATACAGACCATGTTGCAATCAGATATCTTATAAGCAAGAAGAATGCCAAGCCTCATCTCATCTGTTGGATTCTATTATTACATGAGTTTGACCTAGAAATCAAAGATGAAAATTGGACACAAAACAATGTATCTGACCAACTTTCACAACTCTCAACAAATGTCAAAGTCAAGGTTCCTATTGATGACAATATTCCCATTGAGAAGTTGTATGCGGTAAACTCTCTTGCTATGCCATGGTTTCCTAATTTTGCAAACTATCTAGTCACTATACACCTTCCCCCTGATGTCACATATCAACAGAAGAATAAATTCCTTCATGACGTCAAATGCTACTATTGGGACGATCCCTTATTGTTCAAGTAATGTGTAGATGGTCTTATTAGGAGATGTATTCCCAATGAGTAGATTGCAAGTGTGATTTCATATTTTCATTCCTATCCTTATGGTGGACACTTAGGAGCGACTTTCACCAATATTCTTCAAGTAGGTTTCTATTGGCCAACTCTATTCTATGATGTGCACACATTTGTTAAATCTTGTGACAAGTGTCAAAGATCTAGAGGTATTTCAAAAAAGGATGAGATGCCTCTAAATTCAACTCTTGAGATTGAAGTTTTTTATGTGTGGAGCATAGACTATATGGGAACCTTTCCCTCTTCTTGCAGCTATAAGTTCATCTTAGATTTGACTGATGGATGAATATGCAAGCATATGTTCCATGCTTGTTTGAGTAATAGCTTATGTATCAAAGTGGGTGAAAGATATTCCCACTCAATCTACAGATGCAAAATAAATAATTAGTCTATTATTGAAGATTATTATTCCAAGATTTGGAGTTCTAAGAGCAGTCTTCTCGGATGGAGGAAGTCATTTCAATGAAAGAAAATTCAACAATCTTCTCAACAAGTACGGAGTTAAGCAAAAGGTTTCTACACCCTATCATCCACAGACTTCAGGCCATGTAGAAATCTCGAATAGACAACTGAAGATAATTCTATATAAAACCATCTCTAACTCAAAAATTGATTGGGCACTAAAGTTAGATGATGCATTTTGGGCCTACAGGACATATTTCAAAACACCAATCGGGACAACTCCATTTAAACTTATCTATGGAAAATCATGTCACTTACATGTGGAATTGGAGCATAGAGCACTTTGGGCAATCAAATTCCTTAACTATGATCAGAAGAAAGTAGGAGGAAAAAGGTTTATACAACTCCAAGAACTACAAGAGTTGAGATTAGATGCATATGAAAATACCAAGATCTATAAAGAGAAAACAAAGAGACGGCATGACAAAAGAATCTGCAGAAAGGACTTTAAATAAGGATATTTAGTGCTTCTATTCAACTCCAGGATTTAGTTCTTTCTAGGAAAGTTGCGCTCTAAATGCTAAGGTCCTTTCTTAGTTTTGAAGGTTCCCCTATGGAGTTGTGAATTTGCAAGGAAAAGAAGCCTCATCCAAGGTTAATGGATAGAGATGCAAGCTATACACTGATGGAGAGAAGATTGACCAGGGAGCTTCTTGCTCCCTTTCAGATGCATGATTTTAGAAATAGAAGAGTCTCACTCTGGACTCAAAATGGAGGACCTTGTGGGAATTGACCCCACAATTAGGATAGATTTAGTTTATTAGAATTTTCTCAAAAATATTTTTTTCTCAAAATAAATTTTCCATAGAGGAATTAAATAATTTAGACCCTCATAAACATATATCATCGTCTTTATAGGAGCTGAAAAAAAGATTAACAAGTTTTGTAGAAATTTAAAGAGACACGACGTGTTCAACACATGACACAACATGTATAGTTCCATAAACAAGTCCATGTAAAGTTACATGACATGTCTCTAATAGAACAAGATGTGTCTGACGGTTCATGCGCAAGACAAACATTTTCTGCCAAGACACACGTTGTGTCTTTAGTTTTGCACGGTGTGTCATTATCAGGTTGGGAGCGTACATGGTGTGTCTTTATTTGTACACATTGTGTCATCATCAAGCAAGGTAAAAACAAAAGGAAGCAGCATAAATGTACAGAGGAACACGTCGAGTTCTCCTAAGGGACATGTCATCTCTATAAGTTTGAAATAGGGTTTTAACCCTAATCTTTAGCTACCATCCTCACTCTCTCATTTCTACAAGCCATGTGAGAGCCTCCTTTAGTCGTGTCCTCCATCATAGACTCAAAGTTGGTTACGCTCAAGCAACAAAGGTCTCCTACTTGACTCTATCATCTTCTCTACTTTTCCAGCCTTCTTTGCATCAGTCGCAACACCCTGGTCCTCTAGCACCCAGGTTTCCTCCAGTGAGCTCTATGGTTCCTCTGCACTCAGATCTGTTTTTGTCATTTCCCAACACAATGCCTCACCCTCATCACTCAACTCGGTCTCTATTGAGAAAGCAGACCAGTCATCCATGCAAGGACGTCAAGCCATCCTTCTCCTACACCATTTTAGTTCTTCGCCACCAAATGACACCTTCTAGCTTGGGGCCAACGTCCACTAATACGTACACCTTCTCCACAACTCATGAGCATGTTGTGAAGAAGCGAGCATATGTTGTGTGTCTCCGTCTTCCCCAATCTTCATATTCACCCGATTTGCAGAAGACACATCATGTTGTTCTCAAAACACGACATATCTACCCCAATTTTGACACTTCCTCCGGTCCAGAAATGGTGTGTGCCGCTATAGACACATAGTCTCTCAATATTCCAAAAGAACATCAACATCAATGTCATTAATCAAGTAGGCATCAAAACATCGATGGGGGAGAGTTCTTCCTCATCCCCAAGATATGTCTCCACCATGCAGTTCATGGTGACATAAACGGAGGAAACCACCTATTAAACATTGATCACCCATAGGGTTCTCTTTACACAGTTTGCTTCTGAGGAAACCATGGAGACCTTGGGATTCAGGGATGAAGTCATTTTTGGGTTGTAGGGAAGACAAAGAAGGCAATGGAAACAAAAAAAAATCTTCTCCCGAACCCAGAATAAAGGAATCGCATCAACGTCTATACAGTAGGCAGGATGGTTTGTAGATACATATCTTGTCCTGAGGCTTGCTCGGCGACGTTACCTCACGGCTTGCGTGGTCACTCACCTCCGGTCTTGGATGGTGTTTGTGCATCTCCTGGTCTCACCGGGACTATCAGGATTGACAGCTGTCCTCCGAACGGCAGAAGTCTCCCGCCTCTGTAGTAGTCCACACGGACCACCTGGAACTCCGATCTCCTTGTCCCACAAGGAATCAAAAGGAGTCGCACCCTCCTGTCGGCGTACTAGTCACTGACACACTCTCCTACAACCAGTCACTTTTCTGTAGTTGTCTTTCCCTTTATGTGCCTCCCGTATCAGGTAGCACTTGCTCGGGTTCTCTCGGTTACCACAATCATAGAGAACGACAACTTTGCAGAGCAAGTGGTGTTCTGAGTTGTACTTTGAGAAGCCCCCAATACCCCTTTATATATAGGAGGGTCATGGGATAGTGTTCTCTACCCCGGACAATGCGGGATTAAATTAGGAGTAGAAGGGTTCGAGATTTTCCACAAAACAACCAACTATGCCACCTGAACCGATCGTTTCAAGCATCACTACTACAGAAATGGCTTATAACGTCACTTTTAAAGGCGTCGGTTGCATAAGTACACTGACACCTAAACAATACAGCGTCGGTTTATAAAATAAACCGACATCAATCTGCAAAAGGTGATCAGACATGGGTATCGCTTTTATTCGGTGTCGGTTCCTTAATAAAAAACAGACACCTAAAATTAACCGCCAAATCCAAAATTTCCAGCGAAAAAAATTACCTCCAAAATTTAACATATGACGTTGGTCATTAACTAATAAATCGACGACTAAAGGTTATTCGTGAAATAGAAATTGGGCACATTTTGATCGTCGGTTTTACAACAATGACCGACACTTATGGGTTTTCCCCCACTGTTCGCGGAAAATTTTTCACACCCTTTGAGCGTCGGATGTTTAAAAAAACCGACGACTATGGTAGAAAAGGTGTCGGTTTTTGTGTGGAACCGACACCTTTAGTTTTATGTGTCCGTTTTATTTAATAACCGACACTGAATGTTAACTGAAGTCACCCGCGCGAGCCAGACTCTTCCCCTTTTGTTTCATTCATTTCCGTGATCGAGCGTTTGTTGGTCCGGCGATTCCTCTGCTCCACCGGCGCTCGCTGCTCCTCTACCTCTGCCTCCACCGTCATTTGTTGGTGCTTTGGTCATCGACACCGCCGCCACTCGCCACCTCCAGTCACCACGTGCACCTATACTGCCGCCTCTGCTTCTGCCAGCCACCACCAGTTCTCCGGCCGCTGCTCTCCAAGCTGGTCGCGACTCCTGGGGCTCTGCTCCCTGCTCTCCAGGTCGCTACTCCGCTCTGACCACACCTCCTGCGTGCCCAATGTCGTCACGAAGGTACCCTGATCCTGCTCTTCTTCCTCCTCTTTTTTCTCTGCCCTCAAGCAGGTACCCTGCTCCTGCTCGAATAATGTAGGAAATTCGTAGATTGTGAATAAAAAATACTTCCATTCACATTAATATTACCAATAATGTAGGAAATAAATGCTAGCTCCAATTATAGACATGTTATATATGGTTTTGATCATAAAAATGAATAGATTGTGAATAAAATATATTTAAAGCTCTATTATTCTTCTTGTTACAAAGGTATAGTTAGTACACGAATATTAGATGATATTCAAGAAAACCCTAGTTTGATGAGCATGTTCTTAATCATGTTAATTATGATTCTTTTATTTATTCTGATGTCAGTATATAATTATGCGATCCCAACATCTTAAATTGAATTAGAATGATTTAATGAATTATAGGGTTTTAAAGTCGATAATCATGTACATGCGGAAATAGGGTTATTAAACCAATAGTTATAACATAGTATGATCTCAATCTGATCTGGATGTTAATAATAACTTAGTATGTTAAATATGATGATTAGGGCTATACATATAATGTCTAGTAAAGATTCCTAGACCTTTTGTCATTAGGGTAATTTTTATACATGTTTGAGTAAATTAGGGTTCTAATCTACCCTTTTGTCCTATATTTGATGCTAATTGTGCATATATGTTGAGTTTCATCTTACTCTTACCTAAGAAATTTTTTTCTTAATCTCTTATACATCAGTATATTTTAAGGTTAGTCTGTCTACTAGAGTGTGGGGATTAACCATGTTGCCTATAGTTTATAACATTGCATTGTGAATTATTGCATGTTTGAAACTATTTATTTCTTGATTTATTATTTAATAATGCTCTTTAGATTAGGATTAACCATGTTGCCTGTCGTTTATACACATTTATTATATATAAGAATGACAACACATGTATTTGTTGGCCTAGAAACCCGTCTAAGATATACTCATTAGGAGTAAATCTTGGATAGTCCCCAGTTTGGGATTGTTCTTGAACACCTAATCTCACTTAGGATGTAAGTGTATAATGTGTATTGGGTTTTCAAGAAAATTTCGGTAGCATTTCTCCATTTGTTCTCTAAGTAGAGAATAGCGGGGAAATGCTGCCGAAATTTTCTTGAAAACCCAATACACATTATACACTTACTAGTGATATTAGGTGTTCAAGAATGGGATAGGTGGTACACATTTATTATATATAAGAATGACAGCCCATGTATTTGTTGGCCTAAAGTTTTAACCATGCATAAACTCTAATCTTTTAACCCTAGACCCTAATCTTATTGTAATATATAGCTTGTTTTCTCTTTGATCATAGAATGGATAGATCATGGACTTTACAATGTGAATGTGGACTTTACAATGTGAATGTGGACTTTACAATGTGAATTACTTTACAATGTGAATGTGAACTTTACAATGTGAATGTGTACTTTACAATGTGAATTACTTTACAATGCAAATGTGTACTTTACAATGTGAACTTTACAATTAGTGTTACTTTACAATGTGAAAATTATAATTTGAATGTGAACTTTCAGTTGGCTGAGCATTCCCGTGATGACTGTGCTAATGATCACCGTGAGGGTGAGGACGTGCTTGCACCGCCTGAAAATGTAAGTTTTAAGAATATATCCCTGAGGTTTCTATCTATATGTTCATTTATAATTATATTATGTAAGTGCTTTTTTTATCAAATTTTAGGTTGGTGATGTACCCCCTAAAGAAATTACAGCACTTGATGAGCAGCAAAAGAAAATTGAGAAAGTGAGGGGCATCACAATGATGAATAAGTTAATACATCAAAGGGGCAATGGATCCAAATTGGTTGTGGATTTCGATTAGGCAGGAAATCTATATGGAGTGAACCGCAACTCATTTGTTTCATATCTTGGGGTTCTTACACGCAGCCATTGTAGTCCTATCCTAGAATCATGGCATAAAGTTCCTAAGGGGAAGAAAGACCACATATGGAAGGAACTATGCGTGAGTTATTATTATTTGTAATTCTATTTGTGTAGATTACTAATTTTTAGGATACTAGTTAATAGCAATTCCATTTAATTTGCAGAGCATATTTGATCTGGATGAAAAGCTGCATCGTAAATGTGTGATGCAACGTTGTGGGAGGGTTCTAAGGAACTATAGGACCAATCTCACCCGAGATTACATACGTGATGCAGAGAATAGGTTCTTGATAGATACCAATTCTAGACATTGATCGGTATTTCACTAACTTTACACTAATAATTTTTGTTTGTATTCTCTTTGAAAAATAAATATAGGAAGAAGGAAGCCACACAGCAATGGAACTACTGGGACCGCAAAGAATGGGAGGAGTTTGTTACCCAAAGAAAAACAGATGAATTCAAGGTATTAAGCGATGCCACTCCCAATTTAATTAATATACGTTTTTATGTATTCACCTATTCAAGATTAACCTTTAGTATTACTAACCAAATCAATGTGCTAACTAACTAGGCTAAGAGTGATGCTCAATGAGCAAGGCGTGCACTGAATGTGCACAACCACACAATGGGTCTAAGAGGATATGCAAGCGTTCGCCAAAGACTACAGGCTAAGTCTACTCAGCCTACTACTACTCAGGAGACTGTAGAGTCCTCTACTGCTACTCCTGCACCTCTGCCTCATCATGTTATGTGGATAGCTGGGAGGTAAAACAAGAAGGGAGAGATATCAAAGCCCACAACCACTGAGGCAGCTGCAAAAATGGTAAAAATCAACTCTTAGAGCAATCTATCGATATTGATTATTGTTATGTTTACTTATAAATTTTTGTTGATGGTGATTAGTGGGAGTTGCACGAGCAGAGGAAGGAAGGCAAGTTCATCCCTCAGGGCACAAGGGATGAACTAACAGTTGCTCTGGGTAACCCAGAGCATCATGGACGTGTAAGGGGTGCAGGTGCTGGTGTGGGCATCAAAGTGTTCTTTGGGCCATCCCAGCGCAAACCTGTCCCAAAAGTGGGACTTTCACAAGCTGAGGTAACTTATTCTTATTTTAGAACATTATTGCGAAAGGGAATTCAATAATCAAAAACTAGCATTTCTTTTATCCATGTATAGGTAGATTCCTTAATTAATAGGAGAGTCGAGGAAGTACTTGATAAAAGACTCCATGAAGCAATTAACAAGTGGCAGGCATCTCAGACTGCCACTCAGACAGTACCTGTGGCAAACCTCTCTTCTCCTACTTCTCTTACTGCAGAGGTTGGGAGTAATCCTATAGACCCACCTAGCACATCCTCTGTAAGTATTTTTATGGCATATATAATAGCTAGTCGGTTCAAGATGATATGTTTGTGTATATATGTATATAACATTCTTTATGTAAATTTATAGGGGTTGAAGCCATGTCGACTACAAAGTGAACGATATATCGTTGCAGAGGCATCGGCTTACCCACCCCTTAAAGGGTGCATGTTTCATGGGAGTCCAGTACCATATGACATGGTACGTGTGAGCCCGATACATATACTCCCTGGCTGGACGAATCTTGCACTGCCTCATGCACACCCAGATGCTGAAACACTTGGTGAGGGAGTAGGCGGAGTGATACTGTGGCCCAAAGTGGATGTCCTCTATACTGATATTGTATGATAAATTTTCATTACTTTAATTCATTAGTGTGTATATATATATATGAGTCAATTGATATGAAATTATATATACAGGTCAAAAATACGAGACCCGCTACATCTCGGCCTCCACCTCCTTGACTATCAAGTTGGCTTTCAGGGGACCTACACGCCTCGATAGGTCCTAATTGTAGGAGTGTGGCAGTATGGATCGGCGAACATAATCCAAATTTCCCTATAAATGTTACTATTCCGGAGAATGTTGCAGGTAAATCATACGATAACAATCTATTTATACAAGTTTAGCATACGTATTAATGCATACGTAATAGAAGTTCTAGATACGTATTAATGCAGGTCAAACATTCGGAAACAACATATTTATACAAGATATTTTGGAGTTGTTTAGTTATGAATGGATGCACACATCTATGATAGAGTTGTGGATATGGTGAGATTAATGCATACGGCAATCTGGTTTATACATCCATATACCTTGTTTTATATATGGCAATCTGGTTTCTTATATATTAATGCATATGTAATACATGTTTTGCAGCCACTTATACAAGACATGTACAGATTTTGGGTTTTCCCATGTGGGATTTTTGGTTCCATCTTTGATTAGTCTTATAGATAAAGACCCTTCTTCAGTTACTTCATACTGTTGTGATGCTTTTGAATATTTTGGTAAAAATAATAAGACGGTGATAATAGCTCCATTCAATGTCGAGTAAGTTTACTTTGCTTGTAATTTGGACTTAAGCAAATTACATTTTTATTGCGGATATTGAGTTATTAATTTTCTACTTTCTTACATGTAGTGCTAAGCATTGGGAGTTATTAGTTATTGTCCCCAAGACATTCACCGTCTATTATCTAGATCCTACGGGGAGTGAGTTGGATGTATTATATGGACATGCAATTAAAAGGCCATTATTCTCATGAGAAATATTTTATGTTTTTATATCTGTTAACATTTGTTACTACATTACTATTTAATTATGCAATTTAATGTGTTACATTAACATATATAGGGCTTTACAAGAGTACAAAAAAGATGGAGGAAAGGTCCCCAGGAAAAAAATCTGACACTCATTTGGGAGAATGTGAAAATAATTTCCTGACTCCAATGTATATATTATTTATGTGAACTGTGCTTATTTGTATTTTTGAATATTTTGTATGTTTCAATTTATAGTGTACTACACAAGACAACGGTTGGGCATGTGCCTACTATGTGATGCGATTTATGGACCTAATCATCAAACATGTTGTATTGGAAATCGATAACATACAACAGGTATTATACATAGTCTCGTTAGATAATATGAAATATATGAATCTTATTATATATTATTATAATTATGTATATACATCATTCTCTTTGTAGGTCTTTAAAACTGAGGACTTCAACACAGGTGCAAAGTGTTTCGATGTACATGCTCCCTATACGAGAGATGAATTAGATGATGTAAGAAAAGATGGGCAAAAACCCTGCAAAGAGTGGGAATTTTTCAATATGATTTTGCTGACAATGATGACAATGATGAATAAAGAATAACTTTGTTCTCATAATTAATTTTGTGTGAATGTGAATGAATTTTTATGAATTGTCATATGTGTTTGAAAATCATCAATACATGAATGTTTCTACATGTGTCTGAATGTGAAAAGAGATGAAATAAATGGAACAGCAGGTTGCTACTGGTTTCTACATACGTGTGATGAAAAATAATATGAATTAAATGTTCTTATACATGAGTGTGAATAACATATATATAATATTGTCCATCATGTTAATTTTGCATATTTGTGGCCTGTTGTTGGCTGATATCAATGGATGTCGTAAAACCTACAGTTCATAATTGAACAGTAGGTTTCTTATCATGCGACCAGCCACAGCAGGTCTACAGACTGACAGAAAAAAAAATCAAAACATAGGCTTCGGTTATTTGAACAAAACCGACGCCTATGTTATACGGCGGTGGTTTTTCACCTAAAACCGACGTCTATGTGACCAGGTACCACGGCCGTGCTGGGAAGTACGGCTGTGGTAGCAGGCAGGGGATATGGCGTCGGTTATTATAACAAAACTGACGTCGGTTCAAATGATGTGGTGTCAGTTTCTTTTAGAAAACCGACGCCTATAATCCCTTTGCTGGCGTGTTTTTGGTGGCAGGAAGTGTTTTGGCGGCAGTTGTTTAGTAAACAACTGACGCCTATAGTCCCTTTGCTGGCGCATTTTCGGTGGCGGGAAGAGTTTGGGCGTCGGTTTTTACTAAACAACCGACGCATATAGTCCCTTTTCTGGTGCGTTTTCGGTGGCGAAAAACGTTTTGGCATCGGTTGGGATCCGACACCAAAGGTGTCCCCCTTTAGCGGCGCCCACTTGGGTGTCGCTTTGAAACCGACACTAAAGAGATTAAATAACCAACGCTAAAGGGCTTTTTTGTAGTAGTGCATGAAACGGTCGGTTGGGGACCTGAGTTGATCGGTTTACACCTGAACCGATCATTTGGGATACCTGAGTCGATCGGTTCACTTCTGAGACGATCGGTTCATGGTCCTGGTCCAACTCAAATTGACTTTCATATTTGTTTCCAACTAATCAAATATTAATCCTTGTCCAAATTGAATTTGTACAAGTGAAACAAATTGTATTTGCAAAATAGTCTTCTGACCTGCCAAACAATCTCGGTTGGTCACATGAATCGACGGTTCAACAATTGAGCCGATCGTTTG
This sequence comes from Alisma plantago-aquatica, assembly GCA_963693085.1. Taxonomy (NCBI): domain Eukaryota; kingdom Viridiplantae; phylum Streptophyta; class Magnoliopsida; order Alismatales; family Alismataceae; genus Alisma; species Alisma plantago-aquatica. The sequence goes on from OY856410.1 coordinate 652,363,821, forward strand.
ACATATGAACTGATTGACTCATCACCTTGAGCTGACCGGTTCACCAACCTGAGCTGATCGGTTCATCCCTATGAGCCGATCGGTTGGGGCAGCAGACTGTGTAAATCAGTCAATTATAGTTTCAATCAATCTGATACTCTAATCAATCGATCCAACACCCTGAACATTATGATATTGAGCTATCAATTGATTGAGTGTTTAATTAAACTAATAAACTCCTATAGTAATCAATCTAAACATCATTTGTGGATAAACTCCTCTTCCAGGTTAAATCCTATGTGTGTGACCCTACAGGCCTATTTCACGTTGGCAGTGAAAGCCCATAACACTTATGACTTCACAAGCAAAGAGCGGTGCCTAGTCGCACATCAGTGCTACCCAAGTAAAGTAGAAAGTTGGAGAACAAATTTCAATCCTACAATCCATGAATGGTGTTATAGCGAATGTATAATTCCTTTGTCACTGATATCCTGAATGAACTCAAGGCATGGAACAATCATCCTTTTAATGTTCATTCACTTTCTTGATCTTAGAGTGGATTGGAGGAGATATGTATGACATCAATATCACATACTGATTCACACATGTGTGCACGCCTATCTCAATCCTACTCATCAAGTGGCCATGGACATCAAACTCCCTTGGGAGAGACAAATCCCATATCTATCACTCACCCCTCAAAAGCCCCATGTATCAAAGCCACCCAATCATCACCTTTATAACAACCCATGTTTCAGGACTGCGTTTGATGATGTCAAAGTGTACCCAATGACATGTGTTGAGTGTAGTGATTTCAGGTCAAAGAATCATACTCACCACCATCACTGTGAGAACTGACTGTGACTACCATGTCATGGTTCCATGTGTCAAACTCACGGTGGGTCTGTCTGGTACACTTGTTCTCTAACAAGTACCTATGTGTTTGGTTTGTTATCTCCATATCATGACTAATGAGATTTTGTCATCAACCAACACCACAATCTAGTCTTGTGTGTCATTGTTGTCTATCTACCTTCCACAATGACATATGACTAGGGACATGATGAGAATGTACAAACTCTTAGCATCTGTATGATCTCATCGTTCAGGTCCAGAACCTGAAAGCATACGTCATTGAGTATTGTCATTCTCTAGACATTCAATCTGTTCTATCATTATCTCATATGACTGAACCAGAAAGAATTGGAAGCTTGCCTTTGATGTTTATCAAATCAATATTAATGTATCCCACCAATCATCCCATGATTGGCTCTCAGGGCATACATACCAACAGACTCCCACTTGCACTGCGAGCTAATCACCCTTGAATCATATTCATAGTGATCTTCAAACATGTCCCACATGTTTCTATGCTCTAGTGCTTACGCAGTGGGTTATGGAAACACCTTGCCAGAGTCGGTATTAACTGCATGTCTCTCATCTCTTCGATGTATGTTACACGTATGAGGTGGAGTTGTCATAATATGCGATCTAGTATTCCTTTGCTAACCTTTAGCCACATTGCATGACCAAGCACTCTTTATTTGTCATCAATGACCAAAATATCTATAAGTTCATCTCTATGAGTTCCTAGATCCATATAGTATCCACTGTTGTTCTCTAACACACGGATACTCAGCATTTCCTTTCAAAACGGCTTTATTGGAACGTTTCCATTTATCAACAATCATTCACTTTTATATATCCCATATATATTTTGAGATTAATTTTCTATCCTTTTTCAGAAGTTCACATCAGTGTAACTCTTTACAGTGAACCCTTCCTTATTTCCATAGAACTAGCACTTCTCAAGTACTTATCAAGTTCTTATGGTATTCTAGTAACCCTTACTGGAACTAGATAGACATCCACTCGTCATGTCCCACATACGAGTTATCAGGATGAGCATATCATATTGTCATGTCCTACATACAAGATGATAAATGTATTTCGTTCTTTCTATGTCCATAAATGCAAGATAATTGGATGATTACATACATGATAGATCCATATCTATTCTTAGTGTTCCCATTCTTCATAAGAATTGGACATTTGGCCTTGGGATACTAACTCCATGTAACATGGACAAGTTTTCTCCCACTGAATCTGTGTATACTGAACCCTTCAGTATAGATTGCCAATGTATGCTTTATCTTTTCAGGTTAAGAGGTTTTTCCAGAACTATCTCTATAGATCTCTATTCCTATCATAGGAAACATCTCTATCTTCCCTAAAGATAATTTCCACTTCAGATTTCCATTCTAGAATATCTCCATTTCACATCAACATGTGGACTGTGAATATGCTCACACTAAATCACAGATCCCATCTTTATCTTTGACATATCAGTCAAACCCTTTAACTATATTATCAAAGTACAGTTCTGAGTTGCTTATACTCAATCAATCACATTTATTAGTCCATTGTAACTTATAGACTTCATTTGCATTAATGGATTCATAAACCTTATAGGTTGTGTCATGTACACATCCTTGTTTTATTCCTCATAGGAATGTGGTTTTAGTATCCGTATGCCAAATCTCTTAGTCATTAAGTTGCAATAAAAATGCCATCCATGTGTCTTAACACTTAAGACTCATTCGCACTTATGGATTTCATCTGAATGGGTGCTACCATCAAAGTCATATCTTATGGTTCACATGGAAGTCATTTAGGATGTAATGACCATAAACCATAACTCAGAATTTGGTTCCTTGTATTCATCTAGATAGTTGATTCATCACATGATCAACTCATCACATAGATAATTGAGGCGTATCTGTTAAGGATATAAGAATACATAACCCTTTGTGGTTCTTAATGTCCTTTATTAGTGTGGGGTATTCATTATTTAAGAAGAAATTAGTTATTTGATAATCATCCTCTAACTTCTTAGAGTATGACTCCTTGTTGATTTAGACATCACCATGCCTTAATCATGAGTTCACTATGATACACTATCATAATCACTCATAAGGATCTCAAACATTTGGTCCAAGTATTTCATTCATTGATCTCATCAAGAATTAACACTTTACCAAATGTGTACTTCATCTATGATATTCTTGAACACTTCAAGATATTCATATTGGTATTTCTATAAACACCGCTTGAAGTATAAGCATTAACTCTAATAGGTATGTAAATACATCTCATGTATTATACCTAATAGGATAATCATTATCCCACTACCTTAGTGAAGATTGATTAATCATGTCCTAAGAGATTCATGTCTCTTACTGGTTCTCTAACCAAAAAGAGTCTAGACTTATCCATCATATGGAATCTAGAAATGAAATGCTAATTTGATTGTTTGAGTTATCAATAACTTTTAGGTATCACTTTATCTTATGCATACCAAGCACCACAAGATAAATAAGGCATTGCCACAAAGATTGAAACATCAACTTTATTAATTGCCATCATTGTCATACAATATGCAAAAATTAAGGTGTTTCTATCCATTAGAAAATATGAAATAGCAGTTCATAACTCTATTACAATATAATTAGGACTTTAATTAATTATTGCTCCCACTATTTTGTTCAAATTGATAGCCCTCACCATCAATTCAGAAGATTGCAGCGTACAATCTTCTAGTGGGTCAAGATATGTATTTCATCAAGTCATGAGTCAGCTTTGGCTGATCGCCCACAATCTTGACTATTTAGGTAGGCCATCATGCCAATTGCATCATATGAAACTCTTGATGAATGAACATGCGCAACACCTTTCCATGAACATTCTATGCCTCTAGGATTAGACGCTCTAAGAATCACCAGTTAAGTCTAACCCAAAAGCCGACACAGTAAACATGCACCCTGCTTTGGCAGAACCTACATGTTTACCCTTCACACTTCCACTAGATAGACGGTGCACCACGCTTTGGCGTAACCTACACTTAGTCAATCAAGTTTTTCATGTATTCCGCTAATGGAAGGTGTAAAAGACTTAATATTTAGATGAGGGATTTGGTTTTATAGGTACATATACATATCCAATCACCACAATACATAGTACATATCATATACATGTTATATCCCACAGAAAACATGTGAAACGATAAAAGCAATGATTATGTCCATCCTAATGTGATTCCTCAAGCCAAGAGGAATCACGGTCATCTAGGTCTACATCACATGCAACATGTCCGTGATGAACTGCTATAGTCGTCTGAGTTGATCAACTCATCACATGAATGACATGCTCGCTCCGGATGGTCGTCTGGGTGCCACCAGTCAATCGGTTGGCTCCTCCAACCGATCGGTTCGCCTGGTCGCCGTGCATCTCCTCAGGTCACCACCCGTTTGACTCACCCCTCGAGTCAATTGTCTGAATTGCCAACTGATCGGTTCACGTCTTGAACCGATCGTCTCAGCCGTCGTCAGGTTGTCTGCCGCTCTTTAATATGACAGGAAATATAAAAGATCTATCCTATTTTACATTTGATTTGAGAAACCCTGAGTTACATTTGGGGGGAAAAGGTAGGAAAGAGATCTCGAGTTATCTCAAGTTACATCAGGAATAAGAGAAAGGGAATCAGTGTACGGACCGAGATGCAAGCAACCACATTCAACCAAGCACACATACATAGGGTTTATTGGCCATAACCACGCTATACATCCACCACAAAACTCATTTAAGGGCGACGTGTATCGAGTGCATTCATACTACATATCATATATGTATATTGGGATTTGTGGATTTAGGATTGGACATGCAAAAAGCCAATTGTATTTGCATCATATGCACTAAATAAAGGTGACAAACCAAAATCGATCATATTGATAATCCTAAAGTATAGAGTAGTTGACATGGCTCTGATACCACTGTTGGGTTCTAGGGAAGACAGAGAAGGTAGCGGAAACAAAAAAAAAATCTTCTCCCGAACCCAGAATAAAGGAATTGCGTCAACATCTATATAGTAGGAAGGATGGTTTGTAGATACATACCTTGTCATGAGGCTTTCTCGGCGACGTTACCTCACATCTTACGTGGTCTTTCACCTCCTGTCTTGGACGGTGTCTGTGCAGCTCCTAGTCTCACTGGGACTGTTGGGACTGATAGTTGTCCTCTGAGCGGCAGGAGTCTCCCGCCTCTGTAGTAGTCCACACAGACCACCTGGAACTCTGATCTCCTTGTCCCACAAGGAATCGGAAGGAGTCACACCCTCCTATCGGCATACTAGTCACCGACACACTCTCCTGCAACCAGTCACTTTTCTGTAGTTGTATTTCCCTTATTGTGCCTCCCTTATAGGGTAGCACTTGCTCGGGCTCTCTCGGTTACCACAACCAGAGAGAACGACAACTTTGTAGAGCAACTGGTGTTCTGAGTTGTACTTTGAGAATCCCCCAATACCCCTATATATATAGGAGGGTCATGGGACAGGGTTCTCTACCCCGGGCAATGCAGGATTAAAGCAGGAGTAGAAGGGTTTGAGATATTCCAAAAAACAACCAACTGTGCCACCTAAAACGATCGTTTCAAGCATGAAACGGTTGGTTGGGGACCTAAGTCGATCGATTCACACCTGAACTGATCGTTTGGGACACCTGAGCTGATCGATTCACTTTTGAGCTGATCGGTTCGTGGTCCTGGTCCAACTCAAAATGACTTTCATATTTGTTTCCAACTAATCAAATATTAATCCTTGTCCAAATTGAATTTGTACAAGTGAAACAAATTGTATTTGCAAAATAGTCTTCTGACCTTCCAAACTATCTCGGTTGGTTACATGAATCGACCAGTTCAATAATTGAGTCGATCATTTCATTGACATATGAGTCGATCGACTCACCACCTTGAGCCGACCGGTTCACCAACCTAAGACGATCGGTTCATCCCTATGAGTCGATCAGTTGGGGCAGCAGACTGTGCAAATCAATCAATTGCAGTTTCAATCAATTTGATAATCTAATCAATCAGTCCAACACCTTGAACATTATGATATTGAGGTATCAATTTATTGAGTGTTTAATTGAACTATTAAACTCCTTTAGTAATCAATCTAAACATCATTTGTGGATAAACTCCTCTTCCAGGTTAAATCCTATGTGTGTGACCATGCAGGCCTATTTCACGTTGGTAGTGAAAGTCCATAACACTTATGACTTCACAAGCAAAGAGCGGTGCCTAGTCGCACATCAGTGCTACCCAAGTGAAATAGAAAGTTGGAGAACAACTTTCAATCCTACAATTCGTGAATGGTGTTACAGGGAATGTATAATTCCTTTGTCACTGATATCCCAAATGAACTCAAGGCATGGAACAGTCATCCTTTTAACGTTCATTCACTTTCTTAATCTCAGAGTAGATTGGAGGAGATATGTATGACATCAATATCACATACTGATTCACACATGCGTGCATGCCTATCTCAATCCTACTCATCAAGTGGCCATGGACATCAAACTCCCTTGGGAGAGACAAATCCCATATCTATCACTCACCCCTCAAAAGCCCCATGTGTCAAAACCACCCAATCTGTCAATCATCACCTTTATAACAACCCATCTTTTAGGACTGCATTTGATAATGTCAAAGTGTACCCAACGACATGTGTTGAGTGTAGTGATTTCAGGTCAAAGAATCACACTCACCACCATCACTGTGAGAACTGACTATGACTACCATGTCATGGTTCCATGTGTCAAACTCACTGTGGGTCAGTCTGGTACACTTGTTCTCTAACAAGTACCTATGTGTTTGGTTTGATATCTCTATATCATGACTAATGAGATTTTGTCATCAACCAACACCACAATCTAGTCTTGTGTGTCATTATTGTCTATCTACCTTCCACAATGACATCCGACTAGGGACATGATGAGAATGTACAAACTCTTAGCATACGTATGATCTCATCGTTTAGGTCCTGAACTTGAAAGCATACGTCATTGAGTATTGTCATTCTCTAGACATTCAATCTGTTCTATCATTGTCTCATATGACTAAACCAGAAAGAATTGGAAGCTTGCCTTTGATGTTTATAAAATCAATCTTAATGTATCCCACCAATCATCCCATGATTGGCTCTCAGGGCATACATACCAACAGTCATCAGGTTGCTAGAGGAGTTGGAACTGAAGTATACATGTTGAACGGTGAGCAACACCTATCCTAAGCTCACCTACAAATTTTTAACTACCTTGAGGGTTGAAAGTGACCCCAAAAGGCCCTTTGAACCATTTGTCATAGTCCATTTCTGTCTTTTGGGTAAAAGTTACAAGTTGACCTTCGAGGAATTTTATGAATTGTTTAAATTTCACTATGGAGGTGCCCTCCTAATCTCAATAGTGATGATTTCTGGAGTAAAATGACTGATGGGACAAGGCATGAAGCTTAGAAGGCTAGGGCAACAAGCATCCATAATCCAATTTTTTGATATGTCCATTGGATATTATACACAGGCATATTTGCTTAGAAACAAACTCAAGGAGTATGCGGGAAGCCAGACCTACTCCTTCTCTAGGAAATAGTGAATAACTATAGAATCAATGTTGTATACTTCATTCTCAATAGGTTCTATGATATCAAGAAGAAGTCTTCTGGCGATATTATGATTGGGTGTTTGATTACCCATGTTTCCTACAAAGTTGGTGTTGATTTTACTTGTCTAGAAGATGCACCTCGGAGGAATTTGGTGGACATTAATTTTCTTGTTTATTATAGTCTACTTGTTCGATTTGCCAATGATGACTTCAAATTTAGATAGTATTTCAATAATGACCAATATATTGACTTGCTTGATTTGGAAGCAATTACTCTGACAAACAAGGACAACTAGAAGTGAATTCTTTCATATTCTGATGAGCACGAGGATGCACCCTATGCACCTACTTCAGCTGCCTCTGATCTCCCACCACCCTCCATTAGCACATAGATAGAGTATAGTTGGGCTATGCTTAATGTACGACACATCTACGGCTACGTCTATCAACATTTTGATCAGTAGGATAGCCATCTTGATTTGATGATCCACTAGTATTCTGTCATGCATAGCATGATTCAGAGGATGGACATGTGGCACATTTATCAAGGCCACTATGCCATGCCTTAGCCTCCATAGTCGCCCCCTCCACTGCCACTACCTCAGCCAATTCCCACTCCTCTAGAGTTGATCCCTATTGATATTCTTGACGGTGATTTTGTTTTGCACCAGCACTTCCCAACAGGTCGTGAGGGTGTTGACCCTTCATCTTTATTTTCTACATGGTAGGTACCCAGTCACCACCAACTTGGATTTGATTGATGCAGTGAGGACATTCCATATTTCAAGCTTAGGTGGGGAGCAACCAGCCATAGTGTAGTGTAGTTTTGTTTCCCTTTTATCATTATTTTCTTATTTATTGTTTTTATTTTCTATTATTATGGAAAATGTAGTATGATAAGAGACTCATCTTTTATATGTGGATTGAACTTCTGTATTTAACTAGTTGTCCTCTTTTTGAGAGAAATATCATTCATAGAAATTGTTAAAAAAATACATCAATGGAATGAAAATTCATGGCCACCAAAATGTGCTTAATTGTAGGTTTATACTTTTAGCCTGATCGTTCATCTTTCACATCCTTGATTTCTTAACACATGTAATGCTTTCAATTTTTGTGAATATATCAACTTTTCAACACCATTTAGAATAAGGGATGCCCTTGCCAAACTCTTAGTGCTTTTTCAACCACCCTTTTTCAATAAAAAAATTCAAAACAAATGAATGGAATCCAACTAATGTTGCAGCAATTTAGTTAAGTATCCTACATTTTTGGAAAAACAAGTGGAACCCAACGTCATCTAAAAATCTCTTTTGGATCACTTCACCTTAATTACCCATGAAAAGATGGCTAAACCACCCACATATTATACTATCTTAGTGTAAGTCTAATCTGGCCACGACGGTTATGTGGTATTCTTAAAAAAGAGGGTAAAATACTCCAACTGACACTCCATGTGTGCATAAGCCTACATTAGCAGCTGAGTGTCGGAACCCATGATCCATTATCATGTCTTTTGGAAAACAAGGAGAGAAAGCTAAATTTTGTTAACATTGACTAAGATTCCATCATTTGCATCCTTAATAGATGAGTTTTGGTTGCATACTTGTTCATTGTTCCCTTTGTCATCCAAATTCTACTTAGTGTTTTTTAGTTGATTAGCCCAGTGCATGGAAAAAAGCAAAAAGTTGAGCTGAAGAAACCTAGACTGAGCAAGATGGCAAGGGTGAAAGAGGTAGTGGGAGGAACCTCTGCACAAGAAGGGGAGCCACCGTTCGTGCCCCGGGACGTAGTGCACCAGTCTGCTTATGACTGGATGTCAACAAACAAATAATGTAGCCTGACACGTTATTTCAACGTGGAGGACTTCAAGAAGCTGGGGATTTATGACAGGATGGTGAAGTTCCTGGAGGGCACAATTTTACAGACCATTTGCACACCCGAAGTAAAGTCCTATAGGAGGTTGACAATAGAATTTTTGTCTTTCCTGACAAATGTCGCCTCCAGTAGTGAGGAATGAGCAGTGGGAGGTGGGGACTTCATGCTCCAAGTACGGCTAGGGGGTGAAACCCACACGGTGATAGAGGCAGACCTGAATAGGATATTCACTACAATAGAAGAAGAAGCTAAGGTCTATTCATCTACTACATGAGAAAGTGAGATTGCTGCATATGATAGCAACAAGATGTAGGAAGAGTTAACTGGGGAGGAAAAGCACAACCCTAAGAGCTCCAAATCCTCCCGAATCACCTCCTGCTTCATTAAAATAATACAGAAAATCACCGCCTTCACTATAGATGCCAGATCGGAGACCGAAACAGTCAGCAAAGGGGATCTCTTCCTTATATGGTCCATGATCAACAAGCGATCGGTTAATATAGGAAGAATCATAATCAGAAGGCTATCGGTGGCAGTTAGCGATGAAGTAAAGTGAAAATCTACTTTCTATATGGGCGGTCAAATAACAATGATCGTCGATTACCTGTTAGAAGAAGGAGAAGTTCAATGATACAAAGAAATGGAGGGACAGTAGAGCATAGACATAAAGTCTCTCGCCAGCATGGGAATCCTAGAAATAAAGGGGGAGAAAGCATTCTTTAAGCATAAAGGATTAAAGAAGCCACTCCCCCTCCCTGAGATGGCATTTTATGATGCCCATAAGCTGTGGCCAACTCTCGACGACGTCGAGAAAATGAGCTTTGGGACATTGCACGCCAGCATACCGACAGAACCAGTACCTACAACAGGGGAAAGCAGTGTCCCAACACTAAAAATAAAGAAGAACCAAGAGTCGAGGAAGAAACGGGTGGTGGAGAAGAAGAAACTAGACACCACCATCAAGCCAGATGAGAAAGAGAAGACCACAAGACAACATGTGGATGTAAGAGTTGTGGACCCCGCCTCTCCAAGGCCACAAGAGGAAACAATTGCAGTGGAGGGAGAGGTGGAGAAGAATGAGGCTACAGAAGAGGTGTTGTAGCCCACCAGCATGCCGGAGGCGGAGCGAGAAGGACAAGGCTCCCAAGCCATACCGAAGGCAGAAGAGGGTGAACCTCAGCCAGAAGCCCCACAGCCAGCAAACGTACCGGAGGCAGGGCCAGATAGATAAGGATCCCAGGCCGTACCGGAGGTGGCAACATAGAAATCAGGGGAGATGCCCCCACCGCCATCACTGAAGTAGTCAGTTGTGCCGAGTTCGTCGACGGCACGCGCGGAGCAGCAGCTGCATCAGCAACAATGACAAACACCCTCTTTCGGGGGTGCTTTAGGTACAAGGTTTGATGCAATGTGCGAACACATGCATCAAACCAATGCTATAAATGAAAAAATTCTACATCTTTGTCATTCATAACAATGCTGGTACAGGAATTGGATGAAAGGATGACAATATTCCCAAACTTCATCCAAGAGGTTTTAAGTAACCAGTGGATGATGATGGGGATATTGAAGAAGATGCAGGAGGAGATGGCGCTCCTGCGAAAAGAAGGGCAGGCCATACGCGCAGACAACGAACAAATGTGTAAGGATTATTAAGATGCAATGGCTGCCCTAGAAGAAGAACAAAAGAGTGTGCAAGAAGACTATCGGAAGCTTGAGCAGGAGTGTGAAGAACTTGAAGCCCAGTGGGAGAAAAAGAAGACAAAGCACCCTGCCAACCCAGCATGCTCCCTGGCCAGTCCCTCCAGCCACGACGACCACATGGGGGGACCAGGTGCAGGAGTCGGCACACCAGGAGCTAGTGCAACAAAGAATAGGAGCACAAGCAACAAGCCTTCTCTCGTGGCCGAGCACCAAGGAACCCAACCAACGGGAAGGTTGAGCCCCCAGAATGAGAAGCATCCAGCACAATCAAGGGGGTTCGACCTCAACTGCGATCTGGAGGAGGTGATGGATGAAACCGCAAAGGTGGTACATCACCTCTCCCCTTTAGCACACACTCCGACCATAGAAGAGCAGATAACAGTTGCCCATCGGGAGGAGGTGGTCGCAAAGCTCAACTCAGCTGGAGCAGTAGAGATAGACAGACTGATAGCTGAGCTAGGAGTTGGGCTTGATGAACCTAATGACTTCCTCCTCTTCCCACCTCATGAAGAGCATCACGACTACATCTATGATGGGAAGATGGAGGTCACTCTAAAAATTATGGCAGAAGCCAAGTTGGGACAGGCCTCTAAGGAGAGTCACTCCAAAGACAACGCTGCTGTAGAAGCCTCCTCAGAGGAAGCTGGACCAGCAGCCACACTGCGGTCTACGAATAAAGCTACGGAGCAGGTGGTAAGGGCTATGCCGACAATATAAGAAGCCTCGGCACCGATTTCACCAGAGGCAATGTCCGAGGACGAGGATGGCAGGCTAGCAACCTTCTTCACATATGAGCCTACCAAGGAGAGACAAGCTAAAGACGGAACAGAGATACATGCAACAGCTCCTCCTCTGCCATGCAAGATGAAGGACATGGACATGACAGTCGTGTCATGGATATCTTATAGAGATGTCCATGTCCTAGCAGATGTCCTCAATGATGATCTACCCGGATCAGATATATTGTACATCAACAAGGGTAGACGTCTATCCAGAGATGACTTCTGAAGGGTTTTCCTGGAAAAGGTGCAAGTATAAAAAAGAATGTTCAAGGTACTTTACGCCGCCCTCCGGGAAGAGTTCCTGCATCCAGACAAGCCGCAGTCAGTTTTCAACGGCATCACATGTCTGGTCGGGATGTTATAAAAAGAAGATTACATGGCGGAAGAAGTACTAGAACTATAGGCGGCATTCTGGAGAAAAGATACGAAGACCGTGGTGTTGCCCATCAGGAATGCAAAGCATTGTGCACTTATAGTCGTTGATCTAAATGAACGAAAGACGACAGTGCTCAACTATTGCGCAGATGAGATGGACAGCACCTTCTTAATATATAAAAGGAAGGACGCCAGGGACGCCTTGAAGATTCTGATTCGCCTCCAATAAGCCATCAAAGAGGCGAGCACAAAGTTTCAAGGATCCTAGAAGTTGTTCTCCATCAACAAGAAGGATCCCTGGGAGGTAGCTGGTTTGAGGGATTTCACCTTCATCGTTCTGCGCATGATGGAAGCCATCAACAAGGGCATCCCCCTAGAAGATCTGAATATGGAAGACATGCATGGAATGTGGGGCATGTATGTCATAGAGGTCATCTACGTCGGTTCTTCAAGGATCCGGTGATGGCTACAGATATCGTGCTCCACAGGCTCCACATGGACATCCCTCTACCCGAGAAGATATCTTGGAGGGAATGGCTCAAGACCATGTGGGTCGCACCGTCTGAACTAGCTCGAGCTACAGCTTGGAAAGCGGGTTGGACTGTAGAGACTGGAGAAGCTGTAAAGCAAGCAGAAGAAGAACAACAGCCTTCATTAACAGACGCTCCTGAAGTTCCTCCTGCATAAGAACAGCCTACAGAATCAGAAGCTGAAGAAGACATGGGGAACGATGGACCAGACGGGCCGGTAGGAGAAATCGTGCCTTCTTTCAAGAACTTCGATAGATGGAGCTGCTTCAGTCTGTCGATGGAAGAACTCGCAATAATTATGAGTTCTCTGAAAGAAGACAATTCGTCGGGAGATGTCATCTTCGAATGGGATGGCATCTGCGTACTAAAGGACGACCTCCGAAAAATGCTAAAAACATGAGGGTACCTCTCTGTGAACATGATGTCATCCTACCAGGAGTTATTAGGGGACTCAATGCCAAACTCACACATGGCATATTTCCTACTGGTAGACGACATCCTCAAGGATAAGAAAATGGGAGAAATAGAGCAGCTACAATGACGGCTTTAAGCGTCCACGCCTGAGCATATTTTATTGCTGATTCTTCATGACAACCACTGGACCTTGTTGCATGTCAACCTACTGAAAAGGACTGCATTTCTGTATAATAGCTCTGACGAAGCCTTCTCACTCAAGAAAATGACTAACATGACGACAGCAAAGTCTCCTACTGAAGAAAATGTGAATACCTATGCTGAAACCATCATTGAGATGATACACTAGCACTGTAGAGGGTACACAATGACAAAAGGTAAGGACTTCAAGAAAACTCAATATTGCCACAGAAGCCCTCAACAGATACCCCTATCCAATGAATGTGGGTTCTTCTGCCTGTCGTGGATGGTAGCTATCGCAACTACCGGCCTTAAGGTGGAGAACATGCAGTACGAGTAATATCACGCACTTAGGGGTATCTACGCTAGCATGCTCCTGGAGTCCAAGTGGGCCTTCCCCGCCAAATAAACAAACAAAGAAGGCCCGTTTATACTTGTTACTCAAATTTTGACACCCCGATACGGGGTGTAGGATAAGTTTGGGGGAGGAGTCATAAACGGGCCACAGAGGTATCGGTGCTTCCCTTTCTCAATTATTCCCTTTTCATTTCACTTTCCCTTTTATTACACCTTTATTACACCGTCAAAAATTTTGAAATTTTCCATTACAACTAACCTTTTAGAATCTCGCTTTCTCTCACTAAAATTTTCAAAAGTAGTGCTCCAGCCCTCTGAGAGAGAAGGATATGAACAACCTACACAAGAATGCATGAGTAAAACAACAGTCATAGCAACACTGCTATATCTCATTCTTGCAATAAGACGTTGTAAATGTAACAACCTTAACTCATGAACCCCTACAAACTAAGAGAACCTTAGTCATACTCCTAAACAACCATCCCCATCTGATGCTCACATCAAAAAAATCCCAGTCTCTGTAGATGGGAAAAAGTTGCCCTATTCAAAGAAAATATCCAAAAAGAGGTTTGGCCGCCCAGGAAACCAACCAAAATCCTCAACCCCAAGCCTGAAAGGAGAGATAAAAAGCCAAAAATAAAATAAAGAAAAGAATATGAGAGATGTGCCCTAAAATATGCCAAAAGTTTATGTCCGACTGGTATATTGTTGCGCACATGAATGCAGATATGACGTGCCCATAAGTGGAAACTTGAAGCCAAGCTTACACACCTCCAATCCTGAATGGAACTTCACATACCACCTGACTTAAAGTCAGAAGCCCAAAAAGGGCAATAGTGTTCTTATGATAGTTGTGGGTGAGGAGTTCAGGAGGAAGAGGAAACACCTTAAAGTTTCAAGCCTACCTATACACATTAGCATAGGGCCCGCTGAAAATAAAGATGGGTGTGAAAACTACCTTTTGAAAAGATGTGGCACTAGTATGGTTATTAGCTAAGGGAGGGGTGATGAGTTGAGAAGGAGAAGCTTTTTACAACAGAAGGTTATGACATATGAGATGAGGTTATGCTACTCCAGGTTTAAAGGGGGAGAATGAGACATAAGGGATTGAATACATACAACAATAGTCTTGATGCAAGAATGAGATATTTCAGTCGTGCTATTATCTTGTCTTTTAAGCTTGTTAATCTTTTCTCTCTCTGAGTTCTCGAACATGTACTTAACCTGAGGACAGACTTGATTCTAAGTTTGGGGGAGTTGATAACACCATACTTTATGTACTTTATATATATTACACCACTTTTAGTATAACTCTAGTTAACTTTTCACATAATTTCTCCATCTTTTTTACTAAAGCCTTGTTTAATGATTTTAGGAATCAACATAACCACGACCGCGATCTTGGATACCGTGACCGTGATTATTCAAAATACCGCAACCGCAATCATCCTGAGACTGCCACCGTGGTTATTCAAAAGACCGTGACCGCGATCATCCTGAGACCGCGACCGCAGTTCCTCTCCTCACTCACTCCTCTCACAGCACCCGCAGTTTGCGTCGCGCCATCACCGTGACCGCGGTGATACTAAAGACCGTGACCGCGGTCACTTAAAGACTGTGACCGTGATGACTCAACGCCGCGATCACGGCTATTCTAAAGATTGTGACCGCGGTCGCTTAAAGACTGCGACCGCGGTGACTCAACACCGCGACCGCAGCTATTCTAAAGATCACGACTGTGGGCACTCAAAGACCGCGATCGAGGTTTTAGGGAGGATCGCGGCCAAGAAATATCGCGACCAATGAGGAATAAAGCAGAGACCGTGACAGTGTTCTTTCCTTCACTTAAAGGAAAGACTGTGACCATGGTTCTAAGTCGGTGGAAGGCACCTATAAATAGCACCCCCACCTGTCTTGTCAAAGGATCAGATCATACAAATCAGATCCCAAGGCCACGAAGTGTTGCTGCATTTTAGACTCATCTCTGACCATCCATCCATTATTCTTGGACCTCCAGGAGAGAAAGCCGAGGAGAGAGAATACTGTCGTCTGCCCCTTCTTTGACAGGAGAAGGCCATCCACGCGGTAGATCCAGATCTGAAGAAGTAGTGTGTAGTATCACATTCTTCTCTTCCAGATCTATCACTCCATCCCATTGTACCTCTTCCCCTCTTCATGGACCTTATGGATCTGTCTGTATGTAACGTCGTCATGTTGTCCGCAAGCATGAGCGGCTAACACCTTAACTTGGATTGGAAGTAGCCACTAAGTCTCTCCCAACATATATATTGTCTCTTTCTTTTGAATATACATATTCTTATCAAGATTATCTCCATGCACCTGTTTTTAATGCTTCACTTGTATGCTTAGATATCATCTTGTGATGTTTGATTGTTGATATCTCAAGAGAGTAATATCTCTTTTATCCCGTGTCATGGAGTGGTATGAATGCACGAGAGTGTTGGAATGCTAAAGCTTTAACCAGTTGTTTTGCTGCGAGGTTTTTGAGTTGTCATCTTGAGAGAGAGACTTCTTTTAGACTTAGATCTATCCTCATCTCGAGAGAGAGTGGAATAGACATTTGAATGGTTGCTTGTAATTTTGATATTAGTATGCAAGAGATAGGGATAGTATTACATGTCGGTGAGGTGCTTTAATTGGTGAACCCCAACTCGGGTTTTCCCCATTTACTTGTTTACAGTTCAATTCCTTTTCTTGTTTATTTTACTATTCTCGTTCTTGTGATATTGTTCCTTAGGGAACATTTATTGCACCCTTTTCGGCTGGAGGATAAGAGTTTTTGATTCCCTGTTCTTAACACGACCAACCTTGTCCCTATGTTCGACCCCGATAGCTACATCGGACCCCGTTTATCGTTGTGGGGGCCTGAGAGTCAGGTTATCTCTTTAAAAGTCCGACTACTGTAATCCACGCCCTTTGGACGTGAGATTTAGGCCAGTCAATGGCTCAGCACATGGCTCGGGTATATCACATAGTGCTCTAGATCGGACTCATGGAACACATCATACATTACATTATCCTAAGGGGTAAGGCTAAACATAAGCATATTTACCAATCCATCTCAAATGGACCCATGTATTGGGGACTCATCTTTCTCAGCTATAGCTCAGAGGGGTCAGGTTTTTGTAACACATTCACCCACAATGAACTGCATGTCAGTCTGCTTCGCATCAGTTTATGACTCATGTCGATCATGGGCTTTCTCAACCATTTCTTGATCAAATCAACTTCATCTGCATACACTGTTGTCTCTCTGACCTTCACAAGGTCCTCTCACTGACATCATCCTAATGAATCGGTGACTGACACGGCCTCCCTTATAGATCTTCTTACATCTCGATACTGGCTATGGTGGCTACTATAACAAGCAACCTCTTTTAGGGGCAAGAACTTCTCCCACGAATCACCCTGAACGAGCACACATGCTCTCATCAGACCCTCTAAAGTCTGGATCATACTCTCTCGATTGTCCATCATTTAGGAGTGATATGTTGCACTGAACTTCAATCTAGCACCGCGTTCTTCATGTACCTACTTCCCCCACATGGAAGTGAACTTGAGGTCATGCTCAAGATATTAAACTTAGATAACGGTGTAGTTGAACTATCTCTCTCTCATATATATAGTTCAACCAAATTTGTCACACTGATAATGCTCTCTCTTAGGAAAGGGATTAGGTCAACTTGGCAAGGTGATCTACCATAACCCATATTGCATCATGACCTCTCTTGGTCCAGGGGAGACCCACCAAAATGTCTATGGTGATCCATTCGTATTCCCTTTTGGGAACTCCTCATTATTTGTAGCAACTCACTGGTTTACTGGTGTTCAGCCTTCATCCTCGAGCATGTATGGCAACTGGCCACACGCAACTCTATATCCTTCTTCCAGGTACCACTGCAACCCTTAACCATCTTGGTCCACAGTGTACGATGTACGTAAAATCATGAACTTTTGCATGCCATGATTCCTCAAGGTTGACTCCTCATAAACCCTAAAACACTTTAGTAGTGGGTTTCACTGCCTTCCTTTTCCTAAGAGGGGTATCTGAGGTTCTTACAACCATCCTTCTATCTCATCAAGCTCTATGCTGTCTAACTGAGTATCCATCAACTTGACCAACGAGGATGGTTGTATCTGGGTATTAGCCATACAGTTCTCATCTTCTAACGAACTTAGGGTTCACGTAACAAACTCTTCTAGCCTCCCAACTGGCTAAACAAGACAGTTATATACCTGAGTTGTGCCTCGACTAGGAGTATTTGTTACCACATTAATTTCCTTATGTGCTAGGTGATGGTGAAAACATAAACCTTCATATACTCCACTCATCATCCTCATCTCAGGTTTAGGTCTAACTGGGTCAAGAAAACTTTGATCTCATCATCTCAGTTATCAAACCCAAACGTATGACTCATAGATTCCAAACCATCTATCCAACATACTCTCTAAAAGGTGTGGTACTTCCTCTATACTCAAACATCACAGAAAGGTTTCAACTCATATCACTTTTATCCTTAGTATATGGCATACACTTTGCCCCATCTCTCACACCCATAAAAGGAGGAAATAAGCATTTGGTTGCAATCCAAATACATAGTACATCCCGTTCTAAGAGTAGAGATGGTGCATCACACATTGCCATTATCCTTTCCAATCTAAGTTGAAACATACTTCACATGACTCCTCACCATGAACATCTCCATTACGGGTCTACACCCATGGAAAGACTTTTCCCATCACTTCTAGATCTTAACATCTCTCATATGTACAATCCTTAGTCATTACCTCATAGTCTCTAGGGTGTCAGTACTTTTAGAGTGATCTGGCCCTTATGCATCTAGGGAGTGCCTCTCACATTTACCCCTTAAGCCCCATGAACTCATGAAGGTATCCAACCTAATAACCCATGGGCCTCGGGTAAAGGTAGTTGTTACCTCACGACCCTATGGTCTTGTGCATTTAGGGAACAGACAACTCCTACTCTCATCAGTATTATCCCTACCTGACCCTAGTATTGACTTAGGATTCTATCATGGTACATCTCAAACTTGAATCCTCACGCGAATCTCCATCATCTCTTTGGGCACTCATGGTCAAACTTACATCGTTTCATAGGGATCATGGCGACCTACCTACCTCGGCCTGGCCCCATATAGGTTACCTTCATGGCAACATATCCTCATGCCCCTTAGAGATGGTCACACATGGGTCTATAGATTCATGATCATATTATGTTCTCTCCACTTAACTCATCAAGATCCTAGGAGAGACCACTTTAGGTTACCTCGAACCTAAACAAAAGTTGGTACTCACCCTAGATGAAGGGGCCCTACCATGCTACTTATACACGTATCCAGTCAAAAGACAACCTACTAAGCCATTCTGAGTTCCTTGGTATGTCATACTTGTTCCTTATTCCTCAAAGTTGGCCAAGCTTATATGTCACTAACAAGTGTGAGGGGTTCATCATATATCTCATTTCCATAGGGGTTTCCTTTGTTCTAACACATGGGGGTGCCATGCTTGAATCCTTAGGAACTCAAACAGCTTCGTGAGCATCAGGTGCACTAGGTACTACTACTTCCCCTCTTAGGTCTCAGAACCCCAGATTTGCCACTTATGCATCATTTGTCTAACTGCATGTCCAGCTGTCCAACCATGAACTGAACCTATACTAGATAGGGCATAAACATCCTAACACTCTCCTATGAGAACAACCCTGAGAGTCCTATACAAGGACAACCAATAGGGTGCAAGACCTCACAACTCGTTGTTATACCATACCTCTTTAGGGTCCTTGGAACTCTCTATCATGCCCCTCAAAGGTAGGTACTTATAACCTCTGTACATCGGTACAAGAAGCCTCTTTCTCATTTTAGGGTTTGGTTCCTCTAAAGGCAACCAAGGTACGATAAGCCTCTAAGGATCGTGCATGAGTCAACCACATACATCTACTTAGGATCATCCATTCTAGGCCATATCATACCAAACTCCTCATGATTCCTCATGTCTCAGAGTCTAGGTTTCCAACCGTCTTCCTCGGGGTCTTGCTCTCTCTCTAGAGCTAACCCTACAAATGATCTTACCACTAGAGGTTCTCTCTTAGAAGATGGGCCAAGCTATTAAGGATACATGTCTATCTCTGCTTGGGTGAAACATACTATCAAGACCTATGTCCAACCAAGATCATCCAAAACTCTACATGCTCATCTCATGAACATTTGGCATAACCCTTCTAGCCTAGGTCTAAAACTTGCTGCCAACCTTGTTGCCACTCTCTTCTTACATGAATATATTTGTTAGGGTTCCTATATGGCCACCACTAACCTTCTCAATGAGGGAGTTATCCCTCACCCTATCAGGTACGACCCTCCCAAAGTCGGGTCACCAAAAGGCACTAGGTCAAACAATCACACATAGCTCATGCTCCTCCTGTGTAGTCAAAATCTTTACGTAAATCATGTATGTCTAACCCACATACTTGAAAGTATAGAAGACTAAGGTATTCAACTCATCATGTCATCTCTTTCTCTAACTACCACTTAGGTTTAGGGTTAGCATCGTCCTCAGAGGATGTGTCAAGTCTCTTCCTCATCCTGGAGGCTTCTTCCTCTAAGGCTAACTCTCTCATCATCCTCCTATAAGAAGGTCTAACCTCAAAGCTCTCCTGGGGGCACAACAACACACGCCATGCAACCTAAGCATGTAACTAATCTTTAGTTTACACTTAAACTATTAAAACTTATGTTCATGACATCTTGTTTACTTGTTTTTCATTATTTGGTGAAGGATTCCTTAATCCTTATCATTCTTAATCCCAAAACTTAGGAGGGTGGTGAAGAGAGAGAAACCCTAATATCTTAAAGTTATTTAATGAACATGGTAGAGAAGGGACGAAGACAGATGAGAGAAGACCTAGAGGTATCTTATTTCAAGTCAAATCCTCCGATTTTGGCCAAGCGGTCACACAGAATCCGAATGTCCTCGTAGACCAACTAGCGGAGCGGGGGAAAATCTTGCCAGCCCCCGGATTGTGATCCTTTTCTAGACACCTCCATCATTGGAAAATCCTCTAATAACTCCCTTGGGTTCTGAAGAGTTTGTAAAATTTAATAATTATTAAAGATTAAATAGAAAACCATCGCTCTGATATCAATTGTAACGAC
Source organism: Alisma plantago-aquatica (assembly GCA_963693085.1). Classification (NCBI taxonomy): domain Eukaryota; kingdom Viridiplantae; phylum Streptophyta; class Magnoliopsida; order Alismatales; family Alismataceae; genus Alisma; species Alisma plantago-aquatica. The sequence continues at coordinate 652,384,703 of OY856410.1, forward strand.
CCCGCTTCACGGTAACCCCCAATTAAGGAAGACCAAGAAGTCAAAGGCGTTATCCCAAAAACAGGATCAATGGTTTTGCAAATAATCAAAAATAATTAATAAATTCTACGAAAGACTAACTTAAAACTGGAATAAAATTTTACTTTTCACATACCTTCAAAAAAATAGGTAACAGAGACTTCTACCCGCAGTATAATTCTATCTAACTAAATCCTCTTTTATTAATTAACTTTAATATTTATAAGTTCCCCTTTACTGTTTGTCCGATTTTGGATAATCCTAAAATGCCGACAAACAAAATGTCGGCCAATATAAATGAATGTATCAGTATGTGGTGCAACCAAAACATTGCATATATATTCTAAAAACATAATCACGTCAAATAGTTGTTAATAATGCAAGATTACATTTTTCAATATGACTTCTCAACCACTTTTACTCATCCTCTAGGATACCCTCTCTAGGGTTAAGTCCTTGCAAGTGACTTTAAGGCTACCTTCTCCATCCTGAGCTTGGTACCTGGGGTCACCTCTATGGGTGCCATGTGGTCTTCCCTTCAGGGTTTGACCACCTTGACCTTCCCTCCAGGGCTTGGTCTCTTATCTTACATCCAGAGGTGGTATGTGGGTTTGAGCAAGTCATACATATATCTAAATTGTGATAATCATATTCACTTTAAAGATTGCATAAATAAAAACATCCAAACAGTTTATTTCCATTACAATCGATAAATCATCAAGAAAACATCGAGAAACTAAAGTGTGTACTCATAATTAACCACATACTTGATTAGGAGATTTCACATAAATAAGCACAGTCCAATCAATCAAGAAATCCAATCCAAGCAAGCAAGTCAACCACACAAAAGCACAGAATCCTAAAAAGCATGTACAGCCTATTTACTACACACTCATCAAGAATCTACTTAATTGACTTGGAACCACTTTCTAGGGTTTCTAATCTGAATTAGGGTTTCATTAGGGTTCCTTTATATCTATTTACAACTTTCCTCTTTATTATCCACAAAACCCTAAAACAACAGTTCTAGGTGCAAAACCCTAGTTATCCAACTTAATCATATTATCATCTTCCTATCACCTAATAGGCTTAGGATAAACTTATTATCACTCTTATACAAAGAATTTCGAAGTTCATCTTATTAGAAAACATTAACACCTAGATTACGGTTTCTAAGCTCATTAATGCATATTAACACATCAAAACCCTAAATTAAGCTATTTAGCACATGGATCATCTATTTAGACATCAAAACATCTTTTTATTAACAACAAGTTAATTTTCATATATCATCCATATTAATCTTCTCAATTTCATACAACATCAAATTTAGGGTTTCTTACTCATGAAAGCATTAAAGATAGAAACTTTAACCACTTTTTCAACTATGGTCCAATTCAGGTTCTAAGACCATTTTTATTGAGTTCCTTTCATTTTTCTGATAAATTTTCATATATAACATGTTTCCATCGGAGCTACAGATAATTTGTAAGAATTATTGTGAAATTACCTTTAACGGGCCAATAGGAAGCTGACACGTGCCCCCTTCCATGTTTCTTTTTTGGCTACCTCTTCTCTTGGCTTGCGGATCTTCCTCCGAATCCAGCTAACTGGATACCTGATCCGACTCAACTCCCCTTCATCATTCTCGCGTGAACGGGTTGCAGTTCCTCTATTTTAGTGGAAAAATAGAGTTCCGTCGGCCAGCTATGTGGCGCCTCTTCTTCGCCCCTGGGTGTGTTGCAGGTGCAGGGAACGGAGTGGACCCCCACCCTCTTCCTTCCAATCATCCCGACGCAAGATCCTATGGTAGTTCCTCGACTTCCCGGACCCCAAAGGCCTGATGCCCTCACCCAGAACAGAGGGCGGCGCTACTATGCCTGCACACTCAGGGAGCGGAATACCGAGAGGGAAGAGAAGGCGGGAGTTTCAGGGAGTCATAGGCATGTTTTTGCCCCTTGAAAGAGACTCCAGATCCATATATATAGCCATCGCTAGGAGGTTAGTCCCTTGTAGAGTCTGGCTCCCGCAACCCTTTGGGGAAAGTCCCAAATACTCCACGGTAGGTAGCAAAATCTAATATGGATGGAATTTTGAGGACCTCCCAAAGCCAAAGGAGAAAGAATCGAAGCAAAAGATGGAGTCTGGAGAGAGATTGAGATACTAGAAATTCACATCTACTATTCTTGTTTCCCGATCTAACTCAGAAAGCAGCTACTGTTGGATCATCATCCAACGGCTAGCAGGCCACGTATTAGAACAATAATCAGAATCAAATTGTGACATTTAATGTTATCCTTCTCACTTTAGGAAAACTTACAAAATTCATATATCCTAATCTGTTTATCATTTTAATCCCAAATTTTAGAAGAAAGTCCATAACGACTTAAGCTTCATGGTGCAAAGTTTGGGACTCAAATTCAAAAGTATGAGAGACTTTTCTTCATATGCAAGTTATCACTTATTAAGGCATATTTTATGCATATTTTCTCTCTCTCCTATTCTATTATTTTCCTTTAATTGGATTCCTTTTACCATTAGAAACCATGTAGACTCAAAATCTCATCCATGATTATTCCATCATACATCTTTCCACATATTTCTCATATTTTTGTTATTATCTCAAATTTCCTTCTTAAAGATGCATTATTTGATTTCTTCTTTTTCTTTTAATCATATTGGACTCATTAGAATTTTATTATCATCTACAAAATCACATGTACAAAGGAAATATTGTGAAGGAAATCTATTCAATACACATATATCATACAATCTTCATAATCATACATTTATTGGGGAAATTGCATTTCCAACCATATGAACACAAAAATTGGGGTTGTAAAATGAAGGGTCGACAATGGTAGGCAGAAGAAGAGCTTAATTAAGGTGAAGTCTGCTCACACATTGGTGGCTAGGCTTGAGTCTCATCAGATCTTGTTGCCCGATCGTCCATCAGAGGGCTAAGTTTGCTCAGTCGTTGGAGTGTGAGGTTGGGCATCGGTATGTGGAGTCTTCTCGGTCAAAGTAGTGGAGAGGTGGAAAGTCCATCAGAGATCTAGCATAGGGTCTTTGTCGGTGGTCATCCATCGATGTCTGATAATAGGATGTTTGTAGGTCTTATTTTCCACAAGGTTTGGTGTTGGAATCCCATCGGAGTAGCATGGCTTACATTGGAGTTCGGTCAGCAAGGGTTGATCAAAGAAAAGGTAGAATAATCACCGATCTTCAATGTAGGACTTTGCTTTGGGGGTTTGGTCATCGATGCTTTATGTGAAGTCGGGCATCGGGCCAACTTCTCAACAGAACAATTGGATTTTTGGGACAAACCCACCTTGGGAGGCTATTGGCGTATGGTCGACGGCATGTGCCAATGAATCTTATAACCAATAAAAAGTTGTTGGAAGAAGGTTCAGATCATTGAAAATCTTGTCCATTTTATGAACATTTTCTTGAGCTTCCAAGTTAATTAGTTATACCTCTGTCTCATATGCTAGTGCACATGATATGAGGTTTAAACCTTACATGAAAACAAAGATTCTAGATCAAAGTCCTCTAATTATCATAAAATTAAAAAAAAACTTAAATGTGAGATATTTTTGAGCTAAAAGTGAGGGAATGGATTGTAAAACTAAGATGAAAAATACAACTAAAACTATGACGAATATGCATTTATCAAAGCCTCTTCCTTTGCATCAATTCTCTCAAGATCTCCATGTCTTTAGTAAATGGATTGATAAAAAGAGGTATTATGAACTCATTGGGCATTATTGAAGGGTCTCTTCCATATAAGTACTTGGTAGTTCCCTTGTTAACTGGAATCTTTCTAGAGTTCATTATGTTGAATTGGTGGACAAAATTAAAAGGAAGATGGAAAGTTGGAAATCTAAACCACTATCAATTGCTTCCAGAATTGAGTTCATCAAATCCACTCTCTCTACTGTGCATTTTATATGGGGTGTTTTCCTTTCCCATCCCTTGTTCTATTTTAGATGAAATTTTGTGTAGGGATTTTTGTGGGGTTGTTCAGACTCCTAGAAGCATGTTCGTCTTTTCAAATTAGATGATATTACTCTCCCCAAAAGTGAGGGGGTTTGGACATCAGAAGAACTAGAGATGCTTATAAATCTTTCCTTGCTATTAATGGATGGGATATTGATGATAAAAAATACTATGTATGGGTCAAATGGATAAGCAAAAAGTATTTGAGGAAGCACTCCTTTTGGTCTATTGAGGAATCATGTGATTTTCATGGTTATTCGATAATAATCTTAGAACAATGAATGGTTTCTTCCACCTCATATATTTTCTTATTGGCAAGGGAGATAGTATTAGCATGTGGCATAATCCTTGGATAAATGGTAAGGGGATCTCATATTATTTTGATACAGACATATGTGCATCGAATTATAGTATTATATGAATTGTTGCTTGAATTATATTATTTGTAATGGAACACCCATGAGTGCATAAACTCCAAAATTAATTATTATCATGAACTATCTTAACACTTCATTTTATGATAGTGACTTCCTTCTATTTTGTGGAAATGGTAGTATGAAACTCAAAAATTTCTAGAATGAGCTCAGAAGAAAAGGTGGTGATTCTATTCTCTTTAAATGGATATGGAGTTGCAAGGACCCTAAAAGATATATCCCTCACGTGTGGAATGTTGGGCACGATAAGTTACCCACCTCAATGCTAGAAGAAGGGGAATACATCTAGCTTCACTCTACTTTTTACATAAAAATTATTATGAAAGTACTACTCATGTTCTGTTGGATTGTGATTTTGCTAAGGAAATCTAGTCTTCATAGCACTTTCTAGTTAGTATATAGATTTTGAGAAATTGGGATTATGTTACCTCTCTAGATATTAATAAGTAAAAAAAACTCCTTGTATTACGGTGTTCTATCACTTCTAGATGGAGAGGAAATAAAGAGTTCATGAAAATAGCTAGTGTGATTCTGTTAGTGTCTTGAGGTCTATTAAAGCAAAGATGTTTTCATAACATGATCACTGTTTCTAGTCTAGATTGAGATATTTACCATATGGGTGCTTGGTTGTTACATTATAGTCTTGCATTGACATAGATATACCCTCTATATTTTTATGTCTTCTTCTTCAAAAGTGATTAAGTTTTGACTTATGTTTAATCTTGTTAGTGTTATGATCTTGATATCTCTTCAGATGTCTTCTATCTAAAAATTTGCTTTAGTTTCATGTCCTAATGTCAAAGTGATTCTAGATCTGTTATCTTTTGAAGTCTTGTTAATGATATGATGATGATATCTCTTCAGAGGATCTCTATTTGAAAAGGTTTGCTTCGAATTCATGTCTTGATACCAAAGTTTTTGAAGCTTTCATGTCTTCCGAAGGAAATAGACTAAACTGTGCTTTTTGTCTGCTTGAGTGGTTGGTTGAAGGTTTTAATGCTTGATTTTCTTCTTATAGCTCCCTGGAGTAAATTAATCATATTGTTGGAAAAAAAAGACAACGTTGTGGACTTTCTAAGCTGTGTAAGAGAAAGCAGTAGTCAAGGAAGTGGGCAAATGGTAAGCTGGTCAAGTCAAACTAAGCAGAAGTTGAAGGTGGAATGCTTTTGAACTCCAAACCTTCTTTGTGAGAGCTTATTTGTCTCCCTTGAAATTCTTATATGTTACAAATGGAGGTCTAGATGTGTTGTTGGAGTTTTTTGTTCTTTTTTGTATAGAAAATTTGGTAGTAAAGTCCCTTTTTCCTTCTTTCTTACTTGTACATATGGACACTTCTACAAAAAAAAGTACATAAAAAGAGAAAAATTTTAGCGAACCCAAATATATAATGAAAATTAATAATGTGCAGCAAAAATTATGAAACTCATGGCTAATTCTCATGCCCAAATGAGGGAAAGTACCCACTCATAGTAAAGAAAAAAAACACAAGAATGAGAGGGGAGATAAGAAGCCATGTCACAATTGGCATAGACAGACACAGTCAGGATCTCCTACGAGCAAGTCAACACTTCCACCAACACAGCAGTCTGGCACGACTCTAGGAGGAGGGCTTCATTCTTCACTTTTGTTGGGTCTTCTGTTTGAAAATTTGTAATCTGATGCTAAGGAGTCAAACCCTTATAAATTAGGTCAAAATTCTATTTATAAGTGTGCCACATGTCCCAACAAATCCTTTAGTCAATGACCTAACAGACCTCTTTTTGTGTCTCCTGGAGTGGCACCACTAGGGCAGTTGATGACTTAGTCATTGGTTGGCCCGATCCCTAGTCAACCGACCGATACGATGGAGTCAGGAGGCTCATTTAAGCATCAATATCTCTGGTCAGCCTAGGGAGAGTTTCGATCAGCCAACTGGATGTATGACTCGAACGACTCGTTTGTTGTTAAGTGCCTCTAGGTAAACCCAAGTCGATCGAATCGATTGGTGAATCGAGAAAATTGGTCTTTTTTGGGGGGAGAACTCCCGTTGACTAGTTAGGGTGAGTCAACCGACTCGCGGAATGTCATGTTTACTTATCTTCTCTATGGATTTTCCATCAATAACCAGTCATCCAACTTGTGAAGTGAGTGGATCATTGGTGTGTGAATCTCTTTTCTTCTACCTTAGCCCAATCGGTGGACTTATGAATCCAGTCACCATGACTAAGGCTTCTAGTGCGGTGAAATTCTTCTAATTGGCCTCATAATTCTTCCATATGGATAGAGATGGGGGAAATAAACATGGCACGTTGTGAGGACGACCTCGAATGGGCTTTGGCGTTTGTCCCTACATGAAGAGTGAGAAGTTACCAATAAAACCCTAAAATGAACGAAAGCAATTTAACCTAGTCTGTATAAAATTGAGAAATTAGACATATAAAATGAATAAATCTAATCTAAATTATGCAACTAAAACGAGATGAATATGCATTCATCAACCACTTACATTATATGTATTTCAAAAATCATCTCAATCTTAACATTGGTAATCCAATCATTGAAATATAAAAAGAAAATCTTCCAACAAATGGTAATTGTAGAATTCCATAATTGGTTGGATGCTTTTTAATTATGCCTCATAAGTAAATGGGTAAAATTATGGTTTTTAAACATATCAAATATAGATGTTATTTTTCATCCATTGGATTTATATAACAAGTTTTAAGCATGGTAATTTTACGAATGATATGTATAAATGGCATGTATTGGTATATGCTTAAAATATCTTCAATTAAGTATGTTATTCTTTCCAGCTCAAACCCGACCCAAAATCCAACTCTGTTATAGGGCCGGGTCTGGGCAAGTTTTATCTAAGTTTATATAGGCCTAAACTTGACCCAAATCATGTCTAATAATATGGGTGTGTGCATGGACTTACCAAAATCTGGGGTGACCCTACGTAATGGTCATCCCTATTTATAATTGGTCTGTATTTGATCTTTAAACAGATACAAGATTAATTGGTCCGTATTTAATCTTTAAACAGATCTACAATTGGTCCCTATTTATAATTGGTCCGTATTTGATCGAGCCAACTCTATCTGAGAACACCAAAAATCCAACCCATAAAATCCAACCCATAAAAATCCAACCCATAAAAAAATTAGTGGAGAGAGAAATTATTTTTTCAGTATTAAAACGAATTCTTTAATACTATACAAAATTCTGATTAGTCTCCTACCATCTTTCTATAAGAGGCCTCCTATAGGATAGGCGTCCCAAAAGAGTTGGTCCATTCAAGGTCTACCCGCATATATCCCATATTACAGAAACAGCGTCACATGTCATGTCGCAGTGACTGTTCACAAATTTCGATTAAAGGGTCAAGCTTTAGAAAGCTTGAGAAAGCCGCATACTAAGCAACAATTATCCGGTATTAGATCTGCAGAACAACATCCAACGATCAAAAAAAAAAAATAGATTTTAGAGTGATTTGAAAGACCCAAATGGATGGAACCAGTCTCATCATCCTTCACCCCCAACTGAAGCATACCGGACCCTCGTAGCTGGATATGCATGTCGGGCTGGGTCAAGCTGGTCCACCAGCTCCACCACTACCAACCGATGCAATGTGAGAGAGAGCGCAGTAGCCCAGAGGGAGAGGATGAATAAAAGATGGAGCTTTGCCAATTGCCACCACCACCTATACCATTCATAATATCTTGCATCGGTGGACTCGGGCCCTCCTTCCCCATTGATGATCGATTGTCTTGTTGCAGCCTCTCCTCTTTCTCTTCCACCCCATCTTGGCTTCTTCTCCGTCTCTCTCCAATTTGGCCGGTTTGCCTGTCTGGCTGCTCACGTACTCCATTCCCCACACACCGCGACCTCCTCTCCTCGGATCCTTCATATATACCCCCTTTCTCCACCCTTCTCTTCCCACTGACACACATTACTATCTCTTCTCTCACTCATTCCCCTCGCCTCTACACTTGTACGACCTTCTAGCAGGTTGCTAGCTAGATCTCGAGGAAGGAGCTAGCGGGGGGGCGAAGCCGGGGGAGCAGCTGAAGTAGAGAGAAGGAGCATCTAATGGCTGCTTCGCGCGTGGTTGCTTTGGCACTGGCCATCTCCATGGCCATGGTGGCCACCTGCATTGCCCAGTCGTCTCCGCCACCAACACCTGCGTCGCCGCCTCCCGGAGTTGTTACTCCACCGGCCCCTACTCCTCCTACTACTCCCTCCACCAGCCCTCCACCTGCACCGACTCCTCCTGCCCCTACTACTCCCCCCACCGGCCCTCCACCTGCTCCGACTCCTCCTGCCCCTACTACTCCCCCCGCCAGCCCTCCTCCTGCACCGACTCCTCCAGTCCCTACTACTCCCCCCGCCAGCCCTCCACCTGCACCGACTCCTCCTGTCCCTGCTACTCCCCCCGCCAGCCCTCCACCTGCACCGACTCCTCCTGTCCCTGCTACTCCCCCCGCCAGCCCTCCGCCTGCACCGACTCCTCCTGTCCCTGCTACTCCCCCCGCCAGCCCACCACCTGCACCAAGTAGCGCACCCCCTGTTGCTACCCCACCTTCCGCTGCCACCCCTCCTTCCGCTACTCCTCCATCGGCAGCCACCCCAACCCCAAGCAAGGCCCCCGCACCATCAACATCCACACCCGCCCCCGCTGCTGGCCCAGCTGCCGCCAAGGGCCCTGCTGCCTCCACCCCCGCTCCCGCAACTCCCATCCCAACCGACAACTCCGGATCCTCGACGACCAGCGCTGGCATGGTCCTGCTCGCCCTTGCCGGAGGAGTCGCCATGCTCTTCTAGAGCAAAAGGCCGTAGCCTCTCTCGTCTCTCTGCACCGTCCGATCTACAATTCTTAGAGAGAGAGAGAATGCGAAAGTCTTGTATTTGGTGACACATGTTTGGTTCCTGTTGGGAGCTTTGGTACATTGTGGATGTTTTGTAGATTATTTACAGACAGACTGAGGCAGACAGATACAGAGACACTGCGGATGGTGGTGGGTTGATTGGAAGATGTGGGAGGGTAGATGGGGGTGGTTAGTGCTTGTTTTCTTTTGATCCATCTTCTTCTTTTGTCATCGATTGAGTGGGATGTTGCTGTCTTTGCTCCTGCTTCCTCCTGTTGCTGTTTATTATCATTGTTCTTTGCCTTGCATTTGTGTAATAATGACTTTCTTTTACTTATTTTTCATCTTGTGAATTAGTTACTTGATATGTCCATTAAATTACTAGTAACCAGCAGATCCACGGTATTTTTTCACTAGTGCTGGAATATGGTGATCTTTGCTGTTGTGAATTAGTTACTTGATATGTCCATTAAATTACTAGTAACCAGCAGATCCACGGTATTTTTTCACTAGTGCTGGAATATGGTGATCTTTGCTGTTGTGAATTAGTTACTTGATATGTCCATTAAATTACTAGTAACCAGCAGATCCACGGTATTTTTTCACTAGTGCTGGAATATGGTGATCTTTGCTGTTGTGAATTAGTTACTTGATATGTCCATTAAATTACTAGTAACCAGCAGATCCATGGTATTTTTTCACTAGTGCTGGAATATGGTGATCTTTGCTGTTGTGAATTAGTTACTTGATATGTCCATTAAATTACTAGTGGATCGCCGAGAATGAGTAGTAGGAGATCTGTGCATTCAACTCTCTCTTCCAGCCGTAGATCTGCCCCTAACTGCTACATTCTCCCTCTTATCTTCTTGGTTGATCTCAAGGTCGAACCACTTGTCTACTTTAGTCACAAATCCATACGTACGAATACATATTTAACAACCACGATAACAAGATTCCGTTTTAGATCTAGAATGGCTAGATTGAAAAGAAAACAGAGTTCGGCTATTTTTTTGACCCGACCTCGAGTCACATTCCAACCGAAAGAAATAACTTATCACGTTAGCATTGATTCCCATTGATTTCAACCAAGAAGGATATGACACACAATTGAAGACCGTGTGTGGAGTGAGGAGGCACAAAAACAAGCATTCGTTTAGACCGCATTCCCAAAGGACAAAAAGCCTCCCTTTTTTCCAAGGAAGAAGGGGGAATACTTAAGATCCAAGTAGCACAGCACCAAACCATAGACACCTTTTGCTGGCAAATGATGGCGGCTGCTACTGCAGCCACGTTAGAGCGTCACCGCAACTGCCAAGGAAAGAAAGGGAGAGAGAGAGAGAGAGGGCGCTAATGCATCTGATCTTTCTCACGAGCGTAGAATCAACGCATGCAGAACCAACCACGGATCGAATGTGATGGATAAGGACGGCGCGTGTGGCTGTGTGGACTCTTCCCTCACTACATCTCTCTCTCTCTCTACACATCCACAAGTCCGCTAGCTGTACCGGGGCTACACCCATGTGGTACAAAGCAGCTGGAAGAGCAGCTGTACATTCGCTCTTTTTTATAAGGTTATAGATTATAGATTCCGGCTTCACCTTCCCCACCAAAACGGGTCGATCCACGCCCCCCCCCCCAATATATATATATATATATATATATATATATATATATATATATATATATATATATATATATATAGAGAGAGAGAGAGTCAGGCTAGAATACACTCGAGTGTACGGATCGCACAAATACACTCAAGTGTGTTTGCATATCAAGACTATTTTTTGCAAGATGTAAACCATTGATCTTCACAGTCATACTATAACTAGGCTACTTACAAATTTTGAGCACATTTGGATGAGTGTAAGTCACTCATCCAAGGGCAACAAAATCGACGCGCGAAACTAATTTGAAATGCATAATTTTTGCGGTCATCATAACATGAGCTATACATATCCAAATGTGCTCAAATTTTGTGTATGAGTTGTTCACGAGATGTTTAAGAAGATCAACGGATTAGATTTTCAAAAAAAATATTGCATCATCAAAAACTACTTGAGTGTATTCTGCTCCTGATACACTCGAGTGTATTCTAGCCTGACTCTATATATATATATATATATATATATATATATATGTTGACTAATAAGTAACTTAGTTGAGAGAAAAGTAACTGGGAGAATATGAAAGTAACGCTTACATTTAAAAAAGTTATTAGATTAGCATAAACGAACCTTTATAAAACTTAAAGAAACTTTGATTGCAGTCCATAACAAGGACAGCTCTATTGAAGAAATGGAGGTAGATGCGGGTGGGAATGAAAAAGGAAAACCTGGTAACGAAGGATCTAATTCTGAGGACAGAAGAAAACTGAAAGGAAAGGAAAAGGATGTGGAAGGTAGTACTATTGATATGAATACTTGAATACAAAGTGTAATTGTATATTGTATTCATCTTACAGAAATATTTACTTTTGGTAAACATGCTACTGAACTATTGCAGAAATATTGAACTATTGCAAAAATGCTAGGGGATGATACTAAACTACTGAATGCTTTACTTCGTTTACAGAAATACCAAACTATTGCAAGGTTTACTTCATTTACATATATATTTACTTTTGCTAAACTTGCAATGATATCATTTTCTTCTTCACTTGATACCCTATTACAAATAAATTTATCTTATATCTCCAAAGGGAACTATGCTTGATTCAGTGTGTTAATTGTAAATTGATGATTAAATGTAACTGTTTAAGACAAATAGCAATTGTGTGGATAAAAGTGTAGCCACACAATAACGAAAGTAAGTATTATATTAAGAAAGTAACATGTAGTGACTTTTTAATATATTTACAGGTACACAAAAGTTGTATCATAGATGCTACATAAAGAGTTACAACAGAATACAGAACAACATATGCTTTAGCCCAAAACAAATGCAGATGCTGAAGTCAACAGCCTTTGCAAATTTGATAGTGATGCCTAATCTTACGGTAGATGTGGCATTTTTAGAAGAACTTATAGAGAGATACATAGAGGATGATAGATTCTTGTTAGCACCAGGATTTGAAGCAAGGATGACAGTTGAGGATGTAGGGATGATACTATGTTTGCCTAGTAGGGGTATGGATATAGTTCCTAGGAAGCAATCCCATATTGTAAAATCAATATGGGATGTTTTTGCTAATGCAACAAAGGGAGGAGGTGAAGATAGTGAAGTTGGAAAAAAACTAAGGGAGAGGGATGTGTTGCACAAAGACAATTTAGGAAAGTTTTGGGAAGAATTTACTAAGAAAGACACGGTAGAAAACTATCAAAATATATGACGTGCATGGATGTTGCACTTGTTAGCAACATTCCTTTTACCAGACACGAGTTATTGTGCCCCAATTTTCCTTCTACAGTATTTGGACGATGTACCTGCTACGGGGCATTTGAACTGGGCAAAGTTGGTCCACAATTGCATATTCAAGAGAATGAAGACTTTAAGTGAGAACATAAGACTGGTCAAAAAAGTGAGAACATAAGAAAGAGGAAAAGAGGGGAAAGCAGCAGAAGCACATTATACACCACTGGATGTGTGATGTGCCTATGTGTAAGTAACACTTTGCATAGTATTTTTGGTTATACAAGAAAGAATATAAATGAATGTTATAATTTTGATTTATACTTTTTTTTGGACGCTGGTCTGGGCTTACGAGATAACAGGGATAGCACATCCTACTTTCCTTGATGCAAATCCAAGGATAAAGAGATGGGAAGCTCCTGTTAAGAGGATAAAGGAACTTGGAAGTTTGGAAACAGATAATGTGAGAATGAGTGTGTACATTATAACATTTGTATAACATAACATGTGTATGATACATTGCTCAATTTTGTGAACAGGTTTGTACAGAGTTGAAAAGGGACGCAGCTGATGATTGGGAAGCTGCAAAGTCACTGAAAGATTTACCATATTACTTTGCAGCAAACAAAGCAAGGAGCAAGGTTGTGAGTAACAGTTTGGTTACATCCCCTAGCACAAGCAGGGGACCATCTACGAGCTTGGAGAACAAAGTGTAGAAGCTTGAAGACAAGATGTGAATGCAAAAAGAAATGTGCACAAGGATAGCCATGGAGGCTTTTTCATATTTGAGAAATGAAAATGACAGGTTGAGGAAACGTCTAGCAGAAGTGGAGGAAGAGAATAGAACTCTAAACAAGGAAGTTTCAAATGAGATGATTACAGGAGATACTTCTATGCCAACACAAACATTCATTCAGAATGATGTGTTGGATTCGATGGAAGTAGTTAAACAAAGAAAAAGGATTGAGGAACTGCAACAAAACTTGTTGGATATGGACCAACAATGCAGTAAGGAAAAAACACCCAGGATAGGCAAACTTTGCCTGAAGAGGAAAGCAGTTGAAGAAGATCCAGTAATAATGCAAGTGGATATAACAAATAAAGAAGGCCACAGAACAGAAAATGTTGGAGGGAATTCAAAGGATGCAAAATAAGATCTTACTGCTAAAGAAGATGTTGGAGAAAAGAAAGAAGTAGAAGAGGATGAAAATAATGATGAAGAAGAAAATCCATCAGAAATAGAAGAATCAAAGGAAAAAAAGAAAGATCTGAGCAGATGATGAAGTAAGAGAAGAAGAAGAAGTAGATATAGATGAAATTGAGAAGGACACTCATAAGCCGATGAAGAAGAGGAACAGAAAGATACGACCAGTTATAGGAAGCATTGAAGAAAACATAAAGATACAAAGGCATGCCAAGGTTAGTTGCATGTTCTTTTCAATTTAACTAACTGTGTAGAGTTGTCTGAGTATAACAGTAAGAATGTGAAAAGTAAGGTAACAACGAGAATAGAAAAGTAATTGTTATAATAAAAAAAAGTAAGTGTGTGGAACAAAAAGTATTACTGTAGATCATAAAGTATCTATTGGACATATAAAGTAGCGTTCAATTGCAGAATAGGCAAAAAAGGTTATAGATTATATTTTCAAGGTAACTGTATAAAATTTGTATATCTTCTACACAAACGACTAACATAAATTACATTTTATTGACAGCAAAGAAGCTCCAAATTCATTGGATTGGAACACTTCAAAACGAAGGAAAACAAAGAGGATGTAAAGGAATTCATTGACAACATTGATGAAGTGTAAGAAGTAACTTTTTAAAAATCTATCAATCGTATGTGTAGAAGAAATTAGTTGCTAAATATATAGACTGAATGTCTAACATCTTTACTAATGTGCAGGTCAAGGAGAGAATGGAGTTTTGGAAAAGACACTTGGTGCACAGAAAAAGAGGATCTGTCAGCACTACTGTTTAAAGATAAAATGATGCACTCACCTGTAAGAACTGAAATTAGTAAGTATTAATATCAATGATATGGATTGCTAACTAAATACTGTGGATATTCAGGTTATGGATTGATTTGTCCAAATGTTAAAAGAAACAACAAGCAGGAGGAGGAGTGGATTGTCATGGCATTGCTTGAGCACCTAGGCCCCGGTAAGACATCCAAATTATTACACTACATTACAACACTTACAGTAGATAAAGACACTACAACTTACAGCTATGTAAATTACAATTTTGTTTTCAGAGCAAAAGCTAAATATGATGGTGAATGACCTAACACTGAATGAGATTCATATGCTATCGCCTCTCTTCAATGTACCTGCAAAAGAATTTATGACAATGGATTCAGTTTTTATAATACTTAACAATGACAACCACTGGCACTTGCTTGAATCAAGCTTTAGAGATGAGGTGCACAGGTCTTACAATTCATTGTCAGGAAATAGAAAATCAAGGAATGAAGTCACTAGATGGGTAAGCAAAAAAAGTAGCTCCACTTGTAATCTATTGTTCGCAAACTGCTATTTAATAAACATTTTGTTTTGCATGTAGGTTGGCTTCGTTCTTGAGTTCTTCAGGGGAGTGCCAGATCGGGGAAGTCAAATGTCACAATGGACAATAGAGTACCCTAAATGCCCACAGTAAGATGGAGATGATGTTGACTATGGAGTGTACATGATGAAGTATATGGAATGCTTGGTGAATGAAAAGGAGATGAATTTCACTAGTAAAGACATCCCTGTAATTAGGGCAGATATCTTCTAGAGAATGATGAAGAGGGGCACTACAGCCAATGAAAGTACATGTTGGTAGAGATCAAGAAGATTCAAAAGAAGGAGCATGTGAAAAACATGGTGAAGAAAAGTATGATGATGTTGTGTCAACGTTAACAGATGGCTTAAGTCATATTGAGTACAACTTTTGCAAACTACATGTACTAAAACAATGTGGTTCTGAACATTTTTTTGGTCAGAATGTAGTTCTGAACTTATGCTTGGGAAATTCTTATATAGACTCTATAAGATACATATCTAGTCTAAAGTTTGCTTTGGTTTGACAAAAAATTGCACTTCTCTATATATATACCTTTAGATATCTTGGATGTTCTTAAATGTAACTTTAGATTGCTGGTGATTTGGTATGGATAATGCTTGTAATATGCTTCAGCAGGTGCTCAATAACATATGGAAGTAACTCTCTGAACTGTAGAGGAATCAAGCAAAATGAAAAGTAACTGTGTGAATATTAAAGTAACTAAGAGAATAACAAAGTCGGTCAGTCGACCCTCTCATCTCCCTGCCTCTGTATACCCCCTGAGCAGTGCCTCCTGTCATCTTCCTCGATTGCTTCAGGAATCCCACCCAAACTCAAGAACCTTGTAACCCTCTTCCACTATGTCGCTTGCCAAGCAGCTATTCACTACTACAGAAATGGCTTATAACGTCACTTTTCAATGCGTCGGTTGTATACATACACCGAAGTCTAAATCATCCAGCGTCGGTTAAATAAAACAACCGACATTTATCTGTGAAGAGCAATCAGACACGGGTATCGCTTTTATTTAGTGTAAGTTCCTTAATAAGAACCCGACGCCTAAAATTAACCGCCACATCCAAATTTTCCAGTGAAAAAAATTACCTCCAAAAATTAACATACGGTGTCGGTTTTTAAAAAAGAAATCGACGACTAAAGGTTTTCCGCGAGACATATTTTTGACCAATTTTTATCGTCGGTAGTGTTACAATAACCAACACCATTGTGTTTTCATGTGCTTAACTGCGAAAATTTTCACCTCCCTTTAGCATCAGTTTTTATAAGGAAACCGACGACTATGGTCTTAATTCGAGAACATTTATTTTTGTCAGCATATAAATAGAGACGTCGGTTTTTATGTTTGGAATCGACGACTATAATTGAACAATAGTGTCGGTTTTTTGTTGGTAACCGACACTTATAGTTTTTATGGTCGGTTGTTGTTAATAACCGACACCTATTGTTAAATTAATAGTACCCCCGCGAGCCAGACTCTTCCCCTTCTGTTTCATTCATTTCCACGATTAAGGGTTTACTGGTCCGGCGATTCCTCTGCTCCATCGCCGCTCGCTACTCCTCTGCATCCGCCTTCGCCATCATTTGCTGGTGCTTTGGTCACCGACGCCACCGCCACTCACCGCTGCCAGTCACTGCACCTCTACTTCCGCCTCTGTTGCCTCTGCTTCCGCCTGCCGCCGCCAGTTCTCCGGCCGATGCTCTCCCATGTCGGCCGCGGCTCCTAGGGCTCTGCTCCCTGCTCTCCAGGTCGCTGCTCCGCTCCGACCACACCTCATGCGTGCCCAACTCTGCCACGAAGGTACCCTGCTCCGGCTCTTCTTCCTCCTCTTTTTCCTCTGCCCTCAAGCAAGTACCCTGCTCCTGTTCGAATAATGTAGGAAATGTGTAGATTGTGAATAAAAAATGCTCCGATTCGCATTAATATTACCAATAATGTAGGAAATGAATGCTATCTCCAATTATAGACATGTTGTATATAGTTTTGATCAGAAAAATGTGTAGATTGTGAATAAAATATACTTAAAGCTCTATTATTCTTCTTGTTACAAAGGTATAGTTAGTACACGAATATTAGATGATATTCAAGAAAACCCTAGTTTGATGAGCATGTTGTTAATCATGTTAATTATGATTCTTTTATTTATTTTGATGTCAGTATATAATTATGTGATCCCAACATCTTAAATTGAATTAGAATGATTTCAATGAATTATAGGGTTTTAAAGTCGATAATCATGTACATGCGGAAATAGGGTTATTAAACCAATAGTTATCACATAGTATGATCTTAATCTGATATGGATGTTAATAATAACGTAGTATGTTAAATATGATGATTAGGGCTATACATATAATGTATAGTAAATATTCCTAGACCTTTTCTCATTAGGGTAATTTTTATACATGTTTGAGTAAATTAGGGTTCTAATCTACCCTTTTGTCCTATATTTGATGCTAATTGTGCATATATGTTGAGTTTTATCTTACTCTTACCTAAGAAATTTTTTTCTTAATCTCTTAGACATCACTATATTTAAGGTTAGTCTGTATACTAGAGTGTGGGGATTAATCATGTTGCCTGTAGTTTATAACATTGCATTGTGAATTATTGCATGTTTGAAACTATTGATTTCTTGATTTATTATTTAATAATGCTCTATAGATTAGGATTAACCATGTTGCCTGTAGTTTATACACATTTTTTATATATAAGAATGACAGCACATGTATTTGTTGGCCTAGAAACCCATCCAAGATTTACTCATTAGGAGTAAATCTTGGATAGTCCCCAGTTTGGGACTATTCTTGAACACCTAATCTCACTTAGGATGTAAGTGTATAATGTGTATTGGGTTTTCAAGAAAATTTCGACAGCATTTCCTCGTTTGTTCTCTAAGTACATATGTACTTAGAGAACAGCGGGGAAATACTGCCGAAATTTTCTTGAAAACCCAATACACATTATACACTTACTAGTGAGATTAGGTGTTCAAGAATGGGATAGGTGGTACACATTTATTATATATAAGAATGACAGCACATGTATTTGTTGGCCTAAAGTTTTAACTATGCATAAACTCTAATCTGTTAACCCTAGACCCTAATCTTATTGTAATATATAGCTTGTTTTCTCTTTGATCATATAATGGATAGATCATGGATGTCCATTCGCAATCGCTGCACCCCAGAGTTTATATCTGGTCTTGACCAGTTTATTAGATTTGTTGAGGAACATAGGAAACAACCTGGAGATAGGTTCTATTGTCCATGTAGACATTGCGGTAACAACTTGAAAGTCAGCACTGGTGACTAAATCAGAAGTCATGTCATGTGCAACGGGATTGTACAAGGCTATACAGAATGGCATTGGCATGGAGATATTTCAAACCCAAAACCAGTGGATGTCGATAGTAGTGCTTGTGTAGAATAAGAAATTGCCTTTGATGACGTAGATGTGAACAAATCAGTTCCAGTAGACATCGTTGATGCGATGTTGGATAGTTGTGGGGTAGAGCACACCAAAACTGATCCACCTCCCATGTTTAGAAACATTGTGCATGATGCTAAGATACTGTTATACACAGGTTGTAAGTTTACGAAGCTTAGTGTTGTGTTGAGATTGTATAAACTGAAAGCTAATAATTGATGGAGCGACAAAAGCTTCACGTCATTGTTGTCTTTGTTGAAAGAAATTCTTCCTGAAGGAAACGAGCTGCCGATCTCAACATACTGGTTAAAGAAATTGTTGTGCCCAATGGGAATGGAGGCCAAGAAGATACATGCATGCAAGAATGATCGTGTATTATTTCAAAAGGCCTACGTGGATTTGAAAGATTGTCCGAAATGTGGTGCGTCAAGGTATAAATTGACGACTTCGGGGGAGTCCAAAACTGGTTCTCCCGCCAAGGTGATGTGGTATCTACCTATAATACCACGGTTTCAACGCTTGTTTGCCAATCCAATAGATGTAAAGAATTTGAGGTGGCATGCAGATGTTAAGAAAAATAATGATGGGATCCTACGACATGCGTCTGATTCCCCACAGTGGAAGAAGATTGATTTATTGTACCCTGAATTCGGTGAAGAGGACAGGAATCTAAGACTTGGGCTTTATACAGATGGGATGAATCCATACGGGACATTGACAAAGCCAACATAGCACTTGGCCAGTTATGCTTGTTATATACAATCTTCCTCCCTGGTTGTGTATGAAAAATAAGTGTGTTATGTTGTCGTCTTTGATATCGGACCCTAAACAATCTAGAAATGATATCGATGTTTAATCTTGAACCTATGATTGATGACTTGAAGAAGCTCTGGGGTGAAGGTGTAATGACCTATGATGCTTCACGAAGAGAGAAATTTTGTTTGCACGCTATGTTGTTGTAAGGGAGTGTGATCACCCCTTAAAGAAAATATGATAATCAAAAGAATACTTGCCATTATTACATAAAAGAGTGGTGCCACATAAGCACATATCATAACCATCATCCTGCATGCATGTGAGATAAGCATAACACTAGAATAATATAAAGACAAAGGCGTCCAAGTCTCATCAACTTGAAACCTGATAGAGAAAGGAATACTTCTAATCTCCCAAATATATAAAATATGGGCCAAGAATCACACATCTTGCCCTGGGTATGAGGTTCCTTTCCATCCCAAAAGAGTAGGAAATATCACATCTGTTCGGCAGGAAATAACACATCTTCCATAAAAACCAATGCAATTACACTACTCTAGTGCTACTAAATCACATAGCATGTTAA
This sequence comes from Alisma plantago-aquatica, assembly GCA_963693085.1. Taxonomy (NCBI): domain Eukaryota; kingdom Viridiplantae; phylum Streptophyta; class Magnoliopsida; order Alismatales; family Alismataceae; genus Alisma; species Alisma plantago-aquatica. The sequence goes on from OY856410.1 coordinate 652,404,686, forward strand.
ATGTAAAGGCAAGTAGAAAGTATAGTCAGAATATATAAACTAGTCACCACATAAGTGACCAACATATACATCCACCTCATAAGTGGGAAAAAGACATCACATGTCATCTTTTAGAGTTCCATCATGAACAAAATGTAAGATAAGAGTTCAAAAGAATATCCATGATCACATGTTCAATATCAAATAAGGTATTTTACATGAACAATGATTTTCAAAAGAAAAGACATTGAGTATAGGCTAATGTCCATAGGACAAAGAGAATGAATAAGCATAGGTGAATTGCTCAACATAGAGGAATAGTGGATACAACATACCTCTCTTACTTAGAGTCATATTAACCTCTTTTCCAAACCTTTAGTTGAAATTAAGGTCCACTTGTCCTATTTCCAATTTCATATTCATGTATTAGAATAACATATATACATTAAAGAGTTGAACCCTAATATATGAAATTTTTACACAAACCTCGATTCAGACCTCAAAAATATCACCACTGACTTAGTTAGGTTTTTCTGATTAAGAAAACATATAATTTTACATATATTGGAGTTATGAAGGTTAAAGTGTATTTTTGGTGATTTTTAGGTATTTAATTCATTTTCTAAAAACTCTTTTCGACAAAACTGAAAACCAATATTTGGAAATATTTTTATTAAAAATAACATGTTTTTCTGAGTTCATAACATATTTTACTTTAATTTTTGGCCAAACGAATCAAAATTTATAAATTATTGAAAATTGACACATCGTCAATTTTTAACATAAGATCATGAGTTTTAAGCATGTAATAAGAAATATATGGGAAGGGGGTTATGAAGCTCACACCTAGGGAAGATAATAAGGTCCAAACAGAAATAATCCTGAGATTATAAGGTCTGGTTGCTCCATGCCTAGCTCCTTTCTTGAACAAAGATCTCCTTCTCAACTTAGAGGTGATAAACCCTAGAAAAAGAGCATGGAGATGACATGTTTTAGGGTTCTAGGTGGAGTTTTATCATGGAAGGTCATGATTCTGACCTGGAGGAAGGTGTGAGAAATACTATCAATATGAAAATAGGGAAGGAAGGGAGACAACTTACTAGTTTTGGTCGAATTCGCCAAGGAGGAGCTTTAGAAACCCTAATAGAGCAATTTGGAAGCCCTAGGAGCCTTCTTCACCAAGGTAGGCTCCCTCTATTGCCTTGGGGCAGCAACTTCGTGGCCAAATACAGAAGAAACTATTATCTAAGCTAGAGGAAATAAAAGGAGAGAAAGAGTTTTCGAATTGTGAGTTGGAAAGGGGTATACATGGCTATATATAGAAAGAGGTGAAGCATGAGGAGTCTTAAGGGACTTTCCATGTGTCTTTAGCCTAGGGATTGATGGCCATGCAAGAGGATAGCTCATAGAGGCTTCATGCATATCCAAAGTCAGTTCTAAGATCCCATAGATGATTCTAGGCCATCCCCATCGTTTTTCAAGAAAGATATAACCTCATTGGTTGATAGCTTTTAAGGATAAGCATCTTTATAAAGAGGGTAATCCCTATAATGCCCTTGGAAAGAAATACCATCAAACCAAGGTGAAACTAGGTTCTCCAATGGTTTCAAATCTCTTTAATGGTAAGGGAATATCTAAGGATTAAAATTCAGGAGATAATTTGCAAAGAAAATCTCCCAATTGGGTAAATTGCATAAAAGTCCAGAAGGTACCTAAATTGCATAACTTGCACAAACAACATCCAAATTGGACCAAACTTTGTCCACAAGTTATCTTTGATGTGTAGAATATGAATTTTCAATTATTTACATATTTTGAATTTATAAAATCACATTATTAATTACTTATGCCTTTTATTGATTTTCTCTCTCCTAAACTTATCCTAATATTTCAAGGTGTCCAAATTAGATGAAATTTGACATGTATGCTAATTTTGATATGTAGATTTCGAATTTGAAGTTTTTTTCCTCTTTTTATACTTCTTTTTATGAGATATGTCATATGGCCCATTAACAGCCCATTATCTAAATTGTTCATCCAATTAAGTTTCTTATATTCATATTACCACTAAAATGAGTTATGTGGCATATTTTATGTTTTCAAATCACATCAAAAAGTTATATTAAGGTTTAGAGTACTTAATTATGGTAATTAAGCTTTCACTGAGGTATTTGAGCATAAACCATTCCATTGGTATAATTAGTGAATAAATGTTCACTAAACCACTATAAATTCCACTAATTAAATAGAAAGGCCAATAAGGATAGAAATGAAAGGAAAATATGGGAAAGTGAGTCAAAAGACAACATTTCAGAATTCGGTATGTTACAACACTCCACCCCTTAAAGAGGATTTCATCCCCGAAATCACAAGCAAGAAGGGAAGGGTGAGTGTGCAACATCTCATCACAAAAATTCAGGTTATTTCTCCAACCTTAACTTCTACCAAACAACTCATCAACATATACTCCACAACCATCTTGACATAGGTTTAGGTTCTCAAGGATCACCTAGGTTCCATTATTTAGATATTCTTTTTAGGATATTTACCATTATTTACATTTTTAGCTCATTAAAATTATATTCATTATGATATCACATTATCACCATTATTTTAATTATGTCATGTCACAATCACTTTATTACCAAGGAAGTTATATTTCATTATCATCCATGAAACATCATATATATACATATATATTTCTTATTTATCTTACTAAGAATTTTAGCAAAATTATGGGTTACTCAATTCCCTCAATATACTTGATTATTATCCTTAATATTTTGAACTTTGACTTCATTATCCTTATACTATCACCACATTAAGTTATAACAAATTGTTTTGCGTGAAATATTCAATTTGTCATTAAGTCTTCATTCAATCCAAATTATGTCACATCAATTACATATATTTATATTAAACGTTATCTCATTACCACATTATCTTTATTTCTCACATTAATGTCATCATTAATCATTTTCTCATATTTATTTATATTATTAATTTGCACATTTATGTGAATCAAATCACTTCATATTCATATTGAAGCCATTCCATTTATTTTAATGATCACGGCGAGGCATATTACGAATTGATTCACATTAAGTGACTAATCGTGTGTGTATTAGATAACAAGGTAACATACCATATATTTCATATTGATGACTTGATTACTATGTGATTATATTATTATATATATCATTTATGTGTATCAACATATGTTAACTGATTATGGAACCTAATGTAATTAATGTATCATGAAAGGCATTAAGGATGTATATGTTAAGGTTAGATGATTACAACTTAGGGTTTAGGTTAATATGATCACTATATTTTACTTAGCATGTATTAAGTCCAAGATTAGGTTACAATCATCTTACTTGTCAATTTATTAGAATTTATTGGTTTATGACATGGGCAACACCATGCATATCCATTAGGATTAATATGTGAGTTACTCATATAATGTGCATTAGGTATTCATTAGGGTTTGAACATATAAATTATTCCTCAGATGATCATTATATGTTCATTACTATATAAATAAGCACATTTAGGCTATAAATATAACTTGTTTGGACCCCACTAAGGTTTCAAGCACAACAACCTCCTAAGTATGGGGTTAGGGTTTCTAAAGATAGTGTAGATAGATTTCAAGATGTCATAGGGTTCCATCCCCCTAAAGAGGATTTTGTCCTTGAAATCTAACCACCCAACATCATCAAACTAACTATACTCCACCCCTTAAAAGGTTCAACCTATCAAGCCAAACTACACTAGGGTTAAAGGATGAGACTAACTTAACCATGTACAAGATCCATCACACTTCCACTGCACACTCTGATAGCTCACTTAATCCCAAACTTCAAAGTCTAGGTTCTAGGGATAACTATCCAACAATGTGGTCCTATGGGTCATAAGGAAACTAGTCTTGGTATCCATCCTCAAACAAGTCACCATACACCAAAAACTTAGGGTTCCCAAAGATATACAACATAGATGTCTAAGGTCACTATTGCCTAAAATCAAACTATTTTGGACAATCCATTTCAGCTTAGGCCAAGTCGGTATCATATGGATTTGGGAGTCCTCGTAAACCAAGCAAGTGGCACGGAGGAAAATATTGTCAGCCCCCAGAACATGATCCTTTCTAGACACATTTGCTTCAACTTCATGCCCTAATATTTGCTTAAAGCCAAACCTAAGCAACATTAAGTTATGCATATTTTAGTTATGAGTATTTTAGGGTTTTATTCATCATGATACTAATGTGGAACTATAGGGTCCTAAATCAACCTTTCATCATTTATAGATCAACTGTAGGGAAACCATGTCACCAAAAGGAACTATGTAAGGTAGGGATTCTAATTAGGAGACAAAATTGAAATAGTCAGATTCCGACTACCATGGGCTCTGATACGATGATGTAAGGGAGTGTGATCACCCCTTAAAAAGAAAATATGATAATCAAAAGAATACTTGCCATTATTAAATAAAAGAGTGGTGCCACATAAGCACATATCATAACCATCATCCTACATGCATGTGAGATAAGCATAACACTATAATATTATAAAGACAAAGGCGGCCAAGTCTCATAAACTTGAAACCTGGTAGAGAAAGGAATACTTCTAATCTCCCAAATATATAAAATATGGGCCAAGAATCACATATCTTGCCATGGGTATGAGGTTCCTTTCCATCCCAAAAGAGCAGGAAATATCACATCTGCTCGGAAAGAAATAACACATCTTCCATAAAAACCAATGCAATTACACTACTCTAGTGCTACTGAATCACATAGCATGTTAAATGTAAAGGCAAGTAGAAAGTATAGTCAGAATATATAAACTAGTCACCACATAAGTGACCAACATATACATCCACCTCATAAGTGGGCAAAAGACATCACATGTCATCTTTTAGAGTTCCATCATGAACAAAATGTAAGATAAGAGTTCAAAAGAATATACATGATCACATGTTCAATATCAAATAAGGTATTTCACATGAACAATGATTTTCAAAAGAAAAGACATTGTGTATAGGCTAATGTCCATAGGACAAAGAGAATGAATAAGCATAGGTGAATTGCTCAACATAGAGGAATATGGGATACAACATACCTCTCTTACTTAGAGTCCTATTAACCTCTTTTCCAAATCTTTAGTTGAAATTAAGGTCCACTTGTCCTATTTCCAATTTCATATTCATGTATTAGAATAACATATATACATTAAAGAGTTGAACCCTGATATATGAAATTTTTACACAAAACCTCGATTCAGACCTCAAAAATATCACCACTAACTTAGTTAGGTTTTTCTGATTAAGAAAACATATAATTTTGCATATATTGGAGTTATGAAGGTTAAAGTGTATTTTTGGTGATTTTTAGGTATTTAATTCATTTTCTAAAAACTCTTTTCGACAAAACTGAAAACCAATACTTGGAAATATTTTTATTAAAAATAACATGTTTTTCTGAGTTCATAACATATTTTACTTTAATTTTTGGCCAAACGAATCAAAAGTTATGAATTATTGAAAATCGACCAATTAGAAATCGACACATCGTCAATTTTTAACATAAGATCATGAGTTTTAAGCATGTAATAAGAAATATATGGGAAGGGGGTTATGAAGCTCACACCTAGGTAAGATAATAAGGTCCAAACAGCAATAATCTCGAGATTATAAGGTCTGGTTGTTCCATGCCTAGCTCCTTTCTTGAACAAAGATCTCCTTCTCAACTTAGAGGTGATAAACCCTAGAAAAAGAGCATGGAGATGACATGTTTTAGGGTTCTAGGTGGAGTTTTATCATGGAAGGTCATGATTCCGACCTGGAGGAAGGTGTGAGAAATACTATCAATATGAAAATAGGGAAGGAAGGGAGTCAACTTACTAGTTTTGGTCGAATTCACCAAGGAGGAGCTTTAGAAACCCTAATAGAGCAATTTGGAAGCCCTAGGAGCCTTCTTCACCAAGGTAAACTCCCTCTATTTCCTTGGGGCAGCAACTTCGTGGCCAAATACAGAAGAAACTATTATCTAAGCTATAGGAAATAAAAGGAGAGCAAGAGTTTTCGAATTGTGAGTTGGGAAGGGGTATACATGGCTATATATAGAAAGAGGTGAAGCATGAGGAGTCTTAAGGGACTTTCCATGTGTCTTTAGCCTAGGGATTGATGGCCATGCAAGAGGATAGTTCATAGAGGCTTCATGCATATCCAAAGTTAGTTCTAAGATCCCATAGATTATTCTAGGCCATCCCCACCATTTTTCAAGAAAGAAATAACCTCATTGGTTGATACCTTTTAAGGATAAGCATCTTTATAAAGAGGGTAATCCCTATAATGCCCTTGGAAAGAAATATCATCAAACCAAGGTGAAACTAGGTTCTCCAATGGTTTAAAATCTCATTAATGGTAAGGGAATATGTAAGGATTAAATTCAGGAGATAATTTGCAAAGAAAACCTCCCAATTAGGTAAATTGCATAAAAGTCCAGAATGTACCTAAAATTGCATAACTTGCACAAACAACATCCAAATTGGAACAAACTTTATCCACAAGTTATCTATGATGTGTAGAATATGAATTTTCCATTATTTACATATTTTGAATTTTAAAATCACATTATTAATTACTTATGCCTTTTATTGATTTTCTCTCTCCTAAACTTATCCTAATATTTCAAGGTGTCCAAATTAGATGAAATTTGACATGTATGATAATTTTGATATGTAGATTTTGAATTGAAGTTTTTTTCCTCTTTTGATACTTCTTTTTATGAGATATGTCATATGGCCCATTATCTAAATTGTTCATCCAATTAAGTTTCTTATATTCATATTACCACTAAAATGAGTTATGTGGCATATTTTATGTTTTCAAATCACATAAAAAAATTAGATTAAGGTTTAGAGCACTTAATTATGGTAATTAAGCTTTCACTGAGGTATTTGAGCATCAACCATTCCATGGGCATAATTAGTGAATAAATGTTCACTAAACCACTATAAATTCTACTAATTAAATAGAAAGGCCAATAAGGATAGAAATGAAAGAAAAATATGGGAAAGAGAGTCAAAAGATAACATTTCAGAATTCGATATGTTACAGTTGTTTTGCACTGTGAATGACTTTCCAGCATATGGGAATTTGTCTTGATATAGTGTCAAAGGATCTAAAGTGTGTCATATATGTGAAGAGAACACTGATTCAATACGACTAAAACACGGCGGCAAGACTGTATATCTTGCTCATTGAAGGTCTCTTCCAAAATTTCATCTGTATCGTAGGTTGCGCAAAGCATTCAATGGATGGAATGTGGAACGTAGTGCACCTAAACCTATATCAGGGGAGGATGTTTATGAAAGAGTGAAAGACATCGCCAATGAATTTGGTAAGAAATCACAATGTAAGATGGCCACAAGGAGTGACAAATCTTTATTCAAGAAGAAGTCGATATTTTGGGATCTTCCTTATTGGAGTTCTTTGACATTCAGGCATTGTATCGATGTCATGCACGTTGAGAAAAATGTATGTGATAGCGTCATCAGTACTCTGTTGAATATACCAGGTAAGACTAAAGATGGGATAAAATCCAGAATGGACCTACGTGAAATGGGAATAAGGACAGAATTAACAGAAGTAGTTAGTAGCAATCGGAGAACATACTTACCTCCCGCTTTTTACACATTGTCTAGAAAGGAGAAGAAAGCATTTTGTGAATGCTTGGTAAATGTTAAGGTGCCACAGGATTACTCATCCAACATCCGTACATTATTATCAATGAAAGATATGAAGTTGATAGGTCTTAAATCTCATGATTGTCACACTCTAATGCAACAAATATTGCCTGTGGTAATTCAATCTATATTGCCGAAGCATGTAAGGTTTGCAATCACCAGACTTTGTTTCTTTTTCAACAGTCTGTGCAGCAAAGTTATTGACCCTGATGCTCTCGATAATTTGTAAAGATAAGTGGTTTTTACCAGCTTGAGATGTATTTTCCTCCGTCGTTCTTTGATATCATGGTACATCTTGTTGTCCACTTCACTAGGGAAGTGAAAATGTTGGGACCAGTTTTCTTGCATTGGATGTATCCCTTTGAACGATACATGAGCATTTTTAAAGGTGATGTTCGAAACCGTTATCGGCATGAAGGGAGTGTTATTGAGGATTATGTGGCGAGAGAGGTTATGGATTTTTGCAATGACTTTCTGAGTGGTAATGACACTCCCGTGAATGACAAGAATATTGAGGAGCATTTTGGCAAAGGAGTTTTGGGATCACGGGTGTAAGTAATCAGCCGTGAGCAGTTGGAGCAAGGTCACTTGTATATTTTACTCAACATCGACGAAGTGAGTGTTTATATCGAGGAACATACCAATTTCATCAAGAGACAATATCCTCGATCTAATTCAATGTGGCTTGCTAGAGAGCATAACAAGACATTTATTAAGTAGTTTGAAGAGAAAGTCTTACATCAACTATCTCAAACACCAGATAATCTTACTGAAACCATCAAATGCCTCGCCTTTAAACCAAAATTGAATGTTATGTCTTATGAAGGGTTTGACATAAATGGTTTCTCATATTACACAAAGCGTCAAGATGATAAGAGTGTCGTCCAAAACAGCGGGGTCACCCTTCAAGCGTCCATTGTTTTTTGCAAGTGCAAAGGATAAAATTCCACGTGAAGCTAAAATGTCATATTACGGTGTCATTGAAGACATATGGGAGTTTGACTATGTAGATTTTAGAATTCCTCTCTTTAAATATAATTGGGTTGACAACAACAAAGGAGTTATAGTGGATGAGTTGGGTTTCACGTTAGTGAACTTTGAAAAGATTGGCGAGAAGGGTGAACCATTCATATTGGCATCACAGGAGAAACAAGTATTTTATATCGATGATCCTGCAAATGATAAATGGTCGGTTGTTCTTCATGGTAAAAGACAGTTCATTGAAGATCTTATAGATGAAGAAGAGTACTATGATAAGTATGATGACTCCAGTCCATTCTCAGTTGGGTTGCCAACACCACCAAACATTGAAGCTGGGGATCACAATGACTTGTATGTTCGCGGGGATCATAATGAAGGATTGTTAATTGATAAAAGATCACAATATTAGAGGCATGGATGTTTATATTTTTATTATGTTTTATTTTTCTGAATGTGAACTTTACAATGTGAATGTGGACTTTACAATGTGAATTACTTTACAATGTGAATGTGAACTTTACAATGTGAATGTGAACGTTACAATGTGAATTACTTTACAATGTGAATGTGTACTTTACAATGTGAACTTTACAATTAGTGTTACTTTACAATGTGAAATTTATAATTTGAATGTGAACTTTCAGATGGATGAGCATTCCCATGATGACCGTGCTGATGATCACCGTGAGGGTGAGGACGTGCTTGCACTGCCTGACAATGTAATTTTCAAGAATATATCCCTGAGGTTTCTATCTATATGTTCATTTATAATTATATTATGTAAGTGTGTTTTTATCAAATTTTAGGTTGGTGATGTACCCCCTGAAGAAATTACAGTACTTGATGAGCAGCAAAAGAAAATTGAGAAAGTGAGGGGCATCACAATGATGAACAAGTTAATACATCAAAGGGGCAATGGACCCAAATTGGCTGTGGATTTCGATCAGGCAGGAAATCCATATGGAGTGAACCGCAACTCATTTGTTTCATATCTTGGGGTTCTTACTCGCAGCCATTGCAGTCCTATCCTAGAATCATGGCATAAAGTTCCTAAGGGGAAGAAAGACCACATATGGAAGGAACTATGCGTGAGTTATTATTATTTGTAATTCTATTTATGTAGATTACTCATTTTTAGGATACTAGTTAATAGCAATTCTATTTAATTTGCAGAGCATATTTGATCTGGATGAAAAGTTGCATCGTAAATGTGTGATGCAACGTTGTGGGAGGGTCCTAAGGAACTATAGGACCAATCTCACCCGAGATTACATACGCGATGCTGAGAATAGGTTCTTGATTGATTCCAATTCTAGACATTAATCAATATTTCACTAACTCTACACTAATAATTTTTGTTTGTATTCTCTTTGAAAAATAAATATAGGAAGAAGGAAGCCACACAGCAATGGAACTACTTGGACTCCAAAGAATGGGAGGAGTTTGTTACCCAAAGAAAAATAGATGAATTCAAGGTATTAAGCGCCACTCCCAATTTAATTAATATACGTTTTTATGTATTCACCTATTCAAGATTAACATTTAGTGTTACTAACCAAATCAATGTGCTAACTAACTAGGCTATCAGCGATGCTCAATGAGCAAGGCGTGCACTGAATGTGCACGACCACACAATAGGCCCAAGAGGATATGCAGGCATTCGCCAAAGACTACAGACTGAGTCTACTCAGGCTACTACTACTCAGGAGACTGCAGAGTCCTCTATTGCTTCTCCTGCACCTCTGCCTTGTCATGTTATGTGGATAGCTGGGAGGCAAAATAAGAAGGGAGAGATACTGAAGCCCGCAACCGTTGAGGTGGCTGCAAAAATGGTAAAAATCAACTCTTAGAGCAATCTATCGATATTGATTATTGTTATGTTTACTTACGAATTTTTGTTGATGGTGATTAGTAGGAGCTGCACGAGCAGAGGAAGGAAGGCAAGTTCATCCCTCATGGCACAAGGGATGAACTGACAGTTGCTCTGGGTAACCCAGAGCATCCTGTACGTGTAAGGGGTGCAGGCGCTAGTGTGGGCATCAAAGCATTCTTTGGGCCATCCCAGCACAAACCTGTCCCAAAAGAGGGACTTTCACAAGCTGAGGTAACTTATTCTTATTTTAGAACGTTATTGCGAAAGGGAATTCAATAATCAGAAACTAGCATTTCTTTTATCCATGTATAGGTAGATTCCTTAATTGATAGGAGAGTCGAGGAAGTACTTGATAAAAGACTCCATGAAGCAATTAACAAGTGGCAGACGTATCAGAATGCCACTCAGACAGTACATGGGGCAAACCTCTCTTCTCCTACTGCTCGTACTGTAGAGGTTGGGAGTAATCATATAGACCCACAACCTAGCACGTCCTCTGTAAGTATTTTTATGGCATATATAATAGCTAGTCTATTCAAGATGATATGTTTGTGTATATATACATATAACATTCTTTACGTAAATTTGTAGGGGTTGAAGCCATGCCGACTAAAAAGTGAAGGATATATCGTTGCAGAGGCATCGGCTTACCCACCCTTTAAAGGGTGCATGTTTCATGGGAGTCCAGTACCAGATGGCATGGTACGTGTGAGTCTGATACATATACTCCCTGGATGGACGAATCTTGTACTGCCTCATGCACACCCAGATGCTGAAACACTTGGTGAGGCAGTAGGCGGAGTGATACTGTGGCCCGAAGCGGATGTCCTCTATACTGATATTGTATGATAAATTTTCATTACTTTAATTTGTTAGTGTGTGTATATATATATATGTCAATTGATATGAAATTATATATACAGGTCAAAAAGACAAGACCCGCTACATCTCGGCCTCCACCTCCTCGACTACCAAGTTGGCTTCCAGGGGACCTACACGCCTCGATAGGTCCTAATTGTAGGAGTGTGGCAGTATGGATCGGCGAACATAATCCAAATTGCCCTATAAATGTTACTATTCTGGAGAATGTTGCAGGTAAATCATACGATAACAATCTATTTATACAAGTTTAACATGTATATTAATGCATACGTAATAGAAGTTCTGGATACGTATTAGTGCAGGTCAAACATTTGGAAACAACATATTTATACAAGATATTTTGGAGTTGTTTAGTTATGAATGGTTGAACACATCTATGATATAGTTGTGGATATGGTGAGATTAATGCATACGGCAATCTGGTTTGTACATCCATATACCTTATTTTATATACGACAATCTGGTTTCTTATATATTAATGCATACGTAATACATGTTTTGCAGCCACTTACACAAGACATGTATAGATTTTGGGCTTTCCCATGTGGGATTTTTGGTTCCATCTTTGATTAGTCTTGTAGATACAGACTCGTATTCAGTTACTTCATACTGTTGTGATGCTTTTGAATATTTTGATAAAAATAATAAGACGGTGATAATAGCTCCATTCAATGTCGAGTAAGTTTACTTTGCTTGTAATTTGGACTTAAGCAAATTACATTTTTATTATAGATATTGATTTATTAATTTTCTACTTTCTTACCTGTAGTGCTAAGCATTGGGAGTTATTAGTTATTGTCCCCAAGACATTCACCGTCTATTATCTAGATCCTACGGGGAGTGAGTTGGATGTATCATACAATTAAAAGGTCATTATTCTCGTGAGAAATATTTTATGTTTTTAATATCTGTTAACATATGTTACTACATTACTATTTAATTATGCAATTTAATGTGTTACATTAACATATATAGGGCTTTACAAGAGTACAAAAAAGTTGGAGGAATGGTCCCCAGGAAAAAAATATGACACTCATTTGGGAGAATGTGAAAGTAATTTCCTGACTCCAATGTATATATTATTTATGTGAACTGTGCTTATTTGTATTTTTGAATATTTTGTATGTTTCAATTTATAGGTGCTACACAAGACAACGGTTGGGCATGTGCCTACTATGTGATGCGATTTATGGACCTAATCATCAAACATGCCGTATTGGAAATCGATAACATACAACAGGTATTATATATAGTCTCGTTAGATAATATGAAATATATGAATCTTATTATATATTATTGTAATAATGTATATATGTCATTCTCTTTGTAGGTCTATAAAACTGAGGACTTCAACACAGGTGCAAAGTGTTTCTATGTACATGCTCCCTATACCATAGATGAATTAGATGATGTAAGAGAAGATTGGGCAAAAGCCCTGCAAAGAGTGGGAATTTTTAAATATGATTTTTCTGACAATGATGAATAAAGAATAACTTTGTTCTCATAATTAATTTTGTGTGAATGTGAATGAATTTTTATGAATTATCATATGTGTGTGAAAATCATCAATACATGAATGTTTCTACATGTGTCTGAATGTGAAAAGAGATGAAATAAATGGAACTGCAGGTTGCTACTAGTTTCTACATGTGTGTGATGAAAAAATAATATGAATTAAAAGTTCTTATACATGAGTGTGAATCACATATATATAATATTGTCCATCATGTTAATTTTGCAGGTTTGTGGCCTGTTGTTGGCTGATATCAATGGATGTCGTAAAACATACAGTTCATAACTGAACTGTAGGTTTCTCATCCTGCGACCAGCCACAGCAGGTTTGCAAATTGACAGGAAAAAAAATCAAAACATAGGCGTCGGTTATTTGAACAAAACTGACACCTATGCTATACGGCGGCGGTTTTTCACCTAAAACCGACGTCTATGTGACCAGGTACCACGGTCGTGATGGGAAGCACGGCCGTGCTGGCAGGCAGGGGATATGGCGTCGGTTATTATCACAAAACCGACGTCGGTTCAGATGATGTGGCGTCGGTTTCTTTAAGAAAACTGACGCCTATAATCCCTTTGCTGGCGTGTTTTTTGTGGCGGGAAGAGTTTTGGAGGCGGTTGTTTAGTAAACAACTGACGCCTATAATCCCTTTGCTGGCGCATTTTCGATGGCGGGAAGAGTTTGGGCGTCGGTTTTTACTAAACAACCGACGCATATAGTCCCTTTGCTGGCGCATTTTCAGTGGCGAAAAATGTTTTGACGTCGGTTGGGATCCGACGTCGAAGGTGTCCCCTTTAGCGGCGCCCAGTTGGGTGTCGCTTTAAAACCGACACTAAAGAGCTTAAATAACCGACGCTAAAAGGCTTTTATGTAGTAGTGATTTCACCCCCAAGTTCCCATCAAAGACCATGAACTGATGGAGCTCCTTCTCCCGATTCTGCTGCAACAGCTTCCCATCAAACCTCAAGAACGGATACCCTCTTCTTAATTGGCACCTCAAGCAGATCCAAGAACGCCGTCCACCCACTAAACACAATACTTTTCTCTCTGGCGCTACTACTACCCAGCTTGTTCAAACACTCCATGAGCCTCCTGACTTTACACAACTCCTTACAGTTCCCCTTAAAATCAAATACTCCATGAATATTCATGTCTGGCCGGACGGGACTGAGAGAGGTGCATGTCCTCCTAGTCAAGTCGGTCAGTCGACCCTCTTATCTCCCTGCCTTCGTATACCCCCTGAGCAGTCAGCTTGAAACGAAAAGTAACTTTGTGAATATTAAAGTAACTAAGAGAATAACAAAGTAAATAATTTGGTTGAAAAGTATTTGTGTAATGTAAAGTAAATATTGAATATCAAAAGTAACATAATGGTCGAAACACAAGAACGGTCGTTCCATAATAGGCACGACAATTACATATGCAGAACGACTGTGCCACACAAGGTGCAATCGCTAAAACAAAGGTAAGACGTCATTTCCATTATTGCTGAATAACGGTGTGATTACTCTAGCTATAAAGTAACATTTACAAAAAAAGTAAATATGACAACAAGAAAGTAACCGTTTAAATAAAAAAAGTTGTTGTATCATATATAACATAACTAATTGATCTGGAAAGTAACTCAACAATCGAAGAAGATCACTGCAAATTGCATCAGAAACTATGGGCCGTATTTAAGTAGTTATATGAACAAAAATAAGACAAACAACTCAAACATAACTAATGCACACAAAATGTCCCTTGTTAACACAAAGGGTAAGGTATAGTACAAAGAGAAACCTTTTCTCATAAACCTTTATAATAGATTTGAATTCTTGATACAATGTCAGCTCCATTGAAAGGAGAAATAGTTAAACTGAAGTTCAAACAAAGTGTGAATTACAACTGTCAATGAGCACATCTCAATAATTACATTTACATCCAATTTTGATATGACTAACACACTAATCAGCTCCAACACTGAATGGAGATCCACGATAGTCAGCTCCAAAAGCAGCAGTAGTAGCAGAATGGCATCAGGAAGACAACATCAGAAGATCAGCCAATCAAGAAACATATAAATCTAGAATCCAACAATCTAACGATGTATCCCTGTGAGCTCCAAACCCAGCAATAGCGGCATTAGCAGCAACAACAATATGGTTGAGTTGCACGAATCTTCAATACAGATCAGCCAATCATGTAACATATCAATCCGGAACCCCACAATCTAGAGAAGTGTCATTGTGAATACAATAGTAAGCGTTGGAACAAGAAAATTAAGACAATAACAATGTAAATTTGCAAAATAAATCTATATAAAATGTAACACATACAACTATTCTTCAAAGGACAGTTCCTGCTATCATGATTAACACGATGTTGTAAGCAACTTTTACACTGTCTCGTTTTAGACATGGAATTTTCAAACCCAGACTTGTACTGCATATCATTCAATCTAGGTCTTCCTTTGGTTTTGGAAGCACTGGGAATGTTGACCTTGATAGCAGCAGAAGAAGTAGTATTAGAAGCACTTACACCAACATCAGCAACATCCAATTCTGACATCTCCTTCTACAGAGCAATCAGCCTATCATGACAGATATCTATAGCGTTGTTCCTGCACGCTATGTTCACAACTGAATTGCAAGCAGAAACCAGCTGAAGTGTACTTCTAGTGGATGAGTGCATCACATATACTTTGCCAAAAACTAAAAGGTGATCTCTATATCCCTTGATCCACCTCATATAAATATATATATATGGTTCGGGAAGAGTACAAAAGCCACGACTCTTCAAATAAGACAGAATGTGCCTGAATGGAATACCTTTGAATTCCAACATGAATCAATTGCATGAAACCATACCAGTGCATGAGTCTTTCTTCAAGATACGAGGAGATTCTGACCCACCAAGACGATACACATCATAGACACCTTCGTCAGAGGTTTCCTTTACATTGTACACCATGCTTTGATGAACCTCAGTTTGAAATATCTTAAAAATGGACTTGGTGTATATACCTCTCATTTGCTCCTCCAAAGGCCACAATGAAGCCAAAGGGAGATTGCTATACTCGTCATCAAAATCCATAAAATTTTCTATCTCCTGCAAATGAGAATAAGCAGTCTCCAAGCTAAAAACAAGTTCAAATAATGTTTTTCTACTATTGATGTGGCTTCTAATAAATGCATTAAGACTCACTTCTTTGGGTTGTCCTCATGCCGGCAAAGAAAGAATCATGCATAAAACATGGCACCCACTGCCCCCTAATAGCATACACATCAGCAAACCAACTAATGGACAATAAGCCATTCTCTTCAATTACAGAAGTACATCTCTCTTCAAACTTATCGGTATCATCTACATTCCAGACACAATCATTCAACGCACTGATGATCTGATCCTTGTTAAGTATTCCACCAAGTTTAGAAGGGAGTTTCTGTAGAATGTGCTAGCTGCAAAATCGATGATTACATGATGAAAAAGTAGTAATAATCACAGCTCTCATTGTTGGATCTTGATCAGTTATGATGGAGACGGGCTCTTTACTAAAACACAATAAATATTGCCTGATAAACCAAAAAAATGACTCGTACTTCTCATCCGCCAATAAGGCTGAAGCAAATAACACTATCTTTTGATGTTGATTGACACCATCAAACATTCCAAACACCATTAAATACTTGTTGGTACGGTAAGTCGTATCAAAAATAATGGCATCACCAAAGAGCATACAGTCATCAACAGAAATCGGATCAGACCAAAACAGATGAGTCAAGCAACCATTAGAATCTTTTTGATACGTAAAAAAATTAGAATTCAATTGTTTGAAGCTTGCAAAATGATCTAACACCGTATCCACATTGTATTTAGATGACACAATCCTTTCGTTACTTAGATGTCCATGTGCTTGTCAACTTTTCATAACCACCAGACTCAGTTGCTATTAATGCTAGTTGTTTGGATACAGGAATGTTTGCTAGACTCAGAAGAATCCATCTCTTTTTGGGTTTGGTCTAAAGACAAATTACACTTCAAATAACACAAATGAGCTTCATCAACAAGATCATGATTGTGTTCATCAACAAATGTTGTAATAACCCGTTTGCAAGATTTCTTATCTAGAGTAAAACAGGTCATTGCTTTACAACCGCACCTTTTCACATATCTCTAATGCTTCTTAGATAGTTGCTCACTCAAATCACCGACTACGTCACAAACAGGGCTCAAGAGCCCTTTGGACCTCTTAGAGCGACTAATATGACCTTGCTTATCACAAACCAAATCTTTAGAAAATAAAATCTTAGTACCTCGTTCATAACGATTGTCATCTTTCCTAACATTAAACCCAATCATATCAGCATATCTATAATAAAAAGAGATACCATCATCTAAACATTCGAATTCAATTCCAATTCTAGGAATATCAGTTGTAGACATAGTATCAGTAGCAACAAACGAGAAGGACTGAACGTTATGATCATCACAGTAAATCATATCATTATTAGCATCAGTATCTAAACTATGATCCATAACAGAAACAGTCTGTGAAGTGAATAATACAAATCTAAACCCATTTCAAAAAACATAAAAAGAGATGAGTTCAGTGAAATGTGACCCGTGTGTAAACCACTAGAAAGTATATATCTAATCGTCATTGCATATCTGAAAAAGATTCCAACAAGAACAAGTAACTATTTGAACTTTACATTCACAGAGTATTAAAAATGTAACTATTTTATAAACAAAGTAAACATGGGTAATTAAATATAACAGAGTGTTACATAAAGTAACTGCACTGAAAAAAAAGGTAAATATTAACACTAATTGTTAGATTTGATATCTAACAATGCAGCAAGTTACAATAGATATATAGAATTGTCTACGGATTGAGAAAAAATAGACGGAACTTCAAGAAGAAGCTAGATAGAAAGAGGATAGGTGAATGACATAGTACAGAATGGGGAACCTCCGATCACCAAATTGATTAATAGTCCGACGCGTATACAAAGAAGATCTAGGAGAGGAGTGGGATGTCTTACTTGGTTGTTAGTTAAGCAGCATCATCTTGATCTCTTGAGTATAATGCCAACCACCTGCTCCACCTCCTCGACCACCTGCTCCACCTCCTCCCAAAACGAATAGTATGCCCAAAACATGGATCATAACATTTCTAGAATCATGGTATATTACAAGTCCAGCAAAGTGAATAGACGACACCATGAACAAATGTATTCGATTTCATATTGCTATCAAAATGAAAAGAAGAGCTTTACGGGAAGAAAATTGATCAGGCTGGAGACCAAGGAAATCCAAACAATGATCTTTCAAAGTAGATAGGGAGAAGGTGTCGGAGAGGTAGAGGATGATTCTTACCTGATAGTCAACTAAGCAACATCACTGTCGTCGTCAATGTTACAAGCCTAGGCCTCGTCGCCAAACCATGAACAGAAGTTCATAGGCCACTTGTTCTTCATACAAGAACCACAAAAAGACGGTCTTTTACTAGGATGCAACCAGATTTCGACAAGATGAAGACCGATTACTGCAGTGAAAGCGGAATCAGGGATAAGTCTTCGCCTTTGGGTGCGAGGTATCATTATTGGAGCGTGAGGATCAAACAAAGTCGAAAGTGGAGCGAGAAGATTTGTGGCGGAAATCAAAGGAAGCAGGAGCCAAGACAATAAGGTTAGAATATTTACAAACACTGCCACTACATTTTTTTGGAACAAATAGCCTCACTACAGTACCAGCGCGGGCAGCCAATGAACAGCCTATATATATATATATATATATATATATATATATATATATATATATATATATATATATATGTGTGTGTGTGTGTGTGTGTGTGTGTGTGTGTGTGTGTGTGTGTGATGGTATATTGATAATATATATTATATTTACTCCATATACATCACAGACATAGACTTGGTGTAGTGGTTTAAAATTACACTCATATCTTAGAGGTCTCAGGTTCAGTTTTTTTTATGCATTATTTATTTTTCACAATACATACAGAACGCATATGTTATATATATGTTGTTTGATACAACAAAATACATAGCTAGACTTGATGTAGTGGTAAACATGTTTGTTGTTGTATTTCATCTCATGAGTTTAAAACCTATATTAAATACTTCAATTTTTTTGATCCCCCAATCGCTAACTCCTGCTGCCGCCACTGCCCATCAACCTCTTGTCTGCCGACATAACGGGCATGTGCATTTACACTCGACGCTTTCCAACTGAAAGAAAGCAAACACACTAACACCATGTGCAGCAGGCTATTGTACTGCTTGTGCCGCTGGTGACGGGAAACACACCAGACAGGCCATGTGACTCGCTCCTTTGGGGTTCGGGGACCTTCTATTGTCATCAACCAAAAAACCCATCCCCCTAAATCCTCTTAAAGGTGTGATACTGTTGCTCATTTTGGATCATGCAAACATGCAGCTTTGAAATCAAATCAATTCGGCAACCAAATCAAAACATTAAAGACACCTTGCGAAAAAGGCGTCTACAGTTTATGTTCACTGTGATCCACGCCACCCCATACGGGAAAAATAAAACATGTCCTCCGTATCCAAAAAAAAACATCTCTTAGCAAAGGAATCATTGAGATTCATTTCTTACTACTACAATATAAAAACAAGTAACTCGAAAGCATGCCAAGATACCACAAAGAACATTTTGACAATAGAGTTGTACCGCCACACTTATCCCAACCAAAGGCAGAACATGGCACAAGTTCCATTCCAGACCAAATTAGGCAAAACATGCAGCGACTTTCTGCCATCTCATTCTGGATTTAGAAAACCAATTGTGGCTGTTTGAAAGCTGAGCAAAAACCAAAAACAGCACTGTCGATCTGTGATGCAGAAGGGACACTATGTATGTTACGATGAAATGGTAAAGCGGCAACACCAGAGATGCTCGACGCTACAATTAAGGCCCTGTTCCGTTGGGTAGCTCAGAGATGAAATGTGTATTTTGAATAGCTGTACACTGATTTGTATGGTTAGACAAGATATAACACTATGCTTTCTCCTATTGTTATAAGATCATATCAGTTTAGGCTAGGCTAGACAACAAACTATATAAAATGTTCTTTTGACTTCAAATAGCTAAGTACCTATGTTACCCGTCAGCTACAGCTTAAAGGAAAAAGATCTCTGGCCGTTAACAATATTACGCATGTTGTTAGCAGCAAGAAACAGTTGGCTAGCTGTAGCCAGTTGCCCTTGCCTTTTGCAACGCAGTACAGAAGCAACGAATTCCGAAGAAATTGTGAAGTTGGTCGAATTGCAAACCAACGAACAACACCCAACTTAATCGTACAACACAAAATGTCAATTGAAAAGAAGAGGTTAAAATAGATTGAATTTTGAAAAAACCCCAACCAAACAGGGTCTAACTGACCATCCAAGATTTTAGAAATTACAGCACAAAAATTGACTATAGCTGCAGGGCAATGCCACCCAGCAACTGCCAAGTGTGAACGACAACCCACTGTTTTAACTCGGGATAAAATGCAAGTCATATCTGCTTTTAAATCATGTCAGCACATAACTTTATTAAATGAGCAACAGCAACAAAAATACCACCCGACATGACAAAGAATGATCATCAAAGGCCCTATTGCCATTATGACTAGCACCAGTTATTCCAAGTTGGATGACACGCCGCCATTTCTAAAGCCAAACTAAAATGTCCTGCTAATTTGTCACTCCGTTTTTCAACAAATTGACGAAATTCTAACACCAAACATTTGACACATTATACGAACAGAGTCACGACGAATCAACTGTTCATGCTCACCCACACACAAGTCAAGATACTAAAAACAAACATAAAACGTTCTAATGGATGTCCAGCGGAAAGTACAATGCATTAGCTGTCAACGGCTTATTCGTTGAGAAAATCACAAGAATCAACACTACAACCCTGGTCGATAACATAAATCGCCGCCTTGCATACCTCAACTCGCATCCATTTCTAATATCGAAAGCAAGTTACCTCTAGTGGATTCAAAACAAGGAGAGATCATAAAAGGTACAGATCAGATCGTTCTGACAATTCTAATCATCATCATGTCAATTATCATAAATAAAACAAACTCCAATAGATAAACAAATAACACGCCACAGTCATGTGCTGAAATAAACTAGACGGTGCAATTACAACATATTAATAGCGGCAGCATATCTCAAATATATCAGCAAACCAAGCACCAGAAACCTGTCTTAGGTTAGTCAACAAGATCCACATAACTTATAAGTTAAACCTGAAGTCGGGACAAATTTCAATAAAGCCTATACGAGTCAAACCACAGATATCATGTAGCCAAATCAAAACATGAAAACAACATATTTTTAATGCATCTCAAAGGTTTCATTCATGATGACTGTCAACACTACAAACGAGATTTCTAAGACAGAACATTTCGATGAGAATCATAAAAAGAGTCTTAATCACCCTCGAGATAAATTGCTATGTTATGTTCAACAGAAACACACAACAACCATGTTTTTAGATATTGAGATTATCCAAGCAGTAGACATATGGATATGATCATTAAAACCATAATAGCTCAGTCAAACTGAAAGACCTAGAACATAACGCAGGAGGTGTCGACGCCCTCAACTATAACGATGCCCTCAACATAATGTGACTCATATTAAGCTCCATTGTCGCGCATGATCCTAGCCGGCGCAGCTCATCTGACAACAACACATTGTGGTTCAAACGTCACTACCGTCTATTGCTAACGAGGTCATCTATATTTCGAATTCGAATGACAGCGCATAGTCGAGCAAACCTGTGTAAACGGCCATTATTTAACGTCTCCCACGCGGACCACCACCACCTGATCTTGGACCCGGAAATCGAGCAAATTGCAGCCTCAGACTGGCTGACTCTCGGTCATGTTCATCGAATTTATAACCTGCAAAACGAACGATTGCTATTTTACGATGCGACGAGATGTCTCTATACGTGACGATCGTGGCGTTGAGAAAGGTAAACATAATGGCCAACGTTCCCTCGAGAAAAGAGGAACAAAACCACCCTTCCTGGAAGCATTCATGGAAAACATCCAGAACCATTTTCACGCCCCTTAGGAAGATACTGAAGTGGTAACGTGGTAACAATGAGAACCTACTTGTGCCAGGGGCATCCAAGAAGAAATTTATAAGCAAACTTAGCAATAGTAGCATTTCTGATCAATGTTACGACAAGAATATTTAGACAGCATATCACAAATCTGTTCAACTTTTCCAGGGTCAGGAAAAAAAATCCACTGTTGAGCCTGTTTGATTGTCTTATTTATGCCGCAACAAATATGTTATATATGTTTAAGAAACTTGAAAGTTCCTACTGCCACATTATATTCTTAAGCAAGTTGTAAATGGACAAGAGAAGCAAAATTGATTCTCAGGAGCATTCATATTTTAAATGGACAACTAGTGTAGTGTATATAGTATACATATTAGATATAATAAGGAAACTTTTACAACAAATTTAGCACAGACAAAATGTTGAAATCCAACCGGTCCAGTTGAACCAATTGACCCGCCGTTCGGCAGGTCTAGCATGTCAGGTGAGGCTGAATCCCCATTTTTGGTCAAGACAAGGCTTTGACATGAGCAACTCAATTCCGATGGCCGGGCTGGGTTTTGCAAATTTCACTTTTCCCTATGCATGTATATATACACACATACACATACACACACATAAACATATAATATAGTATTATATTAAATTATATAGAGCTCGTCTGGTTTGCTGTATATAGCCGAAGTGGATTGTATATGCATGTGCCGCAGCCAAAATATTAGGTTTGGTTTGTTGGAGCCCGAAAAATGACAGACTCCTGCATTTACAGTTTGTACACCAGTGCTGTAACTTGCTGTCCATCTTGAGCGACATGCATCTACTGCCCTTTTCCATCTACCCCTTCCGGTCTCACTTTCCCGTCCAAATAACCAAGCATAAATATAACTCAAAGAGTCTCTGAAACTTATTATTTCCTCGGATCTGGATTAATTGAATGCAGGATTGAGGACAATCCAGCAAAATACGAATATCCAAAGGTCCCCCATATATGATATCAAGCTGACATCATCAGGTCGACCCAATAATTGAGTCATCGACTCATGACCCAAAAGCTTTACAGGGTCAACCTCTCAGTGGGGTCTAATAGTTGTCCGAAAAATTGGATTTCATACTCAATTAGTTCTAGCAAAATTGGTGAAGTGTTTAAAAATCAACTCCACTCAAAATAGCATATGATTCAGAGGTGAAGACACAGCCTAACAAATTATCTGAAAACTACAAGTCTACAAAGATAAAATTAACTGCTACAGCTTTCTATTCAACAAACAAATCAGTTCTAGTATTTTTTTCAAAAAATGAAAAAACACGATATATTCACAATTATTGGTCCAAAACTCCAAAGCCAGTCGTTGTCCAGAAATTAAAAAAAAAATCCAGTCTTAATCCTACAAAATAAAAATCAGTCATGACATTTAGTTTTACATATCTTTACAGAAGCTAACTATATTAACTGAACCAGGGAGCAGAACCACTTCTAAAGGTCATGCAGGACAAATTCCCAGCGATACAGCAGGATATAGTTAGATACAGCCCAATAAATATCTGAGCCATGCTAGTTTGGCTGCTGCTCCTGCTCCTGCTTCTGCAGCAGTTCACCATAGTGAAACCCAATTCATCCACTATAACTCCGTTGGTGTTATCAACCCAATTACATTTAAAGAGCGGAATTCTGAAATCTATGTAGTCAAACTCCCATATGTCTTCAATGAAACCGTAATATGACATTTTAGCTTCACGTGGACTCTTATCCTTTGCACTTGCAAAATACATAGTCGACGCTTGAAGAGTGACCCCACTATTTTGGACGACACTCTTACCATCTTGGCGCTTTGTGTAATATGTGGACATCTATTCCAATTTCCTTCATCTGTTTGCTGATTAATCTAAGCAGACAGATACTTTACCAATTGGTGTATTTGCAAGCTCCTACGAAATGACCTTCACCTACTTACAAGGCATGTTTGTGCACTTATAAAGGTGTTACTATGATGTATGTGAAAGCCTCTATGAAACAACCTTCACCTACTTTCAACAAGATTATGCACCAAGACCAAACGATGTTCAAGGAAACTGTGGAAAAATCTTCCAACTTTCACAAAAAAAAACAATTTTTCACAACTATTTTTCGCAATTCTGTAGGTTCGTGAATCTTCAGCACGATTAATACGTCGGTCGCCAATTTTTCAAGAATTTTCTGCTTTATCGAGATTCATAAAATTCTCCACAGTTTTTCGTGACTTTTAAGATTTTGCTCTTTTATATTGCTTTCAACCATGCAAAAAGAACTCCCAGTATACACTAAACCCCCAACATCCATTCTCCCAACAGTCCATGTTGCTGCATCATCCTTTTCCCCCATTTCTCCCCTTATTCTCTGATGTTGTCTCAACATTCTCCACTTAATAATCTTCTGTTATATTAGCAAACAGGTAATCCTCTTAAATCATTCTTTTTGCCTCTTATATGTGATTACCTTGTGTACTAAATGTTCCATTGATCAATATTGTTGTTGGACATGTTTCTCTCAAATTGTTACATACATTGTTCATCATCAACTTTTCTTTATTTTTTCCCAATCCACTCAATAAGATTATAAGTCTTGCGAGCGTATGTATATGTAGCCGACTTGTTCCCGATTAAATCTGCATAGTTGGTTAAACTTTGACGGGAAGTTGCCCATTTTTCCCAATTTTTTCCGCAACACAATTTTTCTGGGTAGCCTAATCTTGCACTTGTCAGTGTAGTAAATGTGAGAAGAGTAGGGCATTGAAGAGTGATTGGTAGGTATACTAGAACTGAATGGAGAATGATGAGGATGGGGTGAGCATGGTGCCAAGAACATTCGCCTTACATCATGAAAGGTACTATGTCAGTTATACCACAAAATATTGAAAGCCAAAACCATGTGAAATATCATAGAGCGGCATATTAAATAAATAAGTTTTATTGATAATGTGTCGCCGATAAATTCACGTGATATAGATGCAAAGATAAGGTAGATGTAACACATCTTATGGACATAGTAGGAATAATATACAAGGCAAATAATTATAGTATATGCAAACCAAATGAAAATAGCAAAAGCTGAGTTACAAGTAAAGAAAGTAATACTTAAAATTCTAGGTAAAGAATATTTCACAAACCACAATCCAAGAGAGGAACAATCGTTCCATATAACAAAGGGAGGCTGCAAAAGAAGGTGAAGTGGGCTTGCGAGGTTGCCAGAATAGTTCCCAAAAGTTTAGGGTGTTATAGGAAGTTTCTAATATTGAGCAGTATTTTTATTACCTTACTCAAATTTCTCAAAATTCGGTATTTAATACCGTATGAATTGGCTTGATCTAGCCTTCTAACATATGTGCCAATGGTGTTTAAGTTAGACTTGTAAACAGATCGAATACGGAACGGATATTACTATATCCGATATCTGAATCCGGAAAAAAAATCGATCCAATATTCGATATTTACCATGTAATAATATCTGAATTCGATCCGACAAATAATATCCGAATTCAGAGAAGTATCCTATCTGAATCAGAAATCATAACTGTATTGTTATAAATATATTTATAAAGAAAATATTGATATTACTATGCATATATATATGATAAAATATATATATTCGTATTTTAACCTATAGATAATATATATTTAATAACATGTGTATATATTTGTCGGATTCTGATTTTTTCGGAGCGGATACAGCCATATCCGATATCCTATCCGAAATTTTCAGATATGAAATTTGATATCCTAAATCTAATTCAGATTATGTGGATGTCGGATTTTTTCAAATTTCATACTCAAATCCAAATATCCATTTATAGGTCTAGTTTAAGTATAAGTTCTATAGGGCTCTATCTGAAAGTTTGTTGAACTTGACAAGCTCATTAGAAGGTTCGAGTTTGGCTTTGCTCTACGTACTCAGGCAAGGATAGATCGTCATTTTTAATTTATGTTGCGTTTGGTATGTGGTGAATGAAATAAAATGAGTGTGTGAAGTCGTGTCTGTGTATAAATGTATTTTAATCCAGATTGAACAACCTACTTGTTAAAAAATGCATACAAATATATTCTCTATATAAAATTGCAAATGCACCACATATTTGGCCAGGGCCACATAATAGGCCACACAGCCACCTGCAGTGCGATGAAGTGGGTGATCTACATATGTGATCGCGTTCGCAACTGAGACTTCTTTCGATCATCTAAGCCTTCTTCCATGTCTCTATATTTTCTAAACATTTTTTGTCAAAATTTTATGTTCCCTCTATTTCTATGAATATACATAATGATTAATTGTCCTCCATGTTTCCTTACCAAATTTATTTTAAAGGTTTTATACATTCAAGCTTTAATGTTAAGTCCAAATTTTTCCTTAGTGCCATGTTTTGTAGGGTGTAGTCGAATGACAAAGTGTGTGTTTGCTGTACATTTTTACATTGTGAACTCACACAACTGCATCCTACTACACCCAACCAAACTAGCCTTAAAACATTTTCCTCTCTAAGTTTTCTAATAAGTTTCCCACTGAGTCTTTTCCCCTCCGCTTCTCAACACTCCAATTTGGTGAGTGTAGAAGTTGTAGAAAATACACATACATCTTCCCCTTTGTCCCCCTCCCTTCCCCATCATTCCCTCCTACCAAACAAGCCCTCAATAGAGCACAAAACACGAGAATAGGTGGTGGTGCTACCTTCCTTAACGTGCTTGAGTAAAATCCATGAGCTGCAACACAATCTATGTGGCTGAGGCAGATCATCGTTGTCGCCTCGTTTGGCTATTGAAATCATGGGAATGTGCAGATCAAATATCCAACTTCAGCCCTTGAGTTTGGTTCAAACCGTTCAATGTATGATGGCTGACACCTGTTGATTATCCCCTTCTTTTATCCATTAACCTTTGTAGAGGGGTGAGAAACCAAACAATGGATCGACAAGAAGGCAGATGGCAACCACTCCTTTCATTCCTATACGTATCGAGACCTATAGGTAGTCATTGAGCCCACATAAGGAGGTGGACCATCAGAATATGGTAACAACCGCCCTATGAAGCATGCTGTCTATCCCTCACCATGATTTGCTTTCTTTATTTCAAGTGGTAGCGGTTCAAGAGGGAGTCGGTGATAAGGAAGATCTTGACAGTAGCTAGGACTTGCAACATTAGTTTAGTGATAGTGATTAGGGTTTCCTAAAGGTTGTGGCTACAGTCTGGTATAGAGGATTCAGGTGCATGAATGGAAAGGTTAAATATTCAATAGAAACTAAAAACATTTGGATCTATTTGCTATGATACCACTTAACTGAATACTAAACCACCAATATATAGCAATTACCAACTCCACGCATAATACAAGTAATCATAATTTTACATATCAATATTGGTGCCATTCATAGATTATCAAGGATTTCCGATAATAGGACACATCGAGCATAGATAGCACTAATATACCACAGAAAGAGATGTGATTAACATGTGACTATCCAACTAAGCTTCAACTAAGCAAAATCTACCCAAAGCCGCACTACAAAACTCAACAAAGATATAACAAGTACAAAGTGGAGGTTGTTACACATTACATGCACCCTCCAAACACCGTTTTCCCTGGCCAAGAATGCAACAACATCTATACAAACACGTCAAGCATCCAGATTTATAAGCATGGCGTTCAAGGAAGATAAAAACACGGCCCGAGGCATACGCCTCGAGGCGAGGCGCTCTCAGGGACACCTCAAGGCTTAAGCCTCAATCACTGTTTTAGAGGCGGACACCTCATTTTCAAAAGGTGTAAAAAAACACTGAGGCGTAACTGAGGCGTAAGCCTCTGTCTGCCACCTAAAATTGATGGTTTGCTATACTATTTGGACTGCTATTGGGTCAGTCCGAGTGGTATTTATTCAAATAGGAGATCTTCACCTCCAGCAAACCAGGACACAGCAGTCTTTGGGCTGCCCCAGCCCTTGCTGGTTGCCGTGGTGGCTGATTTGGCTGCTGCTAGGCACGGCAGTGAGAGTAGCCAAGCTGTTGTTGCTGGGCACGTCACTGCTATACTATTTTTGATTTGATTGTTTAGTTATTTATATACATAACTTATAATATATAGACATATATTATATATACATACACGATACATATGCATACATACATTTGCATGTATAATTATATACATACATATATGATGTGTATATATATGCATGTATATGTGTGTATATGAATATATATACATATATCTGTGCATATGAATAATATATATATATATGTGTGTGTGTGTGTATAATTATATACATGCATATATGATGCGTGTGTATATATGTATATATATATATATATATATATATATATATATATGCAGAGTCAGGCTAGAATACACTCGAGTGTATTCGGAACAGAATACACTCAAGTAGTTTTCCATGATGCAATATTTTTTTCAAAAATCTAATCCATTAATCTTCTTAATCATCTTGTGAATAGCTCATATAAAAAATTTGAGCAGATTTGGACATTTAAAGGTTATGCATTTCAAATTAGTTTCGCACGTTGATTTTGTTGCCCTGGATGAGTGACTTACACTCATCCAAATGAGCTCAAAATTTGTATATAGCCAAGACTATTTTTTGCAAGATGTAAACCATTGATCTTCATTGTCATACTATAACTAGGCTACATACAAATTTTGAGCCCATTTGGATGAGTGTAAGTCACTCATCCGAGGGCAACAAAATCAACGCGCGAAACTAATTTGAAATGTATAATTTTTGCGGTCTTTATAACATGACCTTTAAATGTCCAAATCTGCTCAAAATTTGCTTATGAGCTATTCACAAGATGTTTTAGAAGATCAATGGATTAGATTTTTGAAAAAAAAAAATATTGCATCATGAAAAACTACTTGAGTGTATTCTGCTCCGAATACACTCGAGTGTATTCTAGCCTGACTATATATATATATATATATATATATATATATATATATATGTGTGTGTGTGTGTGTGTGTGTGTGTGATTAATATATATATAATATTATATACACCACAGTACATTCCGAGGCTTACGCCTCGCCTTGCTAAGACAAAATCACCTCGTTACGCCTCATGCTTTTTTCAACCTTGACGGCGCTACAAATATAAGTGAAACAGATCCCCTACTGAGAGACTGGAGAAGAACTCATCCTGCCTTTGAAGACCACAGAGTCAGGAGTAAGAAAATCCCTTGGTAACCTAAAGGATTAGTGCCCACATCATTACAAAAAACTTGACCATTTTTGCATGTTTCCTAAACAGAAAAAGCTAAAATACTAAACCACACTAGGCTCTGGTGTTTGACGTGCAATAAAAGTAATTTTTACGGGTTTTGACAGTACACAAGCGCATACACAGCCACATGTATCTCTCATAAAATCCATGTGAGATACTTACTGGGTTACACTGCATTTGCATATAATCTTGTAGAACAAATTATAATCTAGGCATATCATCTTCTTATACAATTAAGCATCAAAGCTAAGTTTCTGAGCTAAGCTATGAATAAAGTTGCGTACCACAGAACGCCAAAACATTGAAACCATAATACGAACACAACAATAAGCTGTCATTTTTGCTTTAAACAGCTTATAGTATACCACTAAGAGAATTGGAATACCATTCAAATTCTTTCTAGATTAGATATTACGTAGCTCTTTGAGATATTGCCACCATTAATAAGCATGGAAATTGAAAACATAAGGGATAACGTTCAACAATACACATGCCAAACAAAAACTGAATGGGGAAGGAAAAGTTGTAAAAGCATGTTCTCGCATAAAATAAAAACATTAATACAATGGAGCGATTGGAATGATAGAAACCCAGGTTAACCAAATTCAGTTCACCTTGCAGGGCATCCAAAGCAACGGCTGCTTGGTTCGGACTAGAGAAATCAACAAAGCAAAGGACTAGAGGATCACCACCAGGCTGCAAGAGTAAAAAGTTGAGGCAAGCAGATTATTCAAATACAATTAACGCAAGTTACAGGAATATGAGCTAGTAGAAATTAGCCAGAACTTACATGTCTAGATTCCTTGGTAACAAGCCTCACTTCACGGAATCCAACAAAGGGGCGAAAGATGTCTGTAAAAGTCTTGTTAAGGGAAATATCATAAGGACTTGGTTTTCGTAAGGCGGTAACAACTTATGTTTCCTTAAAAAAAACCTACTACACAGAAAAGATTTAATCATTTTTTGAAGGATACGTGAAACTTCTCTGCGTGTGCAATCTGAGGGAAGGCCTTCCACAAATAGTGTGTTAGAAGCATCTGGAGGAAGAGACATGTCCTGCCTCCCACCTCCATACCCAGAGCTACGAGAGTCTCCACCACCCATTCCCATGATGCGTGGATCATCAACAGGAGGGCGGCTAGGCAACCCACCGGCTGGCTGCCTGCCAGTATCCGGGCCGCCATAGGATGACATTTGCTGATTTTTTGAGAAAGCACAAGGTAAGGTCATGATAAATTTGATAAGTATTTTACCAACACATCATTTGAGACGTAAGAATAAGTACCCCATTGCGTAGATATTGGTCATAGGAGGCCCCGAGGGAGTTACCGTCTCTAACAACGAGACGCCCAGCACCTCTCTCGTCATCACGGGAAGGATAGTCGGAATACTGAGGAGCACCACCAGCGGAATATTGAGCAGCGTTGCCAGCTGAATATTGAGCAGCGCCGCCAGCGGGATACTGAGCAGCGCCGCCGGCAGAATATTGAGGAGCGCCACCGGCAGAAAACTGAGGACCGCCGCCAGCAGAATACTGAGGAGCGCCGCCAGCCATATCTTGGTTTCAAAAAGAACGTAAGGTAAGTCCATCAAAAACGGCTGAAAACAACCAAACGCGAGATAGATTTCCTGTGGATGGAATTCAACCACGGGCAAGGAAATGGGAAGCTTAAAACGGGAACACCGTCACGAGTGAGTTCGAAAACCTAACGCTGTAGCAATCTGCCAGTACATAATGACAGCAGATCGGTTGTTCTGTGCACCAGTACCCCACGCGGAGCGCCAATACCACCGTCAAAAAATAAATTTCGTGGAAAATAAAGTACGAATCAGGTAGGATCAGAACCCGCGTGAGCAAGCCCTAGAAGACAGAGCAGAAGCACAGAACGACCGAAAGCTTACCACCAAAGTCAGATCGCGGGCGTTTCGCTGGGACGGACTGAGGAGCGGCTGCAGCAGCAACGGCGGCCTGCATCGCCGCGAGCCGCGGATCGTTGGCGTATGCCCTCCAGTACTGTTCGGCCATGGCGCGAGGAAGAGGAGTGAGACCAGGAGAAAGGGTTTGAGCGGTTTTAGGGAAGGGCGCGTTATGGGGTCGGAATCGGAACTGGAGGGGGGCGGCTCGGCAAATGAAGGTTGGGCGTTTTTATGTGGTGCGACGTGATGAAAACTCTGCGTTGGGGTTGGAATCGGATCGCTATCCAATTCGAAAAGCTTCTAATCGGGTCGGAAATGTCGGATAGAAACGGAATGTCAGTATCTGTATTTATATCGCTCCCCGTTTGTTATAAGGTTTCTTAGCATTGCGGTGACACGAAAGAAGTCAATTTTATTGGGGTAAATTAAGTAATGGAAAGATGGGAATGATTGGAAATGATAGGAACGCATTTGGAAACTATTGTGCATATATGAGGTGCAGATATATAGTGGTAAGTTGTGTGATGTTTTTATATCGACTTGGATTTCGATGATATCATCAACTTCATTTTCCCTTTGCGTAGTGTATGAGATGGAGATGAATAGCGGGAAATTGTTTTATGTTTTCATACCAGTTTGGATTAGCATTACGGTGACACGAAAGAAGTCCATTTTATTGGGGTAAATTAAGTAATGGAAAGATGGGAATGATTGGAAATGATAGGAAAGCATTTGGAAACTATTGTGCATATATGAGGTGCAGATATATAGTGGTAAGTTGTGTTATGTTTTTATATCGACTTGGATTCCGATGATATCATCTACTTCGTTTTCCCTTTGCGTAAGTGTATGAGATGGAGATGAATAGCGGGAAATTGTTTTATGTTTTCATACCACTTTGGATTTGATGATATTATCCACTTCATCCTCTCCCTTCGCGTAATTGCAACCTCAAACCCCATTTTTATCTCCTTTCAAAGATTGTAGGTGTTTTTTCATATGAAAGTATTTCTAACATCCCTAAAACTATATAATTAGACTAATAATTAAATCTACACAATTTAGTAAAGTTCTATCAATAAAATTTAATATTGCATCAAACATGAATGATCGTAGCTGAAAGACCCCCTTTTGGTTTTTAAATTCTATGAAAACCTCAAAAAATAAGATAAACGATAAATAAGTACATTAGCGTGCCTCTCTTGTTCGTAAAGTGGGGATGTCAAAGTAGAATCATATGGCCAAGGACATAAGGAGCACGACCAATTGTCTTAAGTTCCAATTATTTGCCAAACTAAATGTGGAACAATAAAAATAGGTCAATCATAATTATAGTATAAGAAAATGTTCATGGTCACAAGAGGGACAATGTGAAACCCCATTGTAACAATCATAATAGATTCAAGAGGTTTGCAAAATTTGTAAGTTTCTTGAGGAGAGTTAGACCTAATCTACAAGGTCATAGACTCCTGACACCTATGTGAGGGTGGAACTCACATAACACTAAAAGTGGCATATGTTCGAATCAACCTGGCGCGGGAAAGATAAGAGGACCTTAGTAGAGGTTGAAACCTCTTCCATTTATCCACGCCTCATTTATCTGAAGGAGTTGGGACTAAATTTTGCATGGGCCATCTAGGAATCAACAAGTTAGAAAATCTATAAGGAGCGTTGTAACATACTAGATCTCGGACCCTACCCTGGAAGTTGACATTTTTGACTTAGCCAAACAAGGTTGAAGGTTAGATGATAAATAGATGTTTAGTATGATCCTAATGAGCTAATACATGAATTTATCACCCCAATGTAGCCTAATGTTTTCACATTAGTCTTAGGTTAATAATGGATACATAAAATATGTCAAATAACTCATTTTGGTGGTAATATGAAGATAAGGAACTTAATTGGATGAATAATTTAGACAATGGGTCGTTAATGGGTCATATGACATATCTCATAAAATGAAGTTTCAAAAGTGGAAACAAACTTCAAATTCAAAATCTACATATCAAAATTAGCCTACATGTCAAATGTAATCTAATTTGGACAACCTTGAAATATTAGGATAAGTTTAGGAGAGAGAAAATGAGTCAAAGGTATAAGTAATGAATAATGTGATTATATAAATCCAAAATATGAATCATGGAAAATTCATATTCAACACATCAAAGATAACTTTTGGATGAAGTTTGTTCCAATTTGGATGTTGTTTGTGCAAGTTATGTAATTTTAGGTACATTCTAGACTTTTCTGCAATTTGCCCAATTGGGAGGTTTTCTTTGCAAATTGTCACATGCATTATAATATTTAGATATTCCCTTACCATTCTCGAGTTTTTGAACCATGGGTCACCTAGTTGCACCTTGGTTTGAAGGTGTTTCTTTCCAAGGGCATTTTAGGGATTACTCTCTTTATAAATGAGCTTAATCTTTAGAAGCTATCAACCAATGGGGTTATTTCTTTGATTGGAGGTCGGTTGGGATGTCTTATAAGTGTCCATAAACTGACATTTAATATTAAAGCAGCCTCTATGAGTTGTCCTCTTGCATGGCCATGAAATCCCTAGGCTAAGGACACATGGAAAGCTCCATGGACACATCATGCTTGACTTCTTCCTTTCCATAAAGGTTTGCATGTCCATAGACACCCTTAGCATTGGATACATGAAAAGTAACTTGACACCTCGTTCTTGACTTATTCCTTATCTATAAAGGCTTGCATGTCCATGGACACCCTTATACATGACACATGGAAAGTCTCATAGACACCTCATACTTGACCTCTTTCTTTATATAGCCATATCTATCCCTTCCCAACTCCCAATTCAAAAATTCTTGTTCTCCTTTATTCCCTCTAGCTTAGAGCATCATTCCTACTCTATTTTTCCATGAAGGTGATGTCCCAAGGTAAAAGAGGTGCCTACCTTGGTGAAGAAGGCTCTTAGGGTTCCAAATTTCTCTATTTAGCATTTCTTAAGCTCCCTCCTTGGTGATTTTAACCAAAAATAGTAAGTATCCTTATTTCCTTCCCTATTTTCATGTTTTTAGCCTTCCTTCCACCTTCCTCTAGGTTGGAACCATGGCCTTCCATGGTGAAACCCCACCTATAACCCATAAACACCTCATATCCATGTTCTTTTGTTAGGGTTTTTCACCTCTAAAGTGGAGAAGGTGCTTCTTGTTCGAGATAGGAGCTTTGTTGGAGAAACCCGCCTCTCTAAGCTTGGGAACCTTAATCATTGGACCTGTCCACCTTCCCTAGAGGTTCTTTGGAGGCCTAGGCTTGGATCTAGGACTGACTTGGACTATTTAGACTCTGAAGTTGAGGTATGATGTATCCCCTAATCTTCTATGTTGAGCAATTCACCTATGCTTATTCATTCTCTTAGCCTATACACAATGCCTTTTCTTTTGAAAATCATGGTTCATGTGAACTACCTTATTTGATATTGATCATATGATCATGGATATTCTTTTAAACTCTTATCTTATGTTTTGTTCATGATGGAACTCTAAAATATGATATTTGATGTCTTTTTCCCACTTATGAGGTGGATGTATATGTTGGTCACTTATGTGGTGGATAGTTTATATATTCTGACTATATTTCTACTTGCCTCTACATTTAACATGCTATGTGATTCAGCAGCACTAGAGTAGTGCAATTACATTGGTTTTTATGGCAGATGTGTTATTTCATGCCGAGCAGATGTGATATTTCCTTCTCTATTGGGATGGAAAGGAACCTCATACCTAGGGAAAGATGTGTGATTCTTGTCCCATGTTTTATATATTTGGGAGATTGGAAGTATTCCTTTCTCTACCAGGTTTCAAGTTTATGAGACTTGGCCGCCTTTGTGATTATGTTGTTCTGGGGCTATGTTTATCTAACATGCATGCAGGTTAATGATATGGGGTGTGTACCCTAATTCTTTACATGTGCTTGATTGGCACAATCTTTATGTTTTATTAATGGCAAGTATTCTTTTGTTATCATATGATTTCAATTCCTTTTCTCTTGGTACCCATTTGGGTGGTCCTTATCCTTTCTATGGGAAGCCTTTTATGTTTGATGTCCTTTATTCCATATATAGCTCAATTTTCCTATTTAGTATGCACATACCAGCCTTTACTGATGTCATCTATTTTCTCTTCTTGCTAGGGTATGCTTCCAACCCTAGGTGAAGGACTTGCATAATAAGGCATGAAGTTTTGGACTAGCTTAAGGAGTTAAAGCTTGGAGACAAAGTTGTTATGGTTTAGACTTCCCTCTATCTAGATCCTTTTTATTGTATCTTATTGTAAACCCTAATGGGAGATTTTGATGTACTTGTGTAATCTTTGTGAAAATTAAATATAGTCATTTGTTTAATTTTGTTGCTACACTTTGGTCTTTTGCATACCATTTATTGAAGTTTGGAAATTTTGCACCTATTCCAGCATACCTTTGAGTGTGTTTGGAATGGATGTTTTATTTTTCAATTTTTTTTAGTAAGGGGGTGATCCCGCCTCCTTACAGCATGGTATCAGAGCCCATGGTAGTCGGAATCTGACGATTTCAATTTTATCTCCCTAGTTAGAATCCTTGCCTTACCTTTAAGTGACATGTTTGCCCTAGAGTTGATCAATAGATGATGAAGGGTTGATTTCGGATCATATAGTTTCATATTAGAATAATGATGAATAGATCCTTAAAATACTTACAAGTAAAAGATGCATAAGTTACCATAGTAACTTGAGGTTGTTTAGCTTGGCCTTTAGGTATCTATTAGGACATTAAGTAGAAAGCAAAGGTGTCTAGAAAGGATCAGGGTTCGGGGGCTGGCAAGATTTTTGTGAGAATTTGTTACACTAAACGAGATTACTCAAAACATAAAACACAATCAATCACTAATTAATCACATGCCCAAAATATGGGTAAATTAAAACTGATTTCAATGTCAGCACCCGCTCAAAAATATTTGTATAAGAGCCCAACATCTTTCTTATATCCATACTATGCCTAGAATTTGATACAAATTATTTTATTGTCTTAGCCACAACATATATGCTCATGAGAGCAATATTTGTATATGCCACACAAACAAGTATTAATATGCTAACAAAAGTTCGATTCGTTTGAAACACCATATACAAACTTTTCCTGCCCAGACCTGAGAGTACAGGGACGACTCTAGGACACACTAGACATCTAATTAACTTTCTCAAAGATTCATTACTATATCTCCTCTTTACTGCCACATATTTGTTTTCGTCACTTCCTATTACCTAAAAAAATGTGGTGAACCACAAGGGTGAGACCCATGTCTCACCAAGAGATATAGCCTCCAACAACGTTTATTGATTACAATATTTTTAAGCAATTAAACAGTTAATCAGTTTAATCAGATATAACAAATAAGATCAACAATACTGATGATTAACAAAATAAATAAAGGAGCAGGTAATAACTATCATCATTAGCCAGACTATCATCCTTTATCTTGTTGACAATATAAGCAATTCAGTAGCATATCCATATCTAGCAT
This sequence comes from Alisma plantago-aquatica, assembly GCA_963693085.1. NCBI lineage: Eukaryota > Viridiplantae > Streptophyta > Magnoliopsida > Alismatales > Alismataceae > Alisma > Alisma plantago-aquatica. Next base: position 652,441,470 of record OY856410.1, read on the forward strand.
CATGTGCAAGTCTAGTAACATAGAATCTCTATCATTATGAATAAGTCTATCCACATAAGCATAGATAACTACATTAGCATGTCTAATAGGTTGAACATGTCAACATCATAAAAAGATCTAACAACATAAGCACAACTATCTGGATAAGCATGATTAGCTGTATATGCATATCTAGTTACAAAGACATGGCTAGCATGCTAAACATAACTAACAACATGAGATAGTTAGCATCATGATTATAATCAGCAGTAGCAGTATAGTTATCAACATAATCATGGCAATTGTATGTACGCATCTACAATCTTAAGCATATCCACAACCTAAGTATATCTACTATCTCTTAATTGCACTAAGCATCATCTTTATGTAAAGATAACAAACAATGGTTATCATCCAATGTGAAATGTCGTGTATAACCCTAAACAAATATGCTACACGGTTGTATTACATCTTTTATTACGCCCTGAGGAAATTGAGGATACCACTCAAAATCCAACTGAACACTGCTAAGTCGAAATCAGTGCCATACAAGATCTAGGAAGAGTCAGACTCCTAAGATCTTCTCTGCCCCTGGTCAGTACGAGTCTGCCACAATGACACATAAGGTCAAGATACTAACAACCAAGTCTGTCCTTGGTACAGGTCACGACACTAGTGAAAGGAGGTGGGTATGCATACCCTACCATCCGAGGTACAACCGCAGTTGTCCTCCAATCTCCTCACATATATAATCATCGAGATGCGACCGCAACCATTCTCAAACTAAGAGCTAGGTATGACCGCAGTCATCCTCCATAAACACTTGAATTTAGGATGACAATCACCCTACATACTCATCAGTATGCGCTCCGAGTTTCCCTTAGGAATACTCGTTTCACCATCTGGCAAGTTCTGATACTCAGATGGATCTATGGTACAGGGCACTACATGATTAGAGTTTTACTTGATTAGTTATGCCAACTGGGTGAATTAAGGCTGCATCAAACAAGTGGGCATACAAACCCTAATTCACTTCTAGCAAGCATATAAATATCACAACTTTTAAATGATATAAAATGTGTGAAACATAATTTCTCATCTCATCAACACATGGTACTATTCACTTGCCATTCATGAGACCACACTAATCATCATACTATCACAAGATATAAATCCTTTTCACAATATCATAAGGTATCAACCCTTATCAACATAAGAGGATTACACCTCATTCAAGGCTTAACCATGCCCAAAGGTCATTAAGACCATCATACTATCACGTGATATAAATCCTTTTCACAATATCACATGGTATCAACCCTTATCAACACAAGAGGATTACACCTCATTCAGGGCTCAACCATGCCCAAAGGTCATTAAGACCATCATATTATTCCCTACAAGATCATCATTATCTTTCCATGCCTTATAACAAGGCTCAACAACATCACTTACATATAATACACCTAGTCAGCACAATATTGGACTAATGAGCTAGGAGATATTCATAAACAATCATACCAATGTTATATTAACATTAAGAACATTCCTTTATTCCATCAACATGCTAGGAATCTAGGTATGATTAACACTCCTCATATTCATAATGCACATGTTTAGCGTAAGAAAGTATCAACCTTGTGGCTATGATAACCACCAATTAACACATTAAGTTTATGATCATGTTAAGGAGGTTATTCCACCATCATTCCATCATATAAAAATGTTAAACATGAATACTCATCTTTATCTATTTGCATTAGAATTAGGTTCAACATGATAAATTATATCAATGTTACTAATCAACACTTATATCGAAACCCTAACTCACGACATCCCCATTGGATCATGGATGCATAAGGTGAAGCATCACCATCACATTACATACTATTCTCAAGTATGAACCCACATGTAAATCAAGGTGTAACCATCAGGTTATAGCATACTAGGGTTATGGATGCATAAGGTGAAGCATAACCATCACATTCCATACTATTCTCAAGTATGAACCCACACATAAATCAAGGTGTAACCATCGGGTTATAGCAGGCTAGGGTTTCAACAACAGTAACAGAGTACTCCATGATTGCATTAGTCATTCAAGGACTATTCATACCCAATTACCATCATTTAGTTATATTAAAGCTAGGTATAACAAGGTATACCTCTTTATGGCTACATATCAACACAATATGATTATCATCCCTTCTATTCATATGAGTGAATAGGTAAGACTACCTTATTAAGGATAACCCTCCATTTGTTTCATCATCATTCAACCCATATCACCATTCCACAATGTCACCCAAAACCATTGGATGTTTAAAAGGTAAGACCATTGGTTGTTTACATAAGTAAATACCTCAGATAAACCACCAAGGATGTCCTGGATTGGTGCTCTAGAAAGAGTCACCATATAACCCTAGACATCCCTTGATTAACAACACAAAAAGTTCCATTGAGAGTAGGGTAAAACCCACAATCGACTGTTCAGTTAAAATAAGCCATCCATTGTCAACAAGTAAGCTCCTTAAGTTGATCATATAAAGGAAACCATCTAAATCACATTATTAGGACCTACATATTACATTATCCATCATCCCACTTTATTGGAGGAATAAACATTAGATCTTGACCATTGGGTCAAGTTCATATGTTAAAACCATTAATTAGAGTATAGGTTTGACCATTGCATCAAGTGACCCAAGAAACCATTGATATACGGCTGAATTAATGCTACAAATATATGATTAACTCACCATAGATTTTGGAGATATGATACACCATCATTAGTGACCATTAAGTCACCATAGGTTGTAAGATCAACACTATATTCATTAATCAGCATCAGATATTAAGCTAATGTCATCATTGATTGATAACATGAGTAGGGTACTTAATGGTTGATCATTAAATTCTAATTGATCCAAAACCTGACCTAAGGGGGTGACCATAGGTTGTCACCATAATATGAAACCTTTGATCATGACCATCAGTTGGCATGAACACAACACCATAGGGTTGTTGCAATGGTACCATCATCGGGTCATGGGTTTATAGAAGAAATCAACTTAAAACCCTAAAATTGACCATTGGTTGATAGGTGCTTAGCACCATAGGTTGTCATACCAACCTGATCCAAGTCATATTATACCTTAGGAATAACATACACATGATCACAGGTTCATATATAACTGAAATAAGATACATAACATTATAAAAATCGAAATCCAAGTCAAGCATAGCTTTTTAGTGCATGGATCATCATTTTCAAGCAAGAACATGATCTAGAAAGCTTATGGTAAGTAATAAACGTAGAGCAAGTTATAAAACTTGCCTCTAATGAGAAGATGAAACCCCACACAGAAGAAATCTTGATCAGGTAGGGTATAAAATCCAAGCATAAGCTATGAACTCGTCCATCTAGTACCTTTCTTCATCAAATGAGCAAACTCTAAGCTTAAGGAGCAAGAAAGGTAGGATTTTAGAACTTTAGAGCAATTTCTACCATGGAACAGTAAGGTTCCGACCTGGAGGAAGGTCTAAGGAATGAGAATACCAAGAGAAATGGAGAATGAAGTAAGAAAATAACTTGCCTTGGTCAAAATCCATAGAAGATGACCTTGGAAATCCTAGGTAGGGCAAAATGGAGCTCTAGGAGACCTTCTTCTCCAAAAAGAGGTTGTCTTGTACCTTAGAGCACTTGGTTCCGCAGAAAAATAGAGTGTATTCATTGCTCCAGGTTAGAGGAAATAGAAAGCAATCATAGATTTGTACTTGGGCAAGGAAGATGTAAATATAGCCCATGGATAAGGATGGGAGCAAGCATGGGGTGTAAAAGTAGCTTTCTCATGTGTCTATGGCCTTAAACTATTAAGAATATACAAGTACACACACAAGAAGCTCCCTCTACATCCTTATATACCTCCTTAGCTTTCCTTTGTCGAATTTCCCAGCCAATCACATAATTCATTAGTTGATAGCTACTAAAGGTAGCTCATCCATGAAGGGGTAAACCCTAAAATACCCTTGGAGAAAACACCTTCAAACCAAGGTTTAAATAGGTTCCTCATGGATCAAAATCTCAAGAATTATGAGACAATATCCAAGTAACATAATGCAAGTGATAAATTGCAAAGAAAACCTCTCAATTGGGTAAATTATAAAAAATTTCAAAATGTGCATAAAATTGCATAACTTGCTCAAACTGTGTCCAAATTGGACCAAATTTGAAACTTAAGCTTGTCTTATGATTTTAAAGCATATAAACATGTTATATTAGGATTATAAGCATTAAATTATGGTAATTAATCTCATTAAACAAGTTTAGGGGCCTTACAACTACAAACCCCTAACAAAGATTTCGCCCCCGAAATCCAAGGTAAATAAAGATGGGTACTTCTGTTGCACCTCATCCTATTACCTTCACATGGTTAATTGCCTATCATGGTGATGTCACATCATTCATACATATATCCTCTTGGGTCAACACAAAAAACCCCACCCAAGAAGACATTCTCAATATGGAATGTAGAAACTTGTTGTGTCATCTATACAACTCTAGTAGTAATGTTCAACTTGTCTCATAGCTATTGCTGCTTCGGAAACCCTAAGGTTTTTGAAGAAATATTGATAATATTTTTTACCATATTTGAAATACTTTGACATGTCATCATTCAAAGCTTAATATAACTTGTATGACATGATTGGACCACTTTGTTCCTCCTATTCATAAATTATATTTGTACATTGGTTACTCTAAAGGACATAACTCTAACTCATCATGGTCATATGGATTATGTCATACAATCTAACTCTTATGCATTGATATTTGATCATGGGTTTATCTTAAATGAACACGGTGTCACATATCTATTGACCAACAAACCATCTATCCTTGATAGTGGTCTTGCCCATCTATCACTGAACCATACACAACATTATAGAATCACTTTTGTTTTTCCTTCCAAACAACATTTAGAGGGTCATCATCAACTATCTCTCCCTCTCTTTAAGGGAGAGGAACACTTGAATTGTTCATTTAATAAACATCTCCAACCTTCACATACTTCCCATATTGTTGATACATCTTGGATACTAGGATTCACTACCTTGGTATCCACCTCATGTGCTATAAGGAACTCACATCCTTATCTCATCCACTTTTACCAACATAAAAAATATCAAGACATATAAGAGGAGTCTTCCTAATTATTGGAAGGCTCAAAAGCAAACTTATCACAAACTTTATGATCTTAGAACCATAGTCCAAGCAACCTTATGTTATAATAAGCTATCCACCCTCATGTTTGCAGTGAATCCACACGTACCAAGTGGCAATGATCCACTTGAAAGTTGTGCCCTAGAAAGAAAAGACACAAAGGGAAACACACTTCCCACATCATAGCAACATTGTTCAAGGTCACTAGCAAAAAGGTAACCAATTCTGTTTTCATTATGCAAGTTACAACTTCTTATGTATCATTTTACCTTTTTCATTTCAGGTTCCTTGCCATTAGCATAGGAATAATCACAATTAACATATATCATTTCTCCTTTCTTGATGACTATTTATCACACTTGGGTATGTTCTCTTATTTTATTATGTTTTTCAACCACTTATCAATAGGTAAATCATCATATTCCACATTTTCTTCATTAAACATGGATCATCTGCCTTAATTTCTTTCACATGCCATGCTGATTTTACATTAACACTTTCTTACACACATAGTTTGGTCTGAGATTAACTCAGGTTCCACCTTATTCCTTTGTCATTGTTCACATTCATCTTCTCATTTTACACTTATTATAGGTGTTCTCTCCATCTTATGTGGATTTCATACCTTGATTTACTTTATAAGTGTAGACTTATCTGTCTTTTACTTTATTATCTTCTTGAATCACATCTTCAATAACTCCTCTTTTCCTTATTTGTATTCAGATTTAGATTTCATGGTGTTGTATCTCTCTCTTATATTTACCAAAAATTCAAGTTTTGATAGATAATGATGCAATTCTCATTTTCTTTAAGGCAGGATTGTGATATTCACACCATGATTTCTTATTCATTATGCTCTTTAGATTGTCTCAAGATGACTACTTGATCAGAGTAATCAGAAAGATAACAATCTAAGAGTTCCATACTTACGTTTCTTCAATAATTGAATACCTGGCCAGGGCACCCAAGTACTGAGATTAGGTAGTCTGCACCATACTTTTATGTCATATTCCTAATTTTGACATCATCCTAGTGATAAAACCAAATTTTGTGATGTTTCTGACTCTTATTTTGTCATCAAACTGCCCTTTTAAAATGTTTTCCTCTCTTTTTATATATGTTTTTGCATAAACAGGCCACGCTACGCTCTTAACCCAAAATTATCATCTTTTGCAGAGTTTTCTCCCATTTTTGACCCATTTATCAGCAATAAGGCCCGTCCCGGCCCACAAACGTGTTCCACCTACATCAGCCTTCCCACCAGTCGGCCGATACGCCCACTGCCCGACATGGTGGCGTAATACACCGACGTGCGACATGAGGATGCCGTGCAAGAAGGACTAACGGGCGATACGCCTATTACCCGATAGGGAGCCGGGCTCGCCACAACAACTTAAGCGTGTCGCGCGATACAGGCCACCCACCGGCAGACGCCACTCGTCATGATGACCGACAGCTGACATCCTTGTGTCGGATGATACTGATATCAGCCATCCCCGACTCCACGATAATAAGAGCTGATGAAGAACACGTGGCGTCCTGAGCACCATAATTTCCCCAACTACTGCCTATAAATAGTAGCTACAAGACTCCGATGGGACGGGTCGGAACCCTGTGCAAGCCAACTCAGGAAAGCTTCAAGAGCTAGTGTATCGTGCCTCAGAGGTTATGTCGGGCAATTCTAGGTGAGCACTTCCCCATCCCGAGAGGGAGGTATTGGTTCACTTAGGGACGTACCGGGCACCACTGCAAGCCGATATCAGCCGACAAGGATACCCGATACAAGTGACCGATACTAGAAGCATGACTCTAGCCCAGCATGATACCGAACCCCGATACACATCGTCGGTCACGGCGTGTCGTCCAAGAGGGTGCCGCCCGACATGATCATATCGGGCAAGGGCAACCCACATGATATGTCTGCCCGTTACGAGCGTGCCGCCCGAGAGGGTGCCGCCCGACACGGGGTATCGGGCTGGAGAGTCTGCTACTGTCTGTCGCCCTTCTAGATCAAGGAGGCGACATTTATCTTTATTATTTCAGTCATTTACTTCTTTTACTTATGCAATGTAATCAGACCTTTATATGTTAATAGAAATTAGAAGAGTTTAATTATCTAATACTTTATGTTTGGTACCTTTGTTGGATGATTGCTATGTTTAACATCTGAACTCTAGCTTATATGCTTGGATCGCATTTCGATTAGCTACCGAATCGTGTTTTCCCATTGCAACAGCCTCGAGAGAGGTGTTGTAGCTCTAGTGTTCGGTTTGATTCTGGAGTACGAGAGTGCCTGGAATCGGAGTTGCTTTAGTAACCTTTCCACTCTGACTTAAGTCTAACAAACTTGAGAGGGGTGTTGATGCTTGGTTAGAGGTACCCGCTTCGAGAGGAGGGGTATAGGATGTTTCAGCTGTCGCTTGTTTTACCGAAGTTTTCTCCTTCATACCTTACTACAACATTGGTGTTATCTCTCTGTTTCCGTTGCACGAAAACCCCTAAAAACTGATAATTGCTTAACATCTTAATCTTCCTCGTAGCTCTAGTTGGAGATAGATTTCTTTTGTTTTATCGACCTTAACCAGTTGTTTCCTTGTGGAATTTTATCATCTCTTTTCCCTTACCGGAGTGCAACGTGTCGATTCAGCGTTCTCAACACTACCACCCTTGTCCCTGTGTTCGACCCCGTATATCTACTCCGACCCCGTAAACAAAGTTGCGGGGGCCTAGAAGGTTTCAGGTTATAAATTTAAAAGTCCGACTACTTCAAATCCGCTCCACTTTTTGGGCGCACGATTTAGGTCGGTCAACTTTTTGGCGCCGTTGTCGGGGACAAGGAAAAACGGTACTGTAGACGAACCCGAATCCACTAACTACACTCCAGTGCCTCAAGCTTAGAAATAAGCTTGACAACACTCTCTTTTTCCTTTCATCATTATTATTTTTATTCTTTGCCTGAAATGAATAATTCATGTTATTAATAACAGACTTTTCTAACTTGATTTTTCTTGCTATTTTAGCTACTCAGAAGAAAGGCATTCTGTTCAACTGAGCTCCAACACCATCCAACATGCCTCGCTTTGAGCAACTTCTTTTTGAAGGTGAACGCCAACGGAGGGCCAGACCTCTCTCAAGCACCAGTCCAGGCCAAAACGAGGTTTCACACCAACCCAACTTGGTTGGATAGTTATTCGCTTTTATAAAGAGACAAGATACAATCATCAACCAACTGGCGCAGAGCGTGTTTCCCAGTCTAGGAGTTCTAAACTCCATGCAGTTCCAGATGGTGAATATGCAGACACACCAGCGTTAAATTGATCAATAGCTGGCTCAGATGGCTGATTTGATGAAGAACCCTCCAAGAAAGGTGCTCTCCAGCCCCGAAACTGCCATAATGGCAGTACTAAGATCCGGGAAGACATTGGAGCGTAATGAGGAGGCCAGACCAGAACCAGAATCGAGGATTGTGGGTGTGAATCCTGTAGAAGATGAAAATCGACAAGCTGATGCCAGAGAGCCTGAACAGAGTTCCTTTGAGGAGCTACCTGGTGGGAGAAGCCCTTACGCTCCCAGGCTACCTTTTCCATACAAATTGATAAAGGCAAACCTGAAGAAGCACCACGAAAAATTCATGGAATCAATCAAGAAACTTTATCTGGAAGTTCCTTTTCTGGACGCCTTGGAGGAGATGCCAACTTATGCCAAGTTTCTCAAAGATCTGATAACAAAGAAGAGAAGAGGAGGAAGGATTGAAACTATGCATCTGGCAGTCGTATCCTCTACTTTCATAAAATCGGATCTGCCCAACAAAAAGAAAGATCCTGGGGCTTTCACTATCCCTTTTTCCATCGGAGATAACGTAGAGCGGAAAGGTCTTGCCGACTTAGGGGCTAGCATCAGCCTCATGCCTCTAAGCTTCGCGCAAAGATTAGGTTTAACCGATATGGTTAGAACCAATATGAGGATAGAACTAGCGGATCATACCTTCAAAAGACCCGTCAGAGTTGTTGAAGATGTGCCGACCAGGGTAGGTAATTTCTTCATTCCGTGTGATATAGTCGTCATTGACACCGTGGAGGACCCCCGCTGCCCTATCATCTTTGGACGTCCTTTCCTGGCTACGGGAAGGGCGTTGATCGATGTTTTTGAGGGGATTATCACTCTGAGGGTCAGAAACAACCACTTAGACTTCAAGGTGAAGGATGCAATGAAAGGACCTTCCCTGTGTGAGTCCGCTTGCTTTGCGGACAACTACGATCAGTTCTGCGAGGAGATAGAAGAAGACATCTGAATAGTAGACCCCCTTGCGAGGGCGATAAACGGTCAGGATTCCGACTTTGAAAGTACAGGAATTGCGGACTGTCTCAACCTTCTTGACCTGTCTGATGAAGATTTGAGCAGCGAGGATGAGGTGGTAGAGTCTGTCAAATATGCCTCTCTTGAGGGGGAGCCGCAAGAAAAGACATCCAGGGCCATTCCTGAATTGAAGTTGTTACCTGAAGGATTGAAATACAAATTCCTAGATCAAGAAGAGAGGAACCCTATCATCGTCAACACTGATCTTTTAAAGAACCAGCTGGATAGACTTCTTGAGGAGTTAAGACTCCACCGTCGGGCTATAGGATACTCAGTGGAAGACATCAAAGGCCTTAGCCCCGCTTTATGTATGCATCACATCAATCTAGAAGAATCTGCTAAACCTCTGGCTCAACCCAGAGGAAGCTGAATCAGATGCTGAAAGAGGTCGTCAAGAAAGAGGTAATAAAGTTAAGGGATGTGGGGATCATTTACCCAATCAACGATAGTAACTGGGTAAGCCCGGTCCACGTAGAACCCAAGAAGGGCGGTATGACAGTGGTAAAAGGAGAAAAGGGCGATGAGGTGGTGTTTAGGACCATCACAGGATGGAGAATGTGCATTCATTACAGGAAGCTAAACCAGGCTACAAAAAAAGATCATTTTCCGCTACCTTTTATTGATCAAGTTCTTGAAAGATTATCTCATCATGACTTTTTTTTGTTTCTTGGATGGTTTTTCAGGATTTTACCAGGTTCCTATCCTGCCCGACGATCAAGAGAAGACAACCTTTACCTGCCTCTATGACACTTATGCCTTCAGAAGGATGCCCTTCGGACTCTGCAATGCTCCCGCCACGTTTCAACGATGCATGATATTAATGTTTTCAGATTTTCTGGAAGATATCGTGGAAGTTTTCATGGACAATTTTAAGTCTTTGGAAAGGACTTCGATACCTACCTGAAAAACCTATCTTTGGTTCTGCAAAGATGCGAGGAGAACAATCTTGTTTTAAACTGGGAAAAGTGCCATTTTATGGTACGAGAAGGCATTGTTCTGGGACATAAGGTCTCGAGGCGTGGTATCGAGGTGGACACGAGCAAAGTTGAAGCCATATCCAAGCTTCCTCCACCGAAGTCTATGACAGGAGTGAGGAGCTTCCTCAGACACGCCGACTATTACTGGAGATTCATAAAGGACTTCTCAAAGATTTCTAAACCATTGTCCAATCTGCTGGTAAAGGATGTTGAATTTATTTTCTCTGATGATTGTCTAACTGCTTTTTAGGATTTGAAGAACGCTCTTATCTCACCACCCATCCTCCAAGCTCCAGATTGGGATTTACCGTTCGAGCTTATGTGCGACGCCAAAGACTATGCAGTAGGAGCGGTCCTGGGGTAGAAAAAAGATAAAAAAACACCATGTGATCTGCTACGCTAGTCGCACGTTGGACGAAGCTCAGGTAAATTATACAACTACTGAAAAAGAGATGCTCGCCATTATCTTCGCCTTTGATAAGTTCAGGTCGTACCTCATTGGAGCAAAGGTCAAAGTATATACAGATCACGGGGCCATAAGATACCTAATGCAAAAGAAAGATACAAAGACCAGACTGTTGAGGTGGGAATTATTGCTACAAGAGTTCGACCATGAGGTTATCGATAAGAAGAGTGCAGAAAATGTGGTCGCTGACCACTTATCAAGGATTGTGGCCGAAGGACAGGGGGAACCGCCCACCAATGACAACTATGCTGACGAAGCTTTAGTGTTGACTGAAACCAAGGAAGAAGACTTACCCTAGTTCGCGGATATTTGTAACTATCTTGCTTGTGGAGAACTGCCCCCCGACATCACCTATAACCAGAAAAAGAAGTTGTTCGCGGACGTGAAAAATTACTATTTGGATGATCCTCTCCTTTTCTGAAGATGTGTTGATAACTTGTACAGGAGATGCATTCCCGAGGAAGAAACCCTAGACATTCTGAAGGAGTGCCATGCCTCCCCTTATGGGGGACATCTGGGCAGCGAAAGAACTGCTGCAAAGGTGCTACAGTCAGGTTTTTACTTGCCCTCTTTATTCAAAGACGTTGCACGGTTTGTAAAGATCTGTAAAGAGTGCCAGTCAACAAGCAATATAGGGCGAAGGAACGAGATGTCGATGGCAAATTGGATTGAAGTAGATATTTTCAATGTATGGGGGATTGATTACATGGGGCCGTTTCCCCCATCAAGGGGGTACCAATACATTCTAGTGGCAGTATACTATGTATCGAAATGGGTAGAAGCTGTGGCAACCCAAACGTGTGACGCTAAGTCCGTGATAAGGCTGTTCGAGAAGACGAATTTTCCTCAGTTCGGTGTACCACACACTTTAATAAGCGATGGTGGGTCACATTTCAGTGAAAGATAGTTTGAAGCACTCCTACGAAAGTATGGAGTTAAGCACAAGATCGCTACACCCTACCACCCACAGACTTCCGGGCAGGTAGAGGTTTCAAATAGACAAATCAAGTAGATTCTGGAAAAGACTGTCATCCGGACGAGGAAGGATTGGTCATTAAAACTTGATGACACACTTTGGGCCTACAGGACTGCCTACAAAATGCCCATTGGAACCACCCCCCTACAAATTGATGTATGGAAAATCCTATCATCTACCTCTGGAACTGGAACACAAGGACCTTTGGGCAATTAAATTCTTGAATATGGATCTAGAGAAAGCGGGAGAAAAGAGGTATTTGTAGCTATAAGAGCTTGAAGAGTTAACGATGCATGCCTATGAGAATGCAAAAATCTACAAACAAAGAACGAAGGTGTGGCATGATGCCCACCTAAGGAGAAAGGATGTAAGTGAAGGGGATAAAGTTTTATTGTTTAAATCCTCCATTCGTCTTTTTCCTAGAAAGTTACAGACGAGATGGTCGGGACCGTTCACTGTATCAAAGATTTACCCATCAGGAATGATGGAACTATACGGAAAGGATGATCTGACCAAGGTCTTTCAAGTAAACGGGCACAGAGTGAAGAGGTACTATGAAGACGAAGCTTTTGTCAGGAGGGCAGAGATCAACTTGCAAGACATGGAAACTGTTGGAAGCCAAACTTGAAGAGCCTAAACCGGTCGAGCTGGTGACGAAAACTACAGCGCTCCTCGGGAGGCAGCCCGAGCTTTTATTTTTCTTTCTTAGAATAAGGTGTAATTTACTTTCATGTGAAACAAACATTTGGACTGTAATAAGGCTCGAGTCAGTGCATGTGCACATGCGCTGACTTTTTTGTTTTATGGGCCACCGCTCTGATTGATAGACTTGGATGGGTAAAACTATCTGAGGCGGGGGACTTAACCTTAGGCCAATGATGTTTTACTCATCGACCGCTTTTGTTTCTAAGGTTTTCCTTCTAATTTTCTTCTGAAAGTTCTGTATCGGGCAGCAGCTCAACCGGCGCACTGAACGCGCTCTTATCGGGCGACAGTATATCAGGGATCACAAGGGTCGTGTCGGACGAACACGCCCGGACGGCAAGCTCCCGTATCGGGCAAGATGAGTAATTGCCCTTGATTAGACGGATGGGACTGCTCGTCTTGGGAATGACTTGTCTCAACGGCCGACACGCATCCCAAATTTACCTGATTTACCCCCCGGTTGAGATTGCTATATATAGTACGGAGGTTTTTACCATGTCGGGCTACTACTTTTGCTCTTCTAGCTACCCGTATCATGCGGTAATCTCCCCTTTTACTCGTATGTCGTCCGACTAGATTTTGCTCTCATGTTGCGCGAGAGCTTCAGATAGTAAAGGTACAGTCTGACAACTTGCTTGCCCGACACGACCTTCCTATCACGCGCGACATATAGATTTAACGGCTTTAGTCGATTCCCTTTTGTGTCGCCCGATACGTGTGTCACGCAACCCATCTTTAAAACATGCTTACCCGATAAGCCATGTCGGGCGATAGCCGTGTCGCCCATCCTGGTACCACCTCGTTTGTTCTTATTATCGGGCGATACATTTTACCCTTAGGATGTCCCTATCGGGTTGTTTGTTTCACGCAACTGTATCGCCCGACACACCCGTGTCAGGCAACATTTTTAACACGCAACTTTACTCTGTATCGTCCAACTTTGTATCGCCTAGTTGGTTCCTTTGATGGACAATACCCGAACTTTGTAACGAGCCGAATCTTATCGTGCATCAGTTTTTCTTGTCGACCTAACATTCGAATGATCAATGAACTTGTTTAATGATAACAAATATGGCCCGTACAAAGCAAACCGCCCTTCAGATTGACAAACACGGGAGAAGAATCGACACTAAGGCAATAGTTGAAGTAATAACGGTCGGACAGAAATGCCGGAATTCCGAGGCAGATCCCCAGGCAGCTGAGCCCTCAACCACTGAGAAGAGAGCAAGGACGGAAGAAGTAACGAGTCCATTTTCTTTCCCAGGGGATGCAGCCAGGGCAAGTGCAAGGCTCTCAAGAAGGAAACACAAGGTTTGTGCAGATTATGATGACGATAACCGGCGTATGGTAGACAGAGAGCTCTTGAAAACACTAGCGGATACTATATCCAAAGAAGATACCCCCCATAAAGAAAGTGGCTTCATGACTGATGAACCCAAAATACCCACATTCAATCTAGAAGCCACTAGAAAAAGACTTCAACTGATTTTCTCTTTTGGAGATGTACCTAAACCACGACAGAAGACAGACTATGATAAGGAAATGGACCTCTCTTGGGGGCTACCAAATCAAGAAAAAGTATTGGAAGAGATAAGTGGACTTCACTGACGAAAGTTTAAAGAATATGAGATTGATGATTAGTCCTTTTGTTCATGTTCACAACGGAAATATCTAAACGCCTAATAGTTTTGGAACTTCTTCCTCAGCAAAAGAGCATGAATGATCTTATTTGAGTCTCACAATTCTGAACCCACTTTTACCTTTCGATACAACTGACTGCATCATCTTCGTCCTGGAATGGATATCAAATGTAGAGACGCCTGACCAACTCCACCACATCGACAACCGCGGTAACCATCTTTTATGTGTGTGAGCTCCCATATAGCACAAGAAATGCTCACCAGATAACCTTCACTGGGTTAGCATTACCCTACCTTATCTACTTCACAACTCTGGGACAGAGTGTGGAGTAAGTTTGGGGGGGTACCATGTACCAGTGAGGGAGGTATAAAATTTTGTATACCCTTTGTCCCTTTCTCCCTTGTTCCATTTTGTTCCTTTTCTATATCATTTGCACATATACTTACGCATGCTCTTACAAAATTTTGAAAAAATTTGCTTATTTTGTCTCCATACATATGTACAAAGACGTATATAGTAAAAATCAGATACGACTTCTTGCCAGTTTATTTTCTATGTGCCTAAGGAGATGCAAGTCTTGTTATGTCTCTCTGACAACGCAGCCTCAAACGACAAAAGACTACGACTTTCCACACCAAAAATTTCGAAAAAATAATCTCGCAACAGCTAAGAGACGTGTATGCAGAAGGAAATAGCTGCCCAAACAGCAACAAAAATTCCTCTTGTTTTCCCTTACCCAACAAAAATCCCAAAAAGAGAGAATAGCCTTATGAGAGTGAATAAAAGCCTGAGAGTTGTGCCAAATGAAAAAGAAAAAAAAAATACATACACACTTGTTTTCCAAAAGTACCCATCTTTAGGCATGGAAGATCCGGGGCAGTGGTATGTAGGATGTGAAATCACTGCTCTAAAGCCAACTGGCTTGGACTGCAGGGACCACTTTCCCGCTAATGGACCCTTACCTGGATGGACTGATGGGAAACAAGAAAAACCTAAAAAGCCTTAAGCCTACCCAAGCACACAACTTTTTGCCCCCAAAAGTTGTTTGGTGTGAAAGCTAACTTCGAAATCATGCACCAAAGTCTCGCCGAAGTTGTAGAGAATTTTTTTGCTTAAATAAGGTAGGAGAAATAAAGTCTGTTGTTCGTGGTTGAGCCACATTCTCTGTGAGACATCTCAATGCTCGTTCAAAACCATGGTCTGAAAATACCAGTCAAGAAGAAGCATCACAAAACAAAGTTTAAAGTTTGATTGAGGACAATCAAAATGCTAAGTTTGGGGAGTTGATAACACCAAATTTTGTGATGTTTCTGACTCTTATTTTGTCATCAAAACTGCCCTTTTAAAATGTTTTCCTCTCTTTTATATATGTTTTTGCATAAACAGGCCACGCTACGCTCTTAACCCATCATTATCATCTTTTGCAGAGTTTTCTCCCTTTTTTGACCCATTTATCAGCAATAAGGCCCGTCCCGGCCCACAAACGTGTTCCACCTACATCAGCCTTCCCACCAGCCGACCGATACGCCCACTGCCCGACAGGGTGGCGCAATACACCGACGCGCGACATGAGGATGCCGCGCAAGAAGGACTAATGGGCGATATGCCTATTACCCGACAGGAAGCCGGGCTCGCCATGACAACTTAAGCGTGTCGCGCGATACAGGCCACCCACCGGCAGGCGCCACTCGTTACGATGACCGACAGCCGACATCCTTGTACCGGGCGATATTGATATCGACCATCCCCGACTCCACGATAATAAGAGCTGATGAAGGACACGTGGCGTCCTGAGCACCATAACTTCCCCAACCGCTGCCTATAAATAGCAGCTACAGGACTCCGATGGGACGGGTCAGAACCCTGTGCAATCCAACTCAGGAAAGCTTCAAGAGCTAGCATATCGTGCCTCAGAGGTTGTGTCGGGCGATTCTAGGTGAGCACTTCCCCATCCTGGGAGGGAGGGAATGGTTCACTTAGGGACGTACCAGACACCACTGCAGGCCGATATCGGCCGACAAGGATACCCGATACAAGTGACCGATACTAGAAGTATGACTCTAGCCCGACACGATACCAAACCCCGATACGCATCGTCGGTCACGGCGTGTCGCCCGAGAGGGTGCCGCCCAACATGATCGTATCGGGAAAGGGCAACATGCACGATACGTCTGCCCGTTACGAGCGTGCCGCCCGAGAGGGTTCTGCCCGACACGAGGTATCAGGCAAGGCCCCTGCCCGGTATCGGGCTGGAGAGTCTGCTGCTATCTGTCGCCCTTCTAGATCAAGGAGGCGACATTTATCTTTATTATTTCAGTCATTTACTTCTTTTACTTATGCAATGTAATCAGACCTTTATATGTTAATAGAAATTAGAAGAGTTTAATTATCTGCTGCTTTATGTTTGGTACCTTTGTTGGATGATTGCTATGTTTAACATCTGAACTCTAGCTTTTACGCTTGGATCGCGTTTCGATTAGCTACCGAATCGTGTTTTCCCGTTGCAAAAGCCTCGAGAGAGGTGTTGTGGCTCTAGTGTTCGGTCCGATTCTGGAGTATGAGAGTGCCTGGAATCAGAGTTTCTTTAGCAACCTTTCCACTCTGACTTAAGTCCAGCAACCTCGAGAGGGGTGTTGATGCTTGGTTAGAGGTACCCACTTCGAGAGGAGGGGTATAGGATATTTCTGCTGCCGCTTGTTTTATCGAAGTTTTCTCCTTCATACCTTACTATAGAATTGGTGTTATCTCTCTATTTATGTTGCACGAAAACCCCTAAAAACTGATAATTGCTTAAAATCTTAATATTCCTCGTAGCTCCAATTGGAGATAGATTTCTTTTGTTTTATCGACCTTAACCTGTTGTTCCCTTGTGGAATTTTATCATTTCTTTTCCCTTACCGGAGTGCAATGTGTCGATTCAACATTCTCAACACTACCACCCTTGTCCCTGTGTTCGACCTCGTATATCTACTCCGAACCCATAAACAAAGTTGTGGGGGCCTAGAAGGTTTTGGGTTATAAATTTAAAAGTCTGACTACTTCAAATCCGCTCCACTTTTTGGGCGTGCGATTTAGGCCGGTCACCAAGTCCTAAGTACTAGTGTCCTTATAGACTCAGTGAATCTAAAGCTCTGATACCAACTTGTGAGAAACTATTACACTAAATGAGATTACTCAAAACATTAAACACAATCAATCACTAATTAATCACATACCAAAAAATATGGGTAAATTAAAATCGATTTCAACGTCAGCACCCGCTCAGAAACATTTGTGTAAGAGCCCAACATCTTTGTTATATCCATACTATGCCAAGAATTTTATACAAATTGTTCTATCATCTTAGCCACAAAATATATGCACATGAGAATAATATTCGTATATGCCACACAAACAAGCATTAATATGCTAATAAAAGTTTGATTCATTTGAAACACAATATACAAACTTTTCTAGCCCAGACATGAGAGTACAGGAACGACTCTAAGACATACTAGACATCTAATAACTTTCTCAAAGATTCATTACTATATCTCCTCTTTGCTGCCACATGTTTGTTTTTGTCACTTTCGAATACCTAAAAAAATTGTGGCGAACCACAAGGGTGAGACTCATGTCTCAGTAAGAGATATAACCTCCAATAACGTTTATTGATTACAACATTTTTAAGTAATTAAATAGTTAAGCAGTTTAATCATATATAACAAATAAGATCAACAGTACTGATGATTAACAAAATACATAAAGTAGTATGTAATAACTATCATCATTAGCCAGACTATCATCTTTTATCTTGTTGAAAATATAAGCAATTCAGTAGCATATCCATATCTAGCCTCATGAGCAAGTCTAGTAATATAGAATCTCTATCATTATGAATATGTCTATCTACATAAGCATAGATAACAACATTAGCATGTCTAATGGGTTGAACATATCAACATCATAAAAAGAGCTAACAACATAAGCAAAACTATCTGGATAAGCATGATTAGCAGTATATGCATCTCTAGTTACAAAGGCATGGCTAGCATGCTAAACATAACCAACAACATGAGATAGTTAGCATCATGATTATAATCAACAGTAGCAGTATAGTTATCAACATAATCATGCCTATTGTATGTACGCATCTACAATCTTAAGCATATCCACAACCTAAGTATATCTACTATCTCTTAATTGCATTAAGCATCATCTTTATGTAAAGATAACAAACAAGGGTCATCATCTAATGTGAAACGTTGTGTATAACCCTAAAAAAATATGCTACATGACTGTGTTACATCTTTTATTATGCCCTGAGGAAATTGAGGATACCACTCAAAATCCAACTAACCACCACTTAGTCGAAATCAGTGTCATACAAGATCTAGGAAGAGCCAAACTTCTAAGATCTTCTCTTCCATCGGTCAGTACGGGTCTTCCATAGCGACACATAAGGTCAAGCTACTAACAGCCTAGTTCGTCATTGGTACAGGTCATGGCACTAGTGAAAGGAGGTGGGTGCGCATACCCTACCATCCGAGGTACAACCGCAGTTGTCCTCCAATCTCCTCACATATATAATCACTGAGACACGACCACAACCATTCTCAAACTAAGGGCTAGGTATGACCGCAGTCATCCTCCCTAAACACTTGAATTTAGGATGACAAGCACACTGCATACTCATCAGTATGCGCTCCGAGTTTCCCTTAGGAACACTCGTTTCACCATTTGGCAAGTTCTGACACTTAGATGGATCTATGGCACATGACACTACATGATTAGAGTTTCACTTGATTAGTTATTCCAATTGAGTGAATAAAGGCTGCATCAAACAAGTGGACATACAAACCCTAATTCACTTCTAGCAAGCATATAAATATCACAACTTTTAAATGATATAAAACGTGTGAAACATAATTTCTCATCTCATTATCACATGGTACTATTCACTTGCCATTCATGAGACCACACTAATCATCATACTATCACAAGATATAAATCTTTTTCACAATATCACAAGGTATCAACCCTTATCAACACAAGAGGATTACACCTCATTCAGGGCTTAACCATGCCCAAAGGTCATTAAGACCATCATACTATCACATGATATAAATCCTTTTCACAATATCACAGGGTATCAACCCTTATCAACACAAGAGGATTACTCCTCATTCAGGGCTCAACAATGCCCAAAGGTCATTAGGACCATCATACTATTCTCTACAAGATCATCGTTATCTTTCCATGCATTATAACAAGGCTCAACAACATCACTTACATATAATACACTAGATCAGAACAATATTGGATTAATGAGCTAGGAGATATTCATAAACAATCATAGCAAGGTTATATTAACATTAAGAACATTCCTTTATTACATCAACATGCAAGGAATCTAGGTATGATTAACACTCTTCATATTCATAATGCACATGTTTAGCATAAGAAAGTATCAACCATGTGGCTATGATAACCACCAATTAACACATTAAGTTTATGATCATGTTAAGGAGGTTATTCCACCATCATTCCATCATATAAAAATGTTAAACATGAATACTCATCTTTATCTACTTGCATTATAGTTAGGTTCAACATGATAAATTATATCAATGTTACTAATCAACACTTATACCCAAACCCTAACTCACGATATCCCCATTGGATCATGGATGCATAAGGTGAAGCATCACCATCACATTCCATACTATTCTCAAGTATGAAACCCACATGTAAATCAAGGTGTAACCATCAGGTTATAGCATACTAGGGTTATGGATGCATAAGGTGAAACATCACCATCACATTCCATACTATTCTCAAGTATGAACCCACACGTAAATCGAGGTGTAACCATCGGGTTATAGCATACTAGGGTTTCAACAATAGTAACAAAGTACTCCATGATTGCATTAGTCATTCAAGGACTATTCATACCCAATTACTATCATTTCTTACATTAAAGCTAGGTATAACAAGTTATACCTCTTTACGATTACATATCAACACAATATGATTATCATCCCTTATATTCATATGAGTGAATAGGTAAAACTACCTTATTAAGGGTAACCCTCCATTTGTTCCATCATCACTCAACCCATATCACCATTCCACAATGTCACCCAGAACCATTGGATGTTTAAAAGGTAAGACCATTGGTTGTTTACATAAGTAAACACCTTGGATAAACCACCAAGGAAGTCCTTGATTGGTGTTCTAGAAAGAGTCACCATCTAACCCTAGACATCCCTTAATTAACAACACAAAAGTTCCATTGAGAGTAGGGTAGAACCCACAATCGACTGTTCAGTTAAAACACGCCATCCATTGTCAACAAGTAAGCTCCTTAAGTTGATCATATAAAGGAAACCATATAAATCACATTATTAGGACCAACATATTACATTATCCATCATTCCACTTTATTGGGGAAATAAACATTAGATCTTGACCATTGGGTCAAGTTCATATGTTAAAACCATCAATTACAATATAGGTTCGACCATTGCATCAAGTGACCCAATGAACCATTAATATAAGGCTTAATTGATGCTACAACTCTATGATTAACTCACCATAGATTTTGAAGATCTGTTACACCATCCTTAGTGACTATTAAGTTGCCATAGGTTGTTAGATAAGCACTATATTCATTAATCAACATCAAATATTAAGCTAATGTCATCATTGATTGATAACATCAGTAGGGTACTTAATGGTTGATCATTAAACTTCTGATTGATCCAAAACATGACCTAAGGGGGTGACCATAGGTTGTCACCGTCATATGACACCTTTGATCATGACCATCAGTTGTCATGAAGACAACACCATAGGGTTGCTGCAATAGTACCATCATCGAGTCGTGGGTTTATAGACGAAATCAACTTCAAACCCTAAAATTGACCATTGGTTTATAGGTGCTTAGCACCATAGGTTGTCAAAACAACCTGATCCAAGTCATATTATACCTTAGGAATAACATACACATGATCACATGTTCATATATAATTGAAATTAGAATAGAGAACATTATAAAAATCGAAATCCAAGTCAAGCATAGCATTTTAGTGCATGGATCATCATTTTCAAGCAAGAACATGATCTAGAAAGCTTATGGTAAGAAATAAATGTGGAGCAAGTTATAAAACTTGCCTCTAATGAGAATATCAAACCCCACACAGAATAAATCTCGAGAAGGTAGGGTATAAAATCCAAGCATAAGCTATGAACTCGTCCATCTAGCACCTTTCTTCATCAAATGAGCAAACCCTAAGCATAAGGAGCAAGAAAGGTAGGATTTTAGAGCTTTAGAGCAATTTCTACCATGGAATAGCAAGGTTCTAACCTGGATGAAGGTCTAAGGAAGGATAAGAGCAAGAGAAATGGAGAAGGAAGGAAGAAAATAACTTGCCTTGGTCAAAATCCCTAGAAGATGACCTTGGAAACCCTAGGTTGGGCTAAATGGAGCTCTTGGAGACCTTCTTCTCCAAAAAGAGGTTGTCTTCTACCTTAGAGCACTTGGTTACACAGAAAAACAGAGTGGATTCATTGCTCCAGGTTAAAGAAAAGATAAAGCAAGCATAGATTCATACTTGGGCAAGGAAGGGGTAAATATAGCCCATGGATAAGGATGGGAGCAAGCATGAGGTGTAAAAGTAGCTTTCCCATGTGTCTATGGCCTTAAACTATTAAGAATATACAACCACACACAAGAAGCTCCCCCACCGTCCTTATATACTTTCTTAGCTTTCCTTTTTCAAATTTACCATCCAATCACATAATTCATTAGTTGATAGCTACTAAATGTAGCTCATCCATGAAGGGGTAAACCCTAAAATACCCTTGGAGAAAACACCTTCAAACCATGGTTTAAATAGGTTCCCCATGGATCAAAAAGCTCAATAATTATGAGAGAATATCCAAGGAACATAATGCAAGTGATAAATTGCAAATAAAACCTCTAAATTGGGTAAATTACAGAAAAGTCCAAAATGTGCATAAAATTGTATAACTTGCTCAAACAGTGTCCAAATTGGACCAAATTTGAAACTTAAGCTTGTCTTATGATTTAAAAGCATATAAAAAGCTTATATTTGGGTTATAAGCATTCAATTATGGTAATTAACCTTATTAAACTCATTAAGCAAGTCAGGGGCCCTACAACTACAAACCCCTAATAGGGATTTTGCCCCCAAAATCCAAGGTAAATAAAGATGGGTATTGTTGGGTTTTAGGGGAGACAGAGAAAGCAGCGGAAATAAAAAAAATTCTTCTCCCAAACCCAGAACAAAGGAAACACATCAACATCTATACAATAGGAAGGATGGTTTGTAAAGGCGTACCTTGTCCTGAGGCTTGCTCAATGACTTTACCTCGTGGCTTGTGTAGTCTTCACCTCCGGTCTTGGATGGTGTCTGTGCAGCTCCTGATCTCACCGGGACTGTTAGGATTGACAACTCTCCTCTAAGTAGTAGAAGTATCCCGCCTCTGAAGTAGTCCACACAGACCACCTGGAACTCCGATCTCCTTGTCCTACAAGGAATCGGAAGGAGTCATACCCTCCTATCGGCGTACTAGTCACCGACACACTCTCCTGCCACCAGTCACTTTCTACAGTTGTCTTTCCCTTGTTGTTCCTCCCTTATCGGGTAGCACTTGCTCGGGCTCTCTCTCGGTTACCAAAACTAGAGAGAACGACAACTTTGCAGAGCAACTGGTGCACTGAGTTGTTGTTCTGAGAAGCCCCCACTACCCCTATACTTATAGGAGGGTCATGGGATAGGGTTCTCTATATTGGGCAATGCGGGATTAATGCAGGAGTAGAAGGGTTCGAGAATTTCCACAAAATAACCAATTTGCGCAAGCTGAACCGATCGTTTCATACATGAAACAGTCGGTTGGGGAGCTGAACCGATCGTTTCACACCTCAACCGATCGGTTGGGGCACCTGAGCCGATCAGTTGGTTCACTTCTAAGCCGATCAGTTTGTGGTCCTAGTACAACTCAAATTGAATTCCAAATTTGTCTCCGATTAATCAAATATTAATCCTTGTCCAAATCGAATTTGTATAAGTGAAACAAATTGTATTTGCAAAATAGTCTTCTCACTTTCCAAACGATCTCGGTTAGACCAGTTGAGCCGATCGGTTCAACCCTTGAACTGGTCGTCTCAACCTATCTTGAGTCGATCGGTTCATCACATGAGTCGATCAGTTCACCAACCTGAGCCGATCGGTTGGGGCAGTAGACTATGCAAAATCAGTCAATCACAGTTTCAATCAATCTGATACTCTAATCAATTGGTCCAACACCTTGAACACTATGATATTGAGCTATCAATTGATTGAGTGTTTAATTAAACTACTAAACTCCTTTAGTAATCAATCTAAACATCATTTGTGGATAAACTCCTCTTCCATGTTAAATCCTATGTGTGTGACCCTGCAGGTCCATTTCACATTGGCAGTGAAAGTCCATAACACTTATGACTTCACAAGCAAAGAGCGGTGCCTAGTCGCACATCAGTGCTACCCAAGTGAAATAGAAAGTTGGAGAACAACTTTCAATCCTACAATCTGTGAATGGTGTTACATCAAATGTATAAATTCTTTGTCACTGATATCCCGAATGAACTCAAGGCATGGAGCAGTCATTCTGTCAACGTTCATTCACTTTCTTGATCTTAGAGTAGATTGTAGGAAATATGTATGACATCAATATCACATACTGATTCACACATACGTGCACACGCTTATCTAAATCCTACTCATCAAGTGGCCATGGATATCAAACTCCCTCAGGAGGGACAAATCCCATATCTATCACTCACCCCTAAAAAGCCCCATGTGTCAAAGCCAGCCAATCATCATCTTTATAACAACCCATGTTTCAGGACTACGTCTGATGATGTCAAAGTGTACCCAACAACATGTGTTGAGTGTAGTGATTTCAGGTCAAAGAATCACACTCACCACCATCACTGTGAGAACTGACTGTGACTACCATGTCATGGTTCCATGTGTCAAACTCACGGTGGGTCTGTCCGGTAAACTTGTTCTCTAACAAGTACTTATGTGTTTGGTTTGATATCTCCATATCATGACTAATGAAATTCTGTCATCAACCAACACCACAATCTAGTCTTGTGTGTCATTGCTGTCTATCTAACTTCCACAATGACATCTGACTAGGGACATAATAAGAATGTACAAACTCTTAGCATCTGTATGATCTCATTGTTCATGCCATGAACCTAAAAGCATGCGTCATTGAGTATTGTCATTCTCTCAACATTCAATATGTTCAATCATTATCTCATATGACTGAACCAGAAAGAATTGGAAGCTTGCCTTTGATCTTTATCAAATCAATCTTAATGTATCCCACCAATCATCCCATGATTGGATCTCAGGGCATACATACCAACAGACTCCCACTTGCACTACGAGACAATCACCCTTGAATCAAATTCTTAGTGATCTTCAGACATGTCCCACATGTTATTGTGCTCTAGTGCTAACATAGTGAGTTATGGAAACATCTTGCCAAAGTCGGTATTAACTACATGTCTCTCATCTCTTCATTGTACGTCACACGTATGAGATGGAGTTGTCGTAATATGCGATCTAGTATTCCTTTGCTAACCTTTAGCCACATTGCATGACCAAATACTCCTAACTTGTCATCAATGATCAGAATATCTATAAGTTCATCTCATGAAATTCCAGATCCATATAGTATCCACTGATGTTCTCTAACACACGGATACTAGACTTTTCCTTTTAAATAGCTTTATTGGAACATTTCCATTTATCAACAAATATTCACTTTTATATATCTTATATATATATATATATTGCGATTAATTTTTCTGTCCTTTTCAGAAGTTCGCATCAGTGTAACTCTTTACAGTGAGCCCTTCCTTATTTCCATAGAACTAGTACTTCTCAAGTACTTATCAAGTTCTTATGGTATTCCAGTAACCCTTACTAGAACTAGACAGACATCCACTCGTCATGTCCCACATATAAGATGATAAATGCATTTTGTTCTTGCCATGTCCATACATGCAAGATGATGGGATGTTTGCATACATGATAGATCCATATCTATTCTTAGTGCTCCGATTCTTCATAAGAGTTATACACTTGGCCTTGGGATACCAACTCCATGTAACATGGACAAGTTTTCTCCCACTGAATCTGTGCATACTGAACCTTTCAATATAGATTGCCAATGTATGCTTTCTCTTTTCAGGTCAAGTGGTTTTTTAGAACTATCTCTATTCCTATCACATAGGAAACATCTCTATCTTCCCTAAAGATAATTTCCACTTTGGATTTCCATTCTAGAACATTTCCATTTCACATCAACATGTGGAATGTGAATACGCTCCCACTAAATCACAAATCCCTTCTTTATCTTTGTCATATCAGTCAAACCCTTTGAATATATCATCAAAGTAAAGATCCATCTCTGAGTTGCTTATACTCAATTAATCACATTGATTAGTCCATTGTAACTTATAGACTTCATTTGCATTAATGGATTCATAAACCTTATAGGTTGTGTCATGTACACATCCTTGTTTTATTCCTCATAGGAATGCGGTTTTAGTATCCATATGTCAAATCTCTTAGTCATTAAGTTGCAATCAACAAGCATCATCCTTCTCAAAATGTTATCCATGTGTCTTAACACTTAAGACTCATTCACACTTATAGATTTCATCTCAATGGGTGCTACCATCAAGGTCATACCTTATGGTTCACATGGAAGTCATTTAGGATGTAATGGTCATAAACCATAACTCAAAATACGGTTCCTCATATTCATCTAGATAGTTGATTCATCACATGACCAACTCATCACATAGATAATTGAGGTCTATCTGTCAAGGATATAAGAACTCACAACTCCTTGTGATTCTTAATGTCCTTTATTAGTGTGGGGTATACTTTATTTAAGAAGAAATTAGTTACTTGGTAATCATCCTCTAACTCCTTAGAGTATGACTCCTTGTTGATTTAGACATCACCATGCCTTAATCATGAGTTTACTATGATACACTATCATAATCACTCACAAGGTTCTCAAACATTTGGTTCAAGTATTTCATTCATTGATCTCATCAAGAATTAACACTTTACCAAATTCGTACTTCATCTATGATATTCTTGAACACTTCAAGATATTCGTATTGGTATTTCTCTAAACACCATTTGAAGTACTAGCATTAACTCTAATAGGTATGTAAATACATCACATTTATTATACCTAATAGGATAATCATTCTCCCACTATTACTAGTGAAGAATGATTAATCATGTCTAAGAGATTCATGTCTCTTACTGGTTCTCTAACCAAAAGAGTCTAGACTTATCCATCATATGGAAACTAGAAATGTATTTCTCATGATTTATGCTTAATTTAACTGTTTGAGTTATCAATAACCTTTAGGTATCATTTTATCTTATGCATACTAAGTACCACAAGATAAACAAGGCATTGCCATAAAGATCATATCTTTGAAATAGAAACATCAAATTTATTAATTGCTATGTCATACAATATGCAAAAATTAAAGTGTTTCTATCCATTGGCAAATATGAAATAGCAATTCATAACTCTATTACATGCCTTCAAGGCTGAAAATAAACTAAAGTACTCCTATCTATGGCAGCAACACTTGCCCCATTCATTGGGTGCTTTACATTTTATATCTTGGTATCATATACCTCAAAAATGTTACAAGTTTATTTCATGACACCTTCAGGTGGAAACGTCTGTCGCCTCCTTCTTCTTTAGTTCTTCCAGATAGAGTAGACAATTCCTTTTCCAATGTCCTCGCTTTTGACAATGGTGGCAATTGCCTCTCTTGGTCACGCCTCCCTTGGCCTTGAGATCTGAAGACGACTTGGGCTGTTGGCTAGCATCAGAACTCTTCTTAGCTTTGCCCTTGCCCATGCGCTTGGACTTGCCTTTCTTGTTGTTGATCATCATCACAGACTTAGGCTTGTCCTTCTTCATCTGTGTCTCAGCTGTCCTCAACATGCCTAACAACTCTATCAATGACTTGTCAAAGTTGTTCATGTTGTAGTTCATTACAAACTGACTGTATGATTCTGGCAACGATTGTAGTATCACGTCGGTAGCCAACTCTTGGCTCAGGGGAAATCCTAGTCTCGTCAGGTTCTCCACATACCCAATCATCTTGAGCGTGTGGGGACCAACTGGATCTCCTTCTGTCATGACACACTTGAACAATGCCCTAGAGACATCATAACTCTCTTGTCGTGCTTGATCTTCATATATGTTCTTGAGATGCAGAATCATCTCAATGACACCCATGCTCTCACGTTGTCTCTACAACTCGTGGTTCATGGAGCACAACATCAAGCACTTTGCATCAATGGCATCATCATAATGCTTCTTATAAGCATCCCTTTCTGCCTTTGGTGTGGTAGGAGCAGGTTCCTCTAGAACTGGAGTATCCAGGACATAGAGCTTTCGCTCTTGAGTGAGAACAATTCGCAATGTCCTAAACCAGATGTGGAAGTTAGTCCCATTCAGCTTGTCCTTTTCAAGGACCGATTACAATGAAAAGTGATTGTTGTTTGTTGTTATTTATACAATCATGACATAAATGCGGTTTTAGTATCCATATGTCAAATCTCTTAGTCATTAAGTTGCAATAAACAAGCATCATCCTTCTCAAAATGTTATCCATGTGTCTTAACACTTAAAACTCATTCGCACTTATGGATTTCATCCCAATGGGTGCTACCATCAAGGTCATACCTTATGGTTCACATGGAAGTCATTTAGGATGTAAGGGTCATAAACCATAACTCAAAATACGGTTCCTCATATTCATCTAGATAGTTGATTCATCACATGACCAACTCATCACATAGATAATTGAGGTATATCTGTCAATGATATAAGAACTCACAACTCCTTATGATTAGTAATGTCCTTTATTAGTGTGGGGTATACTTTATTTAAGAAGAAATTAGTTACTTGGTAATCGTCCTCTAACTCCTTAGAGTATGATTTGTTGATTTAGACATCACCATGCCTTAATCATGAGTTTACTATGATACACTATCATAATCACTCACAAGGTTCTCAAACATTTGGTTCAAGTATTTCATTCATTGATCTCATCAAGAATTAACACTTTACCAAATTCGTACTTCATCTATGATATTCTTGAACACTTCAAGATATTCATATTGGTATTTCTCTAAACACCATTTGAAGTACTAGCATTAACTCTAATAGGTATGTAAATACATCACATTTATTGTACCTAATAGGATAATCATTCTCCCACTATTACTAGTGAAGAATGATTAATCATGTCTAAGAGATTCATGTCTCTTACTGGTTCTCTAACCAAAAGAGTCTAGACTTATCCATCATATGGAAACTAGAAATGAATTTCTCATGATTTATGCTTAATTTAACTGTTTGAGTTATCAATAACCTTTAGGTATCATTTTATCTTATGCATACTAAGTACCACAAGATAAACAAGGCACTGCCATAAAGATCATATCTTTGAAATAGAAACATCCACTTTATTAATTGCTATCATTGTCATACAATATGCAAAAATTAAAGTGTTTCTATCCATTGGTAAATATGAAATAGCAATTCATAACTCTATTACATGCCTTCAAGGCTGAAAATAAACTAAAGTACTCCTACCTATGGCGACAACACTTGCCCCATTCATTGGGTGCTTTACATTTTATATCTTGGTATCATATACCTCAAAAATGTTACAAGTTTATTTCATGACACCTTTAGGTGGAAACGTCTGTCGCCTCCTTCTTCTTTAGTTCTTCCAGATAGAGTGGACAATTCCTTTTCCAATGTCCTGGCTTTTGACAATGGTGGCAATTGCCCCTCTTGGTCATGCCTCCCTTGGCCTTGAGATCTGAAGACGACTTGGGTTGTTGGCTAGCATCAGAACCCTTCTTAGCTTTGCCCTTGCCCTTACGCTTGGACTTGCCTTTCTTGTTGTTGATCATCATCATAGATTTAGGCTTGTCCTTCTTCATCTGTGTCTCAGCTATCCTCAACATGCCTAACAACTCTATCAATGACTTGTCAAAGTTGTTCATGTTGTAGTTCATTACAAACTGACTGTATGATTCTGGAAACGATTGTAGTATCACGTCGGTAGCCAACTCTTGGCTCAGGGGAAATCCTAGTCTCGTCAGGTTCTCCACACACCCAATCATCTTGAGCGTGTGGGGACCAACTGGATCTCCTTCTGTCATGACACACTTGAATAATGCCCTTGAGATATCATATCTCTCTTGTCGTGCTTGATCTTCATACATGTTCTTGAGATGCTGAATCATCTCAACGACACCCATGTTCTCACGTTGTCTCTACAACTCGTGGTTCATGGAGCACAACATCAAGCACTTTGCATCAATGGCATCATCATAATGTTTCTTATAAGCATCCCTTTCTGCCTTTGGTGTGGTAGGAGCAGGTTCCTCTAGAACTGGAGTATCCAGGACATAGAGCTTTCGCTCTTGAGTGAGAACAATTCTCAATGTCCTAAACCAGATGTGGAAGTTAGTCCAATTCGGCTTGTCCTTTTCAAGGACCGATTGCAATGAAAAGTGATTGTTGTTTGTTGTTATTTATACAATCATGACATAAATGCGGTTTTAGTATCCATATGTCAAATCTCTTAGTCATTAAGTTGCAATCAACAAGCATCATCCTTCTCAAAATGTTATCCATGTGTCTTAACACGTAAGACTCATTCACACTTATGGATTTCATCCCAATGGGTGCTACCATCAAGGTCATACCTTATGGTTCACATGGAAGTCATTTAGGATGTAATGGTCATAAACCATAACTCAAAATCTGGTTCCTCATATTCATCTAGATAGTTGATTCATCACACGACCAACTCATCACATAGATAATTGAGGTCTATCTGTCAAGGATATAAGAACTCACAACTCTTTGTGATTCTTAATGTCCTTTATTAGTGTGGGGTATACTTTATTTAAGAAGAAATTATTTACTTGGTAATCATCCTCTAACTCCTTAGAGTATGACTCCTTGTTGATTTAGACATCACCATGCCTTAATCATGAGTTTACTATGATACACTATCATAATCACTCATAAGGTTCTCAAACATTTGGTTCAAGTATTTCATTCATTGATCTCATCAAGAATTAACACTTTACCAAATTCATACTTCATCTATGATATTCTTGAACACTTCAAGATATTCATATTGGTATTTCTCTAAACACCATTTGAAGTGCTAGCATTAACTCTAATAGGTATGTAAATACATAACATTTATTATACCTAATAGGATAATCATTCTCCCACTATTACTAGTGAAGAATGATTAATCATGTCTAAGAGATTCATGTCTCTTACTGGTTCTCTAACCAAAAGAGTCTAGACTTATCCATCATATGGAAACTAGAAATGAATTTCTCATGATTTATGCTTAATTTAACTGTTTGAGTTATCAATAACCTTTAGGTATCATTTTATCTTATGCATACTAAGTACCACAAGATAAACAAGGCACTGCCATAAAGATCATATCTTTGAAATAGAAACATCAACTTTATTAATTGCTATCATTGTCATACAATATGCAAAAATTAAAGTGTTTCTATCCATTGGTAAATATGAAATAGCGATTCATAACTCTATTACATGCCTTCAAGGCTGAAAATAAACTAAAGTACTCCTATCTATAGCAACAACACTTGCCCCATTCATTGGGTGCTTTACATTTTATATCTTGGTATCATATACCTAAAAAATGTTACAAGTTTATTTCATGACACCTTTAGGTGGAAACGTCTGTCGCCTCCTTCTTATTTAGTTCTTCCAGATAGAGTGGACAATTCCTTTTCCAATGTCCTGGCTTTTGACAATGGTGGCAATTGCCCCTCTTGGTCACGCCTCCCTTGGCCTTGAGATCTGAAGACGACTTGGGCTGTTGGCTAGCATCAGAACCCTTCTTATCTTTGCCCTTGCCCTTACGCTTGGACTTGCCTTTCTTGTTGTTGATCATCATCATAGACTTAGGCTTGTCCTTCTTCATCTGTGTCTCAGCTGTCCTCAACATGCCTAACAACTCTATCAATGACTTGTCAAAGTTGTTCATGTTGTAGTTCATTACAAATTGACTGTATGATTCTGGCAACGATTGTAGTATCACGTCGGTAGCCAACTCTTGGCTCAGGGGAAATCCTAGTCTCATCAGGTTCTCCACATACCCAATCATCTTGAGCGTGTGGGGACCAACTGGATCTCCTTCTGTCATGACACACTTGAAAAATGCCCTGGAGACATCATATCTCTCTTGTCGTGCTTGATCTTCATACATGTTCTTGAGATGCTGAATCATCTCAATGACACCCATGTTCTCACATTGTCTCTACAACTCGTGGTTCATGGAGCACAACATCAAGCACTTTGCATCAATGGCATCATCATAATGCTTCTTATAAGCATCCCTTTCTGCCTTTGGTGTGGTAGGAGCAGGTTCCTCTAGATCTGGAGTATGCAGGACATAGAGCTTTTGCTCTTGAGTGAGAACAATTCTCAATGTCCTAAACCAGATGTGGAAGTTAGTCCCATTCAGCTTGTCCTTTTCAAGGATTGATTGCAATGAAAAGTGATTGTTGTTTGTTGTTATTTATACAATCATGACATAAATGCGGTTTTAGTATCCATATGTCAAATCTCTTAGTCATTAAGTTGCAATCAACAAGCATCATCCTTCTCAAAATGTTATCCATGTGTCTTAACACTTAAAACTCATTCACACTTATGGATTTCATCCCAATGGGTGCTACCATCAAGGTCATACCTTATGGTTCACATGGAAGTCATTTAGGATGTAATGGTCATAAACCATAACTCAAAATCCGGTTCCTCATATTCATCTAGATAGTTGATTCATCACATGACCAACTCATCACATAGATAATTGAGGTCTATCTGTCAATGATATAAGAACTCACAACTCCTTATGATTAGTAATGTCCTTTATTAGTGTGGGGTATACTTTATTTAAGAAGAAATTAGTTACTTGGTAATCATCCTCTAACTCCTTAGAGTATGACTCCTTGTTGATTTAGACATCACCATGCCTTAATCATGAGTTTACTATGATACACTATCATAATCACTCCATTTGGTTCAAGTATTTCATTCATTGATCTCATAAAGAATTAACACTTTACCAAATTCGTACTTCATCTATGATATTCTTGAACACTTCAAGATATTCATATTGGTATTTCTCTAAACACCATTTGAAGTACTAGCATTAACTCTAATAGGTATGTAAATACATCACATTTATTATACCTAATAGGATAATCATTCTCCCACTATTACTAGTGAAGAATGATTAATCATGTCTAAGAGATTAATGTCTCTTACTGGTTTATCCATCATATGGAAACTAGAAATGAATTTCTCATGATTTATGCTTAATTTAACCGTTTGAGTTATTAATAACCTTTAGGTATCATTTTATCTTATGCATACTAAGTACCACAAGATAAACAAGGCATTGCCATAAAGATCATATCTTTGAAATAGAAACATCAACTTTATTAATTGCTACCATTTTCATACAATATGCAAAAATTAAAGTGTTTCTATCCATTGGCAAATATGAAATAGCAATTCATAACTCTATTACATGCCTTTAAGGCTGAAAATAAACTAAAGTACTCCTATCTATGGCGGCAACACTTGCCCCATTCATTGGGTGCTTTACATTTTATATCTTGGTATCATATACCTCAAAAATGTTACAAGTTTATTTAATGACACCTTCAGGTGGAAACGTCTGTCGCCTCCTTCTTTAGTTCTTCCAAATAGAGTGGACAATTCCTTTTCCAATGTCCTGGCTTTTGACAATGGCGGCAATTGCCTCTCTTGGTCACGCCTCCCTTAGCCTTGAGATCTGAAGATGACGTGGGTTGTTGGCTAGCATCAGAACCCTTCTTAGCTTTGCCCTTGCCCTTGCGCTTGGACTTGTCTTTCTTGTTGTTGATCATCATCACAGACTTAGGCTTGTCCTTCTTCATCTGTGTCTCAGCTGTCCTCAACATGCCTAACAACTCTATCAATGACTTGTCAAAGTTGTTCATGTTGTAGTTCATTACAAACTGACTGTATGATTCTAGCAACAATTGTAGTATCATGTCGGTAGCCAACTCTTGGCTCAGGGGAAATCCCAGTCTCGTCAGGTTCTCTACATACCCAAT
The DNA here is from genome assembly GCA_963693085.1 of Alisma plantago-aquatica. Classification (NCBI taxonomy): domain Eukaryota; kingdom Viridiplantae; phylum Streptophyta; class Magnoliopsida; order Alismatales; family Alismataceae; genus Alisma; species Alisma plantago-aquatica. Next base: position 652,475,095 of record OY856410.1, read on the forward strand.
CATCTTGAGCATGTGGGGACCAACTGGATCTCCTTCTATCATGACACACTTGAACAATGCCCTGGAGACATCATATCTCTCTTATTGTGCTTGATCTTCATACATGTTCTTGAGATGCTGAATCATCTCAATGACACCCATGTTCTCATGTTGTCTCTACAACTCGTGGTTCATGGAGCACAACATCAAGCACTTTGCATCAATGGCATCATCATAATGCTTCTTATAAGCATCCCTTTCTGCCTTTGGTGTGGTAGGAGCAGGTTCCTCTAGAACTGGAGTATCCAAGACATAGAGCTTTCACTCTTGAGTGAGAACAATTCTCAATGTCCTAAACCAGATGTGGAAGTTAGTCCCATTCAGCTTGTCCTTTTCAAGGACCGATTGCAATGAAAAGTGATTGTTGTTTGTTGTTATTTATACAATCATGACATAAATGCAGTTTTAGTATCCATATGTCAAATCTCTTAGTCATTAAGTTGCAATCAACAAGCATCATCCTTCTCAAAATGTTAACCATGTGTCTTAACACTTAAGACTCATTCGCACTTATGGATTTCATCCCAATGGGTGCTACCATCAATGTCATACCTTATGGTTCACATGGAAGTCATTTAGGATGTAATGGTCATAAACCATAACTCAAAATCCGGTTCCTCATATTCATCTAGATAGTTGATTCATCACATGACCAACTCATCACATAGATAATTGAGGTCTATCTGTCAAGGATATAAGAACTCACAACTCCTTGTGATTCTTAATGTCCTTTATTAGTGTGGGGTATACTTTATTTAAGAAGAAATTAGTTACTTGATAATCATCCTCTAACTCCTTAGAGTATGACTCTTTGTTGATTTAGACATCACCATGCCTTAATCATGAGTTTACTATGATACATTATCATAATCACTCACAAGATTCTCAAACATTTGGTTCAAGTATTTCATTCATTGATCTCATCAAGAATTAACACTTTACCAAATTCGTACTTCATCTATGATATTCTTGAACACTTCAAGATATTCATATTGGTATTTCTCTAAACACCATTTGAAGTACTAGCATTAACTCTAATAGGTATGTAAATACATCACATTTATTATACCTAATAGGATAATCATTGTCCCACTATTACTAGTGAAGAATGATTAATCATGTCTAAGAGATTCATGTCTCTTACTGGTTCTCTAACCAAAAGAGTCTAGACTTATCCATCATATGGAAACTAGAAATGAATTTCTCATGATTTATGCTTAATTTAACCGTTTGAGTTATCAATAACCTTTAGGTATCATTTTATCTTATGCATACTAAGTACCACAAGATAAACAAGGCATTACCATAAAGATCATATCTTTGAAAAAGAAACATCAACTTTATTAATAGCAATCATTGTCATACAATATGCAAAAATTAAAGTGTTTCTATCCATTGGCAAATATGAAATAGCAATTCATAACTCTATTACATGCCTTCAAGGCTGAAAATAAACTAAAGTACTCCTATCTATGGCGGCAACACTTGCCCCATTCATTGGGTGCTTTACATTTTATATCTCAGTATCATATACCTTAAAAATGTTACAAGTTTATTTCGTGACACCTTCAGGTGGAAACGTCCATTGCCTCCTTCTTCTTTAGTTCTTCCAGATAGAGTGGACAATTCCTTTTCCAATGTCCTGGCTTTTGACAATGGTGACAATTGCCTCTCTTGGTTACGCCTCCCTTGGCCTTGAGATCTGAAGACGACTTGGGTTGTTGGCTAGCATCAGAACCCTTCTTCGCTTTGCCCTTGCCCTTGCGCTTGGACTTGCCTTTCTTATTGTTGATCATCATCACAGACTTAGGCTTGTCCTTCTTCATCTGTGTCTCAGCTGTCCTCAACATGCCTAATAACTCTATCAACGGCTTGCCAAAGTTGTTCATGTTGGTTCATTACAAACTGACTGTATGATTCTGGCAACGATTGTAGTATCACGTCGGTAGCCAACTCTTGGCTCAGGGGAAATCCCAGTATCGTCAGGTTCTCCACATACCCAATCATTTTGAGCGTGTGGTGACCAACTGGATCTCCTTCTGTCATGACACCTTGAACAATGCCCTGGAGACATCATATCTCTCTTGTCGTGCTTGATCTTCATACATGTTCTTGAGATGCTGAATCATCTCAATGACACCCATGTTCTCACGTTGTCTCTACAACTCGTGGTTCGTGGAGCACAACATCAAGCACTTTGCATCAATGGCATCATCATAATGCTTCTTATAAGCATCCCTTTCTGCCTTTGGTGTGGTAGGAGCAGGTTCCTCTAGAACTGGAGTATCCAGGACATAGAGCTTTCGCTCTTGAGTGAGAACAATTCTCAATGTCCTAAACCAGATGTGGAAGTTAGTCCCATTCAGCTTGTCCTTTTCAAGGACCGGTTGCAATGAAAAGTGATTGTTGTTTGTTGTTATTTATACAATCATGACATAAATGCGGTTTTAGTATCCATATGTCAAATATCTTAGTCATTAAGTTGCAATCAACAATCATCATCCTTCTCAAAATGTTATCCATGTGTCTTAACACTTAAGACTCATTCGCTCTTATGGATTTCATCCCAATGGGTGCTACCATCAAGGCCATACCTTATGGTTCACATGGAAGTCATTTAGGATGTAATGGTCATAAACCATAACTCAAAATCTAGTTCCTCATATTCATCTAGATAGTTGATTCATCACATGACCAACTCATCACATAGATAATTGAGGTCTATCTGTCAAGGATATAAAAACTCACAACTCCTTGTGATTCTTAATGTCCTTTATTAGTGTGGGGTATACTTTATTTAAGAATAAATTAGTTACTTGGTAATCATCCTCTAACTCCTTAGAGTATGTCTCCTTGTTGATTTAGACATCACCATGCCTTAATCATGAGTTTACTATGATACACTATCATAATCACTCACAAGGTTCTCAAACATTTGGTTCAAGTATTTCATTCATTGATCTCATCAAGAATTAACACTTTACCAAATTCGTACTTCATCTATGATATTCTTGAACACTTCAAGATATTCATATTGGTATTTCTCTAAACACCATTTGAAGTACTAGCATTAACTCTAATAGGTATGTAAATACATCACATTTATTATACCTAATAGGATAATCATTCTCCCACTATTACTAGTGACGAATGATTAATCATGTCTAAGAGATTCATGTCTCTTACTGGTTCTCTAACCAAAAGAGTCGATACTTATTCATCATATGGAAACTAGAAATGAATTTCTCATGATTTATGCTTAATTTAACCGTTTGAGTTATCAATAACCTTTAGGTATCATTTTATCTTATGTATACTAAGTACCACAAGATAAATAAGGCATTGCCATAAAGATCATATCTTTGAAATAGAAACATCAACTTTATTAATTGCTATCATTGTCATACAATATGCAAAAATTAAAGTGTTTCTATCCATTGGCAAATATGAAAGAGCAATTCATAACTCTATTACATGCCTTCAAGGCTGAAAATAAACTAAAGTACTCCTATTTATGGCGGCAACACTTGCCCCATTCATTGGGTGCTTTACATTTTATATCTTGGTATCATATACCTCAAAAATGTTACAAGTTTATTTCATGACACCTTCAGGTGGAAACGTCCGTCGCCTCCTTCTTCTTTAGTTCTTCCAGATAGAGCGGACAATTCCTTTTCCAATGTCCTGGCTTTTGACAATGGTGGCAATTGCCTCTCTTGGTCACGCCTCCCTTGGCCTTGAGATATGAAGACGACTTGGGCTGTTGGCTAGCATCAGAACCCTTCTTAGATTTGCCCTTGCCCTTGCGCTTGGACTTGCCTTTCTTGTTGTTGATCATCATCATAGACTTAGGCTTGTCCTTCTTCATCTGTGTCTCAGCTGTCCTCAACATGCCTAACAACTCTATCAACAGCTTGTCAAAGTTGTAGTTCATTACAAACTGACTGTATGATTCTGGCAACGATTGTAGTATCACGTCGGTAGCCAACTCTTGGCTCAGGGGAAATCCCAGTCTCGTCAGGTTCTCCACATACCCAATCATCTTGAGCGTGTGGGGACCAACTGGATCTCATTCTGTCATGATACACTTGAACAATGCCCTGGAGATATCATATCTCTCTTGTCGTGCTTGATCTTCATACATGTTCTTGAGATGCTGAATCATCTCAATGACACCCATGTTCTCACGTTGTCTCTACACTCGTGGTTCATGGAGCACAACATCAAGCACTTTGCATCAATGGCATCATCATAATGCTTCTTATAAGCATCCCTTTCTGCCTTTGGTGTGGTAGGAGCATGTTCCTCTAGAACTGGACTATCCAGGACATAGAGCTTTCGCTCTTGAGTGAGAACAATTCTCAATGTCCTAAACCAGATGTGGAAGTTAGTCCCATTCAGCTTGTCCTTTTCAAGGACCGATTGCAATGAAAAGTGATTGTTGTTTGTTGTTATTTATACAATCATGACATAAATGTGATTTTAGTATCCATATGTCAAATCTATTAGTCATTAAGTTGCAATCAACAAGCATCATCCTTCTCAAAATGTTATCCATGTGTCTTAACACTTAAGACTCATTCGCATTTATGGATTTCATCCCAATGGGTGCTACCGTCCAGGTCATACCTTATGGTTCACATGGTAGTCATTTAGGATGTAATGGTCATAAACCATAACTCAAAATCTGGTTCCTCATATTCATCTAGATAGTTGATTCATCACATGACCAACTCATCACATAGATAATTGAGGTCTATCTGTCAAGGATATAAGAACTCACAACTCCTTGTGATTCTCAATGTCCTTTATTAGTGTGGGGTATACTTTATTTAAGAAGAAATTAGTTACTTGATAATCATCCTCTAACTCCTTAGAGTATGACTCCTTGTTGATTTAGACATCACCATGCCTTAATCATGAGTTTACTATGATACACTATCATAATCACTCACAAGGTTCTCAAACATTTGGTTCAAGTATTTCATTCATTGATCTCATCAAGAATTAACACTTTACCAAATTCGTACTTCATCTATGATATTCTTGAACACTTCAAGATATTCATATTGGTATTTCTCTAAACACCATTTGAAGTACTAGAATTAACTCTAATAGGTATGTAAATACATCACATTTATTATACCTAATAGGATAATCATTCTCCCACTATTACTAGTGAAAAATGATTAATCATGTCTAAGAGATTCATGTCTATTACTGGTTCTCTAACCAAAAGAGTCTAGACTTATCCATCATATGGAAACTAGAAATGAATTTCTCATAATTTATGCTTAATTTAACCATTTGAGTTATCAATAACCTTTAGGTATCATTTTATCTTATGCATACTAAGTACCACAAAATAAACAAGGCATTGCCATAAAGATCATATATTTGAAATAGAAACATCAACTTTATTAATTGCTATCATTGTCATACAATATGCAAAAAGTAAAGTGTTTCTATCCATTGGCAAATATGAAATAGCAATTCATAACTCTATTACATGCCTTCAAGGCTGAAAATAAACTAAAGTACTCCTATCTATGGTGGCAACACTTGCCCCATTCATTGGGTGCTTTACATTTTATATCTTGGTATCATATACCTCAAAAATGTTACAAGTTTATTTCATGACACCTTCAGGTGGAAACGTCCGTCGCCTCTTTCTTCTTTAGTTCTTCCAGATAGAGTGGACAATTCCTTTTCCAATGTCCTAGCTTTTGATAATGGTGGCAATTGCCTCTCTTGGTCACGCCTCCCTTGGCCTTGAGATCTGAAGACGACTTGGGCTGTTGGCTAGCATCAGAACCCTTCTTAGCTTTTCCCTTGCCCTTGCGCTTGGACTTGCCTTTCTTGCTATTGATCATCATCACATAATTAGGCTTGTCCTTCTTCATCTGTGTCTCAACTGTCCTCAACATGCCTAACAACTCTATCAATGGCTTGTCAAAGTTGTTCATGTTGTAGTTCATTACAAACTGACTGTATGATTCTGGCAACGATTGTAGTATCACGTCGGTAGCCAACTCTTGGCTCAGGGAAAATCCCAGTCTCGTCAGGTTCTCTACATACCCAATCATCTTGAGCGTGTGGGGACCAACTGGATCTCCTTCTGTCATGACACACTTGAACAATGCCCTGGAGACATCATATCTCTTGTCGTGCTTGATCTTCATACATGTTCTTGAGATGCTGAATCATCTCAATGACACCCATGTTCTCACGTTGTCTCTACAACTCGTGGTTCATGGAGCACAACATCAAGCACTTTGCATCAATGGTATCATCAGAATGCTTCTTATAAGCATCCCTTTCTGCCTTTGGTGTGGTAGGAGCAGGTTCCTCTAGAACTGGAGTATCCAGGACATAGAGCTTTCGCTCTTGAGTGAGAACAATTCTCAATGTCCTAAACTAGATGTGGAAGTTAGTCCCATTCAGCTTGTCCTTTTCAAGGACCGATTGCAATGAAAAGTGGTTGTTGTTTGTTGTTATTTGTACTACAAAAGGAAAAATATGCAATTTAGTCCAAAACTCAATTTTAACTAATTTGATTGATTTGAAAGGTTGACGATATAATTAGGACTTTAATTAATTATCGCTCCCACTATTTTTATTCAAATTGATAGCCCTCACCACCAATTCGGAAGAGTGCAGCATACAATCTTCTAGTGGGTTAAGATGCTGAAATCCTCTAAGTCATGGACCAATTAGGGCTGTCACCCACAACTTAGATCTTCTAGGTAGGCAACTTTTGCCAATTGCATCATATGCAACTCTTGAAAGATGTCATATGCAACTCCTTGCCATGATCACCTCCATGCCTCAAGGTGCTAGATCCTATCTAGGTCACCTTGTTAAGTCTGACCCAAAGCCAACACGATGAATCTGCACCCTACTAGGGCATACCCACACATTCATCCTTCACACTTCCACGAGATAGATGATGCACCATGCTAGGCCGTGCCCACACTTGGCCGATCAAGCTTTTCACGTGTGTCACATTTGGAAGGCATCTAAAACTTTAATATTTAATGATGGATTTGGTTTTTATAGGTACATATACATATCCAATCACCACAATATATAGTACGTATCATATACATGCTATATCCCACAGAAAACATGTGAAATGATAAAAGCGATGATTATGGCCATCCTAATGTGATTCCTTGAGCCAAGAGGAATCACGGTCATCTAGGTCTACATCACATGCAACCTGTACAAGATGAAGTGCTATAGTCGTCCGAGTTGATCAACTCATCACATGAATGACCTGTTCACCCTGGTTGGTCGTATGAGTGCTACCAACCGATCGGTTGGCTCCTCCAACCGATTGGTTCACCCGGTCGTCGTGCATCTCCTCATGGCCGCCACTCGATCGTCTCGCTCCTCGAACCGGTTGTTTGGATTGCCAACCAATCATTTCACTCCTTGAACCGATCGTTTCATTCGTCGTCAGGTTGTCTGCCATTCTTTGACATAATAGGAAATAAAAGATCTATCCTATTTTACATTTGAATGGGAAACCCTGAGTTACATTCGGGGGGAGCAAAGGTAGGAAAGAAATCTTGAGTTATCTCAAGTTACATCAGGAATAAGAGATAGGGAATCAATGCACAGACTGAGATGCAAGCAACCATGTACAACCAAGCACATACATAGGGTTTATTATCCATAACCACGCTATACATCCACCACAAAACTCATTTAAGGGCGACACATATCGAGTGCATTCATATTACATATCATATATTTATTTTGGGATTTGTGGATTTAAGATTGGACATGCATAAAGCCAATTTTATTCGCATCGTATGCAATAAATAAAGGTGACAAACCAAAATTGATCACGTTGATAATCCTAATGTATAGAGTAGTTGATGTGGCTCTGATACCACTATTGGTTTTTAGGGGAGACAAAGAAGGCAGCGGAAACAAAAAAAATTCTTCTCCCAAACCCAGAACAAAGGAAACGTGTCAACGTCTATACAATAGGAAGGATGGTTTGTAAAGGCGTACCTTGTCCCGAAGCTTGCTCGACGACTTTGCCTCGTGACTTGCACGGTCTTCACCTCCGGTCTTGGACGGTGTCTGTGCAGCTCCTGGTCTCGCTGAGACTGTCGGGATTTACAGCTGTCCTCCGAGCGGCAGAAGTCTCCCGCCTCTGAAGTAGTCCACACAGACCACCTAGAACTCCGATCTCCTTATCCCACAAGGAATCGGAAGGATTTGTACCCTCCTGTCAGCGTACTAGTCACCAACACACTCTCCTGTCACCAGTTGCTTTATGTAGTTGTCTTTCCCTTGTTGTACCTCCCTTATCGGGTAGCACTTGCTCGGGCTCTCTCTCGGTTACCAAAACCAGAGAGAACGATAACTTTGCAGAGCAACTGGTGCACTGAGTTGTTGTTATATTTATAGGAGGGTCATGGGATAGGGTTCTCTATCCCAAGAAATGCGGGATTAATGCAGGAGTAGAAGTAGGCCTGGCAAAAATTCTGCTACCCGACCTGACCCGACCCGAAAATAGGGTCTTTTGGGTTGGAAATAGGGTCTGGGTCTAAGTTGGGCAGACCCAAATCGGGTCTTTTAAATTTGGGTCGGGCACAAGATGCACCCAATAAGACCTAGGGACCCGAGCAACCAGAGTGCAGATCAGCGGAAGACTGGGCAAACTGTCGAGAGACCCACTAGTGTGACACTGTCGTGACTAAATCTGAAAGCGAGAGTCTGCGAGATGTGAGACTCAGTTACTAAAACCCTCAGTTTGCCGCTCGTTCAACCTAACCCTAGTTGGTAGCCGCCGCAAACTAGAAGAGGATAATCGAGATTTGGGGCTTGGAGAAGAAGGGGACTTAGGGGAGAAAGGTGAGATCTCGGTCTTCTGGGCGACATCAAGCGTTCAAGGAGATAGGTCTTGGGAGATTCTCGGCGATGGCCAGCGTTCAAGTAGATAGGCCTTGGGCGATTCTCGGCGACGAACAACCTACAAGGAGACGAAGAAGGGTGAGGTTGGTAGGTGGTCCTCCTTCCGTGGTGATGCGGAGACGAGAATCAGGATTTTATGTTTCCTGATCACCTCTCCATGTTAGTATCTCAATGCCCACATGCCTCTTTCTTCGGACCATCTCGATCGCGGCTCCATCCCGTTCGTTTTCTTCAACTGTCCATCTTTACGTGTTTTCTTCTAATCTGATGCGATCTGGAGCCGATTTCTCCTCTGTGAGACCTGAACCCACTGCCGACTCTACTATTCCTTTTAGTTCGTCTTCCTTGATGAGTCCTCCATCGATTCTGCCACCTCCAATTCTGCTATTCTCTTCTCAGAACGTTGGGGATTACTATTTTCTCTCGACATCATGTTTCGATGTTCATGAATCGCAAACCCCCCAAATCTACGCTTGCCCTTTTCCCTTTAGCCATTCTTTCCACCAGTTGCTTTACATGTTTCTTTTGTCATGTATCTCCTGCTTTCAACATTCTGCTACTATATTACTTGCACGATCCAGAAGAACAATACTCTTGTGGCAAAAAACAATAGGGCAACTAAGCTTGAGGTGCCCAGTTTCTCTATATAGTAGCAACTTTCATTACACTTGACCAACGTTAAACGATCACCGAAGGGTTAGAAGGGTAGAACAGCTATCAATTGCAGTTGGTAGAGTGCCGCAGTGAATTGATCACCTGTGTGATATAGAATTAATATAAAACTGAATGCATGTATAGATGAGTAAAGGACTTATTTGCATGCCACTAATGGACTGATTTCTATTTCTAGTTACCAGTTAGTTTAACATATACATTGAACTTGTATTATATGTTGGGCTTGCCAACTACCAGTGACCCTTTTACCCTGCTTGATTCTTTGCTAATCCATCTGTGATACATGTGTTGTGTCTGTGTTTATGTGTGAAATAGGTGTTTGTGTTTGTGTTTATGTGTGAAATAAGAGTCTTCTAATGCCCGCTTATTATGAATGCAGGTGATTATTTCCCAAGCTTCCAATTATTTAGCACCCTAGAGTAAGGTGGAGAAGGTCAAAGGAGAACTATTGCATTTCTTTTAGAATAATGTAATAGTTAGATAAAGTTTAGACTCCTTATAAACTTCTTGTTGGTTCTGAATCTGGAGTTAGCATCTTGATTGTGGAGATGAACAATTTGGTTCTAAATCTGTATCACTTTATTTTGTACTGAAGGAGGATGTGCTACTTATTATGTGGTGAAATGAATTCTAATTTATTATCAATGGAGATTTAAAATGTGAAATGGAGGTTTTGAATCAGTATCATTGGCTGTTATATTAAATTTATTGCTTGACCCACCATGGTGTAATAATAAATGGAGGTTCTGAAGAACAACGGAGAAGAAACGACAGTTCTGAATCATTTTTTGTTGTGTCAATTTTTTTTCATACTGGATACATGCATACTGTATTAAATCTCTTAAGAATAAACCTATTTTCTAGTCATTAGCAAAAGAACTATATTCTGGTATTATGCTGTTGGTCGGGTCCAACTTCCTGGTCGGGCCAAAAATGGGTCAGGTAGACACAGGGTTAAAAAATAAAATTTGGGTATTATGGGTAGGGTCGGGTCCAAGCTTTAGGGTCAGGTCGAAAATGGGTCAGGTATTTTCGGGTCTTAAAATCCAAAAAAAATTATGGGTCGGGTCGGGTCCGAACCCATTCACAACTGGGTCGGGTCTGAGAAACCCGACCCATTGTTAGGCCTAAGTAGAAGGGTTCGAGAATTTCCACAAAACAACCAATATGCGCAAGCTGAACCGATCATTTCATACATGAAATGGTCAGTTGGGGAGTTGAACCGATCATTTCATACATGAAACGGTCGGTTGGGGTCTTGGGGATCTGAACCGATCATTTCACACCTCAATCGATCGGTTGGGGAACCTGAGCTGACCGGTTCACTTCTGAGCCGATCGGTTCGTGGTCTTGGTCCAACTCAAATTGACTTCCAAATTTGTTTCTGATTAATCAAATATTAATCTTTGTCCAAATCGAATTTGTACAAGTGAAACAAATTGTATTTGCAAAATTGTCTTCTCACTTTCCAAACGATCTCGGTTATACCAGTTGAGCTGATCAGTTCAACCCTTGAACCAGTCGTCTCAGCCTATCTTGAGTCGATCGGTTCATCACATGAGCCGATCGGTTCACCAACCTGAGCTGATCGGTTCATCCCATGAGCCGATCGGTTGGGGCAGCAAACTATGCAAAATCAATCAATCACAGTTTCAATCAATCTGATACTCTAATCAATTGGTCCAACACCTTGAACACTATGATATTGAGCTATCAATTGATTGAGTGTTTAATTGAACTACTAAACTCCTTTAGTAATCAATCTAAACATCATTTGTAGATAAACTCCTCTTCCAGGTTAAATCCTATGTGTGTGACCCTGTAGGTTCATTTCACATTGGCAGTGAAAGTGCATAACACTTATGACTTCACAAGTAAAGAGTGGTGCCTAGTCGCACATCAGTGCTACCCAAGTGAAATAGAAAGTTGGAGAACAACTTTCAATCCTACAATCTATGAGTGGTGTTACAGTGAATGTATAATTCCTTTGTCAGTGATATCCCGATTGAACTCAAGGCATGGAACAGTCATCCTGTCAACGTTCATTCACTTTCTTGATCTCAGAGGAGATTGGAGGAGATATGTATGAAATCAATATCGCATACTGATTCACACATGTGTGCACACGTCTATCTCAATCCTACTCATCAAGTGGCCATGGATATCAAACTCCCTCAGGAGGGACAAATCCCATATCTATCACTCACCCCTCAAAAGCCCCATGTGTCAAAGCCACCCAATCATCATCTTTATAACAACCCATGTTTCGAGACTGCATTTGATGATGTCAAAGTGTACCCAACAACATGTGTTGAGTGTAGTGATTTTAGGTCAAAGAATCACACTCACCACCATCACTATAAGAACTGACTGTGACTACCATGTCATGGTTCCATGTGTCAAACTCACGGTGGGTCTGTCCGGTAAACTTGTTCTCTAACAAGTACTTATGTGTTTGGTTTGATATCTCCATATCATGATTAATGAGATTCTGTCATCAACCAACACCACAATCTAGTCTTGTGTGTAATTGTTGTCTATCTACCTTCCACAATGACATCCGACTAGGGACATAATAAGAATGTACAAACTCTTAGCATCCGTATGATCTCATCGTTCATGTCATGAACCTGAAAGCATACGTCATTGAGTACTGTCATTCTCTAGACATTCAATCTGTTCTATCATTATCTAATATGACTAAACCAGAAAGAATTGGAAGCTTGCCTTTGATCTTTATCAAATCAATCTTAATGTATCCGACCAATCATCCCATGATTGGTTCTCAGGGAATACATACCAACATGTACTTCCTTTGCACCTCATCCTATTAACTTCACATGGTTACTTGCATATCACAGTGATGTCACATTATTCATACATATATCCTCTTGTGTCATCACAAAAACCCCCTCCTATGAAGACATTCTCAATATGGAATGTAGAAACTTGTTGTGTCATGTATACAACTCTAGTAGTAATGTTCAACTTGTCTCATAGCTAATGCTACTTCAGAAACCCTAAGGTTTTTGAAGAAATATTGATCATATTTTAGACCATATTTGTAATACTTTGACATGTCATAATTCAAAGCTTGATATAACTTGTATGACATGACTGGAACACTTTGTTCCTCCCATTCATAAATTCTATTTGTACATTGGTTAGACTAAAGGACATAACTCTAACTCATCATGGTCATGTGAATTATGTCATTCAACCTAACTCTTATGCATTGATATTTGATCATAGGTTTATCTTAAAGGAACACGATGTCACATATATATTGACCAACAAACCATCTATCCTTGATAGTGGTCTTGCCCAACAATCACTGAACCATACACAACATACTAGAATCACTTTTGTTTTTCCTTCCAAACAACATTTAGAGGGTCATCATCAACTCTCTCTCCCTCTCTTTAAGGGAGAGGAACACTTGAATTGTTCATTTAATAAACATCTCCAACCTTCACATACTTCCCATATTGTTGATACATCTTGGATACTAGGATTTACTACCTTGGTATCCACCTCATGTGCTATAAGGAACTCACATCCTTATCTCATCCACTTTTACCAACAGAAAAAATATCAAGATATATAAGAGGAGTCTTCCTAATTATTGGAAGGCTCAAAAGCAAACTCATCACAAACATTATGATCTTAGAACCATAGTCCAAGCAACCTTATGCTATAATAAGCTATCCACCCTCATGTTTGTAGTGAATCCACATGTACCAAGTGGCAATGATCCACTTGAAAGTTGTGCCCTAGAAAGAAAAGAAACAAAGAGAAACACACTTCCCACATCATAGCAACATTGTTCAAGGTCACTATGCTGATTTTACATTAACACTTTCTTACACACATAGGTTGGTCTGAGATTAACTCAGGTTCCACCTTATTCCTTTGTCATTGTTCCCATTCATATTCTCATTTTACACTGATTATAGGTGTTCTCTCCATCTTATGTGGATTTCATACCTTGATTCACTTTATAAGCATAGACTTATCTGTCTTTTACTTTATTATCTTCTTGAATCACGTATTCAAAAACTCCTCTTTTCCTTATTTGTATTCAAATTTAGATTTCATGGTGTTGTATCTCTCTCTTATATTTACCAAACATTCAAGTTTTGATAGACAATGATGCAATTCTCATCTTCTTTAAGGTAGGATTGAGATATTCACACCATGCTTTCTTATTCATTATGCTCTTTAGATTGTTTCAAAATGACTACTTGATTAGAGTAATTAGAAACATAACAATCTAAGAGTTCCATACTTACCTTTCTTCAATAATTTAATACTTGGCCAGGGCACCCAAGTACTGAGATTAGACAGTATGCACCATACTTTTATGTCATATTCCAAATTTTGACATCATCCTAGTCCTAAGTCCTAGTGTCCCTGTAGACTCAGTGAACCTACAGCTCTGATACCAACTTGTGATAACCCTTTACACTAAATGAGATTACTCAAAACATAAAATACAATCAATCACTAATTAATCACATACCAAAAAATATGGGTAAATTAAAATTGATTTCAACATCAGTACCCGCTCAAAAACATTTGCGTAAGAGCCCAACATCTTTCTTATATCCATACTATGCCAAGAATTTGATACAAATTTTCTATCATCTTAGCCACAACATATATGCACATGAGAACAATATTCATATATGTCACACAAACAAGCGTTAATATGCTAACAAAAGTTCGACTCATTTGAAACACCATACACAAACTTTTCGTGCCCGAACCTAAGAGTACATGGATGACTCTAGGACAAACTAGACATCTAATTAACTTTCTCAAAGATTCATTACTATAGCTCCTCTTTGCTACCACATGTTTGTTTTTGTCACTTCCGAATACCTTAAAAAATGTGGCGAACCACAAGGGTGAGACCCATGTCTCAACAAGAGATATAACCTCATACAACATTTATTGATTACAACATTTTTAAGTAATTAAACAGTCAAGCAGTTTAATCAGATATAACAAATAAGATCAGCAGTATTGATGATTAAAAAAATACATAAAGGAGCAGGTAATAACTATCATCATTAGCCAGACTATCATCCTTTATCTTGTTGATAATATAAGCAATTCATTAGCATATCCATATCTAGCATCATGAGCAAGTCTAGTAACATAGAATCTCTATCATTATGAATAAGTCTATCCACATAAACATAGCTAACAACATTAGCATGTCTATTAGGTTGAACATATCAATATCATAAAAGAGCTAACAACATAAGCACAACTATCTGGATAAGCATGATTGGAAGTATATGCATCTCTAGTTACAAAGGCATGGCTAGCATGCTAAACATAACTAACAACATGAGATAATTAGCATCATGATTATAATCAGCAGTAGCAATATAGTTATCAACATAATCATGGCTATTGTATGTACGCATCTACAATCTTAAGCATATCCACAACCTAAGTATATCTACTATCTCTTAATTGCACTAAGCATCATATTTATGTAAAGATAAAAGCAAGGGCTATCATCCAATGTGAAACGTCATGTATAACCCTAAACAAATATGCTACACGGCTGTATTACATCTTTTATTATGCCTGAGGAAATTGAGGATACCACCCAAAATCCAACTAACCACTGCTAAGTCAAAATTAGTGCCATACAAGATCTAGGAAGATTCAGACTCCTAAGATCTTCTCTACCCCCGATCAGTACAGGTCCGCCACAATGACACATAAGGTCAAGCTGCTAACAGCCAAGTCTGTCCTTGGGATAGGTCATGGCACTATTGAAAGGAGGTGGGTACACATACCCTACCATCTGAGGTACAACCATAGTTGTTCTCCAATCTCCTAACATATATAATCATTGAGACACAACCGTAGTCATTCTCAAACTAAGGGCTAGGTATGACCACAGTCTTCCTCCCTAAACACTTGAATTTGGAAAGACAAGCACCCCACATACTCATCAGTATGCGCTCCGAGTTTCCCTTAGGAATACTCGTTTCACCATCTGGCAAGTTCTGACACTCAGATGGATCTATGGCATAGGGCACTACATGATTAGAGTTTCACTTGATTAGTTATGCCAATTGAGTGAATTAAGGCTACATCAAACAAGTGGACATACAAACCCTAACTCATTTCTAGCAAGCATATAAATATCACAACTTTTAAATGATATAAAATGTGTGAAACATAATTTCTCATCTCATCATCACATGGTACTATTCACTTCCCATTCATGATACCACACTTATCATCATAATATCATAAGATATAAATTCTTTTCACAATATCACAAGGTATCAACCCTTATCAACACAAGAGGATTACACCTCATTCAGGGCTTAATCATGCCCAAAGGTCATTAAGACCATCATACTATCACAAGATATAAATCCTTTTCACAATATCACATGGTATCAACCCTTAGCAACATAAGAGGATTACACCTCATTCAGGGCTCAACCATGCCCAAAGGTCATTAAGACCATCATACTATTTCCTGTAAGATTATCATTATCTTTACATGCCTTATAACAAGGCTCAACAACATCACTTACACATAATACACCAGATTAGCACAATATTGGATTAATGAGCTAGGAGATATTCATAAACAATCATAGCAAGGTTATATTAACATTAAGAACATTCCTTTATTACATCAACATGCAAGGAATCTAGGTATGATTAACACTCCTCATATTTATAATGCACGTATTTAGCATAAGAAAGTATCAACCATGCAGCTATGATAACCACCAATTAACACATTAAGTTTATGATCATTGTAGGAGGTAATTCCACCATCATCCCATCATATAAAAATGTTAAAGATGAATACTCATCTTTATGTATTTGCATTAGAGTTAGGTTCAACATGATAAATTATATCAATGTTACTAATCAACACTTATACCCAAACCCTAACTCACGACATCCCCATTGGATCATGGATGCATAAGGTGAAGCATCACCATCACATTCCATACTATTCTCAAGTATGAACCCACATGTAAATCAAGGTGTAACCATCGGGTTATAGCATACTAGGGTTATGGATGCATAAGGTGAAGCATCACCATCACATTCCATATTATTCTGAAGTATGAACCCACACGTAAATCAAGGTGTAACCATTGGGTTATATCATACTAGGGTTTCAACAACAGTAACAAAGTACTCCATGATTGCATTAGTCATTCAAGGACTATTCATACCCAATTACCATCATTTAGTTATATTAAAGCTAGGTATAACAAAAAAAAAGCTAGGTATAACAAGCTATACCTCTTTACGGTTACATATCAACACAATATGATTATCATCCCTTCTATTCATATGATTGAATAGGTAAGACTACCTTGTTAAGGGTAGCCCTCCATTTGTTCCATCATCATTCAACCCATATCACCATTCCACAATGTCACCCAGAACCATTGGATGTTTAAAAGGTAAGACCATTGGTTGTTTACATAAGTAAACACCTTAGATAAACCACCAAGGAAGTCCTTGATTGGTTTTATATAAAGAGTCACCATCTAACCCTAGACATCCCTTGATTAACAACACAAAAAGTTCCATTGAGAGTAGGGTAAAACCCACAATCGACTGTTCAGTTAAAACAAGCCATCCATTGTCAACAAGTAAGCTCCTTAAGTTGATCATATAAAGGAAACCATATAATTCACAATATTAGGACAAACATATTACATTATCCATAATTGCACTTTATTGGAGGAATAAACATTAGATCTTGACCATTGGGTCAAGTTCATATGTTAAAACCATCAATTACAGTATAGGTTCGACCATTGCATCAAGTGACCCAAGAAACCATTGATATAAGGCTTAATTGATGCTACAACTATATGATTAACTCATCATAGATTTTGGAGATCTGATACACCATCATTAGTGACCATTAATTTGCCATAGGTTGTTAGATCAACACTATATTCATTGATCAACATCAAATATTAAGCTAATGTCATCATTGATTGATAACATCAGTAGGGTACTTAACGGTTGATCATTAAACTTCTAATTGATCCAAAACATGACCTAAGGGGGTGACCATAGGTTGTCACCATCATATGAAACCTTTGATCATGACCATCAGTTGTCATGAAGACAAAACCATAGGGTTGTTGCATTGGTACCATCATCGGGTCATGGGTTTATAGACGAAATCCACTTAAAACCCTAAATTTAACCATTGGTTGATAGGTGCTTAGCACCATAGGTTGTCAAACCAACCCGATCCAAGTCATATTATACCTTAGGAATAACATACACATGATCACATGTTCATATATAACTGAAATCAGAACAGATAACATTATAAAAATCGAATTCCAAGTCAAGCATATCATTTTAGTGCACGGATCATCATTTTCAAGCAAGAACATGATCTAGAAAGCTTATGGTAAGCAATAAATGTGGAGCAATTTATAAAAATTGCCACTAGTGAGAAGATGAAACCCCACACAGAAGCAATCTTTTTTTTTAATTAAGCCAGGGGACCATCTATTCACCCCACTCCCCTCGTGTGGGCACAATAAAAAAATGTCTTACAGCTCCTGCTCAAATGCAGGTCATACCCCCAGACGGCCCTACTCAAAGACTCAAACTGATCAAGATGATCGAGAAACAACACACCCACTGACACAAACCATGAACAAACCAAGGACAAAGCAAACACTATCCAAGATCATCCCAGCTGAAGAAAAGATAAGGAGTCTCGGATCTCTCAAGAATATTCATCCCACGAATCTGTAAAGGAATCAACACCTGATCAGTAGTAATGAAGCTCTCATTGGATGTGCATCCCCATCTACCTAATTCTCTAGGAATAGAGTTGATGATCTTTGGGCATAAAGAACCCATAATGGCTTCAGTGTCCATGATCTCTCTAATCTCCCTGGTAATGTGAGATATATGCCAAGGACCTGCATCATTCTGCCAAATGATGTTGTAAACGTGAGGATCATCCACCTCTACATTTGAGATAGTCAGATTATGATCATCAACAATTTTCAATGCAATCAAAAGACCACTGATATACGCCGCAATGTAATCGTTCGCATTGAGCCATGTTCTGAAAGCTAAACGAAATCTACATTGCCTATCTCTGACCACCCCAGCAATCCATCTCCTCGTGCAACCATCGATCCATTTGTACTTCCCAGTAGTAACATTCATCTTTAAGGAATTGATATCAGGAAAGTTCCACCGAACAATGTTCATCTTTCTGATCTTGATCTTTGGCTGTATGATGTCCTCCGCTATCAACTGATGGAAGAGGTCGTGATCTCCAGCATGTTTGAAAGAATGGAGACGGCTGTAGAACCTAATAGTATCCATGATGCTCTTCCAAATACCTCTAGTATCATGAGGTTTGTTGTCGAATCTCGAAGCACATCTGGACTTCCAAATCTGCCAACAGATCAAGGTCATCAGCTCAATGGTCAACCATCCTCTGAGCATTTTCTGACTTTGCCTGCTACCTCTCACGAGGAGGTCATGTATATCGGTCGGAGGAAAGCTAGTATCCCTCATCAACAAAGAGGCTCTATGCCAAAGAATGTTGGCAAGCTCACTGTGAAAGAAAAGATGATCATCGTCTTCACTGTTGTATTGAGCACAACACTCGCATCTAGAGACGACCATAATGTGACAATCGGCAATTCTGTTATCAGTAGGGAGCGCTCTCATACCCAATTTCCACGTGATAGCACTAGCCTTGGGTGTGGAAGCATACCAAATCTCGAGCAGGTAGGATAGAAAATCTCCACACAGAAGCAATCTCGAGCAGGTAGGATAGAAAATCCAAGCATAAGCTATGAACTCGTCCATCTAGCACCTTTCTTCATCAAATGAGCAAACCCTAAGCATAAGGAGCAAGAAAGGTAGGATTTTAGAGCTTTAGAGCAATTTATACCATGTAACAGCAAGGTTCCGACCTGGAGGAAGGTATAAGGAAGGATAAGATCAAGAGAAATAGTGAAGGAAGGAAGAAAATAACTTGCCTTGGTCGAAATCCCTAGAAGATGACCTTGGAAACCCTAGGTAGGGCTAAATGGAGCTCTAGGAGACCTTCTTCTAAAAAAAAAAGGTTGTCTTCTACCTTAGAGCACTTGGTTTCATAAAAAAATAGAGTGGAGTCGTTGATCCAGGTTAGAGGAAAGATATAGAAAGTATAGATTCGTACTTGGACAAGGAATAGGTAAATATAGCCCATGGATAAGGATGGGAGCAAGCATGAGGTGTAAAAGTAGCTTTCCCATGTGTCTATGGCCTTCAATTATTAAGAATATACAAGAACACACACAAGAATCTCCCTTACCATACTTATATACCTTCTTGGCTTTACTTTTTCGAATTTCCCATCCAATCACATAATTCATTAGGTGATAGCTACTAAAGGTAGCTCATCCATGAAGGGGTAAACCCTAAAATACCCTTGGAGAAAACACCTTCAAGCCAAGGTTTAAATAGGTGCCCCATGGATAAAAAAGCTCAAGAATGATGAGAGAATATCCAAAGAACATAATGCAAGTGATAAATTGCAAAGAAAACCTCTCAATTGGGTAAATTACATAAACATCCAAAATGTGCATACAATTGCATAACTTGCTCAAACAGTGTCCAAATTGGACCAAATTTGAAACTTAAGCTTTTCTTATGATTTAAAAGAATATCACAAGGTTATATTAGGGTTATAATCATTCAATTATGGTAATTAATCTTTCAACTCATTAATCAAGTTTAGGGGCCTTACACCTACAAACTCCTAATAGGTATTTTGCCCCCAAAATCGAATGTAAATAAAGATGGGTACTTCCTTTGCACCCCATCCTATTACCTTCACATGGTTACTTTCATATCATGGTGATGTCACATCATTCATACATATATCCTCTTGGGTCAGCACAAAACCCCCCACACAAGAAGACATTCTCAATATGGAATGTAGAAACTTGTTGTGTCATCTATACAACTCTAGTAGTAATGTTCAACTTGTCTCATAGCTATTGCTACTTTGGAAACCCTAAGGTTTTTGAAGAAATATTGATCATATTTTTGACCATATTTGAAATATTTTGGCATGTCATCATTCAAAGCTTGATATAACTTGTATGATATGATTGGAACACTTTGTTCCTCCCATTCATAAATTCTATTTGTACATTGGTTACTCTAAAGGGCATAACTCTAACTCATCATGGTCATGTGAATTATGTCATCCAATCTAACTCTTATGCATTGATATTTGATCATAGGTTTATTGACCAACAAACCTTCTATCCTTGATTGTGGTCTTGCCCAACTATCATTGAACCATACACGACATTATAGAATCACTTTTGTTTTTCCTTCCAAACAACATTTAGAGGGTCATCATCAACTCTCTCTCCCTCTCTTTAAGGGAGAGGAACACTTGAATTGTTCATTTAATAAACATCTCCAACCTTCACATACTTCTGATACTATTGATACATCTTGGATACTAGGATTCACTACCTTGGTATCCACCTCATGTGCTATAAGAAACTCACATCCTTATCTCATCCACTTTTACCAACATAAAAAATATCAAGACATATAAGAGGAGTCTTTCTAATTATTGGAAGGCTCAAAAGCAAACTCATCACAAACTTTATGATCTTGGAACCATAGTCCAAGAAACATTATGCTATAATAAGCTATCCACCATCATGTTTATAGCAAATCCACACGTACCAAGTGGCAATTATCCACTTGAAAGTTGTGCCCTAGAAATAAAAGACACAAAGGGAAACACACTTCCCACATCATATCAACATTGTTCAAGGTCACTAGCAAAAAGGTAACCAATTCTATTTTCATTGTGCAAGTTACAACTTCTTATGTATCATTTTACCTTTTTCATTTCAGGTTCCCTGCCATTAGCATAGGAATAATTATGATTAACATATCTCATTACTCCTTCCTTGATAACTATTTATCACAATTGGGTATGTTCTCTTAGTTTATTATGTTGTTCAACCACTTATCAATAGGTAAATCATCATATTCCACATTTTCTTCATTAAACATAGACCATCTGCCTTAATTTCTTTCACATGCTATGCTGATTTTACATTAACACTTTCTTACACACATAGGTTGGCCTGAGATTAACTCGGGTTCCACCTTATTCCTTTGTAATTGTTCCCATTCATCTTCTCATTTTATACTTATTATAGGTGTTCTCTCTATCTTATGTGGATTTCATACCTTGATTCACTTTATAAGAATAGACTTATCTGTCTTTTACTTTATTATCTTCTTGAATCACATCTTTAATAACTCCTCTTTTCCTTATTTGTATTCAGATTTAGATTTCATGGTGTTGTATCTCTCTCTTATATTTACCAAACATTCAAGTTTTGAAAAATAATGATGCAATTATGATCTTCTTTAAGGTAGGATTGAGATATTTACACCATGATTTCTTATTCATTATGCTCTTTAGTGTAAGGACCCTGACCTGCGTTTAGGGTTTACCCTGTTTGTTTTGCTTGATCTTGGTGCTTTGGTGCTTGCTAATCACCTTTAGTGGTGATTAGGGTTTGGTTGTGCTTTGTTGAGAGTTCGAGGGGCTACTTGCAAATAACCCAAGTTTAGGGTTTTGTGGGCAAGTTTGCCATCTTGTGAGATGTTTTCCCTCTTTGCTTCCTCTAGGGTTGAGAGGAAGGTTTGGGCTTGTTGTTTGAGTTCTTTGGGCCTGAGTTGAGCTTGTTTGGGCCTTGGAGTTCCTTGTTTGGGCTTGCTTGAGCCTTGTGTCGCCCAGGGCAGGTGGTGTGTCACCCAGTTGCTTGGTGCGTCGCCCAGTAGCTCTTTTTGTGTCGACCAGATGGCTTGGCTGGGTTGATGGACACATGGTGCACATCTTGGACAAGTGCCTTATGGCTTGCATGAGAGGTGCTTTGGAGCTTTGGTGGCCGACAACCTTGGAGCTCAAAGTGCATCTTCTTCCTTGGAGCTTAAGGCGGGTTGCATAGTTTCTAACCCTAACTCTCTTACCTCTAGCTTTAACCTTGTTACATGTTAGTAGACTAGCTTAGTTCCTTTCTTGTGCACCTTGCTTATATATACCTTAGTGGCCGATATCCCTCTCTTGGGTTTTAGGGTTTCTTGTATACCTTGCTTTTTAGGGTTTGTGCTCCCTTGTGTTGGAGGTTGAAGGTGACCTAGGGTTGGGCGATATCCCTTCCTTTTGGGTGTGTTGGGCGACACCCTTGTCCTTGAGTTGAACGATATCAGTGTTCTTGGTGTTGGGCAACACCCTTCCTCTTGGGTTGGACGATAGGTTGACCTAGTATGGATGTTGGCCGACATGGTGACGATGTTGGGCGATATGGTTCCTTGGGTTGAGCAACACCTTTGTTTTTGAGTTGGACGACATGGTGTTCCCCTTGGTGGACGATATGGTAGCTGGTGTTTGGCGACATGATGAGTCCTTTAGGTTGGCCGATACCCTTGCCCTTGAGTTGGGCGATAGGGTGAGCTAGAGTTTGTTGGCCGATATGGTGAGTACCCTTGGAGATGGGCGATACTCTCTCTCTCTCTCTCTCTTGTTGGGCGACATGGTCTGATGGTGTTGGGCGATATGGATGTCCTTGAGTTGGATGATAGAATGGGTGCTCTTGTGTTGAGTTATCTCCTTGTCCATGTGGTGGACGATAGGGCCAAGTAGTGCCATGATGGACGATAGGCTATGTGCCCTGATGGTCGATACCATGATGGCCGATACCATGATGGCCGATACCATGTTGGGCGACATGCCTTGGGCCATGATGGCCGATAGGGTTAGTGTGGTGTCCGATACCCATGTTGGGTGATAGGTTTCAGATGAGGGTTTTGAGGCTATAGTGAGGGTATGAGTTTCTTTGGTGACGGTCCCTTATGTGATAGAAGTGGATGTTTTTACATTAACCAATAAAACGATGGTGGTGTTTGTGATATCATCAATATGTAATATGTTGCCTTACAAATAATCAGGATGCTAATGGTAGTAATGTATATGATGATAGCCCTCATGTAATAGATGCATGATGTGACCCGTTATGCTTAATTATTAACGATAATGAGATGATGATAACTACTCTAGTAGTTTGTTTAATGATAATAATGTTGGTAATAATGATGCTAAGTGACAGTTATGTTAAAGGTTGCTTCATGATAAAGATAACAACAGCTGATGGCAATAGTAATGACCTTGTTAATAATAGTGTTGGTTCTGTATACCCAACATGATTTCTATATACCCTGATTGTTTGTATAATCCTGAGATTTAGGGTAAGCATCAGTATAGTTTGTTAATGATGTACTTAACACCCTTGGTTACCAAATAAGTGTAATATTGGTAATTTAATTATCTTGAATAATATTTCATGATAGTGAGCATATTCCTTATGTTGAATCTACAATTATTGCATACCTTAACCTTGCAGGTGATGACTTAGCTATGAAAGGGCTATGTGACATATGTAATGAGTAACATTACTTTGATAATTGCTCTATAAGATTATGTATGTGATGTGTTGGTCCCATGATGATGATGTGAGCCTTAAGAGGCAGTGACAGTACATGATGAAGGATTGAGACCCCGTGGTATGTGATGATCCTTGAGATGGATCTGGATGGTTGGCAAGAGGCCAAGTGGTAGCATGTGAAGTTGGATCCTTAAGATGGATCAGGATGATATGAATAGATCATAATATAATGTTCTTTACTTTCTGTTATATCTTTGCATGTTATACAACTTGGTTGAATCTTGCAATCCATCTAAAAGATACTAATTAATCACAGTGAAATATATCATGTAGTTTGCCCTGGCCATAGATCCATCATCGCCAGGACTTGGTGATGGTGAAACAGGTTTTCCTACGGGTTAACCTGGAAGCGCATATTTTTGAATATGTGTAGGTTGCTCCTAGCCTGAAAATGGGGAGGTAAGAGTGTAACTTTGGTTGCAGACTCAGATATGTGTGTAGAGCATGGTGAACAGGCCCATGGCTCAGGATATGTGATGTATGGAGCATGAATGCGTTCATGGCTCAAAGCACGGTGATCAGGCCCGTGGCTCAGTTTTACTAGCGCCGTGACCTGTACCAAGGCGGGCTAGAGAATGGGTAGCCTATGGAGCTAACCCTGTGGCTTAGACCACTTCACCATGTGACTGCGGTCCTGCTTCTGTTGTACTCATGTACTGACCATGAGGTGGGAGGTCGTGGAGTCCGGCTCTTCCATTGACCTTGTATGGCACCGTCTTGGGTTTCGTAACCGAAGGTTGGATTTGAACGGTACGGTTCAAATCCTCAGGGCATAATAAAATGTAATATAGCCGTTTAGTATTTACTAGTCATATCAAATACGAAACATTGGTTGAGGCCTTGTTTGTGTAATATTCCGTTATACCTCGCAGGTCATGTGGTAATCTACCTTATCTTGATAATCAGGTTATATGGCATTATATTCTGTTCTAATAATCCTGTTACATGTTGATATACCTTATCTTGATAATCATATTTTTTTGAAAGACATTTGGTTAAGTTTTAGTACAGCTGGTATGCTTGCCGGTAAGAATGATCTTGCTATATATATATAACTGCTTCTGATATATCTGCTCATGTTATAATTGCTGTTATGGTTTATCTTGCTGAGGTTCTATGGTTGCGGTGGGGAGCTATGTTTCCCGCTGGGACAATTGTTCAATTGTCTCACTCCGCTGGTTTCCACCCTTTTTAGGTGGTCGAGGTAGACGTGGTCGTGGTTGTGGTGTTGCGGACGAGCAGCTTGAGGAGCAGTAGAAGGCAAGCGATGGACATGCTGCTGTTTTGGATGTTTTGTAGTAGAGTCTAGAGTCATCCCTATACTCTCAGGTCCTTGGCAGTGTTTTGATGATGTTTCATGAAGATCGTTCAATGATATCTGTATATCCTGCTGTTGGCCGGATGTGGGCCTTTATGTATATATGAACATGTGGTGAACTCATGTGATGGATGGACAGTTGTTCCTGAGCTGTGGACACATGTCAGATCTTGTGTACATATTTATATGACATGTTTCTGTGCAGGATGAGGACTGGAAAGTAATAGTTTCACAGTTTATCAGTTTTCCGCAATCGGTTTTAATTAACCCATGTTTTGATAATCTGTGGTTATGGTGTTTTCCGCACGTTTTCGCGTAACACCTCGTTATCTATGTGATAATGGGATGTGTTGCCACAAGTTTTGGTATCAGAGCTTTAGGTTCGCTGAGTCTACAGGGATCTAGGACTAGGTTGAGTTTGTTCTTATGAGTTTTCCAGGATATCTTACAAAAATCTTCTGCCCTCAGCAGAAGAAAAGCTAAGATGTCTGGAAACCACGAAGAACATGCTCCTGAGCATAGTGATGCTGCATCGGTTGATGGAGAAGATGGACGGGCACATGAAGATCGGGTGCCTGAGGTCCCCCAACCAGACCCAACCATACTTGAACACCCTGCCTACCAACAGCTTATGGGGCAGTTAATGGCTACGATGAATCTCATGGTTGAGTGATTACCAGTGCCTCCTCCACGAGCATAGGTTCCCCATGGAGAAGCATCGGGTATCAAGAAGACCTTTGAGCGGCTTCGCCGAGTCGGAGCTTCAGATTATGCTGGAACGAGTGATCCAGCGGATGCAGATCTGTGGCTGACGAGTCTTGAAAAGGCTTTCCGGATCCTCGACATCCCCGAAGCAGACAAAGTAACGCATGCTGCCTACCTTTTGAAGGGTAGTGCTGGTCACTGGTGGACCATCGAGGAAGAGAAGCGGCCTGGTGAGGTGATCTGTTGGGAAGTGTTTCGACGCGAGTTCGTCACCAGATACTTTCCGAAGACGTACCTGGATGAGAAGATCAGTCAGTTTGAGAAGTTGCGGCAAGGAACGATGAACATCACCGAGTATGAAGCTAAGTTTATGGATCTGTTGAGGTTCTGTCCTCACATGGCGGCGATAGATGATGAATGGATCAGACGTTTCGAGAAGGGTTTGAGTGCTGAGTTGACAACCCCTGTGTCTGCGCTGGAAAACCGAGAGCGGTTTGCTACGTTTGTGGAATCAGTTCGACGGATCGAGAGGACAGTAAGGGAGAAAAGAGAGTCGGTGTCTCTTAAAAGACATGCTCAGTTTCAAGGCCGAAGGTTTGGTGGCTTCAAGAAACCCAGGTTTTCAGCACCGTCAGTGATGAGAAGTGCTGGTGTACCATCTCAGTGGTCTCCGAGTAAGGGAAAAGGTTATGTTTCTTCACCATCTAAGGCGCCCAGTTCAGCTTCGGTGGCAGTGACAGGGCCATCTAGGCCACGAGTTGACAATAGAGCATGTCATCTCTATGGACAAGTCGGGCATTGGAAGTTCAATTGCCCGAATAGAGATGTTGAAGTGATGCAGCAACCGAGGCAGAGTTTCCAGAAGTCTGAGAGACCACAACCCAGTGGTAGCAGAGGACGAGGACGCGGTCAAGCGTCTCAAGCTGGATCGTCTGCTCAAGGGAGCAGAGGTCGTGGACAGCAAGCTACGGCTCGATTCTATGCCATGAATCAGCCGGAGGCGATAGTCAACCCGCGAGTGGTGACAGGTCAGATGGAGTTATTTCATTCTGATATGTCTTCTTCTTGCTTTATATCTGTTCTGGTTGACCCGGGTGCTACACACTCTTTTATCGCCTATAGTATGCTTGAAAACTGTCATCTACCTGTTAGTTGTAAGAGGGATAGCTTGTTGTTAGAAACCCCTCTCGATGGTTCCTCTTTGCTTCGAGAAGAGTTTCCATCTTGTGTTTTGTCTTTTTCGGGACACAACATTCAAGTGGATCTCATACCACTTGATATGCATGGTTTCGATGTTATCCTTGGGATGGATACCTTAGAGAAGTATAAGGTTGTCTTGGACTGTGGTTCCAAGCAGGCGGTGTTTGATGTTGCTGGAGAGAAGTGGATCTTCCAGGGAGATAGGAAGATTCTTCCGACGTGTCTGGTGTCAGCTATGGTGGCAGATAGGTTGTTGCGAAAAGGATGTGAGGCATTCTTAGCTCACGTTGTGGATACCGTTGTGGATACCAAGGCGAAAGGCCTTAACCTTGAAGAAGTGTCAGTGGTCCGAGAGTTTGCAGATGTGTTTCCCGAGGAGTTTCCTGGTGTTCCTCCACCCCGAGAGATCGATTTTGAGATCAATCTGGTTCCGGGAACGCAGCCGATTGCACAGACACCTTATAGGATGGCTCCAGCAGAGATGGTAGAGTTGAAGAAGCAGTTACAAGAGTTGTTGGAGAAAGGTTTCATCAGACCGAGCACGTCACCTTGGGGTGCTCCCGTGTTGTTCGTTAAGAAGAAGGATGGTTCGATGCGGTTGTGTATAGACTACCGACAGTTGAACAAGGTCACGATCAAGAACAAGTACCCGTTGCCGAGGATAGATGACCTGTTCGATCAGTTGCGTTGTGCTACAGTGTTTTCGAAGATCGATCTACGGTCTGGATATCATCAGTTGAGGATAAAGGCGGATGACATACCAAAGTCAGCCTTTAGGATGAGGTATGGTCATTTTGAGTTTGTGGTTATGCCGTTTGGATTAACCAATGCACCTGTTGCTTTCATGGACCTGATGAACAGAGTGTTTCGTCCGTTCTTAGATCAGTTTATTGTAGTTTTTATAGACGACATCTTGATCTATAGTCGGAACCGGCTTGAGCATGAGCAACATCTTCGTCAAGCGTTGACTCTCCTTCGTCAACATCAGTTGTATGCTAAGTTTAGTAAGTGTGAGTTCTGGTTGGATGAAGTGACTTTCTTAGGTCATGTGATATCTACTGAAGGAGTCAAAGTAGATCCGAAGAAAGTGGAATCCGTTGCGGATTGGGAACAGCCAAAGACGCCGACGGAAGTTCGTAGTTTCCTTGGTCTAGCAGGATACTACCGGAGGTTTATCAAGGACTTCAGTTCGATAGCTCTACCGATGACGAAGTTGACCAGGAAGGATGTACCTTTTGTTTGGAATGATCGATGTCAGCAAGCTTTCCAAAGTTTGAAGGAAAAGCTAACCAGTGCTCCAGTGTTGATCTTGCCAGAATCTGGAAAAGGCTATGTTGTTTCTGTGATGCGTCCAAGAAAGGTTTGGGTTGTGTGCTGATGCAGGAAGATCATGTGGTTTCTTTTGCTTCACGACAGCTTAAGAAACACGAGGAGAACTATCTGACCCATGACTTGGAGCTGGCAGCAGTGGTTCATGCGTTAAAGATTTGGAGACACTATCTTTATGGAGAAGTGTGTCGGATCTTTACAGATCACAAGAATCTGAAGTACATCTTCTCACAACAAGAGTTGAACATGCGACAACGTCGGTGGATGGAGTTGATCAATGATTATGATTGCACTATCGAGTATCATCCTGGTAAGGCGAATGTGGTAGCAGACGCGCTTAGCAGAAAGTCTTCTACTCCCAAGAAGGCACAGATGAGTTCTTTGGTATGCCATAGGCGGGACATGTTAGTCTCCTTACGGCAGATGAACGTACAGATGGAGGTTTCCTCGTTAGCTGGACTTTTAGCACAGATGCAAATCAAGCCCACGTTGAGACAGCAGATCAAGGATGCACAACAAACGGATGATACAGTACATCTAATCAGATCAGAGTTTGGCAGCGAAAAGCGTGATGGGTTCCATGAGTCTGAGGATGGAGTGGTTTGCTATCATAATAGTATGGTGGTTCCAGATGCTGATAATCTGAGGAAGTTGGTGCTCGAGGAAACACACACGTCGATGTATGCTATGCATCCAGGTGTCACCAAGATGTACCATAGTCTGAAGGACTTGTATTGGTGGCCCGGCCTGAAGAAAGACGTAGCTGAGTTTGTGGCAAGGTGTGCGGTATGTCAGCAAGTAAAGGATGAGCATCAAAAGCCGGCAGGTACGTTGCAACCTTTGCCTATACCGCAGTGGAAATGGGATCATATAACCATGGATTTCGTAGTTGGTCTACCCAGGACAACTAGGAATCATGATTCCATTTGGGTGATAGTGGACAGATTAACGAAGTCTGCCCATTTCATACCTGTGAAGACCACGTATACAGCTGAAAAGCTCGCTCGAGTATATGTGGATGAGATAGTTCGTTTGCATGGTGTGCCAGCAACGATAGTTTCTGATAGAGGTCCTCAGTTTACAAGTCATTTTTGGGAACAGTTGCACAGGGCGATGGGAACGCAGTTGAAGTTCAGTACCGCTTTCCACCCGCAGACAGATGGACAGTCTGAGAGGACTATTCAGACTTTGGAGGATCTTCTTCGTGCTTGTGTTTTGCAGTTCCTAGGCAGTTGGGATGTACATCTCAGTTTGATAGAGTTTGCCTACAACAATAGCTATCAGTGGAGCATTGACATGGCTCCCTATGAGGCTTTGTATGGGAGGAAGTGCAGATCTCCTTTGTGTTGGTATGAATCAGGTGAATATCAACTTTTGGGCCCTGAGTTAGTACAGCAAACGACAGAAAAGATCAAGGTGATACAACAACAGTTGAAAGCGGCACAAGACAGGCAGAAGTCTTATGCAGACAATCGCCGACGACCCTTGGAATTCCAGGTGGGAGACAAGGTGTATCTTAAAGTCTCTCCGTGGAAAGGTGTGCTGAGGTTTGGACGGAAAGGTAAGTTAGCTCCCAGATATATGGGGCCTTACTCAGTCATAGCACGTGTTGGCAAGGTGGCTTATGAGTTAGAATTGCCTCCAGAGTTGCACAGGTTACATCCAGTGTTCCATGTCAGTATGCTGAAGAAAAGTCATCCGGATACAGGAACAGTGATACAACCAGTTGAAGTTGAGCTTGACAAAGATGTGACTTATGAAGAGGGTCCTATGATGATCCTTGACAGAAGAGTCAAGAAGCTGAAGAGAAAGGATCTGGTTCTTGTGAAGGTCCTTTGGCATCACCGTGGCGTTGAGGAAGCCACGTGGGAGCTTGAGGAAGATATGAGGAGGAAGTATCCCTCACTTTTCTCTTCGGATTTCGGGGACGAAATCCTTTTGTAGAGGTTTATGGCTGTAAGGACCCTGACTTGCGTTTAGGGTTTACCCTGTTTGTTTTGCTTGATCTTGGTGCTTTGGTGCTTGCTAATCACCTTTAGTGGTGATTAGGGTTTGGTTGTGCTTTGTTGAGAGTTTGAGGGGCTACTTGCAAATAACCCAAGTTTAGGGTTTTGTGGGCAAGTTTGCCATCTTGTGAGATGTTTTCCCTCTTTGCTTCCTCTAGGGTTGAGAGGAAGGTTTGGGCTTGTTGTTTGAGTTCTTTGGGCATGAGTTGAGCTTGTTTGGGCCTTGGAGTTCCTTGTTTGGGCTTGCTTGAGCCTTGTGTCGCCCAGGGCAGGTGGTGTGTCGCCCAGTTTCTTGGTGCGTCACCCAATAGCTCTTGTTGTGTCGACCAGATGGCTTGGCTTGGTTGATGGACACATGGTGCACATCTTGGACAAGTGCCTTATGGCTTGCATGAGAGGTGGCTTGAGTTGGTGGACATGTGTCCCTTGGGTGGGCGACACATAGCATGGTTGTACCTTGGTTTCTCCTCCCCTTCTTCCTATATAGGTAGCTCTTCTCCTTGCCTTAGTCTCCTTTGCTCTTTTGGTCTCCCCTCCACCCTTGGTGCACGATACCCCTCTCCATCTTGCTTGTGTTGGCTGATACACTTCCTTGGAGCTGAAGTGGTGGCCAATACACCCTCCTGGAGCAGCTTGGTGGATGATAGCTTTGGACCTTGGAGTGCTTTGGAGCTTTGGTGGCCGACAACCTTGGAGCTCAAAGTGCATCTTCTTCCTTGGAGCTTAAGGCGGGTTGCATAGTTTCTAACCCTAACTCTCTTACCTCTAGCTTTAACCTTGTTACATGTTAGTAGACTAGCTTAGTTCCTTTCTTGTGCACCTTGCTTATATATACCTTAGTGGCCGATATCCCTCTCTTGGGTTTTAGGGTTCCTTGTATACCTTGCTTTTTAGGGTTTGTGCTCCCTTGTATTGGAGGTTGAAGGTGACCTAGGGTTGGGTGATATCCCTTCCTTTTGGGTGTGTTGGGCGACACCCTTGTCCTTGAGTTGAACGATATCAGTGTTCTTGGTGTTGGGCAACACCCTTCCTCTTGGGTTGGACGATAGGTTGACCTAGTATGGATGTTGGCCGACATGGTGACGATGTTGGGCGATATGGTTCCTTGGGTTGAGCAACACCTTTGTTTTTGAGTTGGACGGCATGGTGTTCCCCTTGGTGGACGATATGGTAGCTGGTGTTGGGAGACATGATGAGTCCTTTAGGTTGGCCGATACCCTTTCCCTTGAGTTGGGCGATAGGGTGAGCTAGAGTTTGTTGGCCGATATGGTGAGTACCCTTGGAGATGGGTGATACTCTCTCTCTCTCTCTCTCTCTTGTTGGGCGACATGGTCTGATGGTTTTGGGCGATATGGATGTCCTTGAGTTGGATGATAGAATGGGTGCTCTTGTGTTGAGTTATCTCCTTGTCCATGTGGTGGATGATAGGGCCAAGTAGTGCCATGATGGACGACAGGCTATGTGCCCTGATGGCCGATACCATGATGGCCGATACCATGTTGGGCGACATGCCTTGGGCCATGATGGCCGATAGGGTTAGTGTGGTGGCCGATACCCATGTTGGGTGATAGGTTTCAGATGAGGGTTTTGAGGCTATAGTGAGGGTATGAGTTTCTTTGGTGACGGTCCCTTATGTGATAGAAGTGGATGTTTATACATTAACCAATAAAACGATGGTGGTGTTTGTGATATCATCAATATGTAATATGTTGCCTTGCAAATAATCAGGATGCTAATGGTAGTAATGTATATGATGATAGCCCTCATGTAATAGATACATGATGTGACCCGTTATGCTTAATTATTAACGATAATGAGATGATGATAACTACTCTAGTAGTTTGTTTAATGATAATAATGTTGGTAATAATGATGCTAAGTGACAGTTATGTTAAAGGTTGCTTCATGATAAAGATAACAACAGCTGATGGCAATAGTAATGACCTTGTTAATAATAGTGTTGGTTCTGTATACCCAACATGATTTCTATATACCCTGATTGTTTGTATAATCCTGAGATTTAGGGTAAGCATCAGTATAGTTTGTTAATGATGTACTTAACACCCTTGGTTACCAAATAAGTGTAATATTGGTAATTTAATTATCTTGAATGATATTTCATGATAGTGAGCATATTCCTTATGTTGAATCTACAATTATTGCATACCTTAACCTTGCAGGTGATGACTTAGCCATGAAAGGGCTATGTGACATATGTAATGAGTAACATTACTTTGATAATTGCTCTATAAGATTATGTATGTGATGTGTTGGTCCCATGATGATGATGTGAGCCTTAAGAGGCAGTGACAGTACATGATAAAGGATTGAGACCCCGTGGTATGTGATGATCCTTGAGATGGATCTGGATGGTTGGCAAGAGGCCAAGTGGTAGCATGTGAAGTTGGATCCTTAAGATGGATCAGGATGATATGAATAGATCATAATATAATGTTCTTTACTTTCTGTTATATCTTTGCATGTTATACAACTTGGTTGAATCTTGCAATCCATCTAAAAGATACTAATTAATCACAGTGAAATATATCATGTAGTTTGCCCTGGCCATAGATCCATCATCGTCAGGACTTGGTGATGGTGAAACAGGTTTTCCTACGGGTTAACTTGGAAGCGCATATTGTTGAATATGTGTAGGTTGCTCCTAGCCTGAAAATGAGGAGGTAAGAGTGTAACTTCGGTTGCAGACTCAGATATGTGTGTAGAGCATGGTGAACAGGCCCATGGCTCAGGATATGTGATGTATGGAGCATGAATGCGTTCATGGCTCAGAGCACGGTGATCAGGCCCGTGGCTCAGTTTTACTAGCGCCGCGACCTGTACCAAGGCGGGCTAGAGAATGGGTAGCCTATGGAGCTAACCCTGTGGCTTAGACCACTTCAGCATGTGACTGCGGTCCTGCTTGTGTTGTACTCATGTACTGACCATGAGGTGGGAGGTCGTGGAGTCCGGCTCTTCCATTGACCTTGTATGGCACCGTCTTGGGTTTTGTAACCGAAGGTTGGATTTGAACGGTACAGTTCAAATCCCCAGGGCATAATAAAATGTAATACAGCCGTTTAGTATTTACTAGTCATATCAAATACGAAACATTAGTTGAGGCCTTGTTTGTGTAATATTCCGTTATACCTCGCAGGTCATGTGGTAATCTACCTTATCTTGATAATCAGGTTATATGGCATTATATTATGTTCTAATAATCCTGTTACATGTTGATATACCTTATCTTGATAATCATATTCTTTTGAAAGACATTTGGTTAAGTTTTAGTACAGCTGGTATGCTTGCCGGTAAGAATGATCTTGCTATATATATATAACTGCTTCTGATATATCTGCTCATGTTATAATTGTTGTTATGGTTTATCTTGCTGAGGTTCTATGGTTGCGGTGGGGAGCTATGTTTCCCGCTGGGACAATTGTTCAATTGTCTCACTCCGCTGGTTTCCACCCTTTTTAGGTGGTCGAGGTAGACGTGGTCGTGGTTGTGGTGTTGCGGACGAGCAGCTTGAGGAGCAGTAGAAGGCAAGCGATGGACATGCTGCTGTTTTGGATGTTTTGTAGTAGAGTCTAGAGTCATCCTTGTACTCTCAGGTCCTTGGCAGTGTTTTGATGATGTTTCACGAAGATCGTTCGATGATATCTGTATATCCTGCTGTTGGCCGGATGTGGGCCTTTATGTATATATGAACATGTGGTGAACTCATGTGATGGATGGACAACTGTTCCTGAGCTGTGGACACATGTCAGATCTTGTGTACATATTTATATGACATGTTTCTGTGCAGGATGAGGACTGGAAAGTAATAGTTTCACAGTTTATCAGTTTTCCGCAATCGGTTTTAATTAACCCGTGTTTTGATAATCTGTGGTTATGGTGTTTTCCGCACGTTTTCGCGTAACACCTCGTTATCTGTGTGATAATGGGATGTGTTGCCACATTTAGATTGTCTCAAAATGACAACTTGATCAGATTAATTAGAAAGATAACAATCTAAGAGTTCCATACTTACCTTTCTTCAATAATTGAATACCTAGCCAGGGCACCCAAGTATTGAGATTAGGCAATATGCACCATACCTTTATGTCATATTCCTAATTTTGACATCGTCCTAGTACTAAGTCCTAATATCCTTGTAGAATCAGTGAACCTAAAGCTCTGATACCAACTTGTGAGAACCCATTACACTAAATGAGATTACTAAAAACATAAAACACAATCAATCACTAATTAATCACATACAAAAAAATATGGGTAAATTAAAATTGATTTTGACGTCAACACCCACTCAGAAACATTTGTGTAAGAGACCAAAATCTTTCTTATATCCATACTATGCCAAGAATTTGATACAAATTATTCTATCATCTTAGCCACAACATATATGCACATGAGAACAATATTCGTATATGCCACACAAACAAGCATTAATATGCTAACAAAAGTTCGATTCATTTGAAACACCATATACAAACTTTTCCTGTCCGAACCTGAGAGTATAGGAACGAATCTAGGACACACTAGACATCTAATTAACTTTCTCAAAGATTCATTACTATAGCTCCTCTTTGCTGCCACATGTTTGTTTTCGTCACTTCCGAATACCTAAAAAAATGTGGTGAACCACAAGGGTGAGACCAATGTCTTAGCAAGAGATATAACCTCCAACAACGTTTATTGATTACAACATTTTTAAGTAATTAAATAGTTAAGCAGTTTAATCAAATATAACAAATAAGATCAACAGTACTGATGATTAACAAAATACATAAAGGAGCACATAATGACTATCATCATTAGCCAAACTATCATCCTTTATCTTGTTGACAATATAAGCAATTCAGTAGCATATCCATATCTAGCATCATGAGCAAGTCTTGTAACATAGATTCTCTATCATTATGAATAAGTCTAGCCACATAAGAATAGATAACATCATTAGCATGTCTAATAGGTTGAACATATCAACATCATAAAAAGAGCTAACAACATAAGCACAACTATCTGGATAAGCATGTGTAACGTCTGGGCCCACTGCCCGAGACTCTAGTAGAGTTTCAGGAATGACGCCTGTCCCCACAGACCACCACTAGCCTTAACTGCACACTTTGTCCACACTGACGCGCAAGCCAGGATCAACTTCCCGACTGGTCACCCATCCTAGTACTACTCCAAGTTGAGCACGCTTAACTATGGAGTTCTTTAGTGATGGGCTCCCGGAAAAGGAGGTGCACCTTGGTGATATGGGTAGTTCAATCATTCCTTTTAAGATCAACTTATCTGAGGCCTCAAATCCTGGGATGTTACAATCTCCCCCACTTAGACTCTTGACGTCCTCGTCAAGGCTCAACTATATGGCCTCATAATCAGACCCCATTTTAGTGCGGACCCACAATGGCCCATGGACACCCAGCTCCCGATCACGGAATACCAGCGCAAGGGTGGCTACGTCAACCATGGACAACCCTTTCCTACATGCCCGGACTGCACGACTCAAGACTGGCATGCCATGCCCATGTGGGCCCCACCTACTGGAGGGGTTATGGCTCTGATACCATTTGTCACGTCTGGGCCCACTACCCGAGACTCTAGTAGAGTTTCAGGAATGACGCTTGTCCCCACAGACCACCACTAGCCTTAACTGCGCACTTTGTCCACACTGATGCGCAAGCCATGATCAACTTCCCGACTGGTCACCCATCCTAGTACTACTCCAAGCTGAGCATGCTTAACTATGGAGTTCTTTAGTGATGGGCTCCCAAAAAAGGAGGTGCACCTTGGTGATATGGGTAGTTAAATCATTCCTTTTAAGATCAACTTATCCGAGGCCTCAAATCTTGGGATGTTACATCATGATTAGCAGTATATGCATCTCTAGTTACAAAGGCATGGCTAGCATGCTAAACATAACTAACAACATGAGATAGTTAGCATCATGATTATAATCAACAGTAGCAGTATAGTTATCAACATAATCATGGCTATTGTATGTACGCATCTACAATCTTAAGCATATCCACAACCTAAGTATATCTACTATCTCTTAATTGCACTAAGCATCATCTTTATGTAAAGATAACAAACAAGGGTTATCATCCAATGTGAAACATCGTGTATAATCCTAAACAAATATGCTACATGGTTGTATTACATCTTTTATTATGCCCTGAGGAAATTGAGGATACCACTCAAAATCCAACTGACCACTACTAAGTTGAAATCAATGCCATACAAGATCTAGGAATTGTCAGACTCCGAAGATCTTCTCTGCCCTCGATCAGTACGGGCTGCCACAACGACACATAAGGTCAAGCTGTTAATAGCCTAGTTCGTCCTTGGTATAGGTCATGGCACTAGTGAAAGGAGGTGGGTACGCATACCCTACCATATGAGGTACAACTGCAGTTGTCCTCCAATCTCCTCACATATATAATCACCAAGACACGACCGCAGACGTTCTCAAACTAAGGGCTAGGTATGAACGCAGTCTTCCTCCCTAAACACTTGAATTCAGGATGACAAGCACCCCACATTCTCATCAGTATGCACTCTGAGTTTCCCTTAGGAATACTCATTTCACCATCTGGCAAGTTCGAACACTCAGATGGATCTATGGCACATGGCACTACATGATTAAAGTTTCACTTTATTAGTTATGCCAATTGAGTGAATTAAGGCTGCATCAAACAAGTGTACATACAAACCCTAATTCACTTCTAACAAGCATATAAATATTACAACTTTTAAATGATATAAAACGTGTGAAACATAATTTCTCATCTCATCATCACATGGTACTATTCACTTGCCATTCGTGAGACCACGCTAATAATCATACTATCACAAGATATAAATCCTTTTCACAATATCACAATGTATCAACCCTTATCAACACAAGAGGATTACACCTCATTCAAGGCTTAACCATGCCCAAAGGTCATTAAGACCATCATGCTATCATAGGATATAAATCCTTTTCACAATATCACAGGGTATCAACCCTTATCAACACAAGAGGATTACACCTCATTCAGGGCTCAACCATTCCCAAAGGTCATTAAAACCATCATACTATTCCCTACAAGATCATCATTATCCTTCCATGCCTTATAACAAGGCTCAACAACATCACTTACATATAATACACCAGATCATCACAGTATTAGATTAATGAGGTAGGAGCTATTCGTAAACAATCATAGCAAGGTTATATTAACATTAAGAACATTCCTTTATTACATCAACATGCAAGGAATCTAGGTATGATTAACACTCCTCATATTCATAATGCACATGTTTAGCATAAGAAAGTAACAACCATGTGTCTATGATCACTACCAATTAACACATTAAGTTTATGATCATGTTAAGGAGGTAATTCCACCATCATTCCATCATCTAAAAATGTTAAATATGAATACCCATCAGTAAACATGAATTTTCGAGGAGGAGTGGCTCAGGTGGTTTGGCACGGTGTCCCCTCATGAAGGGACCCATGTTCGAAACCTAGCGACTGCCTTCGAAATGGTACACGTCGTGCAGGCCGACCAACTGTGTGCTTTAACCGGTTCCCGGGTGTGCGGGACGCTCGGGGCCTAAGAGTTTTATGTTGTTTGGGGGGGGTCACAAAAGTGGCATTTCTACGGGGGCGGTTCTCTCGATAAAAATAAAAAATATTAAACATAAATACTCATCTTTATCTATTTGCATTAGAGTTAGGTTCAACATGATAAATTATATCAATGT
The DNA here is from genome assembly GCA_963693085.1 of Alisma plantago-aquatica. NCBI lineage: Eukaryota > Viridiplantae > Streptophyta > Magnoliopsida > Alismatales > Alismataceae > Alisma > Alisma plantago-aquatica. The sequence goes on from OY856410.1 coordinate 652,513,662, forward strand.
TACTAATCAACACTTATACCCAAACCCTAAGTCACAACTTCCCCATTGGATCATGGATGCATAAGGTGAAGCAACACCATCACATTCCATACTATTCTTAACGTGATATTTTGAATGCACTAACAAACTCACTTGGGGTTGAAATCCCCGAGCTTTTACCAAAACCAAAGTGTAATAATACCACCCACAAGCGGATGAGTCTTATCGCAGTATAGTTAAGGATCGAACCCAAAGGACAACGTTTTTAAGAATCTTTGTCAATCTAGTCTAGTTCGAGTTAAGGCTAATATTTAAAATGATTGGTTGATTTGAGGTTAATTAAACTAATTGCAAGAAAGTAAAAGTTGAATTAAAGTTGGGTTTAGATCAATGATATGGAATCGCTGGGATGGTATCGGGTTTCACCACCGCTATGCATGCAAACACATTCCAAAGCAAACAAACCAGGCAAGATATATCAATACAAATGGAGCTGCTGTAGAACCCGCCCGTTAGGGCATTAGGTTCACGTAAGCATCACCTTAGGCATCAGATGTCTCGTCGTCAACCGAATCACTTACTTACAACCCCGAAGATACAAAAATTCAACGAAGGTTGTGGGCCCCCTATACATGCGTTAGGCACACAGAAGCGTCACTGAAGGCTAGATGGCTCGTCCCCTCGCAGATCATACACTTACGACCAAAAGGCTTATTTCCAAAAGTGGTCCTTTTGAGGATTTACTTCGAACAAGGAGGATATAATGATTCAAAATGCATAGCAGGTTGGTTAGTGACTTTTAATGAAACCAGGAAGTGTCAAAAATTCATCAAGTATCTGTTCAATTTCTTTGGAAAACTTTAAAGAATTTTGAAAAAATTGATTTTTTTATCAAGAATGTGATAATGAACACTTAAGTATGAAAAGGATGGGTGTAGGTGGAAAGTGTGGTACATACCACCCACCCTCCACCCGAACTTAGAGATGTTCTCATCTTGAGCAAACCCTAAATCCAAGATGGAGGGGAAAAATCATGCCAGAATGTCCACCAGATGTGGTTGTGTTCCAATCAGCGTGCATCCTCTTGTCTGAAAATCTAAAAAAAGATCAATCAGTACTCGAGATAGCATCTTGCGATGCAAATTTTATTTAATGAGAAATTAACTAGGAGGTAAAAGCAAAATTGAAGAAACATTCTAATTTGAAAAGAAAAGTAAAACAAATTTATTGACCGGATTGCCTCCCGACTAGCGCCTTTGTTTTATGTCGATGACTCGACTGAGTCCTTCAACTTCACGGTGGATCCTTTGGATTGGTGAGTTCCAGTGTTGCTTCAGTTCCTATGTCAGTTGAGGTGAAATATCTCTTTAAGCGGTGACCATTTGTTACAAATTCACTTGACTTTTCACTCCATAATGAGAAGGCACCATGTGGGGAGATGCTCTTGATGATGTATGGTCCAGACCAACATGAGCGGAATTTTCCTGGGAATAACTTCAACCTTGAGTTAAATAGCAGAACTTGGTCTCCCACTTGTATGTCTTTTCTTTTCAGATGTCCATCGTGCCAAAGTTTTGTGCGTTCTTTGTAGATTCGTGCATTCTCATAAGCTATCATCCTGAGTTCATCCAACTCTTGGAGTTGCAGAATCCTGGCTTGGCCAGCTTCTTTCATATCAAAGTTCAATTGTTTAATTGCCCACCATGCCTTGTGTTCCAGTTCGACTGGCAGGTGGCAAGCCTTTCCATATATTAATCGAAAAGGTGTAGTCCCAATGGGAGTTTTATAAGCAGTTTGATAGGCCCATAGGGCGTCATAGATTTTTGTTGACCAATCCTTTCAATTGTGTCCTACAATTTTTTCCAGAATAGTCTTTAGTTGACGGTTAGAGACTTCTACCTATCCACTTGTTTGTGGATGGTAAGGTGAGGCTACCTTATGTGTTACACTGTATTTTCTCAGTAAAGCTTCAAAGCTTCTTTCAAGGAAGTGGGACCCTCTGTCAGATATCACAGTTTGTGGCACTCCAAAATGGGGGAAAATAATATCTTTGAATAATTTGATGACGGGTTTGGAATCACTAGTGAAAATTGGTATTGCTTCAACCAATTTTGAGGCGTAGTCCACCGCCACTAGGATGTATGAGAATCCATGAGAAGATGGGAATGGACCCATGTAGTCCACCCCCAAACATTGAATATCTCTACTTCTTACCATAGATTCAGTGACATCTCATCTCTCTTTGTTATATTACCTGTTCTTTGACATTTGTCACATGATAGGACAAAGTCGTAGGAATCCTTGGATATGGTTGGCCAGAAGAATCCACATTGCAAAACCTTCAAGGCAGTCTTTTTACAGCTCATATGTCCTCCCACTGGTCCTGAATGACATTGTTCTAAAATAAGTTGAGCTTCTTCTTCGGCGATACATCATCTATACAGACCATCAACACATAGTTTAAAGAGATATGGCTCATCCTAGTGAAATTGCTTCACATCATGCATGAACTTCTTCAGTGCATTCCTGGTGCATTGGGGATGGATAACCCCTGCAACAAGGTAGTTTACAAAATCTGAGTACCATGGTACAGCTTCTGAGACCTTCATTAGTTGATCATCTGGCAGGGAATCATTGATCGGAATTTTCTCAGTATCCAGAGTGTGGATGTGATTGAGGTGGTCTGCTACAACATTCTCTGTACCCTTTTTATCTCTTATCTCTAAATCAAATTCTTGTAATAGGAGGATCCATCTAATCAACCTGGGTTTTGCATCTTTCTTTGCCAGAAGGTAACGAATGGCAGCGTGGTCTGTGTAGACAATGACCTTCGAACCAATTAGGTAGGATCCGAACTTGTCAAAGGCATACACGACTGCTAGAAGTTCTTTCTCTATAGTTGCATAATTCCTCTGAGCTTCATCGAAAGTTTTTGATGCATAATAGATCACATAGTGTTTCTTCTCTATATATTGTCCTAAAATAGCACCCACATCATAGTCACTGGCGTCACACATAATTTCAAAAGGGTGGTCCCAGTCGAGAGCTATAATGATGGGGGTGGTTGTAAGGGCTTGATTCAGTGTGTTGAAGCTTTTGACACATTCTTTATTGAAATTGAAATCAATATCCTTTAGTAATAGGTTTGTCATTGGCTTTGTTATCTTGGAAAAGTCCTTTATGAATCTTCTGTAGAATCCTGCATGACCTAGGAAAGCACGAACTTCTTTTACATTTGTAGGGATAGCCAGTTTAGAATCACTTCAATTTTGGCTTTATCTACTTCAATTCCTCTATTGCTGACCCTATGGCCGCGGATGATGCCTTCCTTTACCATAAAATGGCACTTTTCCCAATTTAGCACAAGATGTGCTTCTTCACAACGTTTGAGGACTAGGGAGAGGTGCTTTAGACATGAATCGAATGAGTCTCCATATACAGAAAAATCATCCATGAAAACTTCCATAATAGTTTCAGTAAGACCAACGAATATGGCAGCCATGCAACGTTGGAAAGTTGCGGGTGCATTACAGAGACCAAATGGCATTCTTTTAAATGCGTATGTTTTGAATGGGAAGGTAAAGGTTCTTGGTCATATGGATGTATGGGTATTTGATAGAATCCAGAGTAACCGTCAAGATAACAGAAATATTCTTGGTGAGCCAACCTTTCTAGGACTTGATCAAGGAAAGGCATTGGAAAATGATATTTTCGAGTTGCCTTGTTTAATTTTCTATAATCTATGCACATACTCCACCCTGTGACTGTTTGAGTGGGGATGAGTTCATTGTTTTCATTATGTATAACAGTTGTTCCACCTTTCTTTGGGACTACATGCACTGGACTCACCCATGGCGAATCTGAGATCGGATAGATTATTCCATCTGTGAGCAGTTTAATAACCTCACGACGGACCGCTTCCTTCATATTTGGGTTCAATTTCCATTGATGCTCAATAGTAGGCTTGTGATCTTCCATCATAGGGATCTTGTGCATACACAACGCTTGACTGACCCCGGTGAAGTCACTCATTTTATAGCCGATGGCTTTCTTTCTTTCCCTTATTCCTTCAGGAGTTTATTTTCTTGTTCAGTTGTTAGATCGGAATTTATAATAACTGCGCAAACTTTTAGGTCATCTAAAAATGCGTACTTCAGTCCTCCGGACAGGGGCTTCATTTTGGGAGCCTCTGTTTTTTCACATGTTTATTTCGTAGTTTCCATAGCCTTGAGTTCTTCACTAGTGGCTTCAACATTTTCTGTAGCAGAGTTGAGGGATTCGATGCAATCCTTTACTTGTTCATCAATTGGTTCATCAATGGATGGGTTTTTTAGAGGAACTTCTAAAGGGTCGTCTGATTCATGATGCTCTTGGGTCAGAAGTGACATTTTCTCAATGCAGTCAACCAAATAGACTTCTTCTTGCATACTTGGTCTTCTCATACTTTTAAAAACTTTAAATTCGAGAGTTTCTTTGCCTAATCTGAGCAGCAAGGTACCAGCTTCAACATCAATCAGGGCTCTTGCGGTGGCGAGGAATGGACGACCAAAGATGAGAGGATATCTGACGTCTTCTTTTATGTCCATAATTACAAAGTCGCTTGGAATATATGTGTCCTTTCCTACCTTGACTGGGACATCTTTGAGGATTCCTAACAGACGTTTTATTGAATTGTCTGCAAGCTGTATAGTCATGCCAGTAGGAAGCAATTCTGCGAACCCTAGTCTCTTGCACAGGCTAAGTGGCATAATAGAGATGCTTGCACCGAGATCTGCTAAACCTTTCTTGCATGATGAGTCGCCAATGTGACATGAAATTCCAAAGGATCTGGGGTCTTTTTGTTTCTTGGGCATCTTTCTCAATATGATATCAGATGTAGTTGTCGCCAGTTTTAATGTCTCATACTCTTCAGTTATATACTTCCTTATGAGGAGTGACTTTAAGTACTTTGTTCATGCTGGTATCTCAGCCAGAGCATCCAAAAAGGGTATATCAACATGAAGTTTCTTCATAGCTTCTTTAAACTGATTGAATCTGGTATCAAGCTTTGTTTGCCTTAGACGAGCTGGAAAAGGTATACGAGGTTTGTACACAGGGATATCAGGTTTTGGAGTCTCAGTTTCTTCGTCTTCTTGAGCAGACTTATTAAAGTTTCCTTTTTCTGACTTATCATCTTTTGATTGAGTCTCTTGTGTTGTTGAGTCTTGGGCAATTACATGTTCATCCTCGTCTGTAATAACCACATGTGTCTTTTCAGGGGGATCCAAATAGTCTTTCCCTGACCTAGTGGTGACTGCCTTCAACTGTTCAGGATGCTTAGGATTGTTCTCGGGTTGGCCAACAAAGACTCTAGTAGGTGGTTTTATGCTAGCTGTGAGTTGAGCTAGTTGAGATTCAACAGCCTTCTGCTGAGCTTGTTGGTTAGCTATCATGGTTTGCTGAGTTTGCAACATCTTTTCAATGGCTGATAGATTGTCATTAGGAGAAACTGGACCTACTTGATGTCCTTGCTGTTGATTAAGATTATGGTACTGAGAGTTATTTTGGTAATTATTGTAGTTCCTATTCTGAAAGTTGCCCTTGAAATTTCCTTGATTTCTAAAATTCTATTGTTGATTATACTGGAATCTTGGTGGGCCTCTTGGTTGATTATTTGAACCAAATTGATGTGAGTTTACTGCTCCAAGGGGGCTTCCATATTGAAAACTGGGGTGATTCCTATTCTGATTCAGATTGTAATAACTTTGACCAGGAATAGTGTTGATAGCATTAAGATTTTCCATATGACCATTATCTCATTGGCCACATACATTGCTCAGAACAACATCATAGAGAACATTGCATGATAAAGTGGAATGATTGGTGCTCTTACATGCTTCACAGAACAGGGAAGCAGACTTGACCTGTTCCGGTTGTCGAGTGGGTGAACGTCCTCTTCTAATAGCAGTAAGAGATGATTCAATATGGTCTTGCTTGGGAACTAAGAGTTTTAAAGTTTTGACGATAGTCTTGTACTCGGGAGTAGCTTCGGCCATAGCTACTTTCAAAACTCCTTTACCTACAGATCTACCCCAATTGGCTTGATTTTCTGCTCCCAGGGTGACGACTCTCCATGCACTGTCATAACTTTGGGGCATGAAGTTTCCTCCAGACGAGGAATCTAGGAATCTCTTAATATCATCATCCACACCCCTATAGAAGATCTCAATGACTTGGTTCTTGGGATTTCCGTGGTGTGGAAACTTGCGTAGAAGCTCTTTGTATCTATCCCAAGCTTCAACAAGGGTTTCTCCAGGAACTTGAGTGAAGTTTGTTATTCGCCCTCTGATTTCATATGTGAGAGATGGAGGATAATTTTTTTTCTAGAAACACATTTTGCAGTTGCTCCCAGGTGGTGATGGGTATTTCACTTTGCAATGAATTGTACCAACTTATGGCTCTATCAACAAGGGAGTACTTGAAGATATGGAGTCGAATGGCATCATCTGTGACTCCATTTTGTTTTGTCATGGCACATAGATCAATAAATCTCAGAAGATGTTCTTGGCTATCTTTTCCTTGCTTGCCATAGAAAGGGTTATTCTGAAGTAGGGTGATCCAATGCACTTTTATCTCAAAATTAGTAGCATTGATAGGAGGAGATTGTACTGGATGATGAACATTCACAACTTTCGGGATTGAGAACTCTCTAAGATCCTTTTGTAGTTCAGCTGCTTGCGCTGCTTCTTGTGCCACTAGGATTTCCTGCTGAACTGCAGCCCTGGCTTCTTGCATGAGCCTCTCTCTTTGTGCATTGATGGCTTGAGCCACTCTTCGGGCTACTTGTTCTTCTTGATCCATCCTTGCTTGATTTTCTCTGATCTGGCGATGAAAGGTTTTGTCTATCTCAGGATCAAAGCTCGCTGCTAGTCCGGGGCTGTCCGAACGGTGCATGCACTACGCCTTAGATTGTACCTGAGATAGAAAGATTTCGAAAGTGAGAACCACATAGTAGAGTCAAATTTCAAGTAGATGATCGATTGTGTCAAAGGAAAAAACAAAATCCTAAATTAGTCTTAAAAGAACTAGATTTGACTGACTGATTCTGTTGTCCCCGACAACGGCGCCAGAATTTGACGTGATATTTTGAATGCACTAACAAACTCACTCGAGGTTGAAATCCCTGAGCTTTTACTAAAACCAAAGTGCAATAATACCACCCGCAAGCGGATGAGTCTTATCGCAGTATAGTTAAGGATCGAACCCAAAGGACAACATTTTAAAGAATCTTTGTCAATCTAGTCTAGTTCGAGTTAAGGCTAATATTTAAAACTATTGGTTGATTTTAGATTAATTAAAATAGTTGCAAGAAAGTAAAATCTGAATTAAAGTTGGGTTTAGATCAATGATATGGAATCGCTGGGATGGTATCAGGTTTCACCACCTCTACACACGCAAACACATTCCAAAGTAAACAAACCAGGTAAGATATATCAATCCAAATGGAGCTACTGCAGAACCCCCCGTTAGGGCGTTAGGTTCGCGTAAGCATCACCTTAGGCATCAGATGTCTCATCACCAACCGGATCACTTACTTACGACCCTGAAGATACAGAAATTCAACGAAGGTTGTGGGCCTCCTATACAGGCGTTAGGCACACAGAAGCGTCACCGAAGGCTAGATGGCTCGTCCCCTCGCGGATCATACACTTACGACCTCGAAAAAATCCCATTCTATATCTAGTTTGGGAGTCAACCACATTAATCGATAAGTAAGCAGATGATAGATCTACAAACTAACATCGATGATAAACAAGATGATACAAAATCCAACTAAGGATGTGGTCCTCCCTGAGGGATGTTTAGACCACAGAGCGTCACCGTAGGCTAGATGTCTCGTCCCCTCACAAATCATACACTTACAACCTCAAGGAATCCTATCAAAAGTTCTCATCAAGGAGTCAAACTTGTAAACCACCATTCCATCCCATATATAGAAGATTTCACAATAAAGGTCAGAACAAGATGAAAGCAAGTAGATAATCAACTACAAACGTATTGACTAACAGCGAAATGGAAAGTTATATACATTGCCATGGAGAGTTTAACAAAAGAACTTGATTTGCATGGGCAGTGGGGCTAGTCCACGCACCCCAGCAAAAAGGGACTACTCGCTCCTGATGCGAGAAACAAGAAGAATGATAAAGAGAGAGAAATCCACCATGAACTCGGTGCAGAAGGTAGTCGCAGCTCAGTAAAGAAGATACATCCTTCTACGTCATGTCAGAGCAGATCTGGGCATGAACGGGAGTTGCCAAGATAGACCGGATAGTCTCCCTCACTCTGTCTTCCTTCTCTCTTCAGCCTCCTTGGTTGCAACACAGGCAGTAGGTGGAATGAAACTGACTCATACGACACTGGATTTGGATCAGACCTGTGTACAGGCAGCCTGTCGGCGTCCCGGAACTGATGTCCAACTGAGGACCCTTGGGGTCCTATTTATAGGCACCAAACTGTCCCCAAACTATCTTAGATTAAAAGACACCAAACGATCTGGAGATATTTTTGCCCAAACAGTTTCACTTTATTCAGCCCAAACGATCTGTAGACCGTTTGCTATCAAACGGTCTTGAGCAGCAAACAGTTTGGAAACTATTTAGTATCAAACAGTCTTCAGCATACGGTCTTAGAGTCAAAGGCATCAAATGGTCTTCATATTATGCTGCTCATTCGATTTGGAAACCGAATGGGACCAAACAGTTTCACAGACCATTTGCCACTGAAACGGTCTACAAACCGTTTGCTTGTCAAACGGTCTTCAAAACCTCGGTATCAACCGGTCTTCCATTCGGTCTCGATCACTTGCTAATCTAAACGGTTTCCAAGCTGCGGCCAAACGGTCTGGGATTAGAATCGAGCAAACGGTCTTGCTTCGGTCAACGCTCCGCAAATGAGTAGCAGACAGTCTGCTGAGTAAATCGATCTAGTAGCCCTCCGATCTATCAAACAATCTTTGGCCTTCATCTGCAGGTGCAACTGCCTCGGGGCAACCTCATTTGGCATGCGAACCACCTTCATTCGGTCTTGCCTTGGGGCTGCAATTGAGTGCTGGTCGGAGGTTGAAGACGACGCGCCACGGCCGTGGCGAGGCACCACGATGGTGGTAATGCTGCTGTTCCACGACCGTGCCACCTTGCACGGGTGTGGTGGGTGAGTAATTGGGCTCTTATGGTGTTGTTCCATGGTCGTGGCATGACACCATGGTCATGGTGAGGAAGCTGTTACACAGTCGTGCTACCTTGCACGGGCGTGGCAGGTGAGAGAGGGTCGATGCTGGTGGTGCTCCACGGCCGTGGTGTGTCAAACACAGTCGTGGCGGTTGGAGGCTTGACACTGTTCGGCGATGCGCCATGGTCGTGGTGAGGAGAACACGGTTGTGGCTTCATCTCACGGTCATGGCTTCACTACATGGTCATGGTGAGAACAGTGGACCACAGTCATTTTGAACCACCACGGCCGTGGTCTAGGCTCTGCTTCGAGATTTTGAATTCATGCACTGCTCGATCCCTTGCGATTGAGTTGTGCCTCCAATCGATCTCTACTGGTCTATCAGTCTTGAGACCGGATGGGCTCAAACAGTCTTGATACCGAATGGGCTCAAATGGTCTTGAGACCGAATGGGCTCAAACGGTCTTGAGACCGAATGGGCTCAAACCGAATGGATGGATTTGCTTGGTTAGATCAATTGGACAGAACCAAGGATGAGTGAGGATGGGCCCCAGCTGATTGTTCTACTTTATCAAGACCTGCATTAAGTCGACATAAATTCGGTTAAGATCTTGATAATCGAATCAATTAAGTAGTTTTGCACATTATGATTCATATATATATTTAATGAGTGAAATAGTATATATGGAGTTGAATTTATCCCAAGGTGATAGTTGAATTCCATGATGAATGTGCATTCATCAATTCTCAAGTATGAGCCTACATGTAAATCAAGGTGTAACCATCGAGTTATAACATACTAGGGTTATGGATGCATAAGGTGAAGCATCACCATCACATTCCATACTATTCTCAAGTATGAACCCACACATAAATCAACGTGTAACCATCATGTTATAGCATACTAAGGTTTCAACAACAGTAACATAGTACTCCATGATTGCCTTAGTCATTCAAGGACTATTCATACTCAATTACCATCATTTAGTTATATTAAATCTAGGTATAACAAGCTATACCTCTTTACGGTTACATATCAACACAATATGATTATCATCCTTTCTATTTATATGAGTGAATAGGTAAGACTACCTTATTAAGGGTAACCCTCCATTTGTTCCATCATCATTCAACCCATATCACCATTCCACAATGTCACCCAGAACCATTGGATGTTTAAAAGGTAAGACCATTGGTTGTTTACATAAGTAAACACCTTGGATAAACAACCAAGGAAGTCCTCGATTGATTCTCTATAAAGAGTCACCATCTAACCCTAGACATCCCTTGATTAACAACACAAAAAGTTCCATTGAGAGTAGGGTAAAACCCACAATCGACTGTTTAGTTAAAATAAGCCATCCATTGTCAACAAGTAAGCTCCTTAAGTTGATCATATAAAGGAAACCATCTAAATCACATTATTAGGACCAACATATTACATTATCCATCATTCCACTTTATTGGTGGAATAAACATTAGATCTTGACCATTGGGTCAAGTTCATATGTTAAAACCATCAATTACAGTATAGGTTCGACCATTGCATCAAGTGACCCAAGAAATCATTGATATAAGGATTAATTGATGCTACAACTATATGATTAACCCACCATAGATTTTGGAGATCTGATACACCATCATTAGTGACCATTAATTCACCATAGGTTGTTAGATCAGTTGTTACACTCTGATCTCACAATTACCACTAATCATGAGATTAGGGTATAAATTGAGGATTTAATGTAATACAAAGATCATCCTTAACTTTTTCTTCTTTTTCAAACTCTCTATTTTCTCACATTGAACCACATAAACTAACTTTACAAGAGAATTAAACTTTTATTTCTCTAATGTAATCTCAACATTAATGATACACATCCATACATTCATTATGTTTCTCACACTTTCATGTACATACGACATGGCAATTATTTGCATTCTCTCTTATTAAGGAAACAAACATACAAAACATCATTTACAACTCTCTCACATCTATATAAGGACCTAGAGTGACAGGGGCCGACTAAACTTAACTATACTTAGACTTAACTCTTGTGGCAGATCTACTCTGATGCAATGATATCTTCTTCAAGTCCATGTGATTTCCCTAAAAATTTTGAGTAAAGGAGTGAGCCTACTCGCTAAGTGAATGAGTACTTCAAAGAAATAGTGTAAATCACTGATATAATGATAGATATACTTTTGAGCAACTGATATCAGTTATAACAGCAGTAAGCTTTAAAGAGTCTAATAATTGACAATCATAAATATGGCAGGATACTCTACATATCTATAAGAGTGAATCAATATATGAAATGCTTGATTGATCATAAAGAGAACTAATAATTCAGAAACATATAAAGAATAATTGAATAACTATACACACTTGTTTGACATCTCATTCATTTTATTATGCCCTGATCATATGTAGTGTACTCTACATATGAATACTCATAGTACACTATGATCACACCATACAAGACTTAGCAGACACACCAGGGAAATGCTAAGTCTGACTACTCTCTTGGTCTGCAACATGGAAATGGCTCTCTGGCCTAAACTGGACTCCTTCTCTAACTTTAGCACACATGCGGAGAGTCAAGCCACCTCTAGGCTTTTTTGTACTCTAGTGCCACTAGGACTTCTGGTTGATGTTGGACACTAGAAGCTATAATTTAAGGAGACTTCCACTAGGGCTTCATCCCCCGTACCACCTGTTGGTATGTTCCGACCCCGTATACTGGACACACCACTAGGGTAGGTCGTTTCATCCCTAAGGTGCAGACCTCTCATAGGGATTCTACGGTGTTTAGGGCTCTTAAGTCTATTATTTTATTATTCCTAGAAAGCTCTTTCTACATTGTACATTTCTCTTACTTATTCTTGACTCTGGTATCTCTATGGTACCGAGTCTATTCAACGCTGAAGCTTATAAATACTGCATGAACTTTCTTACTTAACTAGGGAGAGTAGTATATTCAAAACATTGTAATATTATGAGTAATCATCATACTATACATACATGCAGACTAAAATTCTTAAATAAACAGAATACATGCCAACTTGGCATTTTATGCACTAGAATCATGCAATTGAACTGTTAAACATCACCACATCTCATACTGAGAACATTGATATCACAATACTAGATTCATTGAACACCCTAGCCTTAGGGTTTCATTTACCTCATTCACTTATCACTTGGCTCTCATAAGGATTTCATACGACATAAACATTCACTGAATAAAGACTGTTTTCAACAAATCATATATAATCAATATATGTATGAAACCTTGGAACTGAGCTAAATTTGGGTTTCCATGCCATTCACTAGGATATCATGCATCAATAATAACATTGAATAAATAAAGTCTATCATGTCAAGAAAATCCCTTCAAATGGATTTCACGATATCTATTCGCAAATATCCAACTTTCCTCGCATCTAGGGTTTCACCCTTTACTGAGATATCAAACAAACACTATTCACTTTGAACGAAATCCAAGATAGTATATGACATATAAGTACTATAAATTTAGATAAACAATCATTCATAACCAAGGGAATCTAGATAAGCAAATTTTTCTATTTACTTATATAAGAAATTTCAGTCATAGACAAATTCCCTATATTTCAGTTTACTCTTATAACCTTTGTGAATACTTAGGGAATTCTCATTAGGATGTATTGTATACATTTATAATATGATTTTATCATCTTAACTTCATCCAAATAGACGAAGAATCCATTTCATATTATTTTGCAACAACTTAGAACAAATAGACAATTCAGGGTTTGTAGTCGCATACTAGCAATTAAAGATTATGGATGAATTAACCAATTTTCATGCAATATACTATTTAAAGGAAGTTCCCACTCACCCTAAGTGTGAAAACACCTTAAAAATGCAGCTCATCCCTGAAAATCTCGATCTCATATCAAATCCCAAGCAACTCACCCAATTCTTCTTCCTTTCAACTCGGAAACCCTAAAAATGAGGGATTATGAAGAAAGAGTGAGAAAAGGGGAAGTTTTGATGCCATTTTGGATCAAATCAGAGGAGGGACGGAATTTTGACATGTGAGAGAAGATTCACCATGAAACTATATCCAAAGAAGCTAAACTTACATGATTTCATCATTCCTCGGACCGCAAAACCCTAGGTCAACATATCCATCAATTTCTCCTCTCGAACCCTAACTCTCCCTCTCTCTCTAGGATTTCATTTCTCTAGTTTGAATCACGAATTATGAGAGCTTCTAGTAAGTTGGATTTACCATATAGAGAAATTGAGCTGCTTGGGTCAATTGCACATTGACCCCTCACTATACTTTTTCTTATTTCAGCTGAATTTTCTATCATAAAAAGGTTTATGTAATTTGTGTATTTAAGAGATAAAACCTTCTCCAAAAATTATGATAATTTATCATTTTGTGTATAATTGAGTTACTAAGCTTCATTTAAAATTTGAGATCATTCCAAGCTCCCATAAATAATTAAAAATCAGATAGTGCACTGCTATTTAGAATTCTACAGAAATGTTAGTTACTGTAATTCGTCTACTGATAAGATCTAAACACATCCAAAAATTATGAAAATTTTACATGTTGTTTATTATTGATTTTTAGATATGTAGTTAAAATTTCAGATCATTTTGTGTTAACAATAAATAATTAAAAATAAATCACTACATTGCTAAAAAGCACTCTGTCAACATTTTGGTCGAAGTATAGTTCGACCGAGAACCACATTCAAAGAACACTCAAAAATTCTGAAATGTTTCTCAAATATGAATGATTGAGTTATCCATATCATAGCGAAAATTTAATTAAATATATTTTTTAGAAAATATGAAAAATGATTTACCACACTGCTATCCTGACCAAATTCCATATTCATGTATTATCACAACCCTAATTTGGGCCGATTAGGGTTTTCAAATGTTAACCCTAATTATGTGGATCAAAGTATGTTGTTGTATTTAAAACATAAAAACTTAACTACCATCATTAATCAAGGTTCAAACAATGATCAACTTAATTAAGCATACAATCATCCAAGTAAACCCTAATTTTTGCCGATTAGGGTTTTCATTTCTCAAACCCTAATTATTCAAACTAAAATCATAGTTAGATTTTCTTCTTAGGTTTGAAACATCACAATTGATCTACTATCATTAATCAAGTCTAAATGATGTTCAATCTAATCAAGTATGTAATCATTCAGGTAAACCTTAGTTTACCAATTAAGCACAAATGTGGTCATTACAATTCTCACCCCCTTAAAAAAAGTTTCATCCCCGAAACATAAATACACAAACAAAGTATATTCAACGTTTATTTTAAGCTTCTAAAATCTTACATGTCATTATATTATTGTATTTCATACTTGAATGCAATTTTCAACATTAAGTCCTTTATTCCTTTACTAAATCACAACATGTTTGAAATAGTTCTCAATGATAACAAACAAATTCTCTATGCCACAATCAATCATAGGATAGAGAGAGAAACAACCATTTCAATATTTTCATACTCTTGAGGTGTTACCTCAACATTGATAATCTGATCCAACTATCTCAATTCATACTGCTAAATATGTACTATTGTTATGTATTACCTCTAAATCACGAAAGAGAGTTCACCATGTTCTTTTGAATTTTACTATTGTGCTACTCAAATAGAAAAATCAGTCTTGAGTTAAAAGACTAGATTCAACAACAATTGTACATTACTACTCACGACATCCCCATTGGATCATGGATGCATAAGGTGAAGCATTACCATCACATTCCATACTATTCTCAAGTATGAACCCACACATAATTCAAGGTGTAACCATCAGGTTATATCATACTAGGGTTTCAACAACAGTAACATAGTACTCCATAATTGTATTAGTCATTCAAGGATTATTCATACCCAATTACCATCACTTAGTTATATTAAACCTAGGTATAACAAGCTACACCTCATTAGGGTTACATATCAATACAATATAGTTATCATCCCTTCTATTCATATGAGTGAATAGGTAAGACTACCTTATTCAGGGTAACCCTCCATTTGTTCCATCATCATTCAACCCATATCACCATACCACAATTGTACAATACTAAGATGGATTACTGGTATGAATGACTTAAACTACCAGACACCTTTAATTAACATATTGCTTGCACATGTACACTGAAATCATACGTAGAACCAATTTACATCCCTTAATATAGAACCAATTTACATCCCTTAATATACCTTCAACAAATTATACTTCTAAAAACAAATTCACATATGACTAAAAGCCATTGTTTTCTCTTATCTCTCTCCTCATTCATTACTACTTACTTTTTTCTACTTATCCTTTGCATTTTAATCATGTAGATTAAACATCCCTAAAATTGAAACATACAAGGTATGAATAGATTATTCATCATTCTTGCTATTACTGTAAGAATTTATTTCATATCACACTTCAATCATATTGTATTTTTCCTTTTGTTCAAAACACACCTCTTATATTTCAAATCTATTTCTTATCCTTTGCTCTAAATCATTTCCATATTGTTTATCTATCTTTCAGATTAGCTAGGATTACTATCAATGCTAATTTACTTCTCATAGTGCAAATTTCATGATCTTGTTTTATAGAGATGCTAGTATTCAAGGTCAAATCACTAGTGACATCCCTTGAACTACTACAACTCTAAACATTCTAGGGCTTGGTCCTTATCAGTAGCATGACATTATTGTGATGTGACTTTACTCCCTTAATTTTAAATTCAAACTTTGGATCTCACAAGTTTTACTAAAGTCTTCTTTATCTTATCGATTGAATTTCCTTTCTCTTACTTGGCCTTTCAGATAGATTACATTCTCAATTACCCTACTAGGGTTTCATCATCATATTGTGAGTCATTATTACATTCACTAGATGCCTCTACCATGGTGGTTATGCATCAGATATGATTCATTTTCTTATCACTTCATTCCCACATTTCTCTCATTAAGTAATATATGGAAGAGAAGATGGTTCTGAGACTCAGAATTCTTATCTTCAAACATCCCATTAATACATTTTTTCATATGTAGGTTTAATTAGTTATCAACAAGGATACTTGACTAACTAGCACTTGATTGAATCTCCTAACCTCTTTCTTTTATAATCTATATTACTCCACCATGTTTCAAACCCTTCCTTACTTTCCATAATCCTCTTACCATATACTACTCTTCCACCTGTTATCTTTAACTTCTACTTTTCTCTTATGATCATGTTGCTTATTCATGTGTATGATCATGTATACCATGTTGTACATATTTCTTTTTATCCTTCTACTAATGTGAAGTTGAAATTCTAAATCAATAATCTCTCTAATAGTTTCAACTCATGTTTAATACATTACATATCCTTCATTTTAAATCAAACGGCTCATGCATGGGTCAAACTTAGTATCTCTTTTAATCAAGTTTTTACCTCTTGAATATAGTCTACCTTTGTATGACTTATTCATTGGTTAAGCTACACTTTTGTTCTTCTTTTAGTAACTAGTTTGTTGTTCTATAGAGACTTAGAATCCAAAGGCAGTAAGGATGAATGTATTAAACTTATTAATAAAGGTTTAAATTCCATGCTCTCAATTATATCATAACCCTCATACCTTAATCAAGCTCATTATTTCCAACATTTCTCTTTGTTTCAACTAAGTTTCTTATCCTAGTTTTATGATTTACATGCTCATCTAGTTCTCTTCACTTTAACTCTTCTGAAGACTCTTCACTTCTATGTACTTATTGTATACTTATCTCTTTTCTTATATTTTCCCTTTGCTTTGGAGTACATAAAAACATTGTACTCAATTATATAATCCATTCCTCATGATTGATTCTTACTATCTTGGCCCTTACATACTTTTCTCATATCTTTTACATATATCATATTTAGAGTTCATATAATACTAATGATTAAACTTAATCAGAATCTTATATCGTGTCCCTTTATTCCCAATTAAGGATTTCTCATATGAGGCCCCAAAGTTGGATCTCAGACATCACTTTCAACTGATTCTTAGCTATTCTAATCTTTCCCATATGTTTCAACATCTTAGTGTATGTACATTCTCGTTATGATGTGGGTCTAATTTATCCAGAGTCTACTCTTATTATATTTTTAATAGGAGTCATTAGAACCTAGTAATGCATTCTACCAGCTGGACCAGGTCAAACCTGTAGTCCTGAAGCCAAGGGCTACTTAAGATTAACCAACTCCTATTAATCTCAATCATGTGGAAAGAATATCCACTTAGGAAAGTTATTTAAAGATCATTTCTAGTCTACTTGATACAAATAATGTAATCAATAAATGCTACAACTACATAGTGTACAACAAATCTTAAAGACCCATATATATTTCAAAATACTAAATATCTGAATTCAAACATATAAGAGCATTTCTATTCATCTCCAATAAAACAACAATATGAAATGAAAGTTCTATCTCATTTTATATTTGTGCTATTAATTCATGTTACTTATCTTGTTTCTAACCCTAATATTTCTAGGGTTCCTCTCTAGCCCATCCTTCCACTGTATACCTGGTTAGGGTATACATGAAAGAATAGATAGAGTAGCTTGATATTGGTTGATCCAAGTACTCAGATACCGGGCCAAGATATCCAAATACTCAAATCCCCAGAGCTAACATCATAACATCTCATATCTGCCACACTTATGACTCTAACTTACTAACTTAATGGTCCCTGACAACTCAACCTAAGCTATGATACCAAATATGTTACACCCCGATCTCACAATTACCACTCATCATGAGATTAGGGTATAAATTGAGGATTTAACGTAATACAAAGATCACCCTTAACTTTTTCTTCTTTTCCAAACTCTTTGTTTTCTCATATTGAAACATATAAACTAACTTTACAATAGAATTAAACTTTTATTTCTCTAATGTAATCTCAACATTAATGATACACATCCATACATTCATTATGTTTCTCACACTTTCATGTACATATGACATGTCAATCATTTGCATTCTCTCTTATTAAGGAAACAAACATACAAAACATCATTTACAACTGTCTCACATCTATACAAGGACCTAGAGTGACATGGGCCTACTGAACTTAACTATACTCAGACTTAACTCTTGTGGCAGATCTACTCTGATGCAATGATATCTTCTTCAAGTCCATGTGATTTCCCTAAAATTTTTAAGTAGAGGGGTGAGCCTACTGGCTCAGTGAATGAGTACTTCAAAGAAACAGTGCAAATCACTAATATAATTATAGATATACTTTTGAGCAACTGATATCAATTATAACAGTAGTAAGCTTTAAAGAGTCTAATAATTGACAATCATAAATATGAAAGGATACTCTAGATATCTATAAGAGTGAATCAATATATGAAATGCTTGATTGATCATAAAGAGAACTAATAATTCAGAAACATATAAAGAATAATTGAATAACTGTACACACTTGTTTGACCTCTCATTCATTTTATTATGCCCTGATCATATGCAATGTACTCTACATATGAAGACTCGTAGTGCACTACGATCACACCGTACAAGACTTAGCGGACACACCCGAGAAATGCTAAGTCTGACTACTCTCCTGGTCTACAATAGGAAAATGTCTCTCTGGACTAAACTGGACTCCTCCTCTAACCTGAGCACACAGGCGGAGAGTCAAGCCACCTCTTGGCTTTTCTATACTCTAGTGCCACCATGACTTCTGGTTGATATTGGACACTGGAAACTATAATTTAAGGAGACTTCCACTAGGGCTTTATCCCCCGTACCACATGTTGGTACGTTCTGACCCTCGTATACTGGACGCACCGCCAGGGTAGGTCATTTCATCCCTAAGGCACAAACCTCTCATAGGGATTCTATGGTGTTCAGGTCTCTTAAGTCTATTATTTTATTATTCCTAGAAAGCTCTTTCTACATTGTACATTTCTCTTACTTAATCTTGACTCTAGTATCTATATGGTACTGGGTCTATTCAACGCTGAAGCTTATAAATACAGCATGAACTTTCTTACTTAACTTGGCAGAGAAGTATATTCAAAACACTATAATATTTTGAGTAATCATTATACTATACATACAAGCAGACTAAAATTCTTAAACAAATAGAATACATGCCAACTTGGCATTTTATGCACTAGAATCATGCAATTGAACTGTTAAACATCACCACATCTCATACTGAGAACATTGATATCACAATACTTGATTCATTAAACACCCTAGCCTTAGGGTTTCATTTACCTCATTCACTTATCACTTGGCTCTCATAAGGATTTCACATGACATAAACATTCACTGAATAAAGACTGTTTTCAACAAATCATATACAATCAATATATGTATGAAACCTTAGAACTGAGCTGAATTTGGGTTTCCATGCCATTCACTAGGATATCATGCATCAATAATAACATTGAATAAATAAAGTCTATCATGTCAAGAAAATCCCTTCAAATGGATTTCACGATATCTATTCGCAAATATCCAACTTTCCTCGCATCTAGGGTTTCACCCTCTTTACTGAGATATCAAACAAACACTATTCACTTTGAATGAAATCCAAGATAGTATCTGACATATATGTACTATAAATTTAGATAATCAATCATTCATAACCAAGGGGATCTAGATAAGCAATTTTCTCTATTTACTTATACAATAAATTTAAGTCATAGACAAATTCCCTATAATTCAATTTACTCTTATAACCTCTACGAATACTTAGGGAATTCTCATTAGGATGTATTGTATATATTTCTAATATGATTTTATCATCTTAACTTCATCCAAACAGAGGAAGAATCCATTTCATATCATTTTGCAACAACTTATAACAAATAGACAATTCAGGGTTTGTAGTCGCATACTAGCAATTAAAGATTATGGATGAATTAACCAATTTTCGTACAATATATTGTTTAACGGAAGTTACCACTCACCCTAAGGTGTGAAAATACCTTAAAAATGCAGCTAATTCCTGAAAATCTTGATCTCATATCAAATCCCAAGCAATTCACCCAATTATTCTTCCTTTCAACTCGGAAACCCTAAAAATGAGGGATTATGAAGAAAGAGTGAGAAAAGGGGAAGGTTTGATGCCATTTTGGATCAAATAAGAGTAGGGACGGAATTTTGACATGTGAGATAATATTCACCATGAAACTATATCAAAAGAAGCTAAACTTACATGATTTCATCATTCCTCAAACCGCAAAACCCTAGGTCATCATCTCCATCCATTTCTCCTCTCAAAACCTAACTCTCTCTCTATCTCTAGGATTTCATTTCTCTCATTTGAATAACAAATTATGAGAGCTTCTAGTGTGTTATCTTGACCATATAGATCAATTGAGCTACTTGGGTCAATTGCACATTGACCCCTGACTATACTTTTTCTTATTTTAGCTAAATTGTCTGTCATAAAAAGGTTTCTATAATTCGTGTATTTTAGAGATCAAACCTTCTCCAAAAATTATGATAATTTAGAATTTTGTGAATAATCTAGTTAATAAACTCCATTTAAAATTTTATATCATTCCAATCTCCCATTAAATAATTAAAAATCTAATAGTGCACTACTATCCTGAATTCTACAAAAATGTCAATTACTGTAATTCATATATTAATAAGATCTAAAAGAATCCAAAAATTATGAAAATTTTACATTTTGTTTATGATTAAGTTTCAGATCTCTAGTTATAATTTCAAATAATTTGGAGCTACCAATAAATAAATAAAAATAAAAGACTACACTATTGAAAAACACTCTGTTAGCATTTTGGTCGAAGTATAGTTTGACCGAGAACCACATTCAAAGAACGCTAAAAAATTCTGAAAATTTTCTCCAATATGCATTATTGAATTATCCATATCATATCCAAAATTCAATTAAATAAAAATTTGTATAAAATATGAAAAATCATTTACCACACTGCTATTCTGACCAAATTCCAGATTCATGTACTATCAAAACCCTAATTTGGGCCGATTAGGGTTTTCAAATGTTAACCCTAATTATGTGGATCAAAGTATGATTAAACCTTCTTATTGTATTTAAAACATAAAAACTTAACTACCATCATTAATCAAGGTTCAAATAATGATCAACTTAATTAAGCATACAACCATCCAAGTAAACCCTCATTTTTTCTGATTAGGGTTTTCATTTCTCAAACCCTAATTCTTCAAACTAAAATCATAGTTAGAGTTTCTTCTTAGGTTTGAAACATCACAATTGATCTACTATCATTAATCAAGTCTAAATTATGTTCAATCTAGTTAAGTATGTAATCATTTAGGTACACCCTAGTATACCAATTAAGTACAAATGTGGCCATTACATCAACACTATATTCATTAATCAACATCAAATATTAAGCTAATGTCATCATTGATTGATAACATCAGTAGGGTACTTAATGGTTGATCTTTAAACTTCTAATTGATCCAAAACCTAACCTAAGGGGGTGACCATAGTTTGTCACCATCATATGACACCTTTGATCACGACCATCAATTGTCATGAAGAAAACACCATAGGGTTGTTGCAATGGTACCATCATCGGGTCTTGGGTTTATAGACGAAATCAACTTAAAACCCTAAAATTGATCGTTGGTTGATATGTGCTTAGCACCATAGGTTGTCAAACCAACATGATCCAAGTCATATTATACCTTAGGAATAACATAAACATGATCACATATTTATATATAACTGAAATCAGAATAGGGAACCTTATAAAAATCGAAATCCAAGTCAAGCATAACATTTTAGTGCATGGATCATCATTTTCAAGCAAGAACATGATCTAGAAAGCTTATGGTAAGAAATAAACGTGGAGCAAGTTATAAAACTTGCCTCTAATAAGAATATGAAACCCCAAACAGAAGAAATCTCGAGCATGTAGGGTAGAAAATCCAAGCATAACCTATGAACTCGTCCATCTAGCACCTTTCTTCATAAAATGAGCAAACCCTAAGCATAAGGAGCAAGAAAGGTAGAATTTTAGAGCTTTAGAGCAATTTCTACCATGGAACAACAAGGTTCCAACCTAGAGGAAGGTCTAAGGAAGGATAAGAGCAATACAAATGGAAAAGGAAGGAAGAAAATAACTTGCCTTGGTAGAAATCCTTAGAAGATGACCTTGGAAACCCTAGGTAGGGCTAAATGGAGCTCTAGGAGACCTTCTTCTCCAAAAAGAGGTTGTCTTCTACCTTAGAGAACTTCGTTCCATATATAAATAGAGTGGAGTCGTTGCTCCAGGTTAAAGGAAATATAAAGCAAGCATATATTTGTACTTGGGCAAGGAAGAGGTAAATATAGCCCATGGATAAGGATGGGAGCAAGAATGAGGTGTAAAAGTAGCTTTCCCATGTGTCTATGGCCTTAAACTATTAAAAATATACAAGAACACACACAAGAATCTCCCCCACCATCCTTATATACCTTCTTATCTTTCCTTTGTCTAATTTCCCAGACAATCACACAATTCATTAGATGATAGCTATTAAAGGTAGCTCATCCATGAAGGGGTAAACCCTAAAATTCCCTTAGAGAAAACTCCTTCAAACCAAGGTTTAAATAGGTGCCCCATGGCTCAAAAAGCTCAATAATTATGAGAAAATATCCAAGGAACATAATGCAAGTGATAAATTGCAAAGAAAACCTCTTAATTGGGTAAATTATAGAAAAGTCCAAAATGTGCATAAAATTGCATAACTTGCTCAAACAGTGTCCAAATTGGACCAAATTTGAAACTTAAGCTTGTCTTATGATTTAAAAGCATATCACAAGGTTATATTAGGGTTATAAGTATTTATTTATGGTAATTAAGCTTATTCAACTCATTAAGCAAGTTTAGGGGCCTTACAACTACAAACCCCTAATAGGGATTTCGCCCCCGAAATCTAAGGTAAATAAAGATGGGTACTTACTTTGCACCTCATCCTATTACCTTCACATAGTTACTTTCATATCATGGTGTTGTCACATCATTCATACATATATTATGATGCACCGTTCGAAACAAACGTTATTAACTAAGCGGAAGCGACCATTAACAATAGATTACTGAAAAAAAATCACTAAAAAATTAAAACCATTTACAAAGAGATCCAAACACAAGAAAACTCTTTTATCAAGAACCACTGTAATTTAGTTACATCCTGGTTCATAAGTACATATCTTGTACCATTCCTTCTCGAGGATTACAAGCATCAACTGCTCTGTTAAAACTATATACAAGCAGCATAAGAACCTTGAGGCATCAAGCCAAAATCTCGGATCGATTCATTTAAAGTACTAACTACTAACTCTAAGGACCTGAGAGTACAAAGATGACACATAGGACTTTATATACAAAATATGACATCCAGAGCCTCCACCTGGAGTATTACAACTGTTCCTGTTGTTGTTGCTGCTCTTCCCCTGCTATAGGGTTTCTGCCTCTTCTTCTGTGTCTACCTAAAAAGTTGGATCCCACGGGGGTGAGACAATAGAAAATTGTCCCAGCGAGAGATATAACTCTTCGCCAGAAACATTATTATTGCAGATAAATAGTAATAAACTGAGCAGGGGTTCTTTTATATTAACAACAATATTAATCATTGTATGAATAGAATAGGATAATCTCCTTTCTTAAGGAGAACATTGCATCTACCCATGGTATAATTATACATCATCTATCAACTTTGAAAGGAATGCAAGGAATCATAAATATATCATCTATCAACTAAGGATGCATAAAGAAATGTAACATCAGCCAATGATTTTCGTATTCAATCCTTAAGCAAACATGCTATACGACCGATTAAATTTTACAATCACACTTATGCCTAAGGAGGTGAGGTATACCACTCATACTCCAACCGACCATTGTAAAGTCAAAATCGGTGCCATACAAGGTCAATGGAAGAGCCGGCTACCATGACCTCCCTTATCTCGGTCAATATGTGATTCAATGCAGGACATCTTATGTCTATGCTAAATAGCTTTCCAGGGTATACTGGAAACTTCGCTATAGAGTTACAACATCAACTGCACTCCTTCGACATCGAGAGATTTAATGTTTATCTCACATCGACCCAACATTAAAATTATTGGGAGATTAGTGATACATCCATCACGACATTTGGGGGATTAATGATACATCTATCCCGACATATATAATGAAGGGTGGAGAGATTTAATGTTTATCTCGCATCAATTCCTCCATTAGGGCGTAAGGATATTTTCACCCATCACCCTTGAATACTAAAAAATATGCATTCCGGGTTATGCTGCGGAGCAACCCATTTCACCATCCAGCAAATTCTGACACTGATGGTTATATGGCCAAGGCACTACATGATAAGATTCCACTTGATTAATTAAGTGCATTACTATATTCTTTTAGCATCAGTCAAGTTCTCAAACATTATCATGACAAATGCTACAAAGAAAAGTATAATTCATCTATCAAGTACTTTTCAAAACTTTATAAAACATTGGGATCTTAATCCCTTGTCACATCATGGGCATTCTCATCCCTTAACATCTAATCATCATGATTATGGAATATGGGTATTCAAACCCTCAATTTATCAAGAACACTTGTTACCACTTATCAAGTAGCTAATACCTTCAGGTCATTGATGCGATGATTTTGAGTCGCATTTATAGACTTGTTTTATTTGAGTTTTATGCATTTATTAGTCATTTTGGTGGGTAATATTGCATAATTCATTTACTTTGGTCTATGATCATTCTCTATGTCAAATCTCCTTTATTTTGGTATTTTGAGCATAAATTATCACAAGAATATGTTTTGTGTAGACTTATGTGGTCTCGTATTGCAATTTCAGGAAAAACAAGTATCTGCTACTGTCGATACCATCGACGGTGGTCGATACCATCGACTGGACCATAGGTTGCCAGCCGCAAGGACCAGAAGAACGTCGATACTAGAGACAGTGATGTCGATGGTATCGAGATTCCATCAGGTTGCTGGCGAAGAGTGAGTCGATACTATCGACACATATGTCGATACTATCGACTAGTGGAGCTACAACGATGGTAAAAGGACAAAACCGATGCCTATGAATGTTGATACCATCGACTCGCGTCGATGGTATCGAGGTGGCATCAGTCGCGACAAAGAAAAGAAAAGAAATCCAGCCGATACAGTGCAGGGTCGATACCATTGACACGCGTCGATGGTATCGACACCGTCAGATACATGTTTGCTCCAGATTGATCTAAATCCAACAACTGTGGTAATTTGGCGACCTAATTCGGAGATTATACCTAATGACGGCGGCCAAAAGCAAGTAAGGACGTGATTAGCCACTACACACATCCTGAGAAGGTGTGGAGAGAAGAACGGAGCCCAGAAGCACGCCCCAGACGTTCCGGACGTCGAAGAAGATGATTTCCACCACCGAAAGGTGGGAGAACGCGTGTTCTACGCCAAGGATCGCTTGGATCTTCTCCGTTCAGGGGTTTCACCACTCAATCACGTTTTTCTCCATGTTTCCCTTTTTCTACTCCACGTTTTGCTATGAGATGAACATGCGGGGCTAATCCCCTTTGTCTTTAGGACCAGGAGTAGCCCGGGAATTCATTGTATGACAATTTTATCATAGAAATTCATACTTTATCTCTTAAATCCGTGGTATAATTTTGTTTTCTCAATTATATTGTTATGCTTGATCACCATAATAATAATCTAATGCCCTTAATTACTTTGAAAGAAGGATTAATGGTTGAAAAGAGACGAAATTCACATTAATTGACAAATCCCTTGAACAAGGTGGGGTAAGGTTAATGGTGGACACCGAGAGATCATTTTTAATGCACCTAGTTTAGGGTATAGGTTACTACGACGGTGGAACCGACCTAGACATAGGTAGTGAATTGTACCATGACAGTGGGCAATTCTGATTTCAGGCCACTACCCGGATAGAGAGATAAATTTGAGTGACTACATAGAATTTAATACAATGAAAACCCACGGTGAAACCACACTCCTAAAGATCTCATTTTGAATTGATTAAACCAAACATTTAATCTATTGCTTTGTTTTGTTTTAGTTTCATTTTCTTTTAATTTTAACAACAACTCCCAACTTTTTAATCGGTCTAGCTGATTGTGAGTAGTTAGTAGTAGTCTCCGATAATTCACGTATCCCTGAGTTTGACTCAGCCCTCCAAAGGCCTATATTACATTGACACGTACACTTGCATTTCTATGCACGTAAAAAGCATGTTAGTCATCTGACCAAGGTAAACATGATACTTGCTACATAAGCATCTCACATGGCTCTCAAAGCCCATTTAGTCTCTTGTTACCTCTTACTAGGCAACAAAGCATATAATGGCTCACAAGGCCCTTAATGCATTTAAATAATTAACACATCATAGCTCATACATGGCTATGCTCATCATCTCATGATTACTTGCATGATCATTTCATGATAACAGTTATACCAATTATATATCAGCACTATGCAATGTAAGAGTAGCATCACTATTCCCTTATTTAGGGTTAGGATTTCTCTTACATATTATCTCCCTTCATTAGGGTTAGGGTTTTCCATTATTAACCATTTAGGTTATCAAGATCATATTATTAATGATCAATCCCTAATTCATTGCTCCACACAGCTAGGAGCCAACATTAATGACATAATTATGAAATCATGCTTATTTATTCTCATCACTTATCATTAAATGAAATATCAACATAAGATATGAGTTCCTCTGTCAATTTTACCAGAATATGGTTACATCATACTTTATTAACTTGTCTTAACCTTTTCTTAAGGTATGTTGGCCTACACTTATCAAAGTGCATTATATCTCAATGTCACAATTGACATGACACACTTCATGTGTTACTCATCCAAGTATATTGGATTTAGAATACATCAAGGTGTATTAAACTTGAGGTGTTGGATGTGATATCTATCATGTATTGATGTATCACTTCCCTCATCACCTTTATCTTAAGTTCATCAACTTATCTTGTATTAGGGTATCTCCCATCCTAATACTACATGCACCAGTTCATCACATTTATCATGTAATGTATTGATCACAAGTCACTTATTTAAAATATGCAACCACTGTCAATGATATGGACTCATCTCGAGTTAAGGCTTTATTCATATAAGGTCATCCATTAACAACCACCTTAGGTGTTTCACTTATCAATATATTAATCACTATTCCATTATTAGGGATAAGATTTCCCATCTTTATCCATTAGGGCTTACATAACATCACCCTATATTAGGGTTTCACATAACATCACCCTGCATTAGGATTTCACATAACATCATCCTATATCATGGTTCCACATACCTTCACTCTTTATTAGGTTTTCATATAGCATTACATAACATCACCCTGCATTAGGGTCTCACATCACATTACTGCATTAGGGTTTCACATACCTTCACCTTAGGACAGGGTTTCACATAACATCACCCTAGGTTAGGGTTTCACATAACATCACCCTAGGTTATGGTTTCACATAACATCACCCTAGGTTAGGGTTTCATTATCTTGAATTAAGGTTTCTTATAACTTTTCCCCCAAATTAGGGTTTCATATAGATTTACCCGAAATTAGGGTTTCTCAACTCATAGGCCAAAATTAGGGTTATGGTTTATCATCATATTGCCCAAGATTAGGGTTTCATGCACTATAACCCAAAATTAGGGCTTCACATACCTTTACCCTATATTAGGGTTTCATATAGCATTATATAGCATCACCCTGGGATTAGAGTTCACATCATATCTATGTATTAGGGTTCTACTTGACATCACCCTTGATTAGGGTTTCACATGACTTCACCCTTAAATTAGGGTTTCACATGACATCACCCTTAATTAGGGTTTCACATGACTTCACCCTTAATTAGGGTTTCATACGACTTCACCCTTAATTAGGGTTTCACATGACATCACCCATAATTAGGGTTTTACATGACTTCACCCTTAATTAGGGTTTCATCATTACCCTATATTAGGTTACACCTAGCATTGCCCTAAATTAGGGTTAGGGTTCATCAACCTTCTTAATTAGGTATTCATGATCTCTTTATCAAGGATCATACCCTAATTACATATTATTTTCATGTTGAGAGTGTAGGGGATTAACCACTTACTTGATCATTATACATGTATGAATTCCTCTCTCTCTCATCTCCTATAGGATGTTGATCACTTCAAACTTGATTATATTAGGTCAACCCCTCATTTAAGTATACACACTTAGTGTTAGCTTAGTGTGTTGAGATGTTGCTTCCATAAGCATCAAAGGTTAACCACTCAAAAAGTACTAATCACTTAAGTACCTTGAGGGTACAACCATTGTAATTACCTTTAATAAACATCATCAACAATCATGGGGTTGATTGTACTTATAAGATTTGAATCAATTAAACCTTCAAATGGTTTTGAGGTATTAGACCTTCAAACGGTCTTAAGACCGTTAGACCAAATTGTCATTGAAACCGAATGAACAACTCATCATTAGAACCGAATAAACATCAAACGGTTTGAGACCATTTTCCCTCCAAATGGTCTCAAGACCATTTGGACTCAAATGGTCTCAAGACCGTTTGGTCCAAAACATCTTGGAACCGATTGGATCAACTAGGGTTTCCTCCAACCAATCAATTGATTTTAGGGTTTGCTTTATTAATTCGATCATCAATTGAACCATTGAGAGTACATCCAATTAAAGCCCTTGGATCTCCAACCATCCATCACAACCCTTGAACTCCAAACGGTCTTGATACCGTTTGGTCTCAAATGATCTTGAGACCATTTGCCTCCAAACGGTCTTGAGACCGTGTGGACCATCAACTAAGAAATTGATCCAATTCAATTAGGATTTCTTCAATCAATCGATTAGGGTTTGTAATCAATGGATCATTAATTCTGGAATCCATCATAATTAAATCAATTTGAGCCATTTGATTCTCATCATTCACATCAGCAATTAACCCCAAATGGTTTTGAAGTTCAATTTAACCAATCGATCTTGAGATCCATTACCCATTCAGTTTTGAACTCAATTACCCATTCGATCTTGTAGTTAATTACCCATTTGGTCTTGAACTTAATTACCCATTCGGTTTGAAGTAAATTACCCATTCGGTCTTGGGTTAAACTACCCATTTGGTCTTGGGTACAACTACCCATTCGGTCTTGAAACCAAATTAAGTCAATCGGTTTGAAACCGAATCAATTCAATCGGTCTTGAAACCGAATCAATTCAATCGGTTTTGAAAACCGTTTGCCCATTCCTTTATTGAGGTCTATGCTTAAGATGACATCATCATCTTCAAGATTCAAACCTTCAAAATCAATTGTGATTCTTATGATGATTTCAATAACTAATCAAAAGGAAATCGAGAAAGAAGAAAGGTTCAACACATAATGAATAAATTATAAGCAATAATGACATTTAAGGGTTCAAGTTATATAACCCACCTTCAAAATTGAATCCAAGCTTCAAGATCCACGTCTTTAATGGTGAATGAATCTCTTTCAACTATCCAAGGTCCGTTCTCAAGTCTTGGAGTGAAATGAATGGCTAAGGTTGAAGATTGAATGAAGAAAAGAAGAAATTAAGCATTGAATTTCGATTTTCACCATGAAGTCAAGGTTGAAGATGACTATGGAGCTTGATACAGGTTGGGGCACGTCCTCCTACTTCTCCTAAGCTCCCTTGTGTTCAACCAAAGCAAGGAAAGAAAAAGGGATCGAAAAAGCCTTTCATGTGGGTTGAAAATGAGATGTATATAAGGGAATTTCAATGAGAGAGAAAGTGATAAATAATTCCTTCAACTCCTAAAATTGGTGCCACATACTCCCCTCCATACCTTGAATACGAAGCCATCTCCCCCACCTTGTAATTCCTCTTCATTATCCATGAATTAATGAAAACAAATTAAGCACCTTAATCAATATAATAATAATATCCAAAATTGAGTGGATATTACTTTTCCTTTAACTAATGTGAGTGGGCTCTCCACTCACTTTAGATATTTCGTGGCCTTTGAAAGGCACAAGGACGTTAAAACTTATGCAAATTAAAACATATCATTTTTGGTTGAAGGGCACTTCCATTAATATATTTATTTTTGCATTAAATTGAATTAGGGTTTCAATTATGCTTAAATCTTGATTATTTTAATATCAAGATTCTCTCTCCTCCAAAGAGATTCAAATGAGACGCCCCTCTGATTTTATTGTCTCTATTTAATACCAAGAAACATAAGGGACTCTCTATAAGTGGTATTTTGCATATTGAGCCCTAGGTTTTGGGTAAATTGCACATTACACCAAAACTAGGTTTTAATGCACAAACATTGCTTAATAAGCTCTTTGTTGGTGATCAGGTTTTCACAAGCCATACCTATGCATCATTCTCATTCTTATGATGCTTCAACACTTCAGTAACATTTTATCATGTAACATTTGCAAGTTAACCCCTCAACTTGGGTAATTTGTACTTTAGTCCAAAACAAGTAAAACATTGTTTCAACATTATTCAAAGAGGACTAAAATTGAAACACAAGTTCCTCTTGAGCCTTAATTAATTTTCAAAGGATAAAGACAAGAATATAAACGACTTACTTAAGCAAAACCTCTAGGGTTAAGGCATAACCCAGGTCAGGGATGTTACATATATCTGTTGACTCAAGGTCAATTAGGTCAATGTTGACTCACGTCTAAATTGACTAAACCCGTGTTTTGATGATGACTAACCATTCCACATATTGGTGTCTAATGTCTCTACTTGAGTGATTTCAGATTAGGTATAGACACACTCCAAATGCCCTAACTTGCACATATCAAATTGGAGAAAAGACAAGTCAAAGTCAATACAAGTGCACATTTTTGTAATATGATGTAAATCCATTAGAATCATGTTATAAATCACTTGTAATGATTGTATGACTTGTAATTAAGCTTAGAAACAATCAAGAGCACTTATATCGAATATTAGAGCACTTTAGATGCAACTTTGAAAATTGATTACCAGCACTTTGTCGGTCGAGTTTCCCAGCCTGAAAACTCGACCGGTCATCCTTGATCAATTTTCTAGAGATTGCATCGGTCGAGTTGTGTTTACACAGAACTCGACCGATCAAGTAACTGACCATTTCGATTCCTAATGGTCGGTCGAGTTTTGTCAGGACAAACTCGACCGATCATTTGAGTATCGACCTTGTCGTTTACTTGATCGGTCGAGTTACCCTTATAGAAACTCGACCGATTGCACTGTACGGAAAAGTGCACAAAAGTGCTTCTAGCCGTTGTGGAGTTGCAACAAGTGAAAATATATCCGTTGCAAGCCACAAAACAGATAGTTTTCGTTCTCAAGTGTTCCCAAAGGCTAAGAGGCATCCCCAGCTATAAATAGGACCCCTTGGGCTTCATTCTAAGGTTGAGCATTCATTGCAAAACTCTATGTGAGGTTCATGTTCTATAGTTGAGTGCTTCCTATAGCCTCCTCTCTCTCTCTCTCTCTCTAAGCTTAATCACTTGCTACATCCATTAGAGTGAGTAGGAAATCTGTAAGAGAGCTATTCCTACATGTATATCTTATGAGGCTCTCACTTCCACCACCTCCCCATCTCTCATTTCAACCATGAAGATGAAGGTTCTCTCTCTTATCTAAGAGAGGTGAAGAAGAACAAGGGAAGTAGTCCCTTGGTGAAGATCAAGGCTGAAGACTTGGAGCTAGAGTGGATAAGTCCTTGGTGAAGGTAGAAGACTCCTTGCTCAAGTGGGTAAGACCTTGGTGGAAGCTTTTCCGAGTGAAAGTGAAGTCAAAAGCTAAAGATCCAAGAAGAGTGGGTGATCCCTGCAAGGCTGAAGACTTGTGCAAGAGTGGGTAAGTCCTTGGAGAAGGCCGAAGACTCTTGCAAAGTGGGTAAGTCCTTGGTAAGGTTGAAGACTCTTTGTATTGGATATGTAAGTCTTTTGTTCGGTCATGCATTATATGTCTTATGAATGCATATAAGAGTGCAATAGTTTGGAAGTCCTAGAGGTTGACCTCTCTAGGCAAGTGGACTGACACACTTCTAGTTTGAAGTGTGGAACCACTCTAAATAGCTTGTCTAATTGGTGCATGTTCAATATCTCTATCCCTTGCTATGTATGTTTTAGTTGCACACAAATTTCCTATTTAACAACCTTATCTTGTGATATATCTTGAAGGTTTAATGAATTTTGTTTAAGTGGTTTCAGCTCTATTCACCCCCCTCTAGAGCATCTAATCACCCATCTAAGATCCAACAATATCCTCTTGGGTCATCACAAAAACCCCCACCTAAGAAGTCATTCTCAATATGGAATGTAGAAACTTGTTGTGTCATCTATACAACTCTAGTAGTAATGTTCAACTTGTCTCATAACTATTGCTGTTTCAGAAACCCTAAGGTTTTTGAAGAAATATTGATCATATTTTTGACCATATTTGAAATACTTTGACATGTCATCATTCAAAGCTTGATATAAATTGTATGACATGACTGGAGCACTTTGTTCCTCCCATTCATAAATTCTATTTGTACATTGGTTAGTCTAAATGACATAACTCTAACTCATCATGGTCATGTGAATTATGTCATCCAATCTAACTCTTATGCATTGATATTTGATCATAGGTTTATCTTAAAGGAACTCAATGTCACATATCTATTGGCCAACAAACCATCTATCCTTGATAGTGGTCTTGCCCAGCTATCACTGAACCATACACAACATTATAGAATCACTTTTGTTTTTCCTTCCAAACAACATTTAGAGGGTCATCATCAACTCTCTCTCCCTCTATTTAATGGAGAGGAACACTTGAATTGTTCATTTAATAAACATCTCCAACCTTCACATACTTCCCATACTATTGATACATCTTGGATACCAGGATTCACTACCTTGGTATCCACCTCATGTGCTATAAGGAACTCACATCCTTATCTCATCCACTTTTACCAACATAAAAAATATCAAGACATATAAGAGGAGTCTTCCTAATTATTGGAAGGCTCAAAAGCAAACTCATCACAAACTTTATGATCTTGGAACCATAGTCCAAGCAACCTTATGCTATAATAAGCTATCCACCCTCATGTTTACAACAAATCCACATGTACCAAGTGGCAATGATCCACTTGAAAGTTGTCCTAGAAAGAAAAGACACAAAGGGAAACACACTTCCCACATCATAGCAACATTATTCAAGGTCACTAGCAAAAAGGTAACTAATTCTATTTTCATTATGCAAGTTACAACTTCTTATGTATCATTTTACCTTTTTCATTTCAGGTTCCTTGCCATTAGCATAGGAATCATCATGATTAACATATCTCATTAATCCTTCCTTGATGACTATTTATCACACTTGGGTATGTTCTCTTATTTTATTATGTTTTTCAACCACTTATCAATAGGTAAATCATCATATTCCACATTTTCTTCATTAAACTTGGATCATCTGCCTTAATTGTTTTCACATGCTATGTTGATTTTACATTAACACTTTCTTACACACATAGGTTGGTCTGAGATTAACTCAGGTTCCACCTTATTCCTTTGTCATTGTTCCCATTCATCTTCTCATTTTACACTTATTATAGGTGTTCTCTCCATCTTATGTGGATTTCATACCTTGATTCACTTTATAAGTATAGACTAATTTGTCTTTTACTTTATTATCTTCTTGAATCACATCTTTAAGAACTCCTATTTTCCTTATTTGTATTCAGATTTAGTTTTTAGGGTGTTGTATCTATCTCTTATATTTACCAAACATTCAAGTTTTGATAGATAATGCTGTAATTCTCATCTTTTTTAAGGTAGGATTGAGATATTCACACCATGATTTCTTATTCATTATGCTCTTTAGATTGTCTCAAAATGACTACTTGATCAGAGTAATCAGAAAGATAACAATCTAAGAGTTCCATACTTACCTTTCTTCAATAATTGAATATCTGGCCAGAGCACCCAAGTACTGAGATTAGGCAGTATGCACCATACTTTTATGTCATATTCCTAATTTTGACATCATCCTAGTCCTAAGTCCTAGTGTCCTTGTAGACTCAGTGAACCTAAAGCTCTGATACCAACCTATGAGAACCTGTTACACTAAATGAGATTACTCAAAACATAAAATACAATCAATCACTAATTAAGCACATACCCAAAAAAATGGGTAAAGGAAAATCGATTTCAACGTCAACACCCGCTCAGAAACATTTGTGTAAGAGCCCAACATCTTTCTTATATCCATACAATGCCAAGAATTTGATACAAATTGTTCTACCGTCTTATCCACAACATATATGCACATGAGAACAGTATTCGTATATGCCACACAAACAATCATTAATATGCTAACAAAAGTTCGATTCATTTGAAACACCATATATAAACTTTTCCTGCCTGGACCTGAGAGTACAAGGATGACTCTAGGACACACTAGACATCTAACTAACTTTCTCAAAGATTTATCACTATAACTCCTCTTTTCTTCCACATGTTTGTTTTCATCATTTCCGAATACCTAAAAAAATGTGGCGAACCACAAGGGTGAGACCCATGTCTCAGCAAGAGATATAACCTCCAATAACATTTATTGATTACAACATTTTAAAGTAATTAAATAGTTAAGAAGTTTAATAAGATATAAGTCATATAAAAAATAAGATCAACAATACTGATGATTAACAAAATACATAAAGGAGTAGGTAATGACTATCATCATTAGCCAGACTATCATCCTTTATCTTGTTGACAATATAAGCGATTTAGTAGCATATCCATATCTAGCATCATGAGAAAGTCTAGTAACATAGAATCTCTATCATTATGAATAAGTCTAGCCACATAAGCATAGCTAACAACATTAACATGTCTATTAGGTTGAACATATAAACATCATAAAAAGAGCTAACAACATAAGCACAACTATCTGGATAAGCATGATTAGCAGTATATGCATCTCTAGTTACAAAGGCATGTCTAGCATGCTAAAGATAACTAACAACATGAGATAGTTAGCATCATGATTATAATCAGTAGTAGCTGTATAGTTTTCAACATAATCATGGATATTGTATGTACGCATCTACAATCTTAAGCATATCCACAACCTAAGTATATCTACTATCTCTTATTTGCACTAAGCATCATCTTTATGTAAAGATAAAAAACAAGGCTTATCATCCAATGTGAAATGTCGTGTATAACCCTAAACAAATATGCTACATGGCTATATTACATCTTTTATTATGCCATGAGGAAATTGAGGATACCACTCAAAATCCAACGGACCACTACGAAGTAAAAATCAGTGCCATACAAGATCTAGGAAGAGCCAGAATCCTAGGATCTTCTCCTCCCCCGATCAGTACGGGTCCGCCACAATGACACATAAGGTCAAGCTGCTAACAACCTAGCCCATCCTTGGTACAGGTCATGGCACTAGTGAAAGGAGGTGGGTATGCATACCCTACCATCTGAGGTATAACCACACTTTTCCTCCAATCTCCTCACATATATAATCATCGAGTGATGCGAGGATTTTGAGTCACATTTATAGACTTGTTTTACATGCGTTTTATGTGTTTATTGGTCATTTTGGTGGTTAATATCACATGATTCACTTGCTCTAGTCTATAATCTCATTCTGTATTAAATCTCTCATATTTTATCTTTTTGAGCATAAACGATTATAATAATGGGTTTTAGCTTAGCTGATTTGGTTTTGTTTTGCAATTTCAGGAAAAATGAGTATACACAGTTGTCGATACCATCGACATGTGTTGATGGTATCGACACAGTCATAGTGAGATAGCCGCAAGGAGCCAGGATGAGTCGATACTATCGACATTGAAGTCGATGGTATCGAGATACCTTCAGCGAGCCAACAATCACCATGTCGATACTATCGACACAAAAGTCGATACTATCGATGTTCTACAACTTCAGTGTCGGAAAGGTGATAAAACGGATGCCTAAGGGCATCAATACCATCGACCCACATTGATGGTATCGAGTCTGCATCAGACAGAATGATAGAGAAGAAAGAAAGCTTGCTGATATCATGATGGGTCGATACCATCGACTCGCGTTGATGGTATCGACGCCGTCAGATTAGTTTTTGTTCTAGATCGGCCTAAATCTAATGGGGGTGATATTTTGACGATCTAATTTGGTGTTTATACCTAATGACAGTGGCCAGGAGTGAGCTATCACGTCATTAGCCCCTGCACACATCCCAAGGAGAGTTGGAGAGAAGAACGGAGCCCAGAAGCATGCCCCGATCATTCCGAGAGCCGAAGAAGACATTTTCCACCACTGGAAGGTTGTAGATCACACACTCTACGTCGAGGAACACTTGGATCTTCTCCGTTCAGGGGTTTACATCACTTCATCCACGTTTTTCTCCATGTTTTCCCTTTCTTCCATCATGTCTTGCTTTGAGATGAACATGCGAGGCTAATCCCCTTTGTCTTTAGGACCGGGAGTAGCCCGGGTAATCGTTGTATGACATTTTTATCATAGTGATTCATATTTGTCTCTTAAATCCGTGGTATGATTTCATTTTCTCCATTATATCATTATGACTGATCACCCTAATGATAATCTAATACCTTTAATTGCTTTGAAAGAAGAATTAATGGTTGAAAAGAGATGAAATTCACATTAACTCATAAATTCCTTGAACAAGGTGATGTACGATTAATGGTGGAAACCCAGAGGTTGATTCTAATGCACCTAATTTGGGGTATAGGTTACTACGACGGTGGAACCGACCTAGACTTAGGTAGTGAATTGTATCATGGCAGTGAATGATTCTAACTACATGCCACTACCCAGAATGAGAGACGAATTTGATTAACTATGTGAAAATTCATACAATGAAAACCCGCGGTGAAACCGCAATCCTAAAGATTCCTATTTAAATTGATTAAACTAAACATTTAATGGATTACTTTATTTTATTTTATTTTATTTTCTTTTTCAATCAATTCTCAAAACTTGTTTAACCGGTCTAGCTGATGGCAAGCAGTTAGTAGTAGTCTACCGATAGTTCAATGTCCCTGTGTTCCATTCGGGCCTCACAAGGCCTATATTACTCTGATGCGTGCACTTGCGTTATACGCACGGTAAAACCGTGTCAAGTTTTTGGCGCCGTTGCCGGGGACACGACAACTGTCGGCACTACGAGTGCTGCGAGCGGCCACTCTAGGCCACATTTTATTTTGTTATTTTTATTTTTGATATTCATCGTTCATCTTTCATATTTGGTAATCATCTAGTATTGTACTGAATCAAAATTATTACCTTGTAGGTACCAGTGCATGGTGAAGACGCATAGTACCGACTACGCACATCCATCATCAGAGGTCCCGTTCTGGGGATCAGACGACGAGGAGAACAACATTCAATACCAACCTGAAGATATAGATTCAGATTCTGAACCAGAAGCTATGGCTGAAGAACAAATAATATGAGAGAAGATAAAAGCTTCTTCCTCTTCAGCACCGAAGGGACCAATAAAAAATTGGCAGTCAACATTCCCACTTATAAGATTGACCCGACACTGATAAAATTGGTCAAGTATCAAGCATTGCATGGGCTGAAGAATGAGGACCCAATTGAACACATCAACACATTTGTGGAAAATTGTGATATGATCAAGATAGACAGGTTTCCACAAGAGACACTGTATTTGAAGTTGTTTCCCAGCTCTCTTGCAGGTAATGCATGTGAATGGCTGCATAACCTAGATGATGAGACTGTCGAGACTTGGGATCAAATGATCGAGGTCTTCTTTGAGAGATTCTTTCCATTAGAGAAAACCAACAACCTAGTACGAGAGATCCACAATTTCAGCCAGAAAGCCGGGGAGACGTATTATGAGACTTGGGAACATTTTCAAATAATACTGAGGAGGTGCCCACATCATGGGCTTGACAAGGAGAAACAAGTCAAGATTTTCTATTTTGCTCTTTCTGAGCATGATAGAAGCAACCTAGATTCAGCAGGTTCGAGGTTCTTCTTAAACAACACATGCACAAGGTGTACTGGGAGATTTTGAAGAACATGGCCAAAAAGCAATCCTGGGGTGATAGAGATGTGCCAGAACAAGTTCGAGCTGTAGGTGAGTCAAAGGCCATCAAGGAGCTAAATGAGAAGATGGAACTTCTAGCAAAGAAATTGGTAGCAAAAGAAGATGCATAATCTGATGATGAAGCACAGGTGAAATTTATGCGCCAACAATAGAGGTACAGAAACAATGACTATTCTTGGAGGAAAGACAAGAAATTTTCATGGAAGGACCCAAACAATTTCTTGCAGGACCCTAATACAAAACCACAACCGTCGATAGAGGACAAGAGCAATGAGTTGCTCAATCAAGTAATCAAGTAGAATCAAGAACTCATGAGCACGTTTGGCCAACATATTAAGCAACAAGAAGAATTTATGAATCAATTTGGGCAGACCTTACAAGTCATGGGGCTCAGATGAGAACTATAGAGACATTGTTAGCGCAAATGGCAGCTGAGATAGCAAATATGAAAAAGCCAACACAACAAGGTTTTCCCAGAAATACAAATGTTCCAGGAGGAAATCAACAAGCTAAGGCAATTCTGCTATGGAGTGGGAAGAAGATTTTAAACCCCAAGGCCGATGAATCGAGCACACCCCAGCCAGAAACTACAGGTGAGGCCATAGAGGAGGTTACAATCACAGAGACGATAGAGGATGCGATAGAGGATGCCACACCAGAACCCATTGCTGAGGAAGAGAAGCAGAAGAGGACACCATATGTGCCGCCACATCAGAGGGCACAGACTGTCCCAGTCCCATATCCAAACAGTTTGAAGGCCAAGAAAGTGGACGCTCAGTTCAAGAAGTTCGTAGACAACTTTAGGAAACTTTCTGTTAACATTCCGCTACTAGAGGCAATAGAGCAGATACCTTCCTATGGCAAGTTTCTTAAAGATATAATTACAAAAAAGAGGAAGATTCCTGATACTGAAGTGGTGGTTCTTAAGGAGCAAGTGAGTGCCTTCATTATGGGCACATTGGCGCCTAAAATACAAGATCCAGACTGCTTCAATATTTCATGTTACATTGGTTAGGTGAAATTCGACGAAGCATTGTGTGACTCCGGGGCAAGTATCAATTTGATGCCTCTTTCTACTTTCAAGAAGTTGGGACTTAAATAATCGAGACATAGCAACATGATGATTCAGCTAGCGGATAATTCTGTGGTAAAGCCATATGGTATTTGTGAGGATGTTCTGGCTAAAGTTGACAGGTTTGTATTTCCAACAGATTTTGTGGTAATGGAAATGCAAGATGAACAAGGAAATGAGCTACTCCTCGGAAGACCCTTCCAAGCTATTGTAGATATGATACTCGAGATGGGACGAGGCCGTTTGACATTGGGAATCATGGATGACTGATTTGAAATGGTTATTCCCCAAGCACAACATAATCAAAAGCAAAGGAGCAGTGTTGCATGGTGAAACATTTTGATCAGAACATTTCTCTTTGTCCAGGGAAGCCATTTCTAGATATGGCTCATGTAATGACCAAGGTAGATAAGGGGACACTGGCTGTAGACATTATGGAACAGACCAAAGTTGTTTCTCTTTGTAGGGCTGTGGGTTTTCCAAATGATGAAGAGGAGGAAATCCCTCTTTCTACTGAAGATGATGCAATAGCAAGTTCTGTCCTTGATGCATATCCAGAACTGCCTCTTGAAGCTTGCCTTGTCAATATAATGCATGACTGGATGAGAAGCAAGTCGTTACAAGAATGTGTCAAGATGCTTCAAGTGCTGCCGTGCTATTATGCTAAGTATTATGAAGATCTTGGACCACTTCCACCACCGCTTCAGTCATCTTTGATCAGTCCACCAGAGTTAGAATTGAAGCCATTGCTGCCTCATTTGAAATATGCATTCTTAGCCGATGGTGAAAAATTATCGGTGATTATATCGGCATATCTGAGTGCCGAGGAAGAGGATCAATTGATGATCGTGCTGAAGAACCACCGTGGCGCATTCGGGTGGCCAGTTGCAGATATAAAGGGGATCTCCCCTACACTTTGCCAGCACAAGATCTGGCTTGAGGAAGGAGCCAAACCTGTAATTCAGCCACAACGCAGACTCAATCCAAGCATGATGGAGCTCGTCAAGAAGGAGGTGATCAAACTCCTTTCTGCAGGCATCATTTATGCTATCTCTGATTCGATGTGGGTAAGCCCCACACAGGTAGTCTCTAAAAAGGGGAGAATCACTGTCACCCACAACTTGTTAAATGAGCCGGTCATGACCCGACTGGTAACTGGGTGGCGTGTGTGCATTGACTACCGTCGATTAAACTCTGCTACACTAAAAGATCATTTTCCTCTTCCATTCATCGATCAAATTTTAGAGCGACTAGCTGGTCGATTGCATTTTTATTTTCTAGACGACTATTCTGGCTACAATCAGATCTCCATTGATCCTAAGGACCAAGAGAAGTCTACCTTCACTTGTCCCTATAGAACATTTGCATATCGTCGTATGCCTTTTGGCTTGTGCAACGCACGAGCAATCTTTCAGCGCTGCATGCTTGCCATTTTCTCTGATATGGTTGAGTGCTGTTTAGAGGTCTTTATGAATGATTTTTCCATCTATGGTGTGTCTTTTGATGAGTGCTTGTATAATTTGGATAAAGTTTTACAACGATGTGAGGACACACGTTTAGTTCTCAACTGGGAAAAATGCCATATGATGGTTAGTGAAGGGATTTTGCTTGGACATAAAGTGTCTAGCAAGGGGCTGGAGGTGGATCCAGTTAAGATTGAGGTTATTTCAAAATTACCCCCACCTAATTCGGTTCAAGGGGTGAGAAGTTTTCTCGGTCACGTAGGATTTTATCGCCGCTTTATCAAAGATTTCTCAAAAATTGCTAAACCTTTATCTGAACTACTTGAGAAAGATGCGATGTTTGACTTTAATGAGAAGTGTTTGCATGCTTTTAATGTACTCAAGGAGAAGTTAATTTCTGCACCGGTTGTTCAAACGCCGGATTGGACAAAACCTTTTGAATTAATGTGTGATGCTTCAGATTTCACAGTAGGGGCGATTCTAGGACAACATTTTGAAAACAAACCTGCTGTGATTTTTTATGCATCTAAGACTTTAAACGAAGCACAACTTAACTACACAACAACTGAAAAGGAACTGCTCGCCGTCGTGTTTGCATTTGAAATTTTTTGGCAATACCTAGTAGGGTCAAAAGTTGTGGTATGGACGGACCACACCACCATAAAATATTTGATGGAAAAGAAAGATGCCAAACCTAGATTGATTAGGCGGATCTTATTGTTATAAGAATTTGACATTGAAATTAAAGATAAGGCGGGGATTGAGAATGTGGTTGCGGACCACTTGTCTAGGTTGGAACATGTAGATGAGAAGGACATTAATATACCCATTACCGAGACATTCCCTGATGAGTAAATCCTTTTTGTAAAATCCAAGGATCCATGGTTTTCATATATTGTTAATTATCTCGCCTGTAAAATAATCCCAGATGATTGGACTTATCAAGAGAAAAATAAAAATTTCCATTCTTTGAGATATTATTTCTGGGATGATCCCATTTTGTTGAAGCAATGCAGGGATGACGTTTTGCGCAGGTGTGTACCAAAGATAGAATATGACACTGTACTTAGTCATTGTCATACACTACCAACTAGTGGTCATCATGTGAGCTCCAGGACGGCGACCAAAGTGCTAGAGAGTGGTCTTTATTGGCCTACACTCTTCCGGGATGCCTATGACTATGTGCGAAGACGTGATTCCTATCAAAGGGCAGGTAATATTTCAAAGCGGCAAGAGATGCCCCTCAACGTGTTTCAATAAGTTGAGGTATTTGATCTGTGGGGCATTGATTTTATGGGACCCTTTGTGTCCTCGAACTCTAATTTGTATATTTTACTGGCTGTTGATTATGTATCAAAGTGGGTAGAGGCAATACCCATAAGGACTAATGATGCTGTTGTAGTGTGCAGGTTTGTAAAAGATCACATTTTCTACAGATTTGGTGTGCCAAGGATGATTATTAGCGATGGAGGCACCCATTTCATAAATCAAAAGTTTGTTGCGTTGTTGAGGAAGTACAGGGTAAAGCACAATATTGGTACCCTATACCACCCACAAACACAAGGGCAGGTCGAGGTGTCCAATAGAGAAATCAAGCAAATTTTGGAGAGCATCATGACTTCGACAAGAAAGAACTGGAGTACTTTGCTACCAGATGCTTTATGGGTGTATAGGACAGCATTTAAGACACCTATAGGCACTACACCTTTTAGGTTGACTTATGGGCAGGCCTGCCATTTGCCGGTAGAGTTGGAGCATAAGGCGCACTGGGCACTAAGGAAGCTTAATTTGACTTATGATGAGGCAGAGAAGAAGCGAATGTTGGAGCTCAATGAGTTAGATGAGCCGAGGATGAACGCCTATGAAAACTCGAGGATTTACAAGGAGAGAAAAAAACTCATTCACGATCGACACATTCAACTACACGTCTTCAAAAAGGGAGATCGTGTGCTATTGTTCAACTCAAGGTTGAAGCTTCATCTTGGGAAATTGAAATCCCGGTGGAGTGGACCTTTCATTGTGGAGGAGGTATGGCCACATGGTGCCATCCTGGTGCGTGACAGAGAGATGACATTTTTAGTCAACAGACAGAGGTTGAAGTTGTACTTTGGTGCGGACTACACGAGGAAAGTGCATGAGGTCAAACTCATAGCACTTAAGGATGCATGATAAGCTTGTGTTTGTCTAGCCTAAGACGTTAAATAAGGGCGCTTGTTGGGAGGCAACCCAACCATTGGTAGTGTTTTCCTTCACATTTACAAGTTAGTTTGGTTTCATTTTGTTTTCAGTGTAAAAATGATACCTTGATCATTTGTTCAGTGTGTAGGGCTGAGGCAGAGTCGATACCATCGACTACGATGTCAATGGTAGCGACATGGGTACATGTAGGCGATTGCAGAAAATTTTCTGATTCGATACCATCGACGGCCTCGTCGATGGTATCGACCTACCATGAGAGACGCCGAAGAAAAAGGCAGATCAGGGTCGATAGTATCGACTGGGATGTCGATACTCACGAGATCCCTGAAGATTTATAGAAGATTTTGTCTCAGTGAAGTCGATACCATTGACAACCCCGTCGATGGTATCGACACAACAACAACAAGGAAGCAGCGTCCGAGCCTCACAAGGGCAATTAATTCATACAGAGTCGATACCATCGAATCCCGTCGATGGTATCGACGCAACGCGTCGCCGATCCATGAGAAAAAATTAACAGAGGCCGCTAAATCAAGGAAGTCGATCCGTGGGATGGGTCGATACCATCGACCTGTGTCGATGGTATCAACGCATCATCGATCCGGGCCCCCACATCAAGCAATCGACAACTATCGATACTAGAGAAGACCCGGATTGTGCTACATGTGTCAATACCATCAACACCCCGTCGATGGTATCAACGGAACGACAACAACGACAAACTCAGTTATAAAAGGAAGGGTTGATTGTCAATTGTCTTCACACCTTTGGAGTTTCTTCCTTGCACTTGTGCATTGAGCATCACTATACGATCGGAGGCCTTCATCGAGCATCCAAGGATCAAGATATCTTCACCGAGCTCTACACCGAGTGGAGATCGTCTTTTCCAACCTTCCTCGAGCTCTGTCTCTTATTCCCCTTTTTCTCTGTGATGATGGTGCGGACGGAAGGAGCGCCTTCTTCAAGGGTGGTCCCGATGGAGATTCCGACGTTTGTTCCTCCACCACCCGGATCTGTTCCTCGTCCGAGGATTGTTCATCCTTCTGCAGAAGTACAGAAGGTATACAAGGAGTTGCTGAAAAGGAAAATCGAGCCAACCCGCTACGTCGATCGAACCATGGTTCGCGACCTTGGGTTTGAGCCCAATCTTGCTTATGTCCTTAAAGGGCAAGCAAGGAATACATGGAGGAGGTCCGACAAGATGGAGTTCCACGCTGACAGCCAACCCTTTTTCGGCGAGTGGCTGACATACAAAGAGCTTGTGGCAGAGTTCATGGCATCACTAGACATATGCATCGTGCCGAATGACCTCATCGCCACTGATCGAGAATGGATACAGGGTCACGTTTCTTTCCGGCTCTACAACAACAATTACACTCTCACCCTCAAGCAATTCAATTCAATTTACAACTAGAATCACGGGAGAGACCAGCACCGGAGGCCGGACAACTGGACCGACTATGATGACATCTTCGCCCAGCTGGTGACTGCGCCTCCAGGCAAGTCTGTCAGCTACCACAACGCAACCGTCACCGACTTCGAGCATCCATTTGTGAGGATTATGCACCGCATGTTGTGCACTACTATTTTTGCTCGGGGCGATCTCTCGCT
This sequence comes from Alisma plantago-aquatica, assembly GCA_963693085.1. NCBI lineage: Eukaryota > Viridiplantae > Streptophyta > Magnoliopsida > Alismatales > Alismataceae > Alisma > Alisma plantago-aquatica. Next base: position 652,558,401 of record OY856410.1, read on the forward strand.
TAGTAAATTTCAGGAGACAGACTTGTTCTTTTTGTATAAACTACTGAAGGGAGAGGAGTGCAATTGGGGCACATTTTTCTTGATGCATGTGTTGGCTGTAAAGAGGAGTACATGAAAAGCTCCTATCCACTTTGGAGGGCTCATCACACCATTGGCTCTCTACCTTGGATTGGACTTTTCCCAACTCGCTTCGCTTTCCAACAGGAACAAGGTCAACCTACATCATCTACACCGCTCCAATCTCCTTATGCTCCGTGATGGCATTGCTTATGCACATTGCCATGTCAATCACGAATATCAAGAATGTGCGCTTCCATACCCCGTCTTCAACATCGAGGGAGCTCAGCACTTCATGTGGCCCATCATCGCCATCAACGACTCTGATGAAGACGACGGTACTGACGACAAAAATGATGACGACGACGAGCATGAAGAGGAAGAGGAGGCTTTCACTCCTCTTCAGGTACGAGTGGCACCACGAAAGCATCCCTGCTTCCACCCAGGTGCATCATCTTCTTTGCAGCCTCCACCACCTCAGCCCTCTCAACAAGGAGAGGACGCCTATTCGATGCATGGGATGTACTCAATGCTGCAGGAGATTCAGCAGACCCAGCAACAACATACTACTTCTTTCACCGGTATTCAGGATACCACGAACCGACTCTTCTTGAATCAACATGCCATCTACGAGAATGAGCACCTCCTCCTCGCCAACCAAGAGAATATTCATGATAGGTTGCATAGGATGGAGATGCAGCAACAACCTTTTTACGACAACTATTGGAGCTAGAACTATTTCGGGGGATATCCTCAACCTCCGCCCATGCCCCCGTATGATCTGAATTTTCAGGGGAAATATCCATCATGGGACCCCACCGCTCCACAATACCCGCCACCACCTGACCAATGATCGGTATCACTGTTCCACCGAGACACGACTGCAACTGTTCTCAAACTAAGGGGTAGGTATGACTGCAGTCATCCTCCCTAAACACTTGAATTTAGGATGACAAGCACCCCGCATATTCATTAGTATGCACTCTGAGTTTCCCTTAGGAATACTCGTTTCACCATCTGGCAAGTTCTGACACTCAGATGGATCTATGGCATAGGGCACTACATGATTAGAGTTTCACTTGATTATTTATGCCAATTGAGTGAATTAAGGCTGCATCAAATAAGTGGACATACAAACCCTAATTCACTTCTAGCAAGCATATACATATCACAACTTTTAAATGATATAAAACGTGTGAAACATAATTTCTCATCTCATCATCACATGGTACTATTCACTTGCCATTCATGAGACCACACTAATCATCATACTATCACAAGATATAAATCCTTTTCACATTATCATAAGGTATCAACCCTTATCAACATAAGAGGATTACACCTCATTCAGGGCTTAACTATGCCCAAAGGTAATTAAGACCATCATAATATCATAGGATATAAATCCTTTTCACAATATCACAAGGTATCAACCCTTATCAACACAAGAGGATTACACCTCATTCAGGGCTCAACCATGCCCAAAGGTCATTAAGACCAGCATACTATTCCCTGCAAGATCATCATTATCTTTCTATGCCTTATAACAAGACTCAACAACATCACTTACATATAATACACCAGATCAACACAATATTGGATTAATGAGCTAGTATATATTCATAAACAATCATAGCAAGGTTATATTAACATTAAGAACATTCCTTTATTACATCAACATGCAAGGAATCTAGCTATGATTAACACTCCTCATATTCATAATGCACATGTTTAGCATAAGAAAGTATCAACCATGTGGCTATGATAACCACCAATTAACACATAAAGATTATGATCATGTTAAGGAGGTAATTACACCATCATTCCATCATATAAAAATGTTAAACATGAATACTCATCTTTATCTATTTGCATTAGAGTTAGGTTCAACATGATAAATTATATCAATGTTACTAATCTACACGTATACCCAAACCCTAACTCACGGAATCCTCATTGGATCATGGATGCATAAGGTGAAGCATCACCATCACATTCCATACCATTCTCAAGTATGAACCCACATGTAAATCAAGGTGTAACCATCGGGTTATATCATTCTAGGGTTACTGATGCATAAGGTGAAGCATCACCATCACATTTCATACTATTCTCAAATATGAACCCACACGTAAATCAAGGTGTAACCATCAGGTTATAGCACACTAGGGTTTCAATAATGGTAACACAATACTCCATGTTTGCATTAGTCATTCAATTACTATTCATACCCAATTACCATCATTTAGTTATATTAAAGCTAGGTATAACAAGCTATACCTCTTTACGGTTACATATCAACACAATACGATTACATAATTAGTAACGATTTGGATGTCAGTTTGGTGGCGGTCGTTTCAATCTGTGTCATGCGTTGACCTTGTTGAGTCAACATCAGTTGTATGCAAAGTTCAGCAAGTGCAAGTTTTAGCTAAAAGAGGTGTCTTTTCTTAGACATATGTTATCTACTGAGGGTGTTTGTGTGGACCCCAAGAAAGTTGAATATGTGATAGAATGGGATCAGCCGAAGACACTGACAGAAGTTCGTAGTTTCCTAGATTTCACAGGATACTACAGGAGGTTCATCAAGAACTTCAGTGTAGTGGTGTAACCCTTAATGAAGCTAGCGACGAAAGATGTGCCATTTTTATGGGATGACAAGTGCCAACATGCTTTCCAATTGTTGAAGGAGAAGCTGACAAGTACACCAATGCTAGTGTTTCTAGAATAAGGAAAGGGCTACATTGTATTTTGTGATGACTCAAAAAATGGTTTGGGTTGGGTGTTGATGTAAGATAAAAATGTGATCTCTTTTGTGTTGTGACAGTTGAAGAAGCATGAGGAGAAATATCCCACCCACAATTTGGATCTAGCCACAATTGTTCACACTTTGAAAATCTGGAGACATTATTTATACGAAGAGAAGTGTTAGGTCTTCATGGCATAAGAACTTGCAATACATCTTCTTGAAGCAAGCGTTGAATATGAGGCAGTGTCGATGGATGGAGTTAATCAAAGATTTTGATTGCACCATATATTACCATACAGGGAAGGTAAATGTGGTGGTAGATGCTCTGAGCAGGAAGTTTTCATCGCCATCATCTGTTAATAAGGTGCAGTTATGTTCCTTGGTGTGCCACAAGAGAGACATGTTAGTGTCTTTGCGTGAGATGAACGTAAAGTTGGAAGTCTCCTTTTTGGTAGGCTTGTTGGCTTAGTTACATGTGAAGCCTATGTTGAGGCAACAGATTAGAGATGCATAGTGTGATGATATTGTGATACAGTAGATTCGATTAGAGTTTAGCAGTGAGAAGTGTGATGGTTTTCACAAGTCAGGGGATGGGACAATATGTTACCATGATAGAGTTATGGTTCCTGAAGTTGATAATCTAAGGAAGTTAGTCTTAGAGGAGGCTCACTCCTCAATGTACGCTATGCATCCAGGAAGCACCAAGATGTATCACAACCTAAAAGATTTGTATCGGTGTCCTGGTTTGAAGCATTACGTGGCCAAGTTTGTTTCCAGATGTCATGTGTGTCGGTAGGTTAAAGTAGAATATTAAAAACTTGCATGAACTTTGTAATCATTACCCATACCACAGTGGAAATAGGATCATGTCATAATGGACTTTGTGGTTGGTCTGCCTAGGACAACCAAAGGTCATGACTTTGTATGGGTGATTGTTGATCGGTTGACAAAGACGATGCACTTTTTCCAATAAAAATGACATACACAACACAGAAGTTTGCTCATATATATGTTGATGAGATAGTGTTGTTGTATAGTATCCCAAATACCATCGTATCTGACAGAGGTACTCAGTTCACCAATCATTTTTTGGAACGTCTACACACAACGATCGGTCGCAGTTGAGGTTTAGTACAACATTTCACCCACAGATAGATGGACAGTCAGAAAGGACAATCAAGATTCTAGAAGATCTGTTGAGAGAATGTGTTTTCTAGTTCTTGAGAAGTTGGGATGTTCATCTCAGTTTGATAGAGTTTGCATACAATAGCAACTATCATAGGATCATTGATATGGCACCTTATGACGTATTGTATGGGACACGTTGTAGATCTCCATTGTGTTGGAACAAGACTGGTGAATATTAGCTTTTGGGTCCTGATCTTGTAGAATAAAAAACAGAGAAGATCAAAGTGATTCTATAATAGTTGAATGCAACACAAGACATGAAGAAGTCGTATGTAGATAATCGGTGTAGACCCTAATAGTTCCAGGTGGGACACATGGTGTATCTCAAGGTCTCTCCTTGGAAGGGTGTTTTGAGGTTTGGTAAGAAGGGTAAGTTAGCTCCTAGATATATGTGACCTTACCCTATAGTGGCACATGTTGGAAAGATGGCCTACAAGTTGGAGTTGCCACCTGAGTTGCATAGGTTCACTCCAGTGTTCCATGTGTCTATGTTGAGGAAGTGCCACCCTGATACAAAGTTGGTTTTGCACCCAGTGGAGGTTGAGCTAGATGAGGATATATCTTATGTGGAAGGTCATGTGTTGATCCTTGATATAAGAGTGAAGAAGTTGAAGAAGAAGGATATAGTTTTGGTGAAGGTTTTTTGACATAACCATGGCATAGAGGAAGCCACGTGGGAGTTTGAGGATGAGATGTGTAGGAAGTACTCGTCTCTTTTCGCAGAGGATTTCATGGGCGAAATCCTTTTAGGGGTTAATGGTTTTAAGGCCCCTGAACTAGCTTAATGATTAAGTGTGTTTTGTTTGTTTAATAAGATGATTGAACCTTAATCTAATACTTTGGTATGATTTTATGACATGTGGTAGTCATATGTTTCCAGTTTGGTCATGTTTGGTTGGTGTTTGAGCTATGGATGCTTGTTCTAAACCAAGCGGCAATTTACCCCAACATTGAGGGTTATTTTGAAATTTGTCACATGTAGAGTGTGTTTCTTATGCCTTGTCATCATCAGAGAGAAGATGATGCTATGGGGCACCTTTCTTGAACCATGGTTGATGATGTGGCATCACATGGTGAGTTTAGGGTTTGCTTGAGTTGCCTAATTATTGAGTGTCAACCTTGCTAGGGTTTAGTGTGTTGTGACCGCAACATCACTCTTGGATGAGTGTTGTGACTACAAAACATGCCCTAAGTATGGTTTGCTTTGACCTTGGTGATCTATAGGTGGTTTGGTCAAAGGGGTTTGTCTTGTAGTGGTGTGTTTCAACCTTGTTTTCTTTGGTGACCTAGTGTAGCGGTCGCTACATGGTTTACCTTGGTTTGTTGCGATCGTAACAATGGTTGTATCTAACCTAGGCGGTTGCTACCCTACCTAGATTATATCACCCTTTGATGCATACAAGTGTTTAGTGGTTGCATGGCTATTTTCTTGATGGATGTGTCCTTTTCATGCCCCTAAGTGTTGACACCTCATACCCACCTTACCTCCCTCCTACCTTGTGTACATAACCTCTCTCCTTTTCATGCAAGCATCCTTTTCAGACCTCTTTCTTCACTCTCTTTTTCTCATTCTTGAAGCTTTATGGAGCATAAAAGGACTGATCTAGGTGCTTTGGTGGTCGATCATCCTTGCATGTGGTGCTTTTGGGCTTGATCATCTCTTTTATGGTGATGTTTGGTGATCTTCCTTCTTGGTAAGTGGTTTCAAACCCTTGATCTCATTTTATTTTGACCACTACCCTATCTTCCTCTTCCTTCTTGGAAATGAGACTATGATGCAACCATGGTGGCTGTCTTTTAAGATCCCCTCTTCACATAGGTCGGAGACTATGGATTACCATGGTGGTACCTATGTGAGAAGAAGCTCTCTTCTTTCTTCTTCTTTTCGGCTTAGTTTTCACCCTATTTCTTGAGCTTTCCTTTGACCATGGTGTTATTCTCTTTTGAGGTGATCTTTTGGCTGTGGAGTTGATCTTTATTGAAGTTTCATCTTCTCTCTTGGAGGTCGTGGTCTTGAAGCTTGATCCTCTACATAAGGTGGGTTATATAACTCTTTTCCCTCTTCTATTATTGTACCATAATCATGCTTTCATGTTATTGATATAATCTCTAAAACATGATCTTAATGTGCTAGATAAATATATCATGATCTAGGATTTATGATTTTGTAGTATTCTCAAGTATATTTCTCTTTCTCCTAAACCCCAATCTCGGTACCATATTTTGTGGTGATTATGGAATTGATGGTTTTCTCTTATTCTTGACCATGGATTTCTATCAACATGCACATGGTTCAAATATCTTGGGAGTATAATGAAGTTTTATTCTATTTTTCATGTATGAACGTGGGTTTTATCTCTCTTAAGAAAGGTTCTTTCATGGTGATTTCCATGACACATGTTTTAGGGTTTTGGTGTTTATCTCGGTTTTGTTTTTCCACCTTGTTGATGATGAGTTCCTTGATGTTAATCTTCTATTTTGAACATGGTACTTCTATTTTAGAGGTGTTTTTGTGTTCCTTGAGTAGCTTGACCTTTGTGTCGCTACACTCCTCTTAGTGGTTTGAGGTCACTACTTATGGATGGGTTGTCGCGGGCGCAACAAACCCTAACCCTAGGTGTGGCCTCTACATCTTGGAGTTCTTGGCTTTTGGTCGCTACATGCATGACTATTTTGATGAGTTTTTATTCGATCGAAGTACCTTGGTGAGTTGTCTCATGTGCACATGGTGATGTGTTGTAGGCGCTATAATGCTAACCATAATCACCATGGTCGCTATCATATGTGCTATGTTGGTCGCTACCTTTGTTTTGGTGGATGGGTTACTACCCTTTGGTTGTTTTAGTCACTACAAGTAGCCTTGGTTGTTGTGGTCACTACAACTATATGTGTTGCGTTTGCAACACTATGTCTTCATGGTTTGGGCCAACACACACATGTGTGTATGGTCGCTACATGTGCATGTACACATAGTTGATGGTTAATACATAATGATGTTTGGATGGTTGTTTAATTAATCATAATCATGTTTCTTAATCCTAATGTTTTCCAAATGTATTGGAGATGAGGTATCTAGGGTTTGGTGACAAGTAATGAAATGAAAACCCTAATCAGCTAGGTGTGTGAAACCCTAACCCTAATTCTAGGGCATGTTATACTTGTTGAGCTTTCTTGGTAACAAGCATGTGAATATATTTTCTCTCTCCTACTTGTGTAATCCTAACCTTATAGGTCAAATGATTATCATATCTTGTGAATTCTATGGTGGTAATCATATGATACATGGTGATGGTTATGAGATTTGATGAGGCATGTTGAGATCACAACGATGTGATAGGTCTTATGGTCTGATAGAGGCTTAATGCCTAGTATGAGGTGTTATCCTCTAGTCATGTGATGAGGTATTAATATCCCATAGCGATGCAATTATGGTGATACCCTTGTATGGCTTTGTGATATGTTGATAGATTTGAATGGCAGTGACATCAAGTGATGTTGTGACAAATCTGCACCTTATATGTTTTATATCTTTTGGAGTTGTATTATCCCCTTATCTTTGTAGAACTTGTTTAGGTTTTATACGTTGTAACTTGATTGATGCTAAAAGATACTGAATTGGACTAACTAACCAAGTAAAACCCTAATCATGTAGCTTCATGTGCCACAGATCCATCTTCAACATCTGTGCTTTACTAGATAGTGAAACAGGTATTCCCAAGGGAAACTCAGAGCGCATATTGTTGAGTGTGCGAGGTGCAAGTGACTACATGTCCTTGACATCTTGATCCCAAGTGTTTTGAGAATGACTATAGTCAGGCCTCGATCATGAGCATGTGACATGATGTGATAGAGGACAATTGTGGTTATACCTCCGTGATTCAGTTATATACCCTGGTTTCTAGCACCATGACCTATACCAAGGGGGGCTAGGTGTTTTACATGACCATAGCCTTGACTATGAGTTGTTGCATCTACAGGACTATAGTTTTGACTTTAACTTGTTGTCTTTGCAGTTTAACTATATGTCATTGCAGTGCAGACTTGAACTGACCGAGTAGTACAAGAGAAGATCATGGAGTCTGTCTCTTCCATTGATCTTGTATGACACCGATTTCTACTTCTCAGTGGTCGATTGGATCTGAGTGGTACACCTCAAATCCTTAGGGCAAATAAAAGATGTAATACAACCGTGTAGTACAATTTCTAAGGATTAAACATGACTCACATTGGATGATCCTTGACTTATCTTTGTACTGATTTCTTGAATTATAATGCGGTAAGAGAAATCAATTGTTATACATGTTCTTCATATTCATTCTTATAATGAAAGATGTTCTAATGCTCAGTCATAGATGCCTGAACTTCTTAGAAGATGTTATGGCTTAATTCATATCATTTAACTGAATCTACTCAACCTGATTATATACGCTATCTTGCTGCTTTAAGTTTATTTGTGCTTATAATAGATGTTGGCAGAGGGTTATATTTCTCACTGGGACGTTTGGTCTCGCTATATGGGTTTCCACATCTTTTAGGTTGTTGTGCACGATGAGGTAGAAATCATGCAGTTGAAGCTGAGTAGCAAGAGGAGTAGTAGCTATTTGAAGGTTGGATATGCTGCTAGTGTTTTGTAGTAGAGTCCTATGTGTCATCCCTGTACTCTCAGGTCCTTGGGGAGGTTTTTGTGGTTTGTAAATCAATACAAGATTTTTTCTATACACCATTATTATACAAATATGAAAAGTATGTATTTGTACAAGTTAACCTATGTAACATGTCGTGTCCAGTGAGCCAGTGAATAGTGTTATGTAATAATATTTTGGCATGAGATATGTTACAAGTGGCTTTTGTGGACTCAGATGTAATATGCTTCCACTTGAGGTGGATATGTGAGATCAGTTTTAATTTACCCTATTTTGTGGCAATTTATGCAGCCCTATTTTACAGTTTCATCTTGTGTCTTTTTGTATCTCAATTACATCTAAACATAGTAGAATGCAAGATAAATCACCCAATATGCATATTATTATAAAATGTACTTATAGACGTTCTTTGCATACTTTTTAGGTACTTGGACCATGCTTTGGATGGATGAGAGAGACAAAAGGAATTCTAGGGTTCCTCCACCCATGGAGGGGTCCAAAGAAGACCCTAAAGCTCCCTCAACCTACCCCTAATGGCCAAGGGTCGACATCAAGCAAAGAAGTCCATTGATCATGAAGTTTCAAAGTGAATTTTGCACTAAAGACCCTAGCATGGCCGTGGTGCCAAGGAACAACCGTGCTGGACAATGCCAAAGTTATAGAATCAACATCAAAGTTGTAAAGCTACAACAACATTGTCACCATGTTTGTGCTACCCATCACACCATTCTATGAAGCCCCCAAAATAGTCATGCTGCCAAAGATGAGAACGGGCATGATAGCTAGAACGACCTCCATTTCACCTCCCCCACCACGGCCGTACTACCCAGAATGACCGTTCTACCTAGCCCTCACCACGACTGTGCTGCCCAACACGACTGTGCTACCAACCTTCATTTCACCAAAATTCTTCTGACATTTTCCTTTTCTTAGAATGATCATTCTCCACCACCAAAGCCGTCCCAACTCTCACTCAGTATGGCCGTGCTACCACCTAAACCCTAGATTTTTCTACATTGTTTTTCCAACTATACCCCTACTTACCCTAGTGCTTCCACCATCACCTATATATACATGGGTGGTGGCCACAATGACTAAGTTAGCTGCCATTACTCCCCCTACCGACTCTAGAGCATTCATTGCCTCCTTCTTTGCATTCAAGCCATCCACCCACCATTTCACCTCATTTCCACCATAGAAACCTAGTTTTCTAGGTTTTCTACTATAATCCCCTTCATTTCCATGCCCTTCACCCACCTTGGAGGAGAGAGGTTGTTCTACAATAGCTAGGAGGTGAATAAGAAGAAGCTACTTCGAGCTCCATGGATTCCTACCCCATTCTTCTCATTTCTTTTCTCTTTTGTTTGAGCATGTCTAGCTAAGCCCCTAGTGTTGGGTTGTTTAAGTTTAAATGTGACTTTGGGGAAATAACTTGTATTGAACATAATTCATTATATGATGATTTCCTCTTGCTTCTATCTTGTTTCACATTATCTTGCATGTGGTTTGTGCTTTTAAACATAAATTGCGTGTCTTGTGATGCTTGATGACACTTATCTTCTAGGGGAAAATGGAATGTATGTGGAAATTTTAGGAATGGCTCCTAGGTCCAATTAATGGATCCCTAGCTAGCCCCCTTTGTTCCTATATACATATCCAAGTAGCTAGTGTAAGTGTGATTAGTGCAATTGGCTAGAGTTTCCTAAAGGCTAGATGGCAAGTAAGATGAGGTGAAACACCCTCATATATACTCCCATTCCTATCCTTGGCTCTCAATTGCGCTAATACCATTTACCCTAGAAACCTAGACTTTCCAAGTCCTATTAGAATTACACCTAGCCCTAGTTCTCCAACTAGTAGTATAGGGTATATTCTAATAGCACTTGCCTTGTTGTTTGGTTTGGTAATCTATATTGAAATATGAGATTTGCATGCTATGCCAACCTTCCCCCAACTAATATCAGGTTTCATTACCAAATGGCCCACCTATCCATCTAATTGCTTAAAATCCACATTTGCTTTCTTAGCTTGTTAATGCTAGCTTAGTCAATTGCCCTTGTTAATTGTTTAGTTCTTGATAGTTAGTTCTTGCTCAAGTAGTTAGGGCTCCTTTGAGCTTGCTTATGTTAATTTAGATAGCTAGTGATAACTTAGTCTCTTGCTTGTCTTATTTCTTAGCTTGCCCCTTAGTTGATAAATTGCCTTGTTAGTGTAGTGTAACTCCTTGCCCTAGTTAAGTTGCTTGTTTTGCCTAGTTTCTTAGTCCTAACTTGCATAAGGTAAACTAAGGTTTTTGTTAACTTAGTTTTTTTTCTTGCTCTTTCTTGCTTGCAATCGTAGCATAATCAAACCAAACCCAACTTTAAATCCTCAAACCCTAGACTCCTCTTTAGGAACATAGCGAACATTAGCCCATCTCTAGTGCCCCCTCTATCCCTGAGAATCGACACTAACCTTACCACTAGCCTATACTATAGCATGACCATGTGCGCTTGTGGGTAGGTGTGACTAGTTGAACCTGTGCGTTGGACTAGGTCCATATACAAATTTGGATAGATATGTGTGTTTTCCCTTAGGGTTGCATCTATTCACCTTTAGTTTTCTAGTATGTGGTCTTGAGAAGATCGCATCAAGATTTCTGGCACCGTTGTCGGGGAGTGAGGCACCTAGCTAGTTAGTGTAGCTTAGCTTTTCCTACTGCCCTCGCCATTGCTATTCTTTATTCTTTGTTTACTTTTGCATACTATCATTCTAACTCGACTTTTGTTGTTTGTTTGTGTAATGTGCAGGTGACATCTGTGCATGCATAATACACATTCGACTTATACCAACTTGGTGTTATATGACCCTGAGATAGGTAGAAGGAGATGCCAAAGCCACCACAAACAACACCAAGCGGATGAAATGGGTGACTATGAAGCTCAAATCCCTCATGGAGATGCTCAACCACAACCCAACGACCCTCTCCCTGAGTACTTCACCCCGGGAACTATAATTCCCCAATTGCCACCCTTGTTGACCAAATGTCGGGTCAATAATTCTCCATTCACCCACCCTTCTTAGACTCCTTCCTACTTACTATGTGATGGGGAATGAGAATCCCTACCACCATATCAACATCTTCCTTGAAACTTGCTCCATTTTCCACACACCCACCGCCTCCGATGACTCAATATGAAGAACCCTTTCCCCCTACTCACTGAAAGAAAAAGCCAAGGAATGGTACATCTCCAAGCCTGAGTTGGTGACATGTAATGAGGTAAAGAATGAGTTTCTTAAGAAGTTCTTCCCGATTGCCAAGCTGACCCATATGCAAAGATGTATCACCACCTTCTCACAAAAAGAAAATGAACCCTTCCATGAGGTGTGGAAATGGTTCCAAAAGCTCCTACATGATTGCCCCCATCATGAGGTACCCTTGTGGTAGTTGGTTCAAGCTTTCTACACCGGGCTAGTGGAGTTGAGCCAAAACAATGTTGATTCGTCATTTGGGGGCACCTTCATGGCAAAGTCACCTGAGGAGTCATGGACCTGTTTAAGCACCTTGCTGAGAATTCTCGCCATCAGGCTTCTACTAAAGGGGAACATTGTGACCATAACTACGTCCCTCCACCTCCTCCTATAGTTCCATCCTGGACCGCAGCCAATCTTGACATGATGAAAATGATGGCGAATATGATGAATATGATGAAGAACCAAGCTGGTGGTTCTTCTAGCCAATCCACTATGGCACTTGATGCTGAGGAAGAAGAAGTACACGCTTTGTATGCCTTTGGCAACCAAAACAACCAAGGCTTGATGTCCAACTCCTATACTCCCGAGTGGAGGAATCACCCAACTTCTCATGGAAATAACAAAATGAGGAGGGGCAAGGGCAGCTAAGGCAAAACTAAGGGCCCAAGTACAACTCCAAGTTTAAGGAAGAAGTTCTAAGAAGGCTAAGGAACCTTGATGAAGTGAAGAAAGATGTGTCATCTCAAGGACAAAATATTAGCTGCCTTGAAAAAAGGCTTGATCAAATCTCCCTTTCACTCCCCCCCCCCCCCCCCGACGAAGAGGGGAGGCTCCCATCTCAACCCATGGCCAACCCAAATAATGATGGCGGTTATGTGAGCACTACTCAGAGTGCTTATGTCCCACCACAAGGCCAAGTACCCCCATTTGACCAGTACCAAGGACCACCACATCCATGTGCTCCTCCACCTCAACAACGGTGAGAACCCGTTACACTAAATGAGATTACTCAAAACATAAAACACAATCAATCACCAGTTAACCACATACCCAAAAATATGGGTAAATTAAAACTGATTTCAACATCAGCACCTGCTCAGAAACATTTGCATAAGAGCCCAACATCTTTCTTTTATCCATACTATGACAAGAATTTGATACAAAATTTTCTATTGTCTTAGCCACCACATATATACATAGGAGAAAAATATATGTATATGCCACACAAACAAGCATTAATATGCTAACAATAGTTTGATTTGTTTGAAACACCACATACAAACTTTTCCTGCCTGGACTTGAGAGTACATGGACGACTCTAGGACACACTATACATCTAATCAAATTTCTCAAAGATTCATTACTATAGCTCCTCTTTGCTGCCACACGTTTGTTTTCATCACTATCGATTACCTAAAAAAATGTGGCGAACCACAAGGGTGAGACCCATGTCCCAATAAGAGATATAACCTCCAGCAATGTTTATTGATTACAACATTTTTAAGTAATTAAATAGTTAAGCAATTTAATCAGATATAACAAATAAGATCAGCAGTACTGATGATTAACAAAATACATAAAGGAGTAGATAATAACTATCATCATTAGCCAGACTATCATCCTTTATCTTGTTGACGATATAAGCAATTCAGTAGCATATGCATATCTAGCATCATGAGCAAGTCTAGTAACATATCATAGCTAACAACATGATCATGTCTAATTGGTTGAACATATCAACATAATAAGAAGAGCTAACAACATAAGCAAAACTATCTGGATAAGCATGATTAGCAGTATATGCATCTCTAGTTACAAAGCATGGCTAGTATGGTAATCAACACAAGCATAGCTTCTGTATGTACGCATCTACAATCTTAAGCATATCCACAACCTAAGTATATCTACTATCTCTTAATTGCACTAAGCATCATATTTATATAAAGATAATAAACAAGGGTTATCATCCAATGTGAAACGTCATGTATAACCCTAAACAAATATGCTACACAGATGTATTACATCTTTTATTACGCCATGGGGAATTTGAATTGTACCATTCAAAGTCCAACTAACCCCTATGAAGGGCTATTCGGTTCTGTACAAGATCTAGGAGTGCTGGTATCCTAAGATCTCTTCCCCTCGATCAGTACGAGTAAAAAGGAAGTGACATATCTGTCAAAGCTGCCACCACAGTGACATATAGTCAAGCTGCTAACCACTAGTCCACCCTTGGTATAGGTCATGACACTAGAAACCAGGGTATTCAAACCCAATCACTGAGGTACAACCACAATTGTCCTCTAATCACATCATGTTATAATCACCGAGACACAACCGCAGTCATTCTCAATCACATCATATGTATGAGGCATGACCATAGCCAACCTCGACAATCTGCATTGTGGATGACAAGGATATATCCTCAACCTGCCACCCCCACATACTCAATAGTATGCGCTCTGCGTTTCCCTTAGGAATGTTCATTTCACCATCCAGCAAGTTCTGACACTGAAGATGGCTCTATGGTACATGGCACTACATGATTAGAGTTGCACTTAATTCGTTATGCCAATTGGGTGAATTAAGGCTGCATCAAACAAGTGGACATACAAACTCTAATTCACTTCTAGAAAGCATATAAATATCAAAACTTGAAAAGATATAAAACGTATGAAACATAATTTCTCATCTCATCATCACATGGTACTATTATCTAGCCATTCATGAGACCACACTAGTCATCATACTATCACAATATATAAACCCTTTTTACAATATCACAGGGTATCAACCCTTATCAACACAAGAGGATTACACCTCATCAGGGCTCAACCATGCCCAAAGGTCATTAAGACCATCATACTATCACATGATATAAATCCTTTTCACAATATCACATGGTATCAACCCTTATCAACACAAGAGGATTACACCTCATTCATGGCTCAACCATGCCCAAAGATCATTAATACCATCATATGATTCCCTGCAAGATTATCATTATATTTGCATGCCTTATAACAAGGTTAAACAACATCACTTATATATAATACACTGGATCAACACAATATTGCATTAATGAGCTAAGAGATATTCATAAACAGTCACAGCAGGGTTATATTAACATTAAGAACATTCCTTTATCATATTAACATGCAAGGAATCTAGATATGATTAACCCTCATCATATTCATAATGCACATGTTTAGCATAAGAAAGTATCAACCATGTGGCTATGATAACCACCAATTAACACATTAAGGTTATGATCATATTAAGGAGGTTATTTCACCACCATGCCATCATATAATAAGGTTAAACAAGAATAATCATCTTTATATATTTGCATTAGAGTTAGGTTCACAAGATAAATTATATTAATGTTACTAATCAACACTCATATCCAAACCCTAACTCACAACATCCCCATTGGATCATGGATGCATAATGTGAAGCATCACCATCACATTCCATACTATTCTCAAGTATGAACCCACACATAAATCAAGGTATAACCATCGAGTTATAGCATACTAAGGTTTCAAAAACAATAAGAGAGTACTACATGATTGTATTAGTCATTCAAGGACTATTCATGCCCAATTACCATCATTTAGTTATATTAAAGCTAGGTAGAACAAGCTATACCTCATTAGGGTTACATATCAACACAATATGGTTATCATCCCTTCTATTCATATGAGTGAATAGGTAAGAATACATTATTAAGGGTAACCCTCCATTTGTTCCATCATCAACCCATATCACCATACCAAAATGTCACCCAGAACCATTGGATGTTTAAAAGGTAAGACCATTGTTGTTTACATAAGTAAACACCTTGAATGAATCATATATGATGTTATTGAGTTGTGATCTATAAAAGTAACCATTTAACCCTAGACATCCTTTGGTTAACAACAATAAGGGTTCTATTGAGAGTAGGGTAAAACCCACAATCGACTGTTCATTTAAAACAAGCCATCCATTGTCAACAAGTAAGCTCCTTAAGTTGATCATATAAAGGAAACCATCTAAATCACATTATTAGGACCAAAATATTAAATTAGCCATAATTCCACTTTATTGGAGGAATAAACATTAGATCTTGACCATTGGGTCAAGTTCATATGTTAAAACCATCAATTACAGTATAGGTCCGACCATTGCATCAAGTGACCCAAGAAACCATTGGTCTAAGGCTTAATTGATGATACAATTACAATTCTTGACTCACCATAGGTTGTAGAGACCTGATCCACCATAATTAGTGACCATTAAGTCACCATAGGTTGTTAGATCAACACTATATTTATTGATTAGCATCAAATATTAAGCTAATGTCCTCATTGATTGATAACATCAGTATGGTACTTAATGGTTGATCATTAAACTTCTAATTGATCCAAAACCTAACCAAAGGGGGTGACCATAGGTTGTCACCATCATCTGACACCTTTGATCCCGACCATCAGTTATCATGAAGACAACACCATAGGGTTGTTGCAATGGTACCATCATCGGGTCATGGGTTTATAAAAGAAATCAACTTTAAACCCTAAAATTGACCATGGGTTGATAGGTGCTTAGCACCATAGGTTGTCAAACCAACCTGATCCAAGTCATATTATACCTTAATAATAATGTACACATGATCACAGGTTCATCTAAAACTGAAATCATAATAGGGAACATTATAAAAATAGAAATCCAAGTCAAGCATAGCTTTTTAGTGCATAAATCATCATTTTCAAGCAAGAACATGATCTAGAAAGCTTATGATAAGCAATAAATGTGGAGAAAGTTATAAAACTTGCCTCTAATGAGAAGATGAAACCCCACACAGAAGAAAACTCGAGCATGTAGGGTAGAAAATCCAAGAATAAGCTATGAATTCGTCCATCTAGCACCTTTCTTCATTAAATGAGCAAACCCTAAGCATAAGGAGCAAGAAAGGTCGGGGTTTAGAGCTCTAGAGCAATTTATACGATGGAACAACAAGGTTCCAACCTGGAGAAAGGTAGGAGGAAGGATAACAAAGAAATAAATGGAGGAAATAAGGGGATTCTTAATCTTTTAGGCCAAGATCACTAGAAAGAAGTTTTTTCAACCCTAAAATGAAGTCAATTGCAACCACCCTAGATTCTTTTTCCAAGAAGCTCCCCACTTTCATCTTTCTTGGACAGGAAAATTCGCAGAAGCACAAAGGGAGAATTATTTTGGGAGAAGGAGGGAAGTGGTGGAGAGAAAATAGCTCATTTTTGTGCTTGGGGATAAGTATATGAAACTTTAAGATAAAGAAAAAGAAAAGGTTGAAGTTCTAGTATCTTTCCAAGTGTCCATGGCCTTAATTTATTAAGAATTTACAAGCACACACACAAGTAGCTCCCCCACTATCTTCATATACCTGCTTAGATTTCCTTTGTCAAATTTCCCAGTCAATCAAATAATTCATTAGTTGATAGCTACTAAAGGCAGCTCATCCATGAAGGGGTAAACCCTAAAATACCCTTGGAGAAAACACCTTCAAACCAAGGATTAAATAGGTGCCCCATGGATCAACAAGATCAATAATTATGATAAAATATCCAAGGAACATAATTCAAGTGATAAATTGCAAATAAAACCTCTCAATTGGGTAAATTGTAGAAAAGTCCTAAATGTGCATAAAATTGCATAACTTGCTCAAACAATGTCCAAATTGGACCAAATTTGAAACTTAAGCCTGTCTTATGATTTCAAAGCATATTACAAGGTTATATTAGGGTTATAAGAATTAAATTATGATAATTAAGCTTATTCAACTCATTAAGCAAGTTTAGGGGCCTTACAACAACCCCCTTACAACTATCAGTATCCTCCACCTCACTCATACCAACAACCCCCTCAACAATATCACCCCCATCCACCACAACCACAACCCCAACCATAATTTATCCTCCAAAACCTAAATCCACCACACTCAAGGCCTCCACCACCACCTCAACAACCACAACCACCTCCACAAGCTTCCTCTTCCACTACCCATGAGCATGTGAAGGCAGTGATAGTTTTAAGGAGTGGTAGGACCTTGGAGCAGTTGCATGGTACTTCTATTGATAGAACAATCAATGATGTAGGGTTGACACTATGATCAGGGATGTTGATATTGAGATTCAGGCTGATGATATCGTGATACCTAGAGTTAATACCGTGATACCAAGAGTTGATACCATGATTCCAATGATATCACTTGATGATATTGTTGACTTGAGTCAATTGGGAGCACAACTCCCTCCTTTCCCTGATATACTTGAAGAGTCATCCACCAAAAGAAGGAAGAAGAAACATATCGAGGACATTATGGAGACCTTTAAGTAGGTTAAGATCAACATTCCTTTACTTGATGTGATCAAGTAAATTCCGTCTTACTCTAGGTTCTTGAAAGACTTGTGCACGTTCAAGAGGAAGACCACCGAAAGGACGCCAAGGAAGGTTAAGCTCATTAAGCAAGTCAGTTCAATTCTGCAGCACACCGTGCCAAGAAAGAGGAAAGATCGTGGTGCTCCCATCATCTCATGCTACATTGGAGCACATCGCATAGACCAAGCTCTTCTTGACTTAGGTTCTAGCATAAATCTGATGCCTTATGATAGGTTAGATGTACTACAAATGGGATAATTGGGTCTTGCTCACTGTACCTTACAGTTGGTCGATAGATATGTAAAAATGCCTAAAGGGCGTGTTGATGATGTGTTGGTCAGACTTGGTGATGAGACCTATGCATTCTTTCCTACTAATTTTATTGTTTTGGGCATGGAAAAGGACTCAAGGAAAGTGCCTGTCATCTTGGGGAGACACTTCTTGTCTACAGTTGATGCAGTGATCCATGTGAGGACTGACACCATATATGTGACTTTCATGCACATGAAGATCCGGTTGAACATTTTCAAGTCTTCTGCTAAAGCTGAGGTGATAGATGTTACAAAAGAGGATTATAATCTAATTGTCTTGATGAGATAGTAGAAGAGTGTCTACCTACATGGATTCAAACCACCACACAAGGTAGAGGTCTAGATCCCATTGTGGAATTTTGTGATGATGATGATGAGGAGGATGAGGAAGAAGAGCTGGCCTTAGTGGCTGCAAGTGAAGACCTCCCGTCCATTTCTGAACCATTGAAGAATTCCCTTGAAGTGCCTCCCATTCTAGAGCTCAAGTCTCTTCCTAAAGGATTCAAATATTCTTTCTTAGGATCCAATGATACTCTCCCAGTGATCATTTCTTCTATTCTTTCCATGGAGAAATAAGATGCATTGATGGCAATTTTGAAGAAGAATATTTGGGCCATCGGGTGGTCCATAGCTGATTTGAGGGGTATTGACCCTTCTATTTGTGTCGGCAGAATCTACCTTGAGGGTGATGCTAGACCAACCCATCAAATGCAAAGACTATTGCATCCAAAGTTGAAAGAGGTCATAGAAAAAGAGGTCGTGAAGCTACTTGATGTCGGAATCATATATCCCGTTTGTGATATCCCATGGGTACGTCTCATGCAAGTTGTACCCAAGAAGGGTGGAATCACAGTCACCGAAAATGAAGATGGGGAATTGATGTCTGTGAGAGAGCAATCCAAGTGGAGGATGTGCGTGGATTACAGAAAATTGAATGAAAAGACCAATAAAGATCATTACACTCTCCCATTCCTTGATCAAATTTTAGAGAGATTAGTTGGACAGAGTTTCTATTATTTTCTTGATGGGTACTTTGGTTACTTCCAAATAGTTGTTCATCCCGCTGACCAAGAGAAGACAATGTTCACTTGCCCAAGTGATACTTTTTCTTATAGAAGAATTCCATTTGGGTTGTGTAATGTGCCTTCAACATTTCAAATATGTGTAACATCCATCTTTGCTAATATGCTTGATTCATCACTTGAAGTCTTCATGGATGACTTTTCTATGTTTGGTAAGACATTTGATGAGTGCTTGCTTCACCTAGCATATGTACTCGAAAGGTGTGTCAAGGTCCGTTTGGTACTATCTTGGAATAAAAGCCACTTCATGGTCCTCGAAGGCATTGTTTTGGGTCACCGAGTCTCTAAAGTTGTAATTGAAGTTGATAAGGCCAAAGTGGGCCTGATTTCCACTCTCATCATTCCTTCCACCGTAAGACATGTCTGATCTTTCTTGGGTCATGTGGGTTTCTATCGTTGCTTCATTAAAGACTTTAGAAAAATCTCGAGGCCACTTTCTCATTTAAAAAAGATGTGGAATTCCATTTTGACAACAAGTGTGTTGAAGCCTTCAACCACTTGAAGTACATGCTCATTCTACTCCTATCATGCAGCCCTAGATTTCTTCTTGCCATTTAAGATCATGATTGATGCATCAAACATGGAAGTGGGGGCTTTGTTGAGCTAAAGGATTGGTCGGATTCCACATGCCATTTACTATTCAAGCAAGACTCTTGATGAAGCTCAAAGGAACTACACTACCACAGAAAAAGAGTTGCTAGTTGTGATGTTTGTTGTTGACAAGTTTCTCTCTTATCTCTTGCAAAATAAGGTAGTGGTTTATACGAATCACGTAGATTTGAAGTACCTTATGACGAAGAAAGATTCTAAGCCAAGATTGATCTGATGGATTCTATTGCTCCAAGAGTTTGATCTAGATATTGTTGATAAAAAGGGAGTAGAAAATTCTACAGCTGACCATCTCTCCCACATTGAAGCACTGTATGATGATAGGAACTGCATCAAAGAAACAATGTTGCATGAAAAACTCTTCTTACTTTCATCCACCCAAAGACCATGTATAAGCACATAACTAACTTCTTAGCTAGTGGAAGGATACTAAGTACTTGGACAAGGGAGGAGAGCAAGAGACTATTTGTTATGGTTAAGAACTATGCTTGGGATGACTTTCATATTTTCAAATATTGTCCCAACCAACTCATTAGAAGATGTGTTTTTGAAAGTGAGCAAAAAGAGATCCTATCAATGTACCACTCTGGTGCATGTGGAGGTCATTTTGGTGGAAAACACACAACGGCCAAGATTCTTCAAAGTGTATTTTATTGGCCCACATTGTTCAAAGATGCTCATGAGTTTTGCAAATGCTGTTTGAAGTGCCAAAAGATGGGCACTATCTCTAAAAGGGACATGATGCCTCTATCACCCATTCTTGTAGTTGAGGTGTTTGATTTTTGGGGAATCAATTTCATGGGTTTGTTTCCTCCTTCCTTTGGATATGTGTACATCTTGGTTGCCATCGATTATGTATCAAAATGGATTGAAGCTATTACTACTAGAACCAATGATCATAAAGTGGTGTGTGACTTTGTGAAGTCAAATATCTTCAATCGGTTTAGTGTGCCAAGAGCCATGATTAGTAATGGCGGAAGCCATTTCATCCATCACACATTTGAAGGTTTGCTAAAAAGATATGGAGTAAATCATTGTGTGCTTACTCCTTACCACCCTCAAATGAGTGGTCAGGTTGAGTTGGCTAATCGAGATATAAAGCTCATTCTTGAGAAGACGGTGAGGCTGGACCATAAGGATTGGTCTTTACGTATCAATGAGGCTTTGTGTGCATATACGACTGCATATAAATCCTCGATTGGCACCACACCATTTAAGCTTGTTTATGGAAACTGCCATCTACCAGTGGAAATGCAACACAAGGTTTTGTGGGCATTGAAAGCCATGGATATGGATGGAGACACAACTAGGTTAAAAAGAAAGTTGCAACTGTACGAGCTTGAGGAGATGAGGCATGAGGCATATGAATTATCCAAAAGCTACAAGGAAAGGACAAAGTTTCTTCATGATAAGTTGATTAATAAGAGGATCTTTGAGCCCAAACAATGGGTATGGTTGTACAACTCTAGGATGAAGTTCTTTATCTGAAAACTTCAGTCTAGATGGGAAGGACCTTATCTCATCAAGAATGTATATCTATCCAGAGCTGTTGTGATAAGTGAGAAGGACGGATCAAGAGATTTTACCGTGAATGGACAAAGATTGAAAGCAATGGTTGAAATTGGTCCCAATAGAGACAATCAAAGTTTTGATATTGATTAGGGCAACCCCCAATAACCCCCAAATCACCTCCTCTTGCTCCCAAACTCTGGATTTGAGTTCCCTTTGGCCCCCAATCACCTTCCCCTACCTTAAGTTCCATTTTCCAGCGTCCATTACCATCTATTTCTCCATCTCCCAAGAAGATTTCGCCCCTACAACTACGAAGTGCATTTCTTTCTCATTTTCCACCAAAAATCCTTGCAAAGATGAAGAGCACAGACAAAGCAATCAAGAAAGGGGTAGATAAGACCATGAATATCCTCACTAGTTGCAACAAACGGTCCTCTAATGCCTCGTAGCAGTCCCACAACGCTTCATCACCATCTAACTCCATTTTGCATTCGCTCCGACGGTCGGCATCGACAAGTGCCTCCCAACACCGATCCCCCTCAAGTGGCCATGCATCGGATCCAAGCTACATCAACCCCGACGACGAGGAGGAGGATGAAGAAGAGATGGAGAACATCATCGATTCAGTGGATATTGATGCACCAGCTTGAGAGAGGAGGGCCAAGAAGGTTGCTATTACGTCGTCTTCACCACTACCTCCACGCCCGACTCCGACGAGATGCTCCACTTTGTGAGCAGAACCACACGCCGCTCAACAACCCATTAGGCACAAGTTTGATTGAGGAAGAAGTTGATTGAGGAAGAAGTTGAAGATACATCCATTCAGATGGTTCCCTTAAACTTGGACACAAGTTTGGGGTCACACACATATGAGGAGGAGGAGGAGGTAGATGACACTGAAAGTGAGGAGATGGAAGATGAGCCAATGGACTTCTTGTCCAAGCTAGAGGAGGATAGGATGAAATGGGTTGGGAAGCAATCTGAGGAAGTTGCATATGAGAGAGACACATCAAAGTGAGTGTTCACAAGACCCCTTCACCCCAAGTACACTACTAGGAGGGTGATTCCCACAAGGTATGCTTTCCCCAACACCATGCAAGCCCTACAGATGAATCTTATCACCAAGGATTTCTTAGAATAATGTGGATTATATCACTTGCTGACCACTATGGAAGAAACATACTTAGAGACAACTCATGAATTCTTCAGATCTCTGGAGAAGGTGCAATATCAAGGGGAGGATGCAATCTTCTTCAGGCTCAATAACTCCACTCATGTACGAAAGGCCTCCAACCTCAACAAGATTTTTGGGCCAACACCAAAGATAGCTCAAAATTTTGATGGGGGCAGGTTTGAAAAAAATGGGAAATGCAACTATTCTAAGATGTGGGAAACATTCACTGGCCATAGCTCCTTTGCATCAGGAAAGTAAAAAACAAGCAAGTTTCACAACCACACTATGATATTTATTTAGAAAGTCCTCGCCAACTCTATCTTTGGCCGGTACGACAACCAAGGTTGTTGTTCTCTAAAAGACTTGTTTGCGATGTCAGTAATGGTGAGTCGTGGTTATGCGAATATGGGGATGATGCTGACTGATCACTGAAAAACAATTCCGTCCAAGACCAAGATTCCCTTCATAATGGGAGGGATTGTGACCACCATAGCAAAAGCACTTGACTGTGACCTCTAGAACTTCAAAAAGGCAGAAGGGGCCAAGTTGATTGATTTAAACTATCTTGCAAGGCCTCAGATGATTTTCATAAGAGATAAGAAGATCATTTCAACATGAACCCCGAGTAACCTAGCCTCACTCTAGAGCTACCTTACCATTCTATTGTTCTTCTTGAGGATATCATGCCATTAAAAAATCTGCCAGCATGGATTTCTACTTGGGAAAGCAAGTTCCCTAGAGAGGACTATAGAGACATGACGGTGGACTTATCAGAGGGTGCAGGAGACACAAATGTGCCATAGAAACAACACATCCTTGAGCAGCCACATCACATAAGATAGAGACATGAGGACTTTGATGCACATCCACCTCCAACAAATGCATACGACATGTCAGCCATTCATGCACTGTTGGAGGCGATTCAGTAGACACATTAGGCCATGTGGTTAGATCAGTAGCAGATGCATCATCAGATCAACCACATGTACCAATATCAACATGTGTAGGTGCAGAGAAATCCCCAATGGGGGGGGAGGATTTTTGGGGAGGACTATCTCGATACCAGGAGACATACCCACCTCCACAGGTGGATTATTGGGGCCGATATTACCAACACCCACCTCCACAGGTCGGCCAACCATAGGACCCCACACCACCATAGCAGTGATGTCTACCCTATCACTCCTAAGCTTTAGTTTCATGTTGAGGACAACATGATTCAAAAGTTTGGGGTTGTATGGCAGTATGCCCCCTTTCTTAGCTTATTTTGTTGATATTAGTCTCACCTAATCTCTGTTTGTTTGACATACCTCTTTCTAGTGTAGATCTCCTTTTTCTTGCATCCATGCATACATGTAGTTCAATTTCATGCATTTTTGCATAAATTTTCAAAATTTTTGATCTTTTTGCTCTTCCATGTCATGCATTGCATTTCCATGTAGATTTTGGTAATTTTTGTGTGTTTTTAACTAGGATTTTCTGATTAATGTTTTAATTTTCCTAAATGTAGGTTTAGATGTGATTGAATGCAAATTGGCACCATTTTGGCCAATTGTGCCCAAACTTGAATGCACTTGCCTAAAATCATGTTTTAACTTAATCTCCACTTTTTGAAATGAAAATGTTGATTTTTTTACAAATGCATGCCACTTTCTTAGAGTTTATTGCTATATGGTCTTAATTGTTGACATTTTACATGTGCATCACCTCTCTCAAGTTTGTGAATGTTTTGGTTGAATTGTGAATTGAGCAAGCTACGAACGCTTAGAGCCTATGGAGTCACATGATATAAATGTGAATCTCATGTTGTTCTCTCATGTGGTGTGATATCATTTGATGAAGTATTGGATTAGTTTTCATGCATGAGATTTTATGTTGAGGACTACACTAATGACCCCCCCCCCCTTTGACCTGACTCTTCTTTAACCATCTTCATACCTCTCTGCCTCATGAAAGGATGTCTTAGTGCACATATTTAGCCTTGGCCACCCCCAAAAGCTTGGGGTGGCCATATCTACATCCCTTGCTTCACTCTCTCCATTATATGCCCTATCTACACCAAGGGCAAAAGAAAAGAAGAAAAGAGAAAAAAGCAAAGAGAAAATAAAAGATGCTCATGTTTAAGAGCATTTAAATAGAGAAAAGATGAGTGTGTAAAAGCACTCTAATCTCTTACCGCAATCCTTTCCTCCTTTTTCATACCCATTGAGATAGAAAACATTAAACCTAGCTCACTTTACCCTTTCTACAGCCATGTGGGTCATTTGGTGTGGTTTTAAGCATAAGATTGAATGCATGAAAGTGAAACAACACTCCTAGTCATCATTGATTAACACCAACATCAAACGGTTTACCCAAAATTTCATGAAGGACATATGGAAAGCTTGTGTATTCTATTCTCTATATTTGAAGTTTGTATGCTCGGTTCTCTTTTCATGATTGGTTTGTGAAAGTGGAGATGAGAGAGGTGGAACACATGCACTTAGTCACTTCTAAGACCATTTAGTCAATAATCATCTTTTGCAATGCATTTATCACTCTTATTCATTGAAAGAAAATTGAAGGGAGAGATAAAGTTGGATCATACTTGAGGACAAGTATGTCTTAAGTTTGGGGTGGTGATGCAGTTCTATTTTAAGGCTTCATCTTGTGTCTTTTTGTATCTCAATTACATCTAAACATAGTATAATGCAAGATAAATCCCCCAATATGCATATTATGTCAAATGCACTTATGGGCGTTCTATGCATACTTTTTAGCTACTTGGACCATGCTTTGGATGGATGAGAGAGAAGGAAGGAATTCTAGGGTTTCTCCACCCATGGAGGGGTCTAAAGAATACCCCAAAGCTCCCTCAACCTACCCATAATGGCCAAGGGTCAACATCAAGCAAAGAAGTCCATTGATCATGAAGTTTCAAAGTGAATTTGCCACTAAAGACCCCAGCATGGCTACGTGCCAAGGAACGGTCGTGCTGGACAATGCCAAAGTTACAAAATCAACATCAAAGTTGCAAAGCTACAACAACACTATCACCACGGCCTGCTACCCAGCACGGCCGTTCTATGAAGCCCCCAAAAATGGATGTGCTGCCAAAGATGGGAACAAACATGTTTGCTAGAACGATCTCCATTTCACATCCCCCACCACAGTCGTGCTACCCAGCATGACCATTCTTCCTAGCCCTCACCACGGCCATGCCTCCTAGCATTGTCATGCTACCAACTTTCATTTCACTAAAATTCTTATGACATTTTCCATTTCTTAGAATGGTCATTCTCCACCACCACGGCTGCCCCAACTCTCACCCACCACGGTTGTTGTGCTACCACCTAAACCCTAGCTTTTTATACACTATTTTTCCACTATACCCCTACTTACCCTAGTGCTTCCACAACCACCTATATATACATGGGTGGTGGCCACAACACTAGGTTAACTACCATTACTCCCCGTACCTACTCTAGAGCATTCATTGCCTCCTTCCTTACATTCAAGCCATCCATCCACCATTTTCACCTTATTTCTACCATGGAGACCTAGTGTTCTAGGTTTTCTACCATAATCCTCTTCATTTCAATTCCCTTCACCCACCTTATAGGAGAGAGGTCATTCTACATCAACTAGGAGGTGAAGAAGAAGAAGAAGCTACTTTGAGCTCCATGGATTCCTACCCCATTCTTCTCATTTCTTTTCTCTTTTGTTTGAACATGTCTAGCTAAGCTCCTAGTGGTGGGCTGTTTGGGGTTAAAATGTGAATTTGATACCATGTTGGGGGTAAATAACTTGTATTGAACATACTTTCATTCTATGATGATTTCCTCTTACTTCTATCTCATTTCCCATTATCTTGCATGCAGTTTGTGCTTTTAAACATAAATTTCTTATTTTGTGATGCTTGATGACACTTAGCTTCTAGGGGAACATGGGATGTATGTGGAAATTTTAGGAATGTATCCTAGGTTCAATTAATGTATTCCTAGCTAGCCCCCTTTGTTCCTACATACATCCCTCTTCTTCTACAAGTAGGTGTGAGATCTAAATAGCTAGTGTAGGTGTGATTAGTGCAATTGCATAGAGTTTCCTAAAGGCTAGATGGCAAGTAAAATGAGGTGAAACACCCTCATTTCTACTCCCATTCCTACCCTTGGCTCTCAATTACCCTAATACCACTTACCCTAGAAACCTAGACTTGCCAAGTCCTATTAGAATTACACATAGCCCTAGTTCTTCAACTAGTAGTATAGGGTATATTCTAATAGCACTTGCCTTGTTGTTTGGTTTGGTAATCTAGATTGAAATATAAGATTCGTATGCTATGTCAACCTTCCCCAAAATAATATCAAGTTCCATTCCCAAATAGCCCACCTATCCATCTAATTGCTTAAAATCCATCTTTGCCTTCTTAGCTTGTTAATGCTAGCTTAGTCAATTGCCCTTATTAATTGGTTAGTTCTTAATAATTAGAAGTAGTTAGGGATCCTTTGAGCTTTCTTGTGTTAATTTATCTAGCTAGTGATAACTTAGGCTCTTGCTTGTATTATTTCGTATCTTTCCCCTTAGTTGATAAATTACCTTGCTAGTGTAATGTAACTCCTTGCCCTAGTTTAGTTGCTTGTCTTGCCTAGTTTCTTAGTCCTAGCTTGCTTAAGCTAAAATAGGGTTTTTGTTAAATTAGTTTCTTTCTTTCTTGCAATCGTAGCATAATTAAACCAAACCCAAATTTAAACCCTCAAACCCTAGACTCCTCTTTAGGAACATAGCAAACATTAGCCTAGCTCTAGTGCCCCCTCTATCCCTGAGGATCGACCCTAATCTTACCACTAGCCTATACTACACTATGACACCGTGCGCTTACGGGTACATGTGATAAGTTGAGCCTGTGTGTTGGAATAGGTCCATATACAAATCTTAAGAGATTTTTGTTTTCCCTTAGGGTTGCATCTAGTCACCTTTAGTTGTCTAGTGTGTGGCCTTGAGAAGATCACACTAGTAATGTGATTTGTTAGTTATAATTCTGCACTTTGTTTTGAGTAATCTTGCTTTGTGGTGCATTGGGGCATCACACATTTTTAAGCCTCTCCCATGCTATGATCTTCTATTTGCATGTTGTTCCCTCTTTCATATGTTTGCAACTTGTTCTGCCATAAGGGGATCCTTTCTTGTAGGGGAGAAAAATGTATCAGAGGCTCTATTGACCCTGGATGTCACATTGGATCCTAAAGTGATGCCTCCTAATAGGGGCACAAATGATAACTCCCTATCTAGTTGGACCAAGGTGGTAGGTTTCAAATACACCGCAGTGGGATCTACTTGCTACATGCCTTAGTGTAGCAATCCATCACAAGCATGTGGCCTAGAGTGCCATTTTGGCAATTACGATATTACTTTTGAGAGGTGTCACACATAGTGGAATTTTCAACTGTAGTTATAAATGAGCATTCATGCTCGAAGCCTTAGTATGGGAGTTTAAATTACTTGACAAAGGAATGGGATTTTCCTTGTGAAGATTTTTTTAACATATCAAAACCTATAATCTTGACTCTAGAAACCCTATTCCCATGATTAGGAGATTAGAAAGTTTGGTTCTTTAGATTGGATCAAATAAGGATGAAGTTATAGCTTGATATAGTTGTATATAACTTTAATGAATATAGTTAAGGCATGAACATAATAACTCATCATAACAAATAAAGTCTTGAAAAAAATACAATACAAAGGCATCACATAACATGATATAAGTCACATATGTTTCCTTTTGATAACCAATGTTCACATAATGACTAAGAAAAGTTTAATACATGGCACAATATGCTTAACACATGCATGGGGGTAACAATGAGAATTTCCATGTCCATAAATATGAATAATGTTCCATTAGTTAAACAAATATTATACTAATGGAAAGAATAAGTTAAATATGGAAATTACTGCATAATAATATAGGGTAACTCTTTTGGTAACAATGTGATGATAAAAATGACTCTCTTGTAATGAGATTTGGCAATAATGATGTAATAATATGATAAATGTAATAGTGATGAGATATAATCTAGTTGTATTAGAATTTTTAAAAGGAAATTCCAAAACCCAAATCCAAAGATAAAATCATGTTCCTTGGTCCCACTTAGCTTGGGTGCCAAGCTTGAAATAAAATGAATAATCTTAGTTTATCTAATCTTATTTAGAAATAAAATATAAGTTGAGATCTAAAAACTTGAAGAAAATTATTATATTGCCCCAATAGGAGAAATTAATTAAAAAAATTGGAATATAAAGGTTTATTTAGAATACTTGTCAATTTTCATGTTGTTTTAACATCATTTACTAACCTAACTTGGATAAATAAGGAAAGAAAGGAGAAAATGTAAATACATCATTTTTAATCATGGAATTTCCTTAAAGTTTGGGCTTAATAAACTATAATGCACATTTTGTCTATAGTTCAAAATCTTCTTCCTGTCATGTTAAGTTTCCAAACACGTGTTGATCTAGAGCTGTTGGATGAGGATAGTAGGATCTAGGAATCATCTTTTTCCTTGCTCTTGAAAAAGGAAAGCCACCCCACAATTCTTATAATATCTTATTCCGCCTCCCTCTCTCTCCATTGCACCTCGTGCCATGAAAATCCCTCCTTTACATCTCGCGAACACATAATTCCCTAACTCGGTCCCTCTCGCACAATTTAAGGGATACATCCAAATTTTCCCCCAACCAGTGACACCCCTTGTTTCTCCTCTGCTTTCCCTTGCATACCAAGTGATCAAACCCCCCGATATAACCCTCCACTAAATAGATATCCCCACACTCTTTCTTGGGCACCCAATTCAACTCCTTGATCCATTGTAGGGTCATGGCCCTCTGCTCCGTGGGAGGTATGCTTCATGTTTCCTTTTCAGTTTTTCCTGAGTCTGACCTAGGCAGTGTTAACCATGTCGTTTGTGTTTCCTTTTCCATGTCACTTGATCACCTCCAATTTTGTTGTTCACCAACTTTGGGTTTCTACGATGTACAATCTACTACTTTTGACATATTGGTTTTCTCCTCTGACCAGCCATGATTGAAGAGATTCAGAGAGGTCCAGAGGTACTACTCTACTACAGGTCAATGAACTCTCGAGAAATGCACCTGAAAACCATTTCAAAAAAAGAAAATGGATTCTATTTAGATATTGTACTTTGTGGAGTGCCGCCAGGAGTAGTCAGGGCCTTTAACGGCAGGCTTTTTTCTTAATTTCATACATCCGCACTCTTTGAAGTTGAGGTAAGCGATAGCTTTGCTCGACCGATGCGAGGGAGTCCGGGCCGTGTCTCAGTCCCAGCTCGAATGAGACCAAGCATCCCTTTCCTTTCTGTGGCTCCCGACTGCTACAGTCCTACAGTCTTTCTTTCCCATAGGACAGTATGGAAGAACAGTTCTTGGATTCGCAGATTGGTCCGACTCGTAATTCACTTCTGACTCCGTGTTCGATAGCCTGGCCGTAGTGATGTTAATTGTTTTTCAATGCCTTGCCCCAAAAATCGAAGGGGGAATTGCCTTCCATTATCACTTCCTTCCATCTGGCCGGTGTATCGGAAGCGAGTACAACCTCTAAACTCCATTCTCAGGATCGATTGGACCTTTGCATTATTAGGAAAATGTATAGGGAATTCTTTCCTCTAGATATGCCTCTGGTCTAGTTGTAGTCATGCACGATGGTACCTCTTTCACAATCATTGTCTGCTATTGTGCTTCGGGAAGAAGATAACATGTGTTGAATTCTCCATGTTGTCCTATTTCGGGTTTCTATTTACCATTGTCTCAGGGGGGCATACTCGACTTTTCACCCTGGTTCTCAATCTATGAGCACGCGAGCCTTCAGAAGCTAGTTTTACGCTTTATCCTAGTTGCATGTTATGGTTGTAACACCATATGCAAGGGTAATCTCGCCTTTTTAGGTTTCATTTTTTAATTTAATTGCAATAAATTAGTTTATCTTTGAATAATCATACTAAATTATCTATATTTCATAAAAATGTAATAAAATATGATTTAGCTGAAAAACCACATATTCAATGACATTATTTTCATCACCTAACTCCAATATGCTAATATGTGGTTTTTCAAGGTTTTTCTAATTGATTAGATTTTCTAAAATTCATAGATAATAATATATAAGTCATAAAATAAAGTAAAATATGATATGAACTCAAAAAAATGTAATCTATGAGATCATAAGGTTATGATAACCTAATTCACTAATAACAAAAAGGTGTTTAGTAATTAATGTGAAAATAACCTCAATTCTACATATATGTTTAATAGGTGTTTTGAAGACCCTAGATTGGATCTATGGTTTGCTTTGGACATGTGTAGACCTGGTAGGAGGTGTGTGGCATCTCTTTATGAATTATATTGAGCAAAACCCAAATTTCTTTCTATGTGTATGTATGTTGCATTCTATTATCCACGTTGAGCAATTAAGCTAATTTCTCTCTCTCTCTTGATGTATGTTGTATCACCTTTAAGTTATGTTGAGCAACTTATTTGATTTTCTCTCTCTTGATGTATGTGGTTGCAATGAATTGAAATCTAAGATCTTATTATATTCCATGATTAGGAGGCTAGTAAGCTTGGTTTCTTAGATTTGACAAAACAAGGATAAAGTTATGCCTTAATGTATATTGTTAATGCACACAACATGAAAAACTCAATGGTAACCCATTACATATTTATCTTGAAAAAAGATATAACACATTAAGTGGTATTAAGTTCTATAGTCCACATCACATATCAATACATAATAACTTAATTATGTTCTAACATGTAAGTAAATTAATTAAACATGTCACATATGTTCCTTTTACTAACTAAAATATAAATAATGGCTAAAATATGTTTAGTAAGAGGTATAATGTGCTTTGTGATAACAATTGTTGTTCCCATGACCATAAATATAAACAATATGTTATCATCTAAAATATATAATGATTTAATGGATTAAATATGTTACATATGTAAATTATGGAAATGTGTGTATAATAATATAAGGAAATTCTTTCCAAAACGAATTGAAGATAATATGACTTGATTAAATGAATGTTTGTAATAATGTTGTAACATTGCAATAAAAGGGATCATGGTTATGACCCTAAATCCAAATTGTACTAGAACTCACAAAAGGAAATCCCAAAACTCAAATATAATAGTAAATTCATGTTCCTCAAGTCCCAATTAGATTGGGGGCCAAGTTTCACATTATTTGAACAATACCGACTAACCTAATTTAAAATATGAGTTTTTCTCCAAAATATTAAATAATATGTTCTATGACTTCAAAAGTGGAATAATTCTCAAATTCAAATTATACATACCAAAATTAGTCCACGTATGAATTTTCATATTAATTGAACAATCTTATCTATCCTAGTTTTACTTGGGACAGAGAATGTAACTTAAAGTGAAAATATTATATTAATTACTAAAAGAAATCTAATATATTAAATAAATAGTACAAACCGACTTGTATAGTTTATAAATATATATTTAGGTGAAGTCGTAATAATAAAATTGTGGTATAACATAAAGGGAAATAATGTTGTGCGTGAACGTTAAGTCTATGGAAAATTTATCATGATGGAAAATCTTAAAATGTATTTAGTTTCCAAATATGATGTGAAAGAGGTAACGGTAAGAATGTGGAATACACATGATGCTAATAAATTTGAATAAAATTCAAAGAACTAATTCTCTAGTCTTCATATTTGAAAATAAAAAATAAATAAACACGATCACATTATCATATCACAAAGGAAATAAATATTTTAACTCAGTTATATATTTGTTTAGAAATAAGTAAACATTACCAAATTTATATAATCAATTACTTAAACCAAATAAGAAATAATAATAATCTTGACAAAATGATTTCCTTAGTGAACCCCCTATCACCTCCTAAAATCATTAAAAACAAATAAAAAAAAGACAATTTGATAGATAATGTTTACACCGTTTTGATTTTGAAATTCACGTCTATAATAACTAGTATTGGAAATATAAATTTATTACATCCACAAATAATTAATGTAAAATATATTAACAATATATATGGTGACATCAAATTTAGAATGTTGGATCTAACTAAATATTAATTAAATAGATGCATTTTGTTGTAATAAAATTGTTATACATGTTTTCAACAACTTTAAAATGAGAATAGAAACATTTTAAGAAAATTATTTCATAACGGATGAATTGGTATATATAAGAGGTTCATAAATGGAAGGATAGGAAAGGAATTTGATATGTATATTCTACACAGTTGTGCATTAAATTATTATACATGTTTACATTGACTAAGTAATTACACAATTAGATATTTAGAAGCCTCTTTATTGTAAATATAGTAGTCAATATTTCTATGATCAAGTTGTTTAAAAAATGGGAAATATATGATAAAACATAGACCTAAATAAATTTAAGGAAAATGATGTTTTTATGTTCATTCTTTCCAATCATTTGTTAAATAATGCTTAACTTCTTTCTTTTATAATATATGTTACATATTTTCCCTAGTAAACAAAAATATATAAGTTTTTTTCTACCCAAGCGAACAATTCTATATATAGACCCTTCTATATGGCATTCACACACCTAGAAATCACTTGAACAATAGGACATGGCTGCCTAACCTTCTCCCTTATCCTTCTATTCTAGTTTCTTAGTTGAGTCATCTACGACTTGTAATCTCATGATGATCTTTTCTCAACCACACGTGTTACAAACCTTAGAACTATTTGTAACCCTGACTTGGATCTAAGATTTGGATTTTAACAAGTTGACAAACATCTTTGAGGTATGTTGCATCCCTTGGTCATATTGAGCAATTTCGTATTTTGTTCTCTTAATGTATGTTGCTTTCTATATTCTTACTATTGAGTAAACACCTATGTTCCCTCTCTCTCTTGGTCATATGGACATTAGCCTACATAATTTATCTCTCTCTCTATCTAGAATTTATTTCTTGTTAATATTGTGTGTTGATTTTAATCTTGTTATCATCCTACTTTATTTGATATTCTTATTGAAATATTATTTATATCATGTTCATCTTATTCCTTGTGAACCCTAATTTTCAAGTTGTGGATTTCAGTGATCCTATGAAGCATCTTTTGTGAAAATGATTATATATTTATTTATGTGTCCTCTAAACCCACATGATAACTCTTGGATGTTCTCATCCCTCATGTTTAGATTTAGACATGCTTACTCTTTTGTTATGCATCATGTGGTGACTAATAGTATAATGTGACATGTGTTATTATATGTGAATGTGTAAATTCCCACACTTGATAGTGCAGAGGTGATAATTCCTATAAGTGATATTATTAGAGCAAATTTGTATCATGTACTACTCGAAGAATATGTGTATATATTCCCACTCACCCCATATTTATGGTATATGTGTTATTTCCTACCAGCATGTTGATATTTTTCTAGTTTTATCACTTGTAAAATAAATGGATGCCTTGCTCTTATTTATCATCTTATTGCAATTCATGTTCCTTTTATGTTCACTTGGACAATACTTTTCCTCTTCTATTGGAAGCCTTTTTATATTTGATGTCCTTTTTTCCCTTATATTGCTCAAATCTCAATTAATATGCACATACCAACCTTTCTGTTGATAATTTCCAATTTTACATTTTCTTGTGGGCATACCAACCTTTCTAGGTAGAGAGCAAGGAGGAGAAAACAAAGGTTGACCAGGACAACTTCAAAAGTAGTTAAACCTTCATGGGGGGTAGACTCAAGGTGGTTAGATAATCCTCTGTTGATCATTCACTATAGTTAGTTTTCATATATATCATCATGTGTGGCGTAGAATGATGATAATATCAAACATTATAATAGTTAGATATTTTATATACCACTTCTACATTTGGTATCTTGAAACATACTTTTGAATAAATTAGATAATCATCCCTTTATAAAAAGATTAGATGTGCATTTGGCATATGTGATGTTTCTTTTTATTTTATTTGTAGAAAGTGGATCCCCTCTCGGGTCCCACTCCTTATAGTTGCATCCCTATTTATCATATTGAGCAAATCACTGCATATTCATGGTAGGTGTGTTATTTCCTACCAACATGTTTATTTTGTTCTAGTATTGTCAAATGTAAAATACATGGATGCCTTGCTCATATTTATCATCCTCTTATTTGAGCATGACTATACTTTATCTTGTCTATCCTATTTGCATGTGTGATTGACTAATCATAACTATAAGTAGTGGCAATGTATATGCATTGGGTTTTATTCCCCTGTCATGTTTGATATATGCACTAAGTTATATTCCCCTTCTAGGCACTAACTTTTATTCCCCTGATATTGTATTGAGATTTTAGTCCTCCTGCAATATATTATATTTTGGGGACTGAGGTTTAGACCTCCCACCAATGCATTGAGTTATATTCTCCTGCAAACTGTATATTTCTTTGGCACTGAGATTTTAGTCCTCCTGTCCATTGATATGGAATATATAGGTTTCTATCCTAATTCTTAGTATATATTAGACCTCTTATTACTCACCATGCAACTATTTATATTTTGTAATATTATTAATGTGACGTTGTCGAATAAGACAAAAAATATCTTATTATTTATCTTTCATCTTATTGCAATTCATATTCTCTTGATATCCACTTGGATGGTAGGAAACTTTGTTATATTTGATGTCCTTTTCTGTAATGTTGCTCAATCCCCAATTAATATGTACATACCAACTTTTATCCTAACAACTTCTATTTTTTCTTCTCTAGTGGGGTATGCTTCTAACCCCTTATGTGGAAGAACATGAAAAACTTATAGATGACATGGATCTGACCTAGTGGAGCTGATCTTGGGAGATAGATTTGAGATAGTTTAGATATCCCTCTACTTAAACCTTGATGTTGTTACTTTCATGTAAACTCCTAATGGGGGATTATTATGTAAACTTTTAAAATTGAATGTAGTCATTAAATTCATTCTGTTGATATACTTCAGTTATTTTTGTATATCATTATTTGAGAAAAGAAATGTATAACTATTGCAACATGCTTATTAGTGTGTTTGCATTAGATATATTTATCCTCAAATTAAGTAAGGAGTGGATCCCCTCTCAGGTCACGCTTGTAAGGATGTGGGATCACCCCCTTACTAAAAAAATTGAAGAATAAAACATCCATTCCTAACACACTCAAAGGTATGTTGGAATAGGTGTAAATTTTCAAACTTCAATAAATGGTATACAAAAGACCAAAGTGTAGCAGCGGAATTAAACAAGTGACTATATTCAATTTTCACAAAAGATTACACAAGTACATCAAAATCTCCCATTAGGGTTTACAGCAAGATACAACAAAAAGGATCTAGATAGAGGGAAGTCTAAACCATAACAATTTTGTCTCCAATATTTAACTCCTTAAGCTAGTCTAAAATTTCATGCCTTATCATGCAAATCCTTTACCTAGGGTTGGAAGCATACCCCAACAAGAAGAAAAAATAGATGACATCAGCAAAGGTTGGTATGTGCATACTAAATAGGAAAATTGAGCTATATATGGAATAAAGGACATCAAATATAAAAGGCTTCCCATAGAAAGGATAAGGACCACCCAAATGGGTATCAAGAGAAAAGGAATTGAAATAACATGATAAAAAAAGAATACTTGCCATTAATAAAACATAAATATTGTGCCACACAAGCACATGTAAAGAATTAGGGCACACACCTCATATCATGAACCTGCATGCATGTGAGATAAACATAGCCCTAGAACAATATAATCACAAAGGCAGCCAAGTCTCATAGACTTGAAACCTGATATAGAAAGGAATACTGCCAATCTCCCAAACATATAAAAATGGGCCAAGAATCACACATCTTTCCCTGGGTATGAGGTTCCTTTCTATCCCAAAACAGCAACTCTAGTTATACTGAATCACATAGCATGTTAAATGTAGAGGCAAGTATAAAGTATAGTCAGAATATATAAACTAGCCACCACATAAGTGACCAACATATACATCCACCTCATAAGTGGGCAAAAGACATCACATGTCATCTTTTAGAGTTCCATCATGAACAAAGCATAAGATAAGAGCTCAAAAGAATATCCATGATCACATGATCAATATCAAATAAGGTAGTTCACATGAACCATGATTTTCAAAAGAAAAGGCATTGTGTATAGGCTAAGAGAATGAATAAGCATAGGTGAATTTCTCAACATAGAAGAATATGGGATACATCATACCTCAACTTCAGAGTCTAAACAGTCCAAGTCAATCCTAGATCCAAGACTAGGCCTCCAAAGAATCTCTAGGGAAGGTGGAAAGGTCCAATAAGTAAGTTTCCCAATCTTAGAGAGGTCGGTTTCTCCAAAAAAGCTCCTATCTCGAGCAAGAAGCACCTTCTCCACTTTAGAGGTTAAAAACCCTAATAAAAGAACATGGAGATGAGGTGTTTGTGGGTTCTAGGTGGGCTATCACCATGAAAGGCCATGGTTCTGACTTGGAGTAAGGTGGAAGGAAGAATAACAACATAAAAATAGGGAAGTAAAGGAGGATACCTACTAGTTTTGGTCAAAATCACCAAGGAGGAGCTTAAGAAATCCTAAATAGAGAAATTTGGAACCCTAGGAGCCTTCTTCACCAAGGTAGGCACCTTTTTTACCTTGAAACAAAACCTTCATGAAAAAAAAAGAGGAGGAATGATGCTCTAAGATAGAGGGAATAAAGGAGAGAAAGAGTTTTCGAATTGGGAGTTGGGAAGGGGTAGA
Organism: Alisma plantago-aquatica; assembly: GCA_963693085.1. NCBI lineage: Eukaryota > Viridiplantae > Streptophyta > Magnoliopsida > Alismatales > Alismataceae > Alisma > Alisma plantago-aquatica. The sequence continues at coordinate 652,596,171 of OY856410.1, forward strand.
TATGGCTATATAAAGAAAGAGGTCAAGTATGAGGTGTCTATAAGACTTTCCATGTATCATGTATAAGGGTGTCCATGGACATGCAAGCCTTTATGGATAAGGAAGAAGTCAATCACGAGGTGTCAAGTTAATTTTCATGTGTATAATTTTAAGGGTGCCTATGGACATGCAAACCTTTATGGATAAGGAAGAAGTCAAGAATGAGGTGTCCATGGAGCTTTCCATGTGTCCTTAGCCTAGGGATTTCATGGATATACAAGAGGACAACTCATAGAGGCTTCTTGAATATCAAATTTCAGTTTATGGACACTTATAGGCCATCCCAACCGACCACCAATCAAAGAAACAACCCCATTGGTTGATAGCTTCTAAAGATTAACTCATTTATAAAGAGAGTAATCCCTAAAATGTCATTGGATAGAAACACCTTCAAACCAAGGTGCAACTAGGTGCCCCATGGTTAAAAAACTCTATAATGGTAAGGGAATATCTAAATATTATAATTCATGTGACAATTTTCAAAGAAAACCTCCCAATTGGGTAAATTGTAGAAAAGTTTAGAATGTACCTAAAATTGCATAACTTGCACAAACAACATCCAAATTGGACCAAACTTCATCCATAGGTTATCTTTGATGTGTTGAATATGAATTTGCCATTATTTCCGTATTTTGGAGTTATATAATCACATTATTCATTATTTATGTCTTTACTCATTTTCTCTCTCCTAAACTTATCCTAATATTTCAAGGTTGTCCAAATTACATGAAATTTGACATGTAGGCTAATTTTGATATGTAGATTTCGAATTTGAAGTTTGTTTACACTTTTGAGACTTATTTTTATGAGATATGCCATATGGCCCATTAATGGCCCATTATCTAAATTATTCATGCAATTAAGTTCCTTATCTTCATATTACCACCAAAATGAGTTATGTGACATATTTTATGTATCCATTATTAACCTAATACTAATGTGAAAACATTAGGCTACATTAGGGTGATAAATTCATGTATTGGATCATTATGATCATACTAAACATCTATTTATCATCTAACCTTCAACCTTGTTTGGCTAAGTCGAAAATGTCAACTTCCAGGGTAGGGTCTGAGATCTAGTATGTTACAGCACACCACCCCTTAAAGGGATATCGTCCTTGAAATCAAAACATCCACATATGAGAAAAAAACTTATTCACCACCTTTTAAAGGATTCATCTTATTAATTCCAAACTATTCTTTAGGTATAAAAGGTTCAACTACACTTCCTTACATACAACTACATAAACATCATGCAAAAAAACATAACTTGTAAAGATTAACTATGAACTATGGGTTAACTTGCTCTTGTCCATCCTCAAACAAGTCTTTACACCTGGGAGACTAGTTTAACATATTAGGGTCTCTAAAGATAAATCATATAGATGTATAAGGTTACTATTGCCTAAAATCATGCTATTTTGAACAATTCATATCAGCTAGGGCAAGGCCAGTATCATATGGATTCAGGAGTCCTCGTAAACCAAGCTAGTGGTGCAGAGGAAAGTCGTAAGGCCCCTAAACTTGCTTAATGAGTTGAATAAGCTTAATTACTATAATTTAATGTTTATAAACCTAATATAATCTTGTGATATGCTTTGAATCATAAGACAAGCTTAAATTTCAAATTTGGTCCAATTTGGACACTGTTTGAGCAAGTTATGCAATTTTATGAACATTTTGGACTTTTCTATAATTTACCCAATTGAGAGGTTTTATTTGTAATTTATCACTTGAATTATGTTCCTTGTATATTCTATCATCATTCTTGAGCTTGTTGATCCATGGGGCTCCTATTTAAACCTTGGTTTGGAGGTGTTTTCTCCAAGGGTATTTTAGGGTTTACCCCTTCATGGATGAGCTACCTGTAGTAGCTATCAACTAATGAATTATGTGATTGGTTGGGAAATTCGACAAAGGAAAGATAATTAGGTATATAAGGACAGTTGGGGAGATTATTGTGTGTGTGCTTGTATATTTTTAATAGTTTAAGGCCATAGACTCATGGGAAAGCTACTTTTACACCTCATGCTTGCTCCCATCCTTATCCATGGGCTATATTTACCTCTTCCTTGCCCAAGTACAAATCTATGCTTGATTTCTCTTTCCTATAACCTGGAGCAACGACTCCACTCTGTTTTTATGCATAACCAAGTGCTCTAAGGTAGAAGACAACCTCTTTCCTAGAGCTCCATTTAGCCCTACCTAGGGTTTCCAAGGTCATCTTCTAGGGATTTCGACCAAGGCAAGTTATTTTCTTCCTTCCTTCTCCATTTTCTTGCTTTTCTCCTTCCTTAGACCTTCCTCCAGGTCGGAACCTTGCCTTTACATGGTAGAAATTTATCTAAACTCTAAAATCCTACCTTTCTTGCTCCTTATGCTTAGGGTTTACTCATTTGATGAAGAAAGGTGCTAGATGGACAAGTTCATAGCTTATGCTTGGATTTTCTACCCTACCTGCTCGAGATTTCTTCTGTGTGGGGTTTCATCTTCTCATTAGAGGCAAGTTTTATAACTTGCTACACATTTATTGCTTACCATAAGCTTTCTATATCATGTTCTAGCTTGAAAATGATGATCCATGCACTAAAAAGCTATGCTTCACTTGGATTTCAATTTTTATAATGTTCCCTATTCTGATTTTAGTTATATATGAACCTGTGATCATGTTTATGTTATTAATAAGGTATAATATTACTTGGATCAGGTTGGTTTGACAACCTATGGTACTAAGAACCTATCAACCAATGGTCAATTTTAGGGTTTTAAGCTGATTTCTTCTATAAACCCATGACCCGATGATGGTACCATTGCAACAACCCCATGGTGTTGTCTTCATGACAACTGATGTTCGTGATCAAAGGTTTCATATGATGGTGAAAACCTATGGTCACCCCCTTAGGTCAGGTTTTGGATCAATTAGAAGTTTAATGATCAACCATTAAGTACCCTACTGATGTTATGAATCAATGATGCCATTAGCTTAATATTTGATGTTGATTAATGAATATAGTGCTGATCTAACAACCTATGGAAACTTAATGGTCACTAATGATGGTGTATCATATCTCCAAAATCTATGGTGTGTTAATCATATAGTTGTAGCATCAATTAAGCCTTATATCAATGGTTTCTTGGGTCACTTGATGCAATGGTCGAACCTATACTGTAATTGATGGTTTTAACATATGAACTTGACCCAATGGTCAAGATCAAATGTTTATTCCTCCAATAAAGTGGAATGATGGATAATGTAATATGTTGGTCCTAATAATGTGATTTATATGGTTTCCTTTATATGATCAACTTAAGGAGCTTACTTGTTGACAATGGATGGCTTGTTTTAACTGAACAGTCGATTGTGGGTTTTACCCTACTCTCAATGGAAATTTTTGTGTTGTTAATCAAGGGATGTCTAGGGTTAGATGGTGACTCTTTCTAGAGAACCAATCAAGTACTTCCTTGGTGGTTTATCCAAGGTGTTTACTTATGTAAACAACCAATGGTCTTACCTTTTAAACATCCAATGGTTCTGGGTGACATTGTGGAATGGTGATATAGGTTGAATGATGATGGAACAAATGGAGGGTTACCCTTAATAAGGTACTCTTACCTATTCACTTATATGAATAGAATGGATTAATAATCATAAACAATAGAATAACAAAAACCACTAAAATTTAAAACCATTTTGTAAGGAGATCCTCTTTCAGGAAACTCTTACTGAAAGATCCAAAACTTATACATTTCATGATTCACATTATACAAACACTACTTCTTCTCATCTCAAGGAAAACATATAACAGTTGCTCTATCAACACATATACTAAAGCAACATAAAACCTCGAGGCATACAAGTCAAAATCCTTAGATCATTCATGAAACCATTACGAACTGACTCCAAGGACCTGAGAGTACAGAGACGACACATAGGACTTCTATCTATAAGACACGACAGAAACTACACCCAACCTGAGCTATTACCGCTACCTCGATTGTTATTCCTCCTCTGTAGAAAGGTCTATACCTCCTAGTATATGTCCACCTAAAAATTGTGGATCCCATGGGGTGAGATAATTGTCCCAAAGACAGATATAACTCTCTATCGACCATATTATTATCGCAGATAAGCATTATAAAACTAAGCAGAGGTTCTTTTATATTAACAAGCATGATTAATCACTGTATGAATAGGATAGAGTAATTTCCTTACTTAAGAAAATGATGCATTTATCCATGGTAAAGTAATAAACCATCTATCCACTTTACAAGGAATTTAAAGAAACATAAATAACATCTATCAAGCAAGATGTATAACTGAAGTACACATCAACCAATGTTTTCTGTATTCAATCCTTAAGCAAATATGCTACACGGCTGATTACATTTTAAAATCACACTTATGCCCTGAGGAGATGAAGTATACCATTTATGCTCCAACCGACCACAAACTTCTCACAAGTCGGTACCATACAAGGTCAATGGAAGAGCCGACTGCCAAGACCTCACCTGTCTCGGTTAGTGTGAGACCACAAAGATTCAACAAGACATCTCATGTCATCTGCTGGCAGGACATCTCGTGTCACTGCAAATTAGCTACACCGGGGTATAGCGGCCTCTTCGCTATAGAGTTACAACCGCAACATGCACTCTCTTAGGGGAACAACAAACAAACAATTGTCCCCAATTATAAAATTATCGAGTCATGGCATATAGCCATACTCTGAGCCACGGGCCAGTTTACCGTGCTTATTACTGAGTCAACGAGCACTATCGCACTCGAGCCAGGATATGTCATATATTTAATCCCCAAGATTTTGGACGTAAGGGGATCATATCACATATGTCCGTCCAAGCTCATGCCCTCACATATTAAAAAATATACACTCCAGGTTATCCTGTGGGAAAAACCCATTTCATCATTCAGCAAATTCTGACACTGATGGATCTATGGTCAGGGCAGCTATATTTTATGGTTTCTAATGATATATTAAGTGTATTACATCACTCTTTTAGCATCAAACAAGATATAAACATCTCTCATAAAGAAATGGTACAAAGAAAGGTGTAATACATCTATCAAGTACTTTTCTCATTTTTGGAACACATTTAGATACATAACACTTGGGATCTCAGTCCCTTATCAAGTTACTAGAATCTTCATCCCTTCACATCATCATTATCATGATTACTGGATCTGGGTATTCAACCCTTAGATCACCACATAGCATTGTTACCTCTGTAATAGGTAACTATTACCTCTAGGTCCTCAAACCAAGGTATTCATTTCACTAGTTGTATAAGTATTCCACATAGCTCACATGGTTTCATTAAGCATCTTGTCACCTCTTACTAGGTAACAACTTATCTTTTAAGATATCAGACAATATAATCATTGTACTTTATTGTACATGTATTTAACATGGCTCACAAGGCTATTTAAACATATTGTCACCTCTCAGTTGGAAACAACTTATTCACATGGCTCACAAGGCCCATTAAACATCTTTTCACCTCTCACTAGGCAACAAATATCTTTTAGTTCATCAGACCATGTAAACATTATACTTGTTATACAAGTATTTAACATGTTTCACAAGGCTTATGCAATAAGAGAAATACAACCTTCCCATTATTATGGTTAGGGCTTCCCTTTATAGACGAATAGGGTTTTGAGTTCATATTATCAATCCAAACCCTAATTCATTGCTCCACACATCTAGGAGCATACATTGATATCATAAGTATTCAATCATACTTATTTATTCTCATCATTTACCATTAAATGATTATCAACACAAGGTATGCATTTCTCCCTCATCCTCACTAGGATATTAATTGCATCATACTTTTTACTAAGTTGGTTCAATCCTCCTCTTGAGGAACATTAGTTCATCATTAACAAATCTCATCATCTTTTATATTGCATTTAACACCACACACAACATATGTCACTCAATCAATTACATATGATTGAAGTGTCCCTACCATATCGGGTATCAAGATGTGTGTACATTATCAGATTCTTTATTTCATGTCGTGCATCCATATCGGGCATATGGTATAACCAAATCACCATGTCATGTTTTAGGGTGTATCCCCTAACCACCATATCGTGTACCCATATCAAATTGACTATCACTTAGGTCTTATCATCTTAACTTAGCTTCATATCGTGTATGAGCTAGGTGCTTGACCCCATATCAGGTATAAGCTATATGCTTGGTGCCATATCATGCACAAGGTGTGCACCATATTGGACATATAGTGTATGCCTCATCATTTATCATTTAAGTGGTATATATACAAGGTACCATATCCGTTTCCCATCCAAGATTATCATACTGGGCCTCCATGTTGGGTAACATACTGGGTTACCGTGTTAGGTAGACCCTTAGGCTCATAAACTCTTTATACCTTCAAGGATTAGCCCTATCATATAGTTACATGACAAGATAAGTATCTAGTTGAATTTTCTTATCACAATCCATTACACAAAGGATAGGGTATATTGGATTTCAATCCATCATCTAGGGTTATCCACCATATTAGGTAGAATGGACCATATCGTGCATGGGGTATAAATTATACCTCATATCATTCACAAGGTAGAAGTAGGTGCTATTCCTATAATACAAGGAATATCAATCATATCATGCATGTAGCATCACTCACCACTTATATCGGTTTATCCATCACCTTGGGTTTCCAACTCTATGTTGCTTAGAGTGCTCACTATCTCTATATCGTGTAAGAGGTATAGTCTTAGACTTGTATCATGTATAAGGTGTAAGTGGGTATCTCCCATATCGTTCATAAGACATGGCTCATATCGTGTATGAGCTATCATCTATCTCCATATTGGGTTAACCCCCATATTGGGTTTAAGGTATTTCAACCCATATTGGGATATACCATGTATTTGACTCCATATCTTATTTTGTGTGCAAGTGTATGCTCAATCAATAATATCATGCACAAGATGTGTGTTTCAAGATATCATGTACCAGGTGTGTACTACATGATTATATCATGCAAGAGGTACTTTCTTATCTTACTTAAATCGAGTTACCCAAACTAGGGTTTTAGCATATTAATTTAGAAGTATATACTTGACCCTGTATCGTGCATAGAGTCTTTGCTTGACTTCCTATCATGAAAAAAAGAAGGTGTAAGGTTAACACCATAAAGTGTTCAAAGTGTGAACTTTATATCCATATCGTGCAAGGAGATATAAATTCATAAGCATATCATGCTAGTGATGTTTGTACATAACCATATCGGGTTAGAGGTACTTGCTTATGTGCTTGAACCCGATATCACTTTATAAAGTGATACCATCTTGTTCAAGCTCTAGACCTTCTTTCTAACTATTATAGTACATGGAAAACAGGTCCAAAAACTACTAGAATTCATAATTTCATCAAATATTCAAGAAGATTTCAGAATTGAAAGTAGATCATTAAGTATAGAAAGATAGGTGGTGAATAATAACATAATTAGGTTCAAGTTATATAACCCGCCTTATGAACAACTTCAAAGCTCCAAGATCCAAAACTTTACATTCCTATGGTTGAAGATGAGCTAATACAAGTTCCAAGGCTCGTTCACAACTTCTCCATATATAAGGAATCACCATAGTTAAGAACTTGGTGATGAAGGAAATAAAGGAATATCCATAACCCAAAATCCCACTTCAACCAAGGTTGAAGATGACCAAAGCCTTACCTTAAGCTTGGTGCTCGAGCTTCCCTTGATCCTTGAGATACTATGCATGATATCTAAGGGGCTATGCATAATATCTCCAAGGAGGAGGGTTGTGGGGTTCGTAAACTTCCATAAGTAGGTGGAAGGTGAAGTATATATACTTGGGTTCATGAGATAAAGTGTATTAGAGGTGTCTTCTCCTCATGCTACTAGATGACACATGGCCATGCATGGTTGACACGTTTCCATGCATGCACACATATATATCTTTCCATGCAAGGGTCTTGAGAATAATCTATAGGCAATATCTCAACCATTCCAATCTAGAGGCAATATCCCAGCCATTCCTTATCTTGTTGAGTAAGTTATCTCATCTTTATCTTATCAATAAAGCAAATTGATATACTTTTTGCAAGGAGCTTGTAACTCGTCATGGGCCACCCCCTTGAGGTTCTTTGCCCATCATGGCCTTTGCCAAGGCTCAACAAACTGATAGGAGACTTCTACTATGGCTACTTGGTCGATAGGGCTCCTATATCAAGTCTACAACTCGATACAACACATATAAGGCTTTACCTTCAATTCTTTCTTGGTCTATTCATCACCAAGAGTATCATCATTCAAAGATGCTTCAAACATAGTGTCTCCTTCTTTATATTTCCTCCATAATATACATAGAGGGAGTAGGGACACTCTAGAGGTGGTAATTTTGCATTTCTACCCTATATTTTGGGTAAATTACAAATTGTACCAAAATTGGTGCACAAAATACTAGCATTGTTCAAACAAGTTATAACTTGGGATTTAGTATTTCCACAGGCCACCACTTAGCATCATTCTCTCTCTTTAGATACTACACTTAGAACACATTCAAAATGTGACATATTGTAATGTAACCCCTCATCTTGGGCAAATTGCACTTTTCACTCAAACTATCATATAATGCACAAATAGTTTTCAATTAAGCTCATACTTGAAAATAAACTTCACCAAGAGCCATAATTACTTTTTAAAAGTTTAAAACAAGTTCGTAAGTAACTTAAGCAAAACTTCTAGGGTTAAGCCATAACCCTGGTCAGGGGTGTTACAATCATAAACCTCTAACAAGGATTTCATCCCCAAAATCATGGATGAAGGAAGACAATTGTTATACATGTATTATATCATCACATCTCCTTATAACATATTGATATCCTGGGGATGCCATAGAACTTTGACCAATACAAAGTCCTTCCACTCAGGGTTATCATTTGCATCTGTCATACAAGACATATATTCAACTTTCTTGTCATTATCGACTGCAATGTATATTCTGTATTAGGTAACACTTTCTAAGTTAAAGGAGTGCTATTCATACTTTGGATAATTCAGGTATCAAACCTTATTGATGTCAAGTTTATGCAGAGCATAAACCCCTAACATATGATACCCATACTATAAGTATCTCAAGGTTGGCTCTTCTAGGTAACCAAACATTATTCATCTTATCAAGAGTCATATCCTAACTTTCCCATTCCACCTGGCACTTCTTGGATACCGTAATTTCTTATCTTAATATCCATCACATGTGTCAAAAACACATCACATCCTCATCATTTCCATCTCTCTATTGTTAATACCAAAGCCAAACATACAAAAAGATCTTTGTTTCATCTTGGGACATTACCTATTACACATATCTTTATCTTAGAACCAAAGTCCAAGGTGAACTGATACTTTTCCAAGTATCCATCAATAGAACACTTATATCTCATGCACATCTGGTGTCATAAGATTCACTTGATTTCCATGTCCCTAAAAGGAAAGAACACAAAGAAACATATTCCTTTTATCACCCCATCATTACCCAGGGTTGTTCACCAAAGAGGAGACATTATCATCTCCCAAGATTATTGCATGAACTTTCAACTATTCATTAGTCATTTACTTTTGTTTCATCCTAGGTTCCTTTCCATCTGCATAGGAATTATATGGATGATTACATATCATCATTACTTTCTTTGTTATTGTCTATCATGTTTATGAACATTTTATGATTTTATCACATTTCCCATTTCCACATTAAGGAAAAGATCTTTACCATTCACACTGACTTTATTAAATAGGGATGATCTCCCTTGTTCTCTTTCTCTTATCATGAGGATTATACTTTTTACTTCCTCATATACACAAATTGATCTGAGATCATCTCAGATTCAATTTTATTGCACGTAGGATGTGATAAAAATATCCATGCCATATTTCCAATTTCGTTATGCTCACTAGATTGTCTCAAAATGACTACTTGATCAGAGTGATCAGAAACATAACAATCTAAGAGTTCCATACTTACCTTATCTTCAATAGTTGAATACCTGGCCAGGGTATACAAGTACTGAGATTAGGTAGTATGCACTTTGTTTGTACCATATACATTTCTTTTCATATCATCCAAGTCACATGACTTAATGTCCCTAGATTTTCTCCAGGCATCTCATTTACATCTCACCCTCTTTTATATAGATAAGAGCAATTATAAAGCATTTAAAAGAATACTGAACAAAATATAAATTCTAGTCCTCATCATTTATTCCCTATGTTCCCATAGTGCAATCAATAGGGAAGTCAATAACAACAATCCTTCTTACGATTATCAGATAAAATCAAGAGAAGGCATATCAAAATGAAAAAGCTCTATCTGACTGTTACCCCTCGTGGTCATCTACCACTTTAGGTAGACTCAACACATAGAGTCTAGTTGTTTCATGTTGTTGCTTTTGCCTTTTTACACTATTGGGCTGTAACTATTGTAAGCCTTGTTGAGTCTACCTCGGTTTTTGGGTCATTCTCTCCCTTCTTTTTGAACAAAAGAGTTTAGTATGCTCAACATGTCCATATCTATAACATGTCTTGTCCTCGTACCATGGTCTTATCAGTCTTATTACCGATGTAGAAGCTAAGTCAGGAGTTCTTATAGGTGGAAGGTTAGGACCTTTTCCTTTACTTAGTGACTACTGCCCTGGTACACTAGGCATTTATTGCACTGGTGGCACCAAAAACTTTGGCCTTTTAGGACAACTAGGCAAATGTCTCTAGAATTGTAGAGACCTTACCTTAATTCTCAACTTATTGCCCCTTCTTGGGCATTGGCATCACAAATGTACTATCTGTCTATACTTATGGAAGAGTCTGTTTTCTTGCCATATGTCAATCCTTCCCACATTTTCCACTTTTCCAACATGACTATGTCATTCAGGACCCCTTTCAGAACCCAAAGTTTCTGCATTGAGGACTGCTAACCTATGTTGTAATGCTAGTATCCAGTCTACTATATGCATCACTGTTGTCCTAACCTTCCCAACAAGAGCATAAAAATAGGATTATCTATCTTAATTGGGTCAAGATGGGAATTATCAAGTACTCATTCTTCTCTTGCATGATCCCTTACACCCTCTCCTGGTGTGACAACATTACTCTTTGCAATGTGTTCCTCATGTTCTCCAGTCATTTTTAAACTTCACCCTTTCTTCTGCATAAGCAGAAGTCACTATAGGGTATACTGGAGGATACTAGAACAGTCTCAACACCTTAGTCCTATGTCTCTATAGACTCAGCATACCTTAGGCTCTGATACCAAACTTGAAACGGCCATCACCAAACCGATAGCCAAATCGTTACTAATTATGCAGAATAATAAAAAACAATGGAATAACAAAAATCACTAAAATTTAAAACCATTTTGCAAGGAGACCCTCTTCCAGGAAACTCTTACTGAAAGATCTAAAACTTATACATATCATGAATCACATTATACAAACACTATTTCTTCTCATCTCGAGGACAACATATAACAGTTGCTCTATCAACACATATACTGAAGCAACATAAAACCTTGAGGCATACAAGTCAAAATCCTTAGATCGTTAATGAAACCATTACGAACTGACTCCAAGGACCTGAGAGTACAGAGACAATACATAGGAATTCTATCTAAAAGACACGACAAACACTACACCCAACCTGAGTTGTTACTACTACCCCAACTGTTATTCCTCCTCTGCAGAAAGGTCTCTACCGCCTCGTGCACGTCCACCTAAAAATTGTGGATTCCACAGGGTGAGACAATTGTCCCAACGAGAGATATAACTCTCTGTCAACCATATTATTATCACAGATAAGCATTATAAAACTGAGTAGAGGTTCTTTTATATTAACAAGTAGGATTAATCACTATATGAACATGACAAAGTAATTTCCTTACTTAAGAAAATGATGCATTTATCCATGGTAAAGTAATAAACCATCTATCCACTTTACAAGGAATGTAAAGAAACATAAATAACATCTATCAACCAAGATGTATAACTGAAGTACACATCAACCAATGTTTTCCGTATTCGATTCTTAAGCAAATACGCTACATGGCTGATTACATTTTATAATCACACATGTCCTGAGGAGATGAAGTATACCGTTCATGCTCCAACTAACCACAAACTTCTCACAAGTTGTTACCATACAAGGTCAATGGAAGATCCGGCTACCAAGATCTCACCGGTCTCAATCAGTACGAGACCACACAGATTCAGCAGCACATCTCGTGTCATCTACTGGCAGGACATCTCATGTCACTACAAATTAGCTATGCCAGGGTATAGCGTCATCTTAGATATAGAGTTATAGCCGTAACATGCACTCTCTTAGGGGAACAACAGACACACAACCGACCCCAGTTATAAAATTACTGAGTCATGGCATATAGCCATACTCTGAGCCATGAGCCAGTATACCGTGCTCATTACTGAGTCTACGACCACTGTCGCACTCATGCCAGGATATGGCATATAGCCAATCTCCATGATTTCAGACATAAGGGGATCGTCTCACATATGACCGTCCAAGCGCACACCCTCACATATTCAAAAATATGCGCTCCAGGTTATCTTATGGGAAAAACCCATTTCACCATTCAACAAATTCTGACGCTGATGGATCTATGGTCAGGGAAACTACATTTTATGGTTTCTAATGATATATTAAGTGTATTACAACATTCTTTTAGCATCAAACAAGTTATGAACATATCTCATAAACAAATGCTACAAAGAAAGGTTTAATACATCTATCAAGTAATTTTCTCATCTTTGGAACACATTTAGATACATAACACTTGGGATATCAGTCCCTTATCACATTACTAAAATCCTCATCCCTTCACACCATCATTATCATGATTACTGGATCTGGGTATTCAACCCTTAGATCACCACATAGCATTGTTACCTCTGTAACATATAACTATTACCTCTAGGTCCTCAGATCAAGGTATTCATTTCATTAGTTGTATAAGTATTCCACATAGCTCACATGGTTTCATTAAGCATCTTGTCACCTCTTACTGGGTAACAACTTATCTTTTAAGATATCAGACAGTATAATCATTATACTTTATTGTACATGTATTTAACATGGTTCACAAGGCTATTTAAACATCTTGTCACCTCTCACTAGGCAACAACTTATTCACATGCCTCACAAGGCCCATTAAACATCTTGTCACCTCTCACTAGGCAACAAATATCTTTTAGGTCATCAGACCATGTAGACATTATACTTATTATACAAGTATTTAACATGTTTCACAAGGCTTATGCAATAAGAGAAATACAACCTTCCCATTATTAGGGTTAGGGTTTCCCTTTATAGCCGAATAGGGTTTCAAGTTCATATTATCAATCCAAACCCTAATTCATTGCTCCACACATCTAGGAGCATACATTGATATCATAAGTATTCAATCATACTTATTTATTCTCATCATTTAACATTAAATGATTATCAACACAAGGTATGAGTTTCTCCCTCATCCTCACTAGGATATTAATTGCATCATACTTTTTACTAAGTTGGTTCAATCCTCCTCTTGAGGAACATTAGTTCATCATTAACAAATATCATCATCTTTTATATTGCATTTAACACCACACACAACATATGTCACTCAATCAATTACTTATGATTGAAGTGCCCCTACCATATTGGGTATCAATATGTGTGTACATTATCATATTCTTTATTTCATGTCATGCATCCATATCGGGCATGTGGTATAACCACATCACCATTTCATGTTTTAGGGTGTATCCCCTAATCATCATATTTTGTACCCATATCAAATTTACTATCACTTAGTTCTTATCATCTTAACTTAGCTTCATATCGTGTATGAGCTAGGTGCTTGACCCCATATTGGGTATAAGCCATATTCTTGGTTCCATATCATGCACAAGGTGTGCACCATATTGGGCATAGAGTGTATGCGTCATCATGTATCATTTAAGTGGTATATATACAAGGTACCATATCGGTTTCCCATCCAGGATTATCATATCAAGCCTCCATGTTGGGTAACATATTGGGTTACCATATTAGGTAGACCCTTAGGCTCATAACCTCTTTATACCTTCAAGGATTAGCCCTATCATATAGTTACATGATAAGCTAAGTGTCTAGTTGAATTCTCTTATCACAATCCATTACACAAAGGATAGGGTATATCAGATTTTAATCCATCATCTAGGGTTATCCACCATATTAGGTAGAATGGACCATATCGTGCATGAGGTATGAATTTGACCTCATATCGTTCACAAGGTAGAAATAGGTGATATTCCTATCATACAAGGAATATCAATCATATCATGCATGTAGTATCACTCACCACTTGTATTGGTTTACCCATCACCTTGGGTTTCCAACTCTATGTTGTTTAGAGTGCTCACTATCTCTATATTGTGTAAGAGGTATAGTCTTAGACTTGTATCATTTATAAGGTATAAGTGGGTATCTCCCATATCATTCATACAACATGGATCATATCATGTATGAGCTATCATATATATCCATATCGGGTTAACCCCCATATTGGGTTTCATATCGGGTTTAAGGTATTTCAACCCATATCGAGATATACCATGTATTTGACTTCATATCTTATTTTGTGCACAAGTGTATGCTCAATCAATCATATCATGCAAAAGATGTGTGTTTCAAGATATCGTGTACCAGATGTGTACTACATGATTATATCGTGTAAAAGGTACTTTCTTATCTTACTCAAATCGGGTTACCCAAACTAGGGTTTTAGCATATCAATTTAGAAGTATATACTTGACCTTATATCGTGCATAGAGTCTTTGCTTGACTTCCTATCATGAAAAAAAAGGTATAAGGTTAACACCATAACATGTTCAAAGTGTGAACTTCATCTCCATATCGTGCAAGGAGATATAAATTCATAAGCATATCGTGCTAGTGATGTTTGTACATAACCATATCGGGTAAGAGGTACTTGCTTATGTGCTTGAACCTGATATCACTTTATAAAGTGATACCATCTTCTTCAAGCTCTATACCTTTGTTCTAACTGTTATAGTACATGGAAAACAGGTCCAACAACTACTAGAACTCATAATTTCATAAAATATTCAAGAAGATTTCAGAATTGAAAGTAGATCAATAAGTATAGCAAGATAGGTGGTGAATAATAACATGATTGGGTTGAAGTTATATGACCCACCTTATGAACAACTTCAAAGCTCCAAAGATTTTAATTCCTATGGTTGAAGATGAGCTTATCCAAGGTCCAATGCTCGTTCACAACTCCTCCATATACAAGGAATCACCATAGTTAAGAACTTGGTGAAGAAGGAAAGAAAGGAATATCCATAACCTGAAATCCCACTTCAACCAAGGTTGAAGATGACCAAAGCCTTACCTTAAGCTTGGTGCTTGAGCTTCCCTTGCTCCTTGAGCTACTTTGCATGGTATCTAAGGGGCTATGCATGATATCTCCAAGGAGGAGGGTTGTGGGTTCGTAAACTTCCATAAGTAGGTGGAAGGTGAAGTATATATACTTGGGTTCATGGGATAAAGTGTATAAGAGGTGTCTTCTCCTCATGCTACTAGATGACACGTGGCCATGCATGGTTGACATGTGTCCATGCATGCACACATATATATATTGCCATGTAAGGGTATTGAGGATAATTTAGAGGCAATATCTCGACCATTCCTTATCTTGTTGAGTAAGTTATCTCATCTTTATCTTATCAATAAAGCAAACTGATATACTTTTTGCAAGGAGATTGCAACTCATCATGGGACACCCCCTTGAGGTGATTTGCCCGTCATGGCCTTTTCCAAGGATCAACAAACTGATAGGAGACTTCTACTATGGCTACGTGGCCGATAGGGATCCTATATTAAGTCTACAACTCGATACAACACATATAAGACTTTACCTTCATTTCTTTCTTGGTCTATTCATCACCAAGAGTATCATCATTCAAAGATGCTTCAAGCATAGTGTCTACTTCTTTATATTTCTCTAAAAGATACATAGAGGGAGTAGGGACACTCTAGAGGTGGTAATTTTTCATTTATACCCTATATTTTGGGTAAATTACAAATTGTACCAAAATTGGTGCACAAAATACTATCATTGTTCAAACAAGTTATAACTTGGGATTTAGGATTTCCACAAGCCACCACTTAGCATCATTCTCTCTTTTATGATACTAAAACACTTAGAACACATTCAACATGCGACATATTGTAATGTAACCCCTCATCTTGGACAAATTACACTTTTCACTCAAACTATCATATAATGCATACATAGTTTTCAATTAAGCTCATACTTGAAAATAAACTTCACCAAGAGCCTTAATTACTTTTCAAAAGTTTAAAACAAGTTTGTAAGTAACTTGAGTAAAACTTATAGGGTTAAGCCATAACCCAGGTCAGGGGTGTTACACAGATGTTGTTCATGTTGTTGACTATCTCAACTATATATCAATGTGTCATCCATGAATACCACCAAAAACTGATCAAGATAAGGTTTGAACACCCTATTCATCAAGTCCATGAACATTGTCAGTGCATTGGTTATCCCAAATGACATAACTACAAACTTGTAGTAACCATACCTCATCCTAAAAGCTGATTTTGGTACATCATCTACCTTGATCCATAATAGGTGATATCTAGGCCCATGGCACCTCACAACTTGTCAAACATATCATCAATCCACAACAAAGGATGCTTATTCTTGATCGTCACTTTGTTCAACTACCTATAATAGATGCACAACCTCATGGATCTATCTTTCTTCTTCACGAACAACTCAGGAGCACCCCAAGGAGACGTTCTTGATCTAATGAAACCCTTATCAAGCAACTCATGCAACTATTTCCTCAACTCCTACATCTCAATTGGCGCTATCCTATACGTGTTGGGTTTTAGGGGAGACGGAGAAGGCAGCAGAAACAAAAAATTTTCTCCCCAAACCCATACTGAGGAAACGCGTCAACGTCTATATAATAGGAAAGGATGGTTTGTGGAATCATACCTTGTCCCGAGGCTTGCTCGGCGACAATACCTCGCGCAATGCACGGTCTTCAACTCCGGTCTTGGACGGCGTCTGTGCAGCTCCTGGTCACACTGGGACTGACAACTCCTACTCGAACCAGACTGTCGGATGACAGTTGTCCTCCTAAGCGGCAGTGTCCTCCCGCCTCTGTAGTAGTCCACACAGACCACCTGGAACTCCACTCTCCTTGTCCCACAAGGAAGTGGAAGGAGTCGCACCCTCCTGTTGACGTACTAGTCGCCAACACACTCTCCTGCTACCAGTTGCAACTGCAGTTGTCCTTCCCTTGTTGCACCTCCCTTTTGCAGGAAGCACTTGCTCTGGATCTCTCACAGTTACCAAAAGCAGAGAGAACGACAACTTCGCAAAGCAACCGGCTTGCATTGAGTTGTACTTTTAGAAGCCCCCAATACCCCTATATATAGGCGGGTCATGGGACAGGGTTCTCTGTGCCCGACAATATGGGACTAAAGCAGGAGTAGAAGGGTTCGGGATTTTTCCACAAAAAGCAACCAACTCGCAACCTGAACCGGTCGGTTGGAGCACCAACCGATCGGTTGGGACCCATGAGCCGATCGGTTCACTTCTGAACCGATCGGTTCGTGGTCCTGATCAGTTCCCGATTGACTTTCCAACTTTCGTTTCTAATTGGTATCGAATACCAATCCTTGTTCCAATCAAATTGGGCAAGTGAAACACAAGGAAAATTCTCACCGACCTGACTTTCCCAACTTGCTTGGTTGCACCAGTTGAACCGATCGGTTCAACACTTGAACCGCTCGTTTCACCCTGGGCTTGAGCCGATCGGCTCAACTCTTGAGCTGACCAGTTCAACAACCTCAGCCGACCGGTTCAACACTTGAACCGATCGGTTGGGAGTACAGGTTGTGCAGAATCAGTCAAATGCGATTTCAATCAATCCGATACTCCAATCAATGCGTCCAACACCTTGAACCATATGATACTGAGCTATCTACTGATTGAGCGTTTAATTGAACTACTAAACTCCTTTAGTAATCAATCTAAACGTTGCTTGTGGACAAAACTCCTCTTCCAGGTTAAATCCTATGTGTATGACCCTGCAGGTCCATTTCACGTTGGCAGTGAAAGTCCATAACACTTATGACTCCACAAGCAAAGAGCGGTTCCTAGTCACACATCAGTGCTACCCAAGTGAAAGTAGAAAGTTGGAGAACAACTTTCATCCTACAATCCGTGAATGGTGTTACAGTGAATGTATAATTCCTTTGTCACTGATATCCCGAATGAACTCAAGGCATGGAACAGTCATCCTGTCAACATTCATTCACTTTCTTGATCTCAGAGCAGATTGAAGGAGATATGTATGACATCAATATCACATATTGATTCACACATGTGTGCGCACGCCTATCTCAATCCTACTCATCAAGTGGCCTTGGATATCAAACTCCCTCAGGAGGGACAAATCCCATATCTATCACTCACCCCTCAAAAGCCCCATGTGTCAAAGCCACCCAATCATCACCTTTATAACAACCCATGTTTCAGGACTGCGTTTGATGATGTCAAAGTGTGCCCAACGACATGTGTTGAGTGTAGTGATTTCACTGTACGTCCCACGTATGAGATGGAGTTGCCGTAATATGTGATCTTGTATTCCTTTGCTAACCTTTAGCCACATTGCATGATCAAGGATTCCAGTCTTGTCATCAATGAGTGGAATATCTATAAGTTCATCTCATAAACTTCCAGATCCATATAGTATCCACTGTTGTTCTCTAACACACGGATACTCGGCATTTCCCTTTTAAATGGTTTTATTGGAACACTTCCAATTATCAAAAAACTTTCACTTTTATATATCCTATATATAATTTGCAATTAATTTTCTGTCCTTTCGGAAGTTTGCATCAATGTAACTCTTTACATCGAACTCTTCCTTATCTCCATAGAACTAGTACTTCCCAAGTACTTATCAAGTTCTTGTGGTATTCCAGTAACCCTTACTGGAAGTAGACAGACATCCACTCGTCATGTCCCACATACGAGTTATTAGGATGAGCACATCATATTGTCATGTCCTACATACAAGATGATGAATGCATTTTATTCTTGCCATGTCATACATGCAAGACAATGGGATGATTACATACATGATAGATCCATATCTATTCTTAGTGTTCCCATTCTTCATAAGAATTGGACACTTGGCCTTGGGATATTAATATCCATATAACATGGATAAGTTTTCTCCCACTGAATCTGTGCATACTGAACCCTTCAGTACAGATTGCCAATGTATGCTCTCTCTTTTCCAGGTCTCTATAGATCTCTATTCCTATCATATAGGAAACATCTCTATCTTTCTTAAAGATAATTTCCACTTTTGGATTTCCATTCTAGAACAATTCCATTTCACATCAATATGTGGAATGTGAATACGCTCCCACTAAATCACAGATCCCTTCTTTATCTTTGACATATCAGTCAAATCCTTTGACTATATCATCAAAGTAAAGATCCAATTTTGAGTTGCTTATACTCAATAAATCACATTGATTAGTCCATTGTAACTTATAGACTTCATTTGCATTAGTGGATTCATAAACCTTATAGGTTGTGTCACGTACACATCCTTGTTTTATTCCTCATAGGAATGCGGTTTTAGTATCCATATGCCAAATGTCTCAGTCATTAAGTTGCAATCAACAAGCATCATCCTTCTCAAAATGTTATCCATGTGTCTTAACACTCAAGACTCATTTGCACTTATGGATTTCATCCAATGAGTGCTACCATCAAGGTCATACCTTATGGTTCACATGGAAATCATTTAGGATGTAATGATCATAAATCATAACTCAAAATTCAGTTCCTCATATTCATCTAGATAGTTGACTCATCACATGAACAACTCATCACATAGATAATTGAGGTGTATCTGTTAAGGATATAAGAACTCACAACCCTTGTGATTCTTAATGTCCTTTATTAGTGTGGGGTATTCTTTTATTAAGAAGAATTCAGTTATTTGATAATCATTCTCTAACTCCTTAGAGTATGATTCCTTCTTGATTTAGACATCACCATGCCTTAATCATGAGTTCACTATGATACACTATCATAATCACTCATAAGGATCTCAAACATTTGGTCCAAGTATTTCATTCATTGATCTCATCAAGAATTAATACTTTACCAAATTTGTACTTCATCTATGATAATCTTGAACACTTCAAGATATTCATATTGGTATTTATCTAAACACCATTTGAAGTATTAGCATTTGTTCCAATAGGTATGTAAATACATCACATGTATTATACCTAATATGACAATCATTCTCCCACTACCATTAGTGAAGATTGATTAATCATGTACAAGAGATTCATGTCTCTTACTGGTTCTCTAACCAAAAGAGTCTAGATTTATCCATCATATGGAAACTAGAAATGAATTTCTCATTATTGATGCTAATTTGATTGTTTGAGTTATCAATAACTTTAGGTATCATTTTATTTTATGCATACCATGTATCATAAGATAAACAAGGCATTGCCACAAAGATCATATCTATAAGATTGAAACATCAACTTTATTAATTGTCATCATTGTCATACAATATGCAAAAATAAAGTGTTTCTATCTATTGGCAATATATGAAATAACAGTTCTCAACTCTATTTCGTGCTCTTTAGGCTGAAATAAACTGAAAGGTACTCCTATCTATGGAAGCAACACTTGCTCCAATGATGGGTATTTCTTTCTTAGTCCTTTCACAAAGGCCATCACTTCTTTGTGGATATTGCATATCATATATGACATATCCATATCTTGGTATCATATACCTCGGATAAAGAAGCGGTTCAGTTCATGATACCTTAGGTGGAGATCTTCATCCCCTCCTTCATCTTCTTTTGTTCTTCCAGATATAGAGGGCAATCCCTCATACACCCTTTCCCCATGTGCCTTGAGGCTGAAGACGGCTTGGATTTCTGGCTAGCATCAGAATACTTCTTAGCTTTGCCCTTATCCTTGCCCTTAAGAATTACCTTTCTCTTTGATCACATCAAAGATTATGGTTTGTCTTTCTTCATCTTTGCCTTTACTATCCTCAACATGTCCAACAACTCTGTCAACGCTTGTCAAAGTTGTTCATGTTGTAGATTATCATGAATTGTATGATCCTCGCAACATTTGTAGTATCATACCAATAGCCAACTCTTGGCTCAGAGGGAATCCTTCTTAGTCAGGTTTTTCCACATACCCAATCACATTGAGTGTGTGAATACCTTACTGGATCTCCTTCTGTCATGACATACTAGGACAGTGTTTTAGAGACATCATATGTCTCATGTTGTCTCTGCCACTCATAGTTCAGAGAACACAACATCAAGCACTCCTCATCAATGTCATCCTCAGTATGCTTCCATAAGCATACTTTCAGCCATTGATGTGGTGGGATCGAGTTCATCTGGTTCTGGTATAACTAGGACTTAGAGCTTTCGCTCTTTGATTGAGAACACTTCTCATCATCATCCTAACCATTCGTGGAATTATTCCCATTTAATTTGTTGGTCTCAAAGACCGATCGCAAATAAAGTGATTTTTTGATTAACCATTTATATTAACAAAAGGGAAATATATGCAATTTTAGTCCAAAACTCTTTTTGACTTGTTTGATTGATTTGAAAAGTTGACGATAAAATTAGGCCTTTAATTAATTATCGCTCCCACTATTTTACTTCAAATTGATAGCCCTCGCCATCAATTCGGAAGATTGCAGTGTACAACCTTCTAGTGGGTAAGATCCTGAAATCCTCTAAGTCATGGACCAGCTTGGGTTGTCACCCACAACATAGATCTCTCAGGTAGGCAACTTTTGCTAATTGCATCATATGCAACTCTTGATAAGATGTCATCTACAACTCCTTGCAATGATCATCTCCATGCCTCAAGGCGCTAGATCCTATCTAGGTCACCTTGTTAAGTCCGACCCAAAGCAAACACGATGAACATGCACCCTGCTTGGGCAGACCCACACATTCATCCTTCACGCTTCCACGAGATAGACGGTGCACCACGCTTGGGCGTGCCCACACTTGGTCGATCAAGCTTTTCACGTGTGTCGCATTTGGAAGGCATCTAAAACTTAATATTTTAATGAGGGATTTGGTTATATATACATATACATATCCAATCACCACAATACATAGTACGTATCATATACATGCTATATCCCACAGAAAACATGCACAAACGATAAAAAGTGATGATTATGGCCATCCTAATGTGATTCCTCGAGCTAAGAGGAATCACGGTCATCTAGGTCTACATCACATGCAACCTGTACAAGATGAACTCTGTGCCTTGCCATCCGAGTTGATCAACTCATCACATGAATGATATGTACTCTCCAGCCGGTCGTCTGGGTGCCACCAGCCGATCGGTTGGCTCCTCCAACCGATCGGTTCGCCTGGTCGTCGTGCATCTCGTCATGTCCGCCACCCGCTCATCTCGCTCCTCGAACCGGTCATCAACCGATCGGTTCACTCCTTGAACCGACCGTCTGGAACGTCAACCGATCGGTTCACGCCTTGAACCGATCGTTTCAGCTGTCGTCTTGATGTCCGCCGGTCTTCGACATAACAGGAAATAAAATCTATCCTAATTATTACATTGCTTTAAAAGGAGAAACCCCGAGTTACATTCGGGGGGAGCAAAGGTAGGAAAGAATCTCGAATTATTTCGAGTTACATCAGGAATAAGAGAGGGAAGATCGGTGCGCAGACCGAGATGCAAGCAACCACAAACAACCACACACAGATAGGGGTTTATAGGCCATAATCATGCTACACACATCCACCACAAAACTCGTTTAAGGGCGACGCGTATCGAGTGCATTAATAATACATATCATATATGTAATTAGGGATTTGTGGATTTAGGATTGGACATGCATAAATCCAATATTATTCGCATCGTATGCAATAAATAAAGGCGACAAACCAAAATCGATCATATCGATATTCCTAAAATATAGAACAGCTGACGTGGCTCTGATACCACTGTTGGGTTTTAGGGGAGACGGAGAAGGCAGCGGAAACAAAAAATTTTCTCCCCAAACCCATACCGAGGAAACGCGTCAATGTCTATATAATAGGAAAGGATGGTTTGTGGAATCATACCTTGTCCCGAGGCTTGCTCGGCGACAATACCTCGCGCAATGCGCGGTCTTCAACTCCGGTCTTAGACGGCGTCTGTGCAGCTCCTGGTCACACCGGGACTGACAACTCCTACTCGAACCGGACTGTCGGATGACAGTTGTCCTCCTAAGCGGCAGTGTCCTCCCGCCTCTGTAGTAGTCCACACAGACCACGTGGAACTCCACTCTCCTTGTCCCACAAGGAAGTGGAAGGAGTCACACCCTCCTGTTGACGTACTAGTCGCCAACACACTCTCCTGCTACCAGTTGCAACTGCAGTTGTCCTTCCCTTGCTGCACCTCCCTTTTGCGGGAAGCACTTGCTCGGGATCTCTCACAGTTACCAAAACCAGAGAGAATGACAACTTCGCAAAGCAACCAACTTGCATTGAGTTGTACTTTTAGAAGCCCCCAATACCCCTATATATATAGGCGGGTCATGGGACAGGGTTCTCTGTGCCCGACAATATGGGACTAAAGCAGGAGTAGAAGGGTTCGGGATTTTTCCACAAAAAGCAACCAACTCGCAACCTGAACCGATCGGTTCACAAGTGAACCGGTCGGTTGGGGACCTGAACCGGTTGGTTGGAGCACCAACCGATCGGTTGGGACCCATGAGCCGATCGGTTCACTTCTGAACCGGTCGGTTCGTGGTCCTGATCAGTTCCCGATTGACTTTCCAACTTTCGTTTCTAATTGGTATCGAATACCAATCCTTGTTCCAATCAAATTGGGCAAGTGAAACGCAAGGAAAATTCTCACCGACCTGACTTTCCCAACTTGCTTGGTTGCACCAGTTGAACCGATCAGTTCAACACTTGAACCGCTCGTTTCACCCTGGGCTTGAGCCGACCGGTTCAGCAACCTCAGTCGACCGGTTCAACACTTGAACCGATCGGTTGGGAGTACAGGTTGTGCAGAATCAGTCAAATGCGATTTCAATCAATCCGATACTCCAATCAATGCGTCCAACACCTTGAACCATATGATACTGAGCTATCTACTGATTGAGCATTTAATTGAACTACTAAACTCCTTTAGTAATCAATCTAAACGTTGCTTGTGGACAAAACTCCTCTTCCAGGTTAAATCCTATGTGTGTGACCCTGCAGGTCCATTTCACGTTGGCAGTGAAAGTCCATAACACTTATGACTCCACAAGCAAAGAGCGGTGCCTAGTCACACATCAGTGCTACCCAAGTGAAAGTAGAAAGTTGGAGAACAACTTTCATCCTACAATCCGTGAATGGTGTTACAGTGAATGTATAATTCCTTTGTCACTGATATCCCGAATGAACTCAAGGCATGGAACAGTCATCCTGTCAACGTTCATTCACTTTCTTGATCTCAGAGCAGATT
Source organism: Alisma plantago-aquatica (assembly GCA_963693085.1). NCBI lineage: Eukaryota > Viridiplantae > Streptophyta > Magnoliopsida > Alismatales > Alismataceae > Alisma > Alisma plantago-aquatica. The sequence goes on from OY856410.1 coordinate 652,620,876, forward strand.
GAAGGAGATATGTATGACATCAATATCACATATTGATTCACACATGCGTGTGCACGCCTATCTCAATCCTACTCATCAAGTGGCCTTGGATATCAAACTCCCTCAGGAGGGACAAATCCCATATCTATCACTCACCCCTCAAAAGCCCCATGTGTCAAAGCCACCCAATCATCACCTTTATAACAACCCATGTTTCAGGACTGCGTTTGATGATGTCAAAGTGTTCCCAACGACATGTGTTGAGTGTAGTGATTTCAGGTCAAAGAATCACACTCACCACCATCACTGTGAGTACTGACTGTGACTACCATCTCATGGTTCCATGTGTCAAACTCACGGTGGGTCTGTCCGGTACCTTGTTCTCTAACAAGTACCTATGTGTTTGGTTTGATATCTCTATATCATGACTAATGAGATTCTGTCATCAACCAACACCACAATCTAGTCTTGTGTGTCATTGTTGTCTATCTACCTTCCACAATGACATCCGACCAGGGACATAACAAGAATGTACAAACTCTTAGCATCCGTATGATCTCATCGTTCAGGTCCTCAACCTGAAAGCATACGTCATTGAGTACTGTCATTCTTTAGACATTCAATCTGTTCTATCACTATCTCATATGACTGAACCAGAAAGAATTGGAAGCTTGCCTTTGATGTTTATCAAATCAATCTTATGTATCCCACCAATCATCCCATGATTGGCTCTCAGGGCATACATACCAACAATACGGTGTATGTGCTATTAGCTATGTTCCGGGTACTAGACTGATCTCAAAATTGATCTTTCAGGGTGGGGGAATACCTGGGAACTCATTTGGAAACACGACTTTGAACTCACAAACAATTGACACCTCCTAAATAGTTGGACTCCTCGCCTTGGTATCCATCACATGCACCAAGAACACATCACCACCCCACCTCACCAACTTCTCTGCCACCATTGTCGACACCAACCAAGTAGGAAGAATCTTCCTATCTCTTTAGAAGACCCATGTCTCATCGCCATTGACAAAGATCACCACCTTGGAACTATATTCCAAGACCACCCGATACTTCTCCAAAGTATCCATACCAAGGAGCATGTCAAATCCATGCATGCCAATTGGTATGAGATCCACTTGAATGTTGTTGTTACACCGCGATCTCACAATTACCATTAATCATGAGATTAGGGCATAAAATTGAGGATTTTTCGTAATACAAAGATCACCCTTAATTTTTTCTTCTTTTTCAAACTCTTTGTTTTCTCACATTGAATCACATAAACAAACTTTACAAGAGAATTAAACCTTGATTACTCTAATATGATCTCAACATTAATGATACACATCCATACATTCATTATGTTTCTCACACTTCCATGTACATATGACAAGATAATCAAATGCATTCTCTCTTATTAAGGAAATGAAGATACAAACATCATTTACAACTCTCTCCCATGTATACAAGGACCTAGAGTGACAGAGACCGACTGAACTTAACTATACTCAGACTTAACTCTTGTGGCAGATCTACTATGATATAATGATATCTTCAATCCCCACAGTTTCCCTAAAAATATTTTGAGTAGAGGGGTGAGCCTACTCGCTCAGTGAATGAGTAAAACAATAATGCAGTCTAAAGTACTAAATCAGACATTTATCATTCTTGGATAATTGAAATAAAACAAGATAGTAATTTCAAATTAAAAGACTAGATATTCAAAAACTTACTAATAACATTGAATCCCACATCATTAAAAATAAACAAGTATGGAAATATAATCCTCACTATATTCAATATTACATTTAAATAACAACTGTTGTGAAGCTATACTCGAATCTTTCTTAGCCTTTCTTACTTATAAGAAACTCTTTAAAACTTATATTATCATATTTTAGCTTATGCCTTGATCATATGCAGTGTACTCTACATATGAAGAATCGTAACGAAATACGATCTCGCCGTACAAAACTTAGCTGACACACCCAAGATGCTTAGCCTGACTACATCGCTGGTCTGCAACAGGAAAATGGCTCTCTGGCCTCGGCACACCTATGGGCCGTAAAAATGGACTCCTCCTCTAACCTGAGTACACAGGTGGAGAGTCAAGCCACCTATTGGCTTTTATGTACTCTAGTGACACCAAGATCTCTGGTTGATGTTGGACACTACATATTGTATTTTTAAGGAGACTTCCATTTAGGGATTTGTCCCCCGTACCACCTATTAGTATGATCTGACCCCCGTATACTGGACACTGCCAGGGTTATGTCATTTCATCCCAATGGTGCAGACCTCTCATAGGGAATCTACGGTGTTCATGGCTACTATTATTACTGTAACTTTGATTATATCTTTTTCTAGACTGATCTCTTTTAACTCTGTATATTAATGACTACTCAGACTATTGAATTGAAATCACTGATGATACTGAACTGAATGCTTAACATATTGTTTGCCCCTTTCTTAGGGTTTCTCCTTACTCATACACATATAGCTCTTCTCATGTATTCAAACATATATCATGTCTACTAATATAAATATTCTCATTCAACATTTCTCACATTTATGCATGGCATCGATAACATACCCATCTAGGGCATGTCATATCTCTCCACTTACAATAGTATAACAACATATGCATTTCATGACAAGTATTTGAGTTAGAAAATTCAAACCTCATAAACAAAGCATATATGCATATAAGATAATATTCAGATAAAATCCCACAATATCACATGAATCATTTCAATCAGCCATTTACTACTAAATTAGATATGTATACTTGTAAAAGTATACTAGAATGGGTTTCCATCCTTGATTACTTGCTATTCACATGATATGTATTGTAAAAATCAGAAACTCTATTTGACCACATATCAAATCAAAGAGATCAAACATGTAGAATTATATGCACTAGGAACATAAGTAAGATCATATAAGCATAAATCCGAATTTCAACTATAATGTTGTTCAAGCACCCGAATAACTTAAAAATTCAGATCTTCAGAATATTCTCGATAAACTTCTTAATTTTGTAGTATTCAAGATACATGGATATCTATATCCATGTCATCATATAAACATTTTTAGATCATAGTTGGAACATGAATTGAAGTATTTTATAAACTGAATTCAGGAACATTTCTTTTAATTTATTGTCATCTAGGGTGAAATTGAGAATATAAATTAAAACCATCTAATTGAGTATAATTGACTAAAATATTCTTTTACCCACTCACACTAAACTATAAAACATCTTTAAAATGCAGCTCATCCTTGAAAATCTCAATCTCATATCAAATCCCTTGCAATTCACCCGGTTCTTCTTCCTTTCAACTCGAAAACCCTAAAAATGAGGGATTATGAAGAAAGAGTGAGAAAAGGGGAAGTTTTGATACAATTTTGGATCAAATCCGAGGAGTGATGGAATCTTTACATGTGAGTTAAGATTCACCATTAAAGTCTATCCAAAGAAGCTAAAGTTACATGATTTCATCATTCCTTGGACTGCAAAACTCTAGGTCAACATCTCCTTCACTTTCTTCTCTCAAACCCTAACTCTCCCTCTCTCTCTAGGATTTCATTTCTCTGGATTGAATCACTAATTATGAGATCTCCTTATGTGTTAGGTTGACCATATAGGGCAATTGAGCTGCTTGGGTCAATTGCACATTGACCCCTCACTATACTTTCTCTTATTTCAGCTGAATTTTCTGTCATAAAAATATTACTATAATTGGTCTATTGATAAGGTATAAACGCATCCAAAAATTATGAAAATTATATATGTTGTTTAGGATTATGTCTTAGATATCCAGTTAAAATTTCAGATCATTTGGAGTTACCAATAAATAAATAAAAATAAAACACTACACTACTAAAAAGCACTCTGTCAGCATTTTGGTTGAAGTACAGTTCAACCGAGAACCACATTTAAAGAGAACTCAAATATTCTGAAATTTTTCTACAATATGCATGACTGAGTTATACATATCATATACAAAATTCAATTTAATACAAAATTTTTAGAAAATATGAAAAATCATTTACCACACTGCTATCCTGATCAAATTCAATATTCATGTACTATCAAAACCCTAATTTTTGCCGATTAGGGTTTACATTTCTCAAACCCTAATTCTTCAAACTAAAATCATAGTTAGAGTTTCTTCTTAGGTTAGAAAAATCACAATTGATCTACTATCATTAATCAAGTCTAAATGATGTTCAATCTAATCAATCATGTAATCATTCAGGTAAACCCTAGTTTACCAATTAAGCACAAATGTGGTCATTACAATTCTCACCCCCTTACAAAGTTTCATCCCCGAAACATAAATACCCAAGCAAAGTATATTCAAAGTTTATTTTATGCTTCTAAAATCTTACATGTCATTACATACTTGTATTTTATACTTGAATGTAGTTTTCAACGTTAAGTCCTTTATTTCATTTCTAATCACAACATGTTAAAATAGTTCTCAATGATAACAAACAAATTCTCTATGCCACAATCAATCATAGAGTAGATAGAGAAGCAGCCATTTCAATATTTTCATACTCTTGAGGTGTTACCTCAACATTGATAATCTGATCCAACTATCTCAATTCATACAGCTCAGTATGTACTATTGTTATGTATTACCTCTAAGTCACAAAAGAGAGTTCACCATGTTCTTTTGAATTTTACTATTGTGCTACTCAAATAGCAAAATAGTCTTGAGTTGGAAGACTAGATTCAACAAAAATTGTACAATACTACTCACGACATCACCATTGCATCATGGATGCATAAGGTGAAGCATTACCATCACATTCTATATTATTCTCAAGTATAAACCCACACATAATTCAAGGTGTAACCATCGGGTTATAGCATACTAGGGTTTCAACAACAGTAACAAAGTACTCCATGATTGTATTAGTCATTCAAGAACTATTCATACCCAATTACCATCACTTAGTTATATTAAAGCTAGGTATAACAAGCTATACCTCATTAGGGTTACATATCAATACAATATGGTTATCATCCCTTCTATTCATATGAGTGAATAGGTAAGACTACCTTATTCAGGGTAGCCCTCCATTTGTTTTACCATCATTTGACCCATATTACCATACCACAATTGTACAATACTAAGATGGATTACTGGTATGAATGACTACAACTATTGGACACCTTTAATTAACATATTTCTTGCACATGTACAACTAAAATCATATGTAAGACAAATTCACATCCCTTAATATACCTTCAACAAATTATACTTCTAAAAACAAATTCACATATTACTAAAAGCCTTTGTTTTATCTTATCTCTTTCCTCATTCACTACTACTTACTTTTTGCTACTTATCCTTCTCATTTTAATCATGTAGATTAAACATTCCTAAAATTGAAACATACAAGGTACAAATAAATTATTCATTATTCTTGCTATCACTGCAAGAATTTATCTCATATCGCACTTTACTCATATTGTATTTCTCCTTTTGTTCAAAACACACTTGTTACATTTCAATTTTATATCTTACTCTTTATTCTGAATCATTTCCATATTGTTTATCAAACTTTCAGATTAGCTATCTTTAAACCCTAGATTACTATCAGTGCTAGTTTACTTCTCATAGTGCAAATATCATGATCTTGTTTTATAGAGATGCTAGTATACAAGGTCAAATAACTAGTGCATCCTTTGAACTACTACAACTCTAAACATTCTAGGGTTTGGTCCTTATCAGTAGCATGATGTTATTGTGATGTGACTTTGCTCCCTTAATTTGAAATTCAAACTTTGGATCTCACAAATTTTACTAAAGTCTTCCTTATCTTATCAATTGAATTTTCTTTCTCTTACTTGGCCATTCAGATAGATTACATTCTCAATTTACACTGCTAGGGTTTCATCATCATATTGTATGTCATTATTACATTCACTAGATGTCTCTACCACGGTGGTTATGCATCATATATGATTCATTTTCTTATCACTTCATTCCCACATTGCTCTCATTAAGGAAGATATGAAAGAGAAGATGATTTTGAGACTTAGAATTCTTATCTTCAAACATTCATTAATACATTTCTCATATAGTAGGTTTAGATAAATTATCAACAAGGATACTTGACTAATTAGCACTTTCTTGAATCTCACAACCTCTTTCTTTTATAATCTATATTACTCCATTATGTTTCAAACCCTTCTTTTCTTTCCATAATTCGCTTACCATATACTACTATTACACATGTCATCTTTAACTTCTAGATTTCTCTTATGATCATGTTGCTTCTTTTATGTGTATGATCATGTATACCATGTTGCATATATTTCCTTTTATCCTTCTACTAATGTGAAGTTGAAATTCTAAATCAATAATCTCTCTACTAGTATCACCTCATGTTTAATACATTACATATCCTTCATTTTAAATCAAACGACTCGTGCATCGGTGAAACTAGTTTCTCTTTCAATAAAGTTTTTCCTTCCTAAATATAGTCTACCTTTGTATGACTTATTTATTTATTTAGCTACACTTTTGTTCTTCTTTTAGAAACTAGTTTGTTGTTCTATAGAGACTTAGAATCTAAAGGCAGTAAGGATGAATGCATTAGACTTATTAATAAAGGTATACATTCCATGCTCTCAATTATATCATAACCCTCATTCCTAAATCAAGCTCATTATTTCCAACATTTCTCTTTGTTTCAACTAAATTTCTTATCCTAATTTTATGATTTACATGCTCATCTAGTTCTTTTCACTTTAACTCTTCTAAAGACTCTTCGCTTCTATGTACTTATTGTATACTTGGCTCTTTTCTTCTATTTTCCATTTGCTTTGGAGTACATAAAAACATTGTACTCAGTTATATAATCCATTTCTCATGATTGATTCGTACTATCTTGGTCCCTTACATACTTTTCTCATATCTTTTCCATATTTCATATTTAGAATTCATATAATACTAATAATTAAACTTAATCTGAACCTTATGTCGTGTTCCTTTATTCACAATTAAGCGTTTCTCATATGAGGCCCCAAAGTTGGATCTTAGATATCAGTTCCAACTGATTCTTAGCTATTCTAATCCTTCCCATATGTTTCCGAATCTTAGTGTATGTACATTCTCACTATGATGTGGGTCTAATTTATCCAAAGTCTACTCTTATTGTATTTTTAATAGGAGTCATTAGATCCCAGTAACACACCCTGCCACCCGAACCAGGAGGAACCTGCAATCTTGAAGCCAAGAGCTACTCAGGATTACTCAACTCCTATTCATCTCAAATGTGTGGAAGAAAACTTATCCACTTAGGAAATCTCATTCAAAGATCATTTCTAGTCTACTTGATATAAAGAATGTAATCAATAAATGCTACAACTACATAGTGTACATCAAATCTTAAAGACCCATATATATTTCAAAATACTGAATATCTGAATTCAAACATATAAGAGCTTTTCTATTCATCTCCAATAAAACAACAATATGAAATGAAAGTTCTATCTCATTTTATGTTTATGCTCTTAACTCATGTTACTTATCTTATTTCTAACCCTAATATTTCTAGGGTTCCTCTCTAGACCATCCTTCTACTGTATACCTGGCCAGGGTATACATGAAAGAATAGACAGAGTAGCTTGATACTGGTTGATTTAAGTACTCAGATATCGGGCTAGGATATCTAAATACTCAAATCCCTAGAGCTAACATCATAACATCTCCTATATGCCACACTTATGACTCTAACTTACTAACTTAATGGTACCTGACAACTCAGCCTAAGCTCTAATACCAAGTTGTTACACCCTGATCTCACAATTACCATTAATCATGAGATTAGGGCATAAAATTGAGGATTTAACATAATACAAAGATCACCCTTAACTTTTTCTTCTTTTTCAAACTCTTTGTTTTCTCGCATTGAATCACATAAACAAACTTTACAAGAGAATTAAACCTTGATTACTCTAATATGATCTCAGCATTAATGATACTCATCCATACATTCGTTATGTTTCTCACACTTCCATGTACATACGACATGATAATCAAATGCATTCTCTCTTATTAAGGAAACGAAGATACAAACATCATTTACGACTCTCTCCCATCTATACAAGGACCTTGAGTGACAGGGACCGACTGAACTTAACTATACTCAGACTTAACTCTTATGGCAGATGTACTCTGATACAATGATATATTCGATCCCCACAGTTTCCCTAAAATTTTTTGAGTAGAGGGGTGAGCCTACTCGCTCAGTGAATGAGTAAAACAATAATGTAGTCTAAAGTACTGAATCATACATTTATCATTCTTGGATAATTGAAATAAAACAAGATAGTAATTTCAAATTAAAAGACTAGATATTCAAAAACTTACTAATAACATTGAATCCTACATCATTAGAAATAAACAAGTATGGAAATATAATCCTCACTATATTCAATATTACATTTAAAGAACAATTGTTGTGAAACTGTACTCAAATCTTTCTTAGCCTTTCTTACTTATAAGAAACTCTTTAAAACTTATATTATCATATTTTAGCTTATGCCCTGATCATATGCAGTGTACTCTACATATGAAGAATCGTAACGAAATACGATCTCACCGTATAATACTTAGCTAACACACTCGAGATGCTAAGCCTAACTACATCGCTGGTCTGTAACAAGAAAATGGCTCTCTGGCCTCGGCACACCTATGGGCCGTAAAACTGGACTCCTCCTCTAACTTGAGTTATAGGAAGAGAGTCAAGTCACCTATTGGCTTTTATGTACTCTAGTTCCACCAGGATCTTTGGTTGATGTTGGACACTACATATTGTATTTTTAAGGAGACTTCCACTAGGGATTCATCCCCCGTACCACCTGTTAGTATGATCTGACCCCCATGTACTGGACACTGCCAGGGTTAGGTCATTTCATCCCTATGACATAGACCTCTCATAGGGAGTCTATGGTGTTCAGGGCTACTATTATTACTATAACTTTGATTATATCTTTCTCTAGACTGATCTCTTTTAACTCTATATATTAATGACTACTCAGACTATTGAATTGAAATCACTGATGATACTGAACTGAATGCTTAACATATTGTTTACCCCTTTCTTAGGGTTTCTCCTTACTCATGCACATATAACACTTCTCATGTATTCAAACATATATCATGTCTACTAATATAAATATTCTCATTTAACATTTCTCACATTTATGCATGGCATCGATAACATACCTATCTAGGGCATGTCATATCTCTCCACTTACAGTAGCATAACAACATATGCATTTCATGACAAGTATTTGAGTTAGAAAATCCGAATCTCATAAACAAAGCATGTATTCATATAAGATAATATTCAGATAAAATCCCACAATATCACATGAATCATTTCAATCAACCATTTACTACTAAATTAGATATGTATACTTGTAAAAGCATACTAGATTGGGTTTCCATCCTTGATTACTTGCTATTCATAGGATATGTATTGTGAAAATTAGAAACTGTATTTGTCCATATATCAAATCAAAGAGATCAAACATGTAAATTTATATGCACTAGGAACATAAGTAAGATCATATAAGCATAAATCCAAATTTTAGCTATAATTTTGTTCAAGCACCCGAATAACTTAAAAATTCAGATCTTCAGAAGATTCTCAATAAACTTCTTAATTTTGTAGTATTCAAGATACATGGATATCTATATCCATGTCATCATATAAACATTTTCAGATCATAGTTGGAACATGAATTGAAGTATTCTATAAATTGAATTCAAGAATAGTTCTTTTCATTTATTGTCATCTTGGGAGAAATCGAGAATATAAATTAAAACCATCTAATTGAGTATAATTGACTGAAATATTGTTTTACCCACTCACCCTAAGCTGTAAAACAACTTTAAAATGCAACTCATCCCTAAAAATCTCGATCTCATATCAAATCCCTAGCAATTCACCCGATTCTTCTTCCTTTCAACTCGAAAACCCTAAAAATGAGGGGTTATGAAGAAAGAGTGAGAAAAGGGGAATTTTTGATACCATTTTGGATCAAATTATAGGAGGGACGAAATATTGACATGTGAGAGAAGATTCACCATTAAAATCTATGCAAAGAAGCTAAACTTACATGATTTCATCATTCCTCGGACCGTAAAACCCTAGGTCAACATCTCCATCACTTTCTCTTCTCAAACCCTAACTCTCCCTCTCTATCTAGGATTTCATTTCTCTAGATTGAATCATCAATTATGAGATCTCCTTGTGTGTTAGGTTGACCATATAAAGCAATTGAGTTGCTTGGGTCAATTGCACATTGACCCCTCACTATACTTTCTCTTACTTTAGCTTAATTTTTTGTCATAAAAATATTACTATAATTCGTCTACTGATAAGGTCTAAATGCATCCAAAAATTATGGAAATTTTACATGTTGTTTATTATTGAGTTTCGTATCTCCAATTAAAATTTCAGATCATTTGGATTTACCAATAAATAAATAAAAATAAAACACAACACTACTAAAAAGCACTCTGTCAACATTTTGGTCGAAGTATAGTTTGACCGAGAACCACATTCAAAGAACACTCAAATATTCTGAAATTTTTTCTCCAATATGCATGATTTAGTTATCCATATCATATACAAAATTAAATTAAATAAAAAATTTGTATAAAATATGAAAAATCATTTACCACGTTGCTATCCTAATCAAATTCCATATTCATGTACTATCAAAACCCTAATTTTTGTCGATTAGGGTTTACATTTCTCAAACCCTAATTCTTCAAACTAAAATCATAGTTAGAGTTTCTTATTAGGTTTGAAATATCACAATTGATATACTATCATTAATCAAGTCTAAATGATGTTCAATCTAATCAAGCATGTAATCATTCAGGTAAATCCTAGTTTACCAATTAAGCACAAATGTGGTCATTACAGTTGCGCCCTAAAAGAAAGGACATAGGAAGAACACACTTCCCATAGATCGGCAGAACCAACTAAAGGGATTTCTAAACAAAGACTATCATGTCTATGACTAATAGGCAAGGAACAATTAGCAATCACTTCTCTAGCAATAAAAGAGTGTGTTGCACCCAGGTCAACCAAAATTGATATAAAGTAAGAAGAAGACAAATCAGAATGAAATAACTCCATATGACCTATCACAACTCATGGGTTAATGACTCCTTCTGGCTGACTCACCACATAGAATTGAGTTGTTACCTGTTGTCATCCCCTTCCTCTACTTGCTTTCCCAGAAGAGCCAGTCTACAACACTTGTCCACGTCCTCTGCCACTACCACTATTGTACTGTTGTTGTTGTTGCGACCCTTACTGACTCTGTCTCAGTTGTTGGGTAACCTCTTCAACCTTCATTGGGCAAAGCCACTTCGTATTTCCAACCTACCCTTACTTGGAAAGTATTCCTCTCATACCACAACCTGGATGGCCCTATCACTAACACTGATGCAACACTATGAGCTCCTTTCGACGAAAAGGTACTACCTCTGCCTCTGCTTGGCAAAAACTATGATTGACTCACCGATCTATGTTGTGATGATGGTGTTGAAAACCTAGGCTTCTTTAGGCCTCCAGATGAATGACCTTGATACTGTGTAAGCCTCTTTTTGGCCTTCCACTCACGCTTCTCCACCATTGACCGCTCCACCCTCCCGACTGACTCCACAAATGTGGCAAACCTCTCTCTTCCCCAGAGATGACACTGCAGTCATCAACTATGTACTCAAACCTTTCTTGAAACATCATATTCTCTCATTGTCAGTCATATGAGGACAAAACCTTAGAAGCTCCATGAACTTAGCTTCATACTCGTTGACTGTCATCGATCCCTGCCCAATCTTCTCAAACTACATGATCTTCTTATGTAGATATGTCTCTGGAAAGTATCGACTCATGAACTCCCATCAGAACTCTTCCCAACTGATCACAACACCAAACCCTTTCTCCTACTCAATGGCCCACCAATGGGCAACACTCCCCTTTAACAAATGTACTGCATGCTTCACTTTATCCTCTTCGGGGATGTTGAGGATCTTGAAGGCATTCTCCATCTCAGTTAACCACAAATCTGCATATGTTGGGTCTATCGTACCCGCATACTCAACCTACCCCTACACGCCTCAACCTTTCAAAGGTCTTCCCAGTACCTGAAGGCTCAGCATTGGGGACTGTCTCTCTTTCTTGGGCTGGGGGCATTCTGTCCACCATATGCGTCATCGTGGCCATGAATTGTCCAAACATGGAGTGAAAAGTAGGGTTGGCCACCATATCCGGGTCAAACAGGGAATCTCAGGCACATCATCAACCCTCTCGTGCTTCCTGGCACCACCACCTAGTGCAACAACACTACTCTCAACAGCATGTGCTTCATGTTCTCCAACCATCTTCTCTTCTCTTCTTCTTCTTCTGCATAAGTAGAAGTTACCACAAGACAGACAAGAGGACACTATAATAGACACAAACCCTAGTAATATGTCCCTATAGACTTAGCGAACCTAAAGCTCTGATACCAACTAAGTTGTGATGCCCCGACATGCCACAAAGTGAGATTACTCAAAACAAAGTGTGGAATTATAACTAATAAACCACATTACCGCAAGACATGTTAAATTTAAAACAATCTCACATATACACCTCAAGTGGAAGCATATTACATCTGAGACCACAAAAGACACATGTAACATATCTCATGCCCAAAGATTATTGCATAACATTGTTCATTAGAACACTGGCCACAACATGTTACATAGGCTAACCTATTCATATACATACATGACATATATGTACAACTATGTCATATAGACAAAAAATCTCGTATCAATGTGCAAACCACAAAAAAAAACCCAAGGACCTGAGAGTGTAGGGACGACACATAGGACTCTACTGCAAAACACTGGTAGCATATTTGACCTTCAAACAACTACTACTCATCTTGCTGCTCAGCTTCAATTGCACAATCTCTACCTCATCGTGCACGACCACCTAAAAGATGTGGAAACCCACGGGGTGTGACCAAACATCCCAGCAAGAGATATAACTCTCTGCCAACATCTATTATAAGCATAGATAAACTTAAATAAGCAAGATAACATAGATAAACTTAAAGAAGCAAGATAACATATATAATCAGGTTGAGCAGATTCAGTTAAATGATATGAATTAAGCCATAACATTGTCTAAGCAATTCAGGCATGTACGACTGAGAAGTAGAACATCTTTAATTTTAAGAAAGAATATGAAGAATATGTATAAAATTTGATTTCTCTTACTGCATCATATTTCAAGAAATCAGTACAAAGATAAGGCAAAGGGTCAATGTGAGTCGTATTTCATCCTAAGTAATTATACTACATTGATGTATTACGTCTTTTATTTCCCCTGAGGATTTGAGGTGTACCACTCATATCCAACCGACCACTGTGAAGTTGAAATTAGTGCCATACAAGATCAATGGAAGAGCCAAACTCCATGATATGCTCCTACACTACTCGATCAGTTTGAGTTTGCACCGCAGTGACATATAGTCAAACTGCAAAGACAACAACTTATAGTCAAAGTTGTAGTCCTCTAGAGACACCAACTCATAGTCAAGGTTGTGGTCCTGTAAAACACCTAGCACGTCATGGTACATGTCACGACGCTAGAAACTAGGGTATATAACCCAATCACTGAGGTACAACTACAACTGTCCTCTATCACATCATATCACATGCTCATCACCAAGACCTGACTGTAGTCATTATCAAACACTTGGGATCAAGACGTCAAGGACACATAGTCACTTGCACCTCACATACTCAACAATATGCGGTCCAAGTTTCCATTGGGAATACCCATTTCACCATCCAGCAAAGTACTGACATTGACGATGGATCTATGGCACATGACAACTACATGATTAGGGTTACACCATAGTCTCATGGCTGAGAAGGAAGAGGAAGATAGGGTATAGGTAAAAAATGAGATCAAGGGTTAAAAACCACTTACTGAGAAGGAAGATCCCCAAATATCACCATAAAGGAGACTATCAATCCCAAAAGCACCACATACAAGGATGATCGGCCACCAAAGCACCTAGATCAGTCATTCTATGCTCCACAAAGCTTCAAGAATGAGAACAAGAGAGTGAAGAAGAAAAAGGGCTAAAAAGGATGCTTGCGTGAAGATGTGAGAGGTTATATACACAAGGTAGGAGGGAGGTAAGGTGGGTATGAGGTGTCAACACTTAGGGGTATCAAAAGGACACTTGTCCATCAAGAAAACAACCATGCAACCACTACACACTTGCATGCATTGAAAGGTGATATAACCTAGGTAGGGTAGCAACCACCTAGGTCAGCTAAAACCATTGTTGTGGTCGCAACAAACCAAGGTAGACCTTCTGGCGACCGCTACACTAGGTAACCAAAGAAAACAAGGTCGAAACACACCGTTATAAGACAAACCCCTTCGACCAAACCACCTCTAGATGACCAAGGTTGAAGCAAACCATACTTAGGGATGTGTTGTGGTTGCAACACTCATCCAAGAGTTATGTTGCGGTTGCAACACACAACCCTAGTAAGGTCGACACTCAATAACAGGGCACCTCAAGCAGACCCTAAACTCATCATGTGATGTCACATCATCAACCATGGTTCAAGCAAGGCACCCCATAGAATCATTTTCTCTCTTATGATGCTAAGGCACAAGAAACACACTCTAAATGTGACAAATTTCTAATAACCCTCAATCCTGGGTAAATTCCAACTTGGTCCAAAACAAGCATACATAGCTCAAACACCAACCAAACATGAAAAAACTAAAAACATACAATTATCACATGTCATAAAAGCATCTCAAAGGATTAGATTAAGGTTAAAGCATATTATTAAGAAAATAAAGCACACTTAAGCATTAATCCAGGTTAGGGGCTTTACAAAATTATTGGGGCTTCAACCTTCTGACTCCAATAAAGAAAGTGGACGAGGAGGAGGTGACCCCAGATTATATCATTTGTCAAAGTACCTAAACTCATAGCAATAGTTGGTGCACTACACATATAGGGAGAAAATCTAGACCAATATATATCACCTAATTTGTTGAAAGGAGTGTATAATGGCAAGGGTTAATGATCCATTTTCAAATTAGCCATCTAATTATGGTTACTTGGATGACTACATGCTTAACTAGATTGCTCATTACTTAAGTTTCATTTATGATGATATGTGATCATGATGTTTTAAACCTAATACAAAAATATAAACATGTTTTTACT
This sequence comes from Alisma plantago-aquatica, assembly GCA_963693085.1. Lineage (NCBI taxonomy): Eukaryota > Viridiplantae > Streptophyta > Magnoliopsida > Alismatales > Alismataceae > Alisma > Alisma plantago-aquatica. Next base: position 652,636,171 of record OY856410.1, read on the forward strand.
TTTAATAATTAGGGTTTGATGAGAGTAAACCCTAGTCGACTAAAATTAGGGTTTTGGTAGCCTATGAATAGGAAACTTGATAGATATAGTGGTGTAGTAAATGATTCTAGATATTTTATCCATAAGTTTGATTAATTGAAATTTGAATATAGTTTTCACACCTCAAATATGAGTGTTATTCCAAAATATAAGAATTTTTGAATGTTTTGTGACATGTTTGTTGGGCGAGTTTCTCCAGGACAAACTCAATCAACCATGCATTCAGGTTGAAAATAATAGTCCAGTATTGGAATTTTATCTTTTTATTGGTAAATCCAAATGAGTTGAAATTTTAACTATATTTTGGACACTCCATTTCAGACATCCTTGTAAAAATTTCGTAATTTTTGGATGATATTGGAGTTCTACAAAGTATGTTGTCCGCTGAGTTTCTTATCAGTAACAACTCAACCGACCTACTAGTCCGAATAAATAAAAAGATGATTGAAAATCAAATTTGTACTTTTTTTCAATTGTCTAAACACTTGAATTCATATACATGATCAACCTTTCACCCTAGTATCTCACTTAATCCATGGTTCTTTCCCAAGAGATGAAAATTGAGAGAGATAGAAGAGTTAGGGTTTTATGAGGAGAAAGTGGTGGATTTCATTATCTAGGGTATCATCTTCTTAGAGTTAAAGTTGATCCTATTTAGATAACTTTTCTTTGTGATTCTTATATCACATGTATATATTTCGTCTCTCCTATAATTTGAATGAAAAAGATAGAAAATCACCATTTTTTCTCTTCCTTTCTCTTCTATTCTCTAGGGTTTTTTAGTTGGAAGGAGGTAAAAAACGAGTTGGTAGCTAGAACCTTGATGGATTTCTAGACTTTTAAAGTATGACCTAAGTTTTGAGGTGTTGTCACCTTAGGTGAGTTCTTATCTCCCTCTTAAGCTCAATAATTATGTGGGAAGCCTAATTCTATCCGGCTAAATAGATTAAAATTCATGTTTGTATTTTTATGCAATTGGGTAACCAATTGCGAAGATTTATAGGGAATCAAATGTTATTGATATGGATTATTCCTCATTGAATTGTATTTATTTAGTCCCTAATATATTGATTCAATTTACATGGAAGGTCTTATGAATAGAGAGCTATATCATTTTACAACAATTTTGCTTAAAAGTCAGCCCAATGGGTGATACACTTGGAAATTTAGTTGACATGTATATAATCATATTTGAACTCAATAAGCATGAGTTGCTCAACTGAAATTTAGAATCCTCACTTGAACTTAATATTATATGTACACGAGGATTAGTATAGGAGGGTTTGATATGGAGGAAATACATATCTATGGTATATGTTGAGGGATGGACTGTAATGAGACAATAAATCATTGTATGCTTGTAAATGATTGGTTGATTGTGTGAAATGGAAACTAGGGTTTATATGTGTCTTGAACAGACTCGATGAACCTTTCTTAGACCCTGATAGTATAATTGGATAATATGATTTATAAGATGTGGTGAACTAATATGACTTCTTTAATCCCTATAAATCTAGTATTATGATAACTATGAGAGATAAATCCAAACTTGCATATAATCCTATAAAAGTGAAAAGATGCTCAAATGTAGGTGTTATTACTTCAATTGAAAGTGATAGGCCTTATTAAGATGATATCAGAGTAATGTGTGTATTCTAGTATAATATAATGAATATCAGTAAATTCCACATGAATGTTGGACTTTATACAAGTCATATAATGATGAATCGAGAGATTGATAAAGATTAAGGAGTAAGAAGAAGTAGCCCTAATCTATTTTGTTTACTAAATTGGTAGTCTTGTAAGAAATGGAGGAATTGTATAATTAACAAAAATGCATTTGAAAGCAAAATGACATGGTATATGTATCTAGATGCAATATAAGTAATGGATAAGGGTGAATTGAATTGTGGTGATAAGTGATGGATGATTATTATAATAAAATATGTATGAGGAACTCTTTTATATTTTTACTTTAGATATCTAGGTTTATATAAGTTGATGAAACACACTTAAGTAAGACTATAAAGTAATTTGATGAGAGATAAAGTTATGCATTAAGTAAATCTAGAATGATTTGTTCCAAAAGTAGTAGTAAATATGAAATGAAAGAGGTTGAGACTTATGAATATGAAATGAAGGGAAAATGATCAAATTAGTAGATGGATCTAAGAATCTAACTCTAACCCTACAATAATGAGCTAGGTGATGCTAATGAATAATGATCTCAAATTGAGGGATTAAGGAATGCATATAAGTATAGTTCAAATCAATTACAAGATGAGGTTCAAGAATGTGAATGGATATACGAGAATGTGTTCTTGGATTGTAATTGTTTATTAGTATACGTGTACACTAAGAATGGTTTATTCATATGGACTTCAAATGAGAATCAAACGTGTGTTGATTAGTAACCCTAACTGAAGAACTCTAAATAACTGAAGTGGAAAATTAAGTGTGGATGCACGTTTATGCTTGAAATTTAATTACTTCTATTGAAATTGGATGGAATAAGTACATGTTGTATGATAAATGTGTTCTAAACATGATGTATGATGTAGGATGGTATATATGCCTATATTGTTGTTAGTTCTAATGTTTATGTGCATATTTGATGAGAACTATGATATGAATGAATTGATAAGGAATAGGTTAATATTGAATTAACATGCATTGATTACATTTGAGGAACTCTATTTAGGGTAAATAACAGATGATGAGATGATATCTTAGGCTGTTGATGTAGTCATATTTTAGGGTTTCATCTTGTATCCTTTTACACTTCAATCACATCTAAATTGGTTAGAATACATACCATTTCACTTAATATGCATATCACTATCAAATGCACTTATGGACATTCTTTGCATGATTTTTAGGTATTGGACCACACTTGGATGGATGGGAGAGAAGGAGGGTGATCATGTGGTTCCTTCATGATTGGAGGAGTCTAAGGATGGTCCAAAAGCTTCCCCAATCTACGCTTGGCATCCAAGAGTCAAGTCAAATAAAGAAGTCCAAGGAAGTCCTAATTTGGAGATAAAAGTGCCTTAGAAGACCCCAACATGGCCATGGTGCTAAGGAATGGTTGTTTTTATTAAAGCCAATTTCACAGCATAATCACAAACTCAACCATTGAAGATAAGACTCAACAGACCGGTCATGATGGACTACATAGTTGTGCCAAGGAGTACCCAGCACAGCGGTGTGGCCCAACACAACTGTAGTGTCAAGGATCTACATGCTCGCGTTCCTTAGAACGAACAACACCTCCTCCTCTTAGAATGGTCATGTGGCCTTGAACGATCATGGTTCCACCTTTCCACCACAGTCGTGATGATCACCACTGTCGTGCCACCAAGAGGCGAAACTCCAAGTTTCCACTAACATCATTTCCATTTCTCACCATGCCTATTCCACACCACCACAACCATTATGAACCTTAGCATGCATGGTTGTGGTGTCCAGAATGGCCATGGTGACCATAAAACCAAGCACATTTTTGCACTACATTTCCCATTATACCCTCACTTGAACTAGTGCTTCTTCACCACCTATATATACTTGGGTGGTGGCTCGAACATGAGGTTAGATACTGATCAACCCCTACTAGCATCCTCTTCCCCATTCATTCCACCCACCACTCCATTCCACTTCCATTCCATCACATTCCATCCCAAAGTCCTTCTTTTTAGGGTTTTGGCCATTTTCCATCCCATTTCCATGTAATCCCACCTTTGAGGAGGGAAGTTCTTGAGATGTTTTTTATAGGAGGTGGGGAAGGAGGAGTGTACATTGAGCTACTATGGCTTTTCACTCCTCTACTCATTCTCTCTCCTATTTTTTTATTTTCCTTTATTACGAGTAGCTAGGCCCATAGGTGGGTTGTTTGGGGTTACCAATGTTACTTTGGTACCATATTGGGGGAAAGTGATATGTAAACATTGTATTTTTGTTTTCTAATGATTATGTTGTGCTTTCATTTCATTTCCCATAAATTTCTTGTTGGTTTGTGCTTGAAATCGCCTAGGATTCTAGGAAAATTGCTCACATGTAACTATTTTGGGAATTGCTCCTAGGTCCAATTAGTGGATTCCTCGATAGCTACTCACATTCCTATATGCTAATGAGTTCTCCTACACCTAGATGAGAGATATATGTATCTAGTTTAACATAATTTAGTGTAATCAGCTTGGATCTACCTACATGCTAGATGATAGGTGATGTGAGGTGTAAAACCCTGACTTCCACCCTCCATTATTGCCCTCAGATCCCTATTGCCCTAAGATATTATATCCTATAATCCTATACTTGATTAGATCCTAATAGAATTCCACCTAAACCCTAATACAAGTGAGCATCATAAGGTTGGATGGCGAGGTGTTGGGGTTAGTCCTCTATACACACCCTACTCCACCCATGGCCAATTAGCAGTTTAGGGCAATTCATTAGCACCTATCTTCTTGTTTGGTTTGGTAATATAAATGAAAGATTAATGTCTATATGTCATCACCCACAAATAAATTAACAAGTACATTATCTAAAACAACCCACACTTCCCATTATTTCATTAAACCCTAATTTTCCATCTTGCTTAGTTAATGTTTGCTTAGATAATCACTCTACTTCCATAGTTATTTGTGCTTTCTCTTTCCTTGTTCTTGTTAGTTTAGGTCTTTAATTGATCTTTTTCTTAAATTTCTAGCTTAGTGCAATGTTAGATCTTTTCTTTACTTTCCTCTATGTAATTTTTTCTTTTCTTGCTTAGTCTTTCTTTTCTTTATCATTAGAATTAATATGTCTAGGGTTAGCTTAGGTTTTCATCTTGTTTCTCTTTATTTAATTATCTGCTTATGATTAGTTATTTACCAAAACCAACTTCAACCATTTAACCCTAGACTCCGTAGTAGTAACTTATACAAAACCAACCTAGGTCTAGTTCCCCCCTGTGTATTTACCCCTATCTTTTCGTGCTCCTATACTACAATATGAACCCATACACTTGTGGGATAGTACTTATTTCTGTATCTGAGCATGTCTTTGACTAGGGTCTTATATATATTGTAAGCCTAAGTGTGTGCATATTGCACACACACCAAGCTTTCTACCATTGTTGCTGAGGATAGAAAGCTTCATAACTGCCTAGTAGTTGTATTGTGATATCCCCCATTAAGCATCATCTCCTTCCAACTTTCTTGATTGCATTTGGGAAACACACGGATAGCCCAATGATAATAAATGTAAGACCCTTGACCTTACTTTATGTTTAAAATTCTTGATTATCATAATTGAATGCTTAAAAATTTAATCAAACCCTAATATGTGCTTTCCTATCATTTGACAAATCCAAGTTTCAAATTTGGTCCAGTTTGGACATTGTTTGAGCAAGTTATGCAATTTATGTACTTATAAGGGCTTTTATGCAATTTCACCATATCTAGGGTTTTTCTTGTAATTTTTCACATATATGCTGTGCCTCATGAGTTTTGATATCATGCTTGATATAGTTGTATCCTTGGGTGCCTAGTTGCATCATCAGATTAGTGGTGACACCTAACCTAGGGTTGAGGTTAGGGTTTCCTCACTTCGATGCCCTAACTCGATGGTTTGCCTTGAGGTGTGGGATCTGATGGCCCACTTAATGTTGTGGGATCCTATGGTTCTCTTGATTGTCTTCAAGGTTGATGGTCCTTATAGAATTGACATCCGATGGTGTAAATCTTGGGCCCACTGCCCAATTCTCAAGTAGAGTTTCAGGAATGATGACTAGCTCCACAGATCACCACTAGCCTTAACTGTGCACTTTTTCCTCACTCACACACAATCTAGGATCAACTTCCTGATTGGTCACCCATCCTAGTACTACTTTGGGATGAGAACGCTTAACTATAGAGTTCTTTAGTGATGGGATCCTTGAAAAGGAGGTTCACCTTGGTGATATGGGTAGTACGATCATTCCTTTCAAGATCATTTTATTCGAGGCCTCAAATCTTGGGATGTTACAACCTCCCCCATTTAGACTCTTGATATCCTCTTCAATACTCAACTATATAGCCTCATGATCTATCCTCATTTCAGTGCATACCTAAATGGCTCATGTACACACAACTCCCAACCACAACTGCGAGTGCAAGGGTGGCTCCATCAACTAGGATAGCCCTTTCCAACATGTCTGGACCGCATAGATCAAAGACTGGCATGCCACAGACCCAAGTGAGCCCCACCTATTAGAGGGGAATTGGCTCTGATACCATTTGTAAAGCATGGTCCCACTGCCCAAGGCTCTAGTAGAGTTTTAGGAATGACGAATGGCCCCACATATTACCACTAGCCTTAGCTACACACTTTGTCCTCAATCACGAACAAGTCAAGATCAACTTCCCAACTGGTCACCCATCCTAGTACTACTCTGGGCTGAGCATCCTTAACCACAGAGTTGTTTAGTGATGGGATCCCTGAAAAGGAGGTGCACCTTGGTGATATGGCAGTACAATAATTCCTTTTAAGATCATTTTATCTGAGGCCTCAAATCTTAGGATGTTACAGATGGTCCCATTGGTGTTAAGAAATGATAGTTGACCTAGTTTTTTCATGGACGAGATGTTTTGACCTTGGTTACATGGTATGCATGGCTTAACACATATACCTTCCTTCCTCTCTCACCCTAAGCTTTATATACCTCTCTCCTTCCATGCAAATGAACTCTTCAGACACTCTCTTCTTCTTCTTGCTGCCTGGAGCTCATCCCTATTGCTTGGTGGAGAAGAAGGAGCTCAAGGAAGAAGAATCTTGTCCAATCTTGCTTGCATGTGCACCTAGGATTGAATCTACCATCTTCTTGGTCATTTGGAGCTTCCTAGCTTTGTTTCTTGGGCTAAGCAAGTAAAATCTTCCTCTTTCCTTCATTTTCCTTACTACCCTACCTTCTTCTCTCTTCCTTCTTGGTCAGATCCATGGTGTTTCTTGGTGGATCTTGAGCTAGAGGTTGAAGAACACCTTCTTTATTGCTTCCTTTGTTTTTCTTGAAGAAAGGAGCTAGCTTGGACAAGTGGAGTGCTCAATCTAGGGTTTCTTCTCTCTCTCTCTTTCTCTCTCTCTCTTTTTGAGCTACCTTGCTACTTGAACATTCTTCATCATATTTGAGGCGAGTTATATGACTTTCTCCATGTTTGTTGCTTACTCTTAACTTTCATGTACAAGATCTTGCTCTAAAATGCAGTACTAAGTAGAAAGATGCTATCTTTGACTAGGGTTTGAGCTTATATGGAAGATATTGAGTGGATAATCTTTCTTGATGTACTCCTTAACCTTTTGCAAGTTCCTTCCTTGAAAGTGGGAGTTCTAAGCCTTGCATGTCCATGAAATGATGGTTCCTTGAGTGTTTAAAATGTTGGCTTTTCCTCAAGTATTTGAACTGATTTTATCTCTTGTGTTGAGACTTGATGGTTTGGCTTTTTTTGGAAGCCAATGTGTGTTCTTAATTGCTATTTTGATGGATTTCTCTTGTGCTTAAAATTGATGGCTATGTTCCCCTAGAACCAATGGTATTGATGCTCTCATTAAGTAGTTTTTGATGGTTTCCTCAACCCTAGAAACAATGGTTTTATACTTAGTACAAGTTCCATTTTCCACCTAGTGATGACAAATGATGGTTTCTCTAGGTTCATAGATAATGGCTTTACTGTGTCATGATTTGATGGTTCACAACCAATGGCTTCATTGGGTCATGACTTGATGCTCTTCTTGTGCACTCATAAACGAAGATTCACCTAGTTGTTCACAAACTATGGTGCACATGTTTGTTCACAACCAATGGCTTATCTAAGTCAAGATCTGATGATACCTCTAGGTTCAATATTTGATGGCCTCACTAGGCGTATGATTCGGTGGCTCTTCTAGGTGTATGATTTGATGGCTATCCTAGCATTATCAAATTATGGTTTCTCTAGTTGTTGATCCAATGATTTTGGTTTGATGATGCAATCTGAGGGTTATGCTTTGGGTTATGTGTATGCCTATGTTTTTGCTTTGCCTAAGTAAATGTATGAACTAATTGTTTAGTTTTGGGTGTTGATTTGTAACATTAGTTCAACTTAACATGTTAAACCTAAACTCATGTAATTAAATGATGATGGTTAATGATACTTAGCTTCCTTGTATGTTGATATAATGAAGGAATACTCTCTTGATGATATGGTAGATCTGTTGGTATGTATGCCCAGAGAGCCAATCATATAACGATTGTAATGGCATAACTTGTAAATGATTTGATTATTAATAAAGGCAAGCTTCTAATTTATTCTGTTTGTTCAATTTTGAGAAAATTAAATAACATCATAAATGTCTATAGAATGATATTACTTAATGACATATGCCTTCAGGTTGATGACCTAAATGATGAGATCATACATATGGTAAGAGTATATACATTCTCATTATGTCCCTGGTCGGTTGTTATTGTGGAGGGTAAATAGATAGCAATAACACATAAGATCAGAGTGTGAGTTGGTTGATGACAAAATCTCATTAGTCATGATATGGTGATATCAAACCAAGCACAAAGATACATGTTAGAGAACATGGTATCAGACAGACCCACTGTGAGAGTGACACATGGATGCCATCATCACAAAAGTCATTGTCAACTCTCATAGTGATGGTGGTGGTTGTGGTTCTTAGACCTAAAATCACTGCACTCATCACATGTCATTGGCTACACTTTGACATCATCAAACACAGTCCTGAAACATGGGTTGTTATAAAGATGATGATTAGGTAACTGTGACATAGGGGAATATATTGTGAATGGTAGAGATGGGATTTGTCCCTCCTAAGGGAGTATGATATCCAAGGCCTCTTGATTAGCGATATTGAGAATAGCATGACCATGCACATGTGAGTTAATATGTGATATTGAGCTTACACATATCTCAGATAATCTACTCTGGTTGAAAAAACAAGATTGAATAATAATGAGGATGACTGCTCCATGCCTCTAGTTCAATTCGAATATCAGTGATAAAGGAACTATACAAACACTGTAACACCATGTACAAATTGTAGGTTGAAGTTGTTCTCCAACTTCCCATTTACTTGGGTAGCAATGATGTGTGACTAGGCACCGCTCATTGCTTGTGATGTCATAAGATGTTATGGATATTCACTGCCAACGTAATATGGGACCTATAGGGTCACAACCATAGGAACTCATCTAGAAGAGGACTTTGATCTTGAATGATGGTTGAATTTATTACTAAAGTGTTTAGGTACTCAATTCATGAAACAAATCAGTTGACTAGACTTCCAGACATTCAATTCAAGTGTTGAGACTGCCGTTTAGAGTGTCAGGTTGATTAAAACTAAATTGGCTGAGTTCTGCTTGAACTAGGAAGTGAGATGACCATTTCACTTGTGCGAGATGACCATCTCATGGTCGAGATGACCATTTTACTTTTACAAGACAACCATCTCGTACTCGTGAGATGACCATCTTGTGAGAGCGAGATGACTGATTCGTGGAGAAATTTGAATACATCAAGGATTAGTGTTGACGTCATTTTGAGTATTAATTGGATTCAAATTAGAAATTCATGTGCAATTGGGAAACATTGCAAAATGACCATCTGGCATGTGAGACATACTGTATCAGTTACGAGACGGCTGTTTTGGTGCGTACATGTTGTAAAATTTCTAGAATTGTTGCAAAAATTCGAGATCTTCTGGTCCTTTTCACTCCCACATAGACTGGGGACCCTGACCCTAACCCCACCTATAAATAAAAGGGTAACTGGAGGCTTCCCAGAACATAGCACAGACAATTGAGAATCAATTGTTGTGACAGTTGATGTCCTCTCTGGTTGTGGTATCCACAAGAGCCCAGGCAAGTCCTACCCAACTAGGAAGGGATAAACAATGGAGAGAAACAAGTGAGGATCATTGTTGTGGGGGAGAAGGTTGGCGACTAGTACGCCAACAGGAGGGACAACTCCTTCCTCTCCATTCTAGAAGGACAACATGAGTTCTAGTTGGTCCATGTGGAATTTTCTAGAGGCGAGGTGTCTTTTGTCCGTCGCTAAGGAGGACAACGTCAGCTATCAGTCTGTGACGAAAGGAGTTACTACAGAAGATGATGTTTGAGTTTGTTGTCCCTGAAGGAGGATCCAGATGAGTCCCAGTGCAACTAGGAGCTGCACAGACACCATCCAAGACAGAGTGCACATCTACATCAATGAGGATTGTCGCTGGACTTCCTTTAGGACCAAGTATATCTCTGTGAAACATGTTGGTATGTATGCCCTAAGAGCCAATCATATGATGATTGGATTGGGATACATTAAGATTGATTTGATAAATATCAAAGGCAAGCTTCCAATTTATTCTGGTTCAATCAGTTATGAGATAATGATAGAACAGAATGAATGTCTAGAGAATGACAATACTCAATAACATATGTCTTCAGGTTGAGGACCTGAAGAATGAGATCATACGGATGCTAAGAGTTTGTACATTCTTGTTGTGTCCCTAGTCAGATGTCATTGTGGAAGGTTGATAGACAACAATGACACAACAAGACTAGAGTGTGTGTTGGTTGATGACAGAGTCTCATTAGTCATGATATGTGATATCAAATCAAGCGCATAGATACATGTTAGAGAACAGTGTATCAGACAGACCCACTGTGAGAGTGACACATGGAACCATGACATGGTAGTCACAGTCAACTCTCACGGTGATGGTGGTGATTATGATTCTTAGACTTGAAATCACTGCACTCGTCACATGTCATTGGGTACACTTTGATATCATCAAACACGGTCCTGAAATATGGATTGTTATAAAGGTGATGATTGGGTGACTTTGACACATGGGGTTTTGACTATGAGTGATAGATATGGGATTTGTCCCTCCTGAGGGAGTATGATGTCCATGGTCATTTGATAAGAGAGACTAAGAAAGACATGCACATGCACATGTGAGTCAATATGTGATATTGATGGCACACATATATCAAACAGTCTGCTTTGGATCAAGGAACATGAATGAATGTTGAAAGGATGACAACTCCATGCCTTGAGTTCATTCAGGATATTAGAGACATAGGAATTATACATTCACTGGAACACCAATCACAGATTGTAGGATTGAAAGTTGTTCTCCAACTTTCCATTTCACTTAGGTAGCACTAATGTGCAACTAGGCACCTCTCTTTGCTTGTGATGTCATAAGCTAGTTATGGACATTCACTTCCAACGTGAAATGGGACCTATAGGGTCACACACAAAGGATTTACCTAGAAGAGGAGTTTATCCATGAATGATGTTTGGATTGATTACTAAAGGTGTTTCACTACTCAATCAAACATTCAATCAATTGACTTGACTCATAATCATCAAGTTCAAGTGTTGAACTAACTGATTTGAGTGTCGGATTGATTGAGAACTGCATTGACTATGTTCTGCATAAGCTAGATCACCAATTGACCAGTTCACTAGGTGAACCAATCATCTCCTGGTCAGTGAGATGATTGGTTCACTTGGTGAACCGATCGTTTTGACTGGACCAAACAAGCAAGGTTGGGTTGTCCCGATTTGTGAGAAAAGTTTTTCATTTAACTTGTCCAATTTGATTGGGATAGGAATTGATCTTTGTAATAATTGGAAATGAAAGAGGAAAGTCAATTAGAGGTGAGTCAGGAATGTGAAATGACCGGTTCAACTGGTGAACTGATCGACTCACACTCCCAACTGACTAGTTCGTTTGTGAAATGACCGGTTCGGCTACCATAGTGCAATCAGTTCATGGAAATTCCGGACCCTTCTACTCCCACTTTAGTCCCACATTGCCCAGGGCTGAGAACCCTAACCCTGACCCCTCCTATATATAGAGGGGTACTGGGAGCTTCTCAGATAGCACAACTCAGAACATCATTTACTCTACAAAGTTGTTGTCCTCTCTGGTTGTGGTAACCGAGAGAGCCCAAGCAAGTTCTACCCATCTAAGGAGGAACAATGAGGGAGAGACAACTGCAGAAAAGCAACTAATTGTGGGAGAGTGTGCCAGTGACTAGTATGTTGAAAGAAGGGGACAACTCCTTCTAGTGTCCTATGGGACATGATGACTAGAGTTCCCAGTGGTATGTGTGGAATATCTATAGAGGCAGGAGACTTCTGTCGCTCATGAGGATGATTGTCAATCATAGTCCAGGTTAAAAGCACGAGCTACACAGACGCCATCAAAGATAGGTGGGTGAAGACTGCACTTGTTGCGAGGCATTATCACTTAGCAAGCCTCAGAACCAGGTATGACTCGCTAAACCCATCCTTCCTATTTCATATTCATTGAAGAGATCCATGGTTATGGTTTTGTGGTGAGAGATTTTTTTTCCACTACCTTCTCCCTCACCTAAAACCCAACAGTGGTGTCAGAGCCACACCAACGTACTATGTTTTAGGATTAATTGATATAATCAATTTTTGGTTTTACCGTCTTTTATTTATTGCATACAATGCAAATATTTAAAGGACTGGTCTAAATATTCGATTAATTCCACATGATCCCAAACTAATATATATTATATGATATATATATATATATATGCAAATGATATCTATCACTCAAAATGGGTTTGATGGTGGATGTGTAGCGTGGTTATCGCCTATAAACCCCTATGTGTGTGCTTGGTTGGTTGTGGTTTCTTTCTCTCGGTCTGTGCACTGAACCCTCTTCTTCTTTTCTTGATGTAACTCGAGATAACTCAAGATTCTCTTCTACCTTTACCCCCCCCGAATGTAACTTGAGGTTTCCCAATGAGATATGTAAAAGTAGGATAGTTTATTTCCTATTACGTCAAATACTGGTGGGTTCCCATATGAGCGGCTAGAGGTGTGATATGATCGGCTAGAGGTGCCAACCGATCGACTGGTAGACCGAGACGACTGGCTGATGGTGTAGTTGGAGGCCTGATGAGGAGCAGTTGACCTGACGAACTGACTGTCAGGAGGAGCCAGATGATTAGTTGGAGACAACCAACCGACTGGCCAAGAGGTGAGCCGATCAGTTGTGTGATGAGCTAATCAAACCCGGAATGGCCTAAGGATAAGATCTTCATCAACAACAGGTTGCATGTGATGTAGACCTATATTATCATAATTCCTTGTGGCTCAAGGAATTATAATAGGATGGTCATAATCATCACTTTATCGGTATTACATGTTTTCATTGTGGGATATAGCATGTATATGATACGTACTATATATGTGGTGATTGGATACATATATGCATATGTGAGCATATTAAAACCCCTCAATATAGTATTAAGTATTAGATGCTTTCCATAAGTGGCACACATGAAAACCTTGATCGACAAGCATAGGCATCCCAAGGGTGGTGCGTTGTCTATCTTGTGGAAGTGTGATGGTAGTTGTGTGGGCCCTCCAAGTGGGGTACAATTCTATCGTGTTAGCTTTTGGGTCGGGCTTAACTAAGTGATCTAAATGGGATTAAGCACTTAGAGGCATGGAGATGTTCATGGCAAAGAGTTGCGCATGTAATCTATCCAAGAGTTGCATATGATGCAATTGGTAACCGTTACCTACCTTAATAATTGATTATAGACATTGGCATTGGCCGGGTAATAATTCAATTGTTTTGGATCTTGCCTCACTAGAAGGTTGCACACTGCAATCTTCCAAATTTATAGTAAGGGCTATCAATTTGATCAAAATAGTGGGAGCGATAATTAATTAAAGGCCTAATTATATCGTTAAAATTTCCAAATCAATCAAATTAAGTCAAAAGAGTTTTTGGACTAAAATTGCACATTTCCTTTTTGTAGAACAAATGGTTGTCAACAATAATCACTTTTCGTTGTGATCGGTCCTTGAGAAGGACAAGCTAAATGGGAACAATTTCCACAACTAGTTTAGGACATTGAGAATTGTTCTCACTTACGAGTGAAAGCTCTATGTCCTAGATACACCAGTGCTAGAGGAACCCACTCCCACCACACCAAAGGTAGAAAGGGATGCTTACAAGAAGCATACTAAATATGACATTGATGCGAAGTGCTTGTTGTTGTGCTCAATGAACTATGAGTTGCAGAGACAACATGAGAACATGGACGTCATTGAGATGGTTCAGCATTTCAAGAACATGTATCAAGACCAAGCATGACAAGAGAGATATGATGTCTCCAGGGTGCTATTCAAGTGCATCATGACAGAAGGAGACCCAGTTGGTCCTCACACACTCCAGATGATTGGGTATGTGGAGAACCTGACAAGACTGGGATTCCCTCTGAGCCAAGAGTTGGCTACTGATGTGATACTACAATCGTTTCTAGAATCTTACAGTCAGTTTGTGATGAACTACAACATGAACAACTTTGACAAGCTATTGACAGAGTTGTTGGGCATGTTGAGGATAGTCAAGGCACATATGAAGAAATACAAACCCAAATCTATGATGTTTATCAGTAGAAAGAAGGGTAAGGCTAAATGCAAGGGTAAGGGCAAAGCAAAGAAGGGTTCTGATGCTAGCCAGCAGCCCACGTTATCTTCAGCTCTCAAGGCCAAAGGAGGGGTGAATAAGGGAGGTAAATGTCACCATTGTCAAGAGCCAAGACATTAGAGGAGAAATTTCCCTCTCTATCTGGATGAACAAAAGAAGGAGGGGATGGAAATATCCACCTCAGGTATCTTGAAATAAACTTGAAATGCTTCTTTATCTCAGGTATATGATACCAGGAGAAATATATGACATAATGATGTGCATGATCTGAAAAGAAGTGATGGCCTTTGTGAAAGGACCAAGAAGGGGGCACTCATCATTGGAGCAAGTGTTTATGCCATAGATAGGAGTACTTTTTAGTTTATTTCATCCCAAAGGGCATGTAATAGAGTTATGAACTGCTATTTCATTTTGCCAATAAATAGAAACACTTTATTTCTACATCTTGTAATGACAAGGATGTCTATCAATAAAGTTGATGTTTCAATTTAAATATATGATCTTTTGTGGTAATGCCTTGTTTAACTTGTGGTACTTGGTATGCATAAGATAAAATGATACCTAAAAGTTATTGATGACTCAAACAATTACCTAGCATTATCATGAGAAATTCATTTCTAGCTTCCATGTTGATGGATAGGCTAGACTATTTTGGTTGTGAACCATTAAGAGATATGAATGTCTTGGGCATGATGACAAGTCAATCTTCACTAGATGTAGTGGGAAAATGACTATTCTATTAGGTATAATACATATTGATGTATATACATGCCTATTGGAATAAATGTTAATGCTTCAGATGGTTTTTAGTGAAATACCAATATGAATATCTTGAAGTGTTCAAGAATATCAAAATTGAAGTACAAACTTGGTAAAAGTATTAATTCTTTGATGAGATCAATGAATGGGATACTTAAACCAAATGTTTGAGGACCTTGTGAATAATTATGATAAAGTATCATAGAGAACTCATGATTAAGGCATAGTGATGTCTAAATCAAAGAAGGAATCATAGTCTAAGAGTTAGAGCATGATCATCAAATAACTAACCTTCTAGAATTCTTCTAAAGAACATGCTTTACACTAAATAAAGGAGATTAAGAATCACAAGTGTTATGGGTTCTCCAATTCCTTATGTAACAAATACACCTCATATATCTAGGTGATGAATTGGTCATGTGATGAGCCAATAATCTAGATGATGTTGAGGGACCAGATTTTGAGTCATGGCTTGAGGCCATAAGATCCAAAATGACTTCCATGTGAACCAATTAAGGTATGACCTTATGGTAGCACTTGAATGGGATAAAACCCATAAGTGCAATTGGGTCTTAAGAGTTAAGACTGACATGGATGACATTTAGAGAAAGGATCATGCTTGATGTTGGAACTTGAAAGACTATGAAATTTTGCATATGAATATTAAAACTGCATTCCTGGCAAGAATAAGATAAGGCTGTGTACGTGACACAACCTGAAGGGTTTTATGAATCCAATAATGCAAATGCAGTCTATAAGTTACAAGGGATTAATCAATATGATTGATTAAATACAAGCAACTTAGAACTGAAAATCTTTACTTTGATTATATGGTCAAAAGGTTTGACTAATATATCAAAATAAAGAAGGGATCTGTGATTACAAAGATTTAGTGGGAGCATATTCACATTCAACATAATGATGAGGAATGAAATGTTCTAAAATGGAAACTGGTGTGGAAATACCTTCTTTAAGGGAATACAAAGAAATGGCCTATGTGATAGGAATAGAGATCTATAGGGATAGTTCTCGAAAACCTCTTGACCTGGTAAAGAGAGATCATACATTGGAAATTTGTACTGAAGGGTTCAGTATGCACAGATTCATTGGGAGAAAACTTGTCCATGTTACATGGAGTTAGTAGCTCAGATGCCAAATGTCCCAAATTCTTATGAAGAATAGGAACACATAGATATATATGGATCTATCATGTATGTAATCATCCCATTATCTTGTATGTATTAGACATGACAAGAAAATATGCATTCATCATCTTGTATGTATTGAACATGACCATATGATATGCTCATCCTGTTAACTCG
This sequence comes from Alisma plantago-aquatica, assembly GCA_963693085.1. Classification (NCBI taxonomy): domain Eukaryota; kingdom Viridiplantae; phylum Streptophyta; class Magnoliopsida; order Alismatales; family Alismataceae; genus Alisma; species Alisma plantago-aquatica. The sequence continues at coordinate 652,652,799 of OY856410.1, forward strand.
TGTGACGAGTGGATGTCTGTCTAATTCCAGTGAGGGTCACTAGAGTACCATGAAGAACTTGTTTGGTACTTATGAAGCACTAGTTCTATGGTAATATAAGGAAGAGTTGAGTGTAAAGAGTTACACTGATGCAAGCTTCCAAAATGACAGAAAATGATCGCAATATATATAAAATATAAAAGTGAATATGAGTTGATAATTGGAAGCATTCCAGGTAAAATTAAAGATCATTTAATTCTAAAAGGGAATGTCGAGTATCCTTGTGTTATGAACAATAGAGGATATTGTATGGATCTAGAAGCTCATAGAGATGAACTTATATATATTCCAACCATTTATGACAAGTAGTAATATTGAGTCAAACAATGGATCTAAGTGTTAGGCAAGGAATATCAGATCACATATTATGAAAACTCCATATCATATGATATTTCGTACATCAAAGAGATGTGAAACATGCAATATACTGACTAAAGCATAAGTGTTGCTAACTCACTGCGTTAGTACTGGAGCAGTAGAAACATGTGGGACATGTTTGGAGATCACTAAGGTGATTGGCTCATAGTGCAAGTGGGAGTCTATTGGTATGTATGCCGTGAGAGACAATCATATTATGATTGGATTGAAATACATTAAGATTGATTTGATAAATATCAAAGGCAAACTTCCAATTTATTTTGGTTCAATCAGTTATGAGATAATGATAGAACAAAATGAATGTCTAGAGAATGAAAATACTCAATGATGTATGTCTTCAGGTTGAGGAGATGAAGAATGAGATCATATGAATGCTAAGAGTTTGTACATTCTTGTTGTGTCCCTAGTCAGATGTCATTGTGGTTGATAGACAGCAATGACACAGCAAGACTAGAGTGTGTGTTGGTTGATGACAGAGTCTCATTAGTCATGATATGTGACATCAAACCAAGCACATAGATACATGTAGAGAATAGTGTATCAGACAGACCCACCATGAGAGTGACACATGGAACCATGACATGGTAGTCACAATCAGCTCTCACAGTGATGGTAGTGATTGTGATTCTTAGACCTGAAATCACTGCACTCATCACATGTCATTGGGTACACTTTGACATCATCAAACGCGGTCTTGAAATATAGATTGTTATAAAGGTGATGATTGAGTGACTTTGACACATGGGGTTTTGACTATGAGTGATAGCTATGGTATTTGTCCCTCCTGAGGGAGTATGATGTCCATGGCCACGTGATAACTAAGACTGAGAAAGGCATGCACATGCATGTGTGAGTTAATATGTGATATTGATGGCACACATATATTAGACAGTCTTCTTTGGATCAAGGAACATGAATGAATGATTAAAGGATGACAACTCCATGCATTGAGTTCATTCAGGATATCAGAGACAAATGAATTATACATTCATTGGAACACCAATCAAAGACTGTAGGATTGAAAGTTGATCTCCAACTTTCCTTTTCACTTGGGTAGAACTGATTTGTGACTAGGCACCACTCTTTGCTTGTGATGTCATAAGCTAGTTATGGACATTCACTGCCAATGTGAAATGGGACCTATAGGGTCACACACAAAGGATTTACTTGGAAGAGGATTTTATCCATAGATGATGTTTGGATTGATTACTAAAGGTGTTTATGTACTCAATAAAACATTCAATCAATTTACTTGACTCAGAATCATCAAGTTCAAGTGTTGAACTAACTGATTTGAGTATCAGATTGATTGAGAATTGCATTGACTATGTTCTACACAATCTGGACGACCAACTGACTGGTTCACTGGTTGAACCGATCGGCTCATGGTCAATGAGACGACCGGTTCACTTGGTGAACCGATCGGTTCGACTGGACCAAATGAGAAAGGTTAGGTTGTCCCAATTTGTGAGAAAAGTTTTTTTTCACTTGTTTAATTCGATTGAGATAGGAATTGATCTTTGTATTACTTAGAAACGAAAGAGGAAAGTCAATTGGAGGTGAGTCAGGAATGTGAAATGACTGGTTCAACTGGTGAACTGATCAGATCACACTCCCAACCAACCGGTTCATTTTTGAAATGACCGGTTTGGCTACCGCAGTGCAATCAATTCATGGAAATTCCGGACCCTTCTACTCCCACTTTAGTCCCGCATTGCCCGGGTCTAACAACCTTGACCATGACCCCTCCTATATATAGGGGTACTGGGGGCTTCTCAGATAGCATAACTCATAACATCAGTTCCTCTACAAAGTTGTTGTCCTCTCTGGTTGTGGTAACCGAGAGAGCCCAAGCAAGTTCTACCCATCCAGGGAGGAACAGTGAGGGAAAGACAACTGCAGAAAAGCAATTAATTGTGGGAGAGTGTGCTCATGAGTAGTACGCTGATAGAAGGGGACGACTCCTTCTAGTGTCCTGTGGGACATGACGACTAGAGTTCCCGGTGGTCTGTGTAGACTATCTATAGAGGTGAGAGACTTCTTCCACTCAGGAGGACGACTGTCAACCACAGTCCAGGTGTTATGACCCATATCGGGGTTAGTCAATAAATACCTCAATTAGCGTGAAACACCTTGATTAGTGCTAAGCACTCTATTAAACATCTTGGATAATTAAGATAAGACAATATGTGAATCAATGGTTGAGATTTACTCATATGAGGTAATTAAGGATGATAACAAGGTTGATTATTTAGTTCATTAAGTTGGATTAAGTACTCACCGATGCGTTTAGTTCTTTGATCAAGTGAGACAGTCTAATTGGCATGAGTATTCACTTTGAGTTTGAAGTGGATTCCGTGTTTGGCATTTTGCAAGAAAAATTGTTCGAATTGGACCTACGAGGCGAAAGTTGTGACACTTTTGGGTTCTTGGGCTGATTTTTGCAATTTTCCCAATAATATATCCATTTATTTGGGTCGGCTACCCCTCTTCTCCTTTATCTGTTCCCGATAGAACAGGAAAACGCAGAGCGGCGCTCAGCGCCCGATCAACAACTGAAGGGGGGGATCGATGGGGCGATTTGGGCGCCCATAGCTTCGATCTAGTTGGCCGAGCTCCAGGCGGCCTTTGTCCTCCCTTTCCCTTCTTCACCCTTCCCCTTCCGCGCCCTAACACAGCTGTCCAGCTACGGCGTTGGCCCACAGCTGCAGCAGCAACTTCACCATCCATGAAGAAGGAGGAAGAACAATTGATTTTTGGGCTTGTTTGCTTCGGTTCAACATCGCCCAGCCTCCGCCGTCATCTCCTTCTTCTTCTCTTCCACTACCTCTCCTTCTCCACGCCCTAGCGGTGCCCAAGCAGCAAGGGATGGCGCTCATAAAAGCAGCAGCTAGCTGCAGTTGCAGCTGCGGCGCCAGCAACCAGGAGCCTGATTGGCGCAAGCAGCAGCCCCAAATGGCCACCCCGATTCCATCCTTGTAGTCCCTGCTCAGATTCATAGCCGGCAGATACAACATCCCTAGCAATTTTCTCTTCCACATGTACGTGGGGTGAAGAGTTGCAGAAGTAGGTTCGGCCAGGGGCCATCTAGGGCGCAAGCTAGCACCTGAAATCGACTCCAACGAGTTCATCCTGAGGTCCAGATCTAGGGTCTGTAGCCTAGCCGTGAGCAGAAACACCCCAGCCAAAGTTCTACTTCTACCTGGTATATGTGCGTGTACAGTTCGTTTGCAACAGGTTCAATTTGGGCGATTCCAAGGTTGAAGACAACCTCTGGATGCATTTCTAGACAGATCTGGGCGATTCGAATTATGTGAGTAGTAGTTCATTCAGAAATCATTATTTAACTCAATTTAAATGTTTAATTGCTTCTGTATCAGTTGGTATAACTTCTAAACAGTGTAATACATACAATAGAGTATGTTAGATTCATTGGAACTTGAAATACGCAATATGCTTAATGAAAATGATGAAATTTCCTGTATTATGGTTGCAATGTACTTGTTGATTTAAAAATGGATATTTAGCATGGAAACTGGATAAATGATATTGAATCATGTTTAAGGATGACAAATGTTATATATGTGCTTCAAGAAATGTTCAGAACGTGCAGTAAGTATGGAATGTGATATTCTTGTTTTAAATGGTTATATGTTAATCAGTTAATAGACTTAGGTGCCCCAACACCGTAGAACCCCATTGCGCGGTTTGTACCTTTGGGGTGAAACGACCGATCTAGCCCTGAGTCTAGATGGTCGGCGACCAATGTTCAACAATAATCCGTGCGTGTGTCATGGTGGCACTGGAGTAATATAGGGTTATCCAACACCAACCAGTTGAGTAATTCTGGTGGTAACCCAGTGTTGACTCCCTGCGCCTATGTACTCAGGTTAGAGGAGGAGTCTAGAGCACTCAGAGTTAGTGCAGTGAGGCCCTTGAGTGCCTAGGAACTGCAGTGAGGCCCTTGAGAGCCTGAGAGTGTTGTGAGGCCCTTGAGTGCCTGAGGCCCTTGAGTGCCTGAGGCCCTTGAGAGCCTGAGAGTCCTGTGCAGACCAGGACGGACAGTCAGACTTAGCATTTCCTGGGTGTGTCGCTAAGTCTTGTATGGTGGGATCGTAGTTCGCTACAGATCTTCATATGTAGAGTGCACTGCATATGTTTGGGGCATAATAATATAAATATGTAATCATATAGGATTACAGTAAATTAATATTATCCGAACTTTTGTGCCAATTCATTATATCTGTTTATTGGTTTAAATTATCTGTTGTTGCATAGAAATGTGATTATATTCTGTAATCTGTTATGTCATTAGAACTGCCCTGCTTGTACTGTATTTATGTTTATTTCAATTTTATAAACCTGATGAGTTGTTTAGTGATAGATAAATTCTATTCTATTCACTGAGCGAGTAGGCTCATACCTCTACTCAAAACATTTTCAGGTTATCATCAGCAGCAGGAAATCTGAAGGATCCTTTCATCCTAACGCTTAGTCTGTAGAAGGTATACGTAGTTAGTAGTTAGAGGTCTCTTAGTCCTTTCCCCTCGATCTTTGGGACAAGGTGTGGGTGAGAGAGAATGTGTATAAAGATGTAAATTAACTGTTATGCTTTATTTTATGTTGAACAATGTAATATGTTGTAGACTCCGTTTATATTGCTAGTCAGTTTAATAAAAATGCTTCCGCAGTTTGTTTAGATTTAGTTTACAACATAAATCAGGTTAACTTTTAATGTCTTTAAAAATGTTTTAAAAGCTTTGAGTGGTTTGGCTTGTGTGTAATCCCTCCGTCGCGCCCTAATCTCGTGATTTGTGGGTAATGCGAGATCGGGGTGTGACAACTTGGTATCAGAGCATAGGTTGAGTATATAAATACTCTAAGTCAAGGTCAGGGGACGATAAGAGACCAATAGGATTAAGGTTTAAGAGTTTTTCTTCTGTCTGTAATTTTCTAACAGTAAGTGTTCTGTTATACTATTACAGATGGCAGGAAGAGGATGTGGTCACGAGAACCAAGTAAAGAGCTTAAGTTGAGTCGTTAAGAATCATTAAGGTCAAAAGATAAAGTTAGAAGTGAGGCGAATAATAAATGATGTGTTTTTAGCTCTGGAAGGTCTGAGTGTTTAGATACCCTGGCCAGGTATCTGAATACTTAGATTGACCAGTATCAAGCTACTCTGTATGTTCTTCTCTGGATGCCCTGGCCAGGTATGCAGAGGAAGGATGGGATAGAGAGAAACCCTAGAAATCTTAGGGTTATGAGATAAGAAATTAATGTAGAAATAAGATATTACATATAAGATGTGATTCAACTCTTGTCTATTATTGCTTATATGATTGGAAATCACTAGAAATGCTTTTATATGCATGAAATTAGAATTTTCAGTTTGTAAAGCAAATATGATTCTTTTATATTGTTGTGTCATGAAGTGAATTGTTTAGTGTTTGTTTTCTTTGTATTAAAGTAGACCCGAAATTACGTTTAAATAAGTTTGCCCTAAGTGGATATTCTTTCCACATATTTAAGATTAATAGGGGTTGATTAATCTCGAGTAGCTCTTGGCTTCAGGACTACAGGTTCGGCCTGGTCCGGCTGGCAGGATGCGTTACTGGGATCTAATGACTCCTATTAACAGTAAAATAAGAGTAGACTCTGGTTGAATTAGACCCATAACATAGTGAGAATGTATATACACTAGGATGTTTTAACTATGATAAGAAGTCTAAATGTTCTTTTGTCTTGAGAATTAGGGTTTGAGAAGCATAGACCCTAATTGGCCCAAAATAGGGTTTTAATGACATATGAATACAGAATTTGATAAATAGAATGTCTCACTAAATGATTTTTGGTATTTTATGTGTAACTCTGATTTTGCTCAAATTTGGATATGATTTGTATATATAAAATGTAAACAACATTGGAAAATATCAGAATTTTTGAAGATTGTTCTGACCTGTTTATCGGCCGTGTTTCAAACTCGACCGATCACATTTTCAGAATGATATAGCAGTGTGGTAATTGAATTTTATCTTTTCATTAGTATATCCAATTGATCTCAAATTTTAACTGTGCTTGAAAAACACAATTTTAGACACTCTACTAAATTGGCGTAATTTTTTTGGATGACTTTTGATCTCTACAGTGAGGGTGTCGGCCGAGTTTGTAACTCGACTGAACCTGCTGCAGACTGCAATATAACAGTACACTGTTTGATTTTTAATTATTTATTGGTAATTAGATATGATCTCAAATTTTTACTGGAAGTCTGAAACTTCATTAGGTATAAAATATAAAATTTCCAGAATTTTTTGAGCTTCTGTTAGCTATTTAATAAACGAATTACAGAAACTATTGTGAAAACTGAATTTTCAGGCAATATAATTAAAGTTGAGTGTTGGGTTAATATGCTATTGACCCAAGCAGCTCAAATTGATCTATATGATCGACCACACACACACACAATAATGTTATGTTACTGATAAGGACCAAACCCTAGAATGATTAGAGTTGTAGTAGTTCAAGGGATATTACTAGTGATTTAACCTTGAATACTAGTATCTATGTAAAATAAGACCTTGAGATTTGTTCTATGAAAAGTAATCTGGCAGTGATAGTGATCTAGGGTTTATAGGTAGCTAATCTGAACGGTACATGAACAACATGAAATGACTTCGAGAAAAGAGTAAAACATAAAAATTGAAATGTAACAATAAGAAAGTAGCATAGAATGCGGAGTATTATCCGATATATGATCTAAAGATAGCTGATGTAGTTCATGTTTTTAAGACATGGCGTCACTATCTTTATGATGTGACAATAGATTATCACCCTGGTAAAGAGAATGTGGTAGCTGATGCTTTCAGCAGAAAGTCAAGTTCAACAACTAATGCATTCTCTATGGCAGGTTTCAATAGAGACCTGTTAGTAGAAATGTGGAAGTTGAACTTAGACTTAGGGGTGACGACACAAAGTGGTTTGATTGTACAGATGCAAGTCAAGCCTACTTCTTATGATCAGATTAAGGAACTACAATAGGGTGATAGTGAGTTAAACCAGACCATGCATGACATGATAGGAGGAAAAGAGACCAGAGTTTAAGTTTTTAGATGATAAGGTGTTGTATTAGCATGACATGTTGTGTGTACCTCGAGATAGTGAGTTGAAAGAAAAGATTCTTATGGAAGTGCATGTATTGATGTATGCTATGCTTTCAGGAAAACACTAAGATGTATATGAATGTCAAGGAATTGAAACGGATGGTCAGATATGTAGAAGGATGTAGCTAATTAGGTGGTTAAGTGCAATGTGTGTCAGCAGGTTAAGACTTAGCATCAGAAACCCACATGTACTTCGTAATTTTTTTCTATGCCTGAATGGGAATGGGAATTTATCACAATGGATTTTGTGGTAAGATTACCCAGGACACCTAGAGGTTGTGATTAGATATGAATGATTGTGGATAGACTAATTTAGTCTGCTCGCTTTCTTCATATTAAGTCAACCTTTGACGTCTCAAAACTTGACTAAGATATACATGGATGAAATAGTTAGATTGCCTGATAATCCAGTTTCAATCATATCATATTGAGATTCTAAGTTCACATCTAGGTTGTGGAAACAATTGCATCGTGCTTCGGGCACAAAGATAAGATCCAGTACAACCTTTTTACCCGCATACGGATGGTCAGTCTGAGAGAACCATTCAGACTCTTGAGGACATGCTGAGAGCATGTGTTATGCATCTCAGTGGAAGTTGGGAAGAACATTTAAGTCTTAGAGAGTTTGCTTAGTGTGAATGTTGAGTTTAGAAATATACAAATGATAATGGTATGGTTTGGGTATAAACCCAGGAAATACAAATTTAGTAAACCATTAGGTGCATGATTTCAAGATAGTAAGATAGCATTAAAATATGCAAATAAATCTAGTTGCATGCTTCCTGTTATGTTAATGTGTATGACTTAACATCTACATGAATTGGCACGTTTCTCTGAGATATTATTAGAAATTATCAAGTACTATTAATTATTTGTGTTATGTTTTGTAAGCAACTCTTAATTGAGTTACGTGATGCATAAACCAGGATTTGGGTTAATATGCATGTTCTTCGAGAAATTTCAGATAATTGAAAAATATTACAGATGGTTTCTTATAAGTAAAGTAAATTACTCTTATTGATGTAATAAGATGTTTAATTACATGAATTCAGTATGTATGTGCCAAAATTGATTTGAGTTTGGAATATTTATGAATTTTTAATCTGCCTGCATGCATGATATAAAGATTACTCAGTAATTACAATGATTGTGAATATACTGCTCTGCCAGTTCTAGAATGATACCGTAGTGTGATTTGAACTGCAATCAAACAGATGAGATAACGGAAACCCTAAGAGTAGGGTGTTTCCATGTGACTAGTGAATGAGATAACCCTAAGAGTAGGGTGTTGGCATGTGATGAATGAATAAGGCAAAAGAAACCCTAAGGATAGGGTGTTCAATGAATCAAGTATTTTGATATCAATTCTCAGTATGAGATGTAGTGATGTTTAACAGTTAAATTGCATGATTTTATTTTAGTACCAGATTGACATGCATTCTGTTTTTTAAGAATTTTAGTTTGTCTGCATATATAGTATAATAATGTCTCGGTAATTACCATAAATTGAGATACTGTTATAACAGTTCTACAAAGACAATATTTTGTGGTTTGATCTGGAATTAGATCAGATGTGTCCTATGTTGAGGGACGAATACAAATAGATGATCTGAGGATCAAGAAACTTAAGAATCGTGAGATACCTTAGAGAAGGTTTTGTGGAGAAACTACAACCTAGAAGGAGCCACATGGGAAGTTTTGGGGTTAGATGTGCGTAACAAGTTTCTTTTTCTCTTTTAGGAATTTCGGGACGAAATTCTTATAAGGGAGGGAGATTGTTACGACCCATATCAGGGTTAGTCAATAAATACCTCGATTAGCGTGAAACACCTTGATTAGTGCTAAGCACTCTGTTAAACATCTTGGATAATTAAGATAAGACAATATGTGAATCAATGGTTGAGATTTACTCATATGAGGTAATTAAGGATGATAACAAGGTTGATTATTTAGTTCATTAAGTTGGATTAAGTACTCACTGATGCGTTTAGTTCTTTGATCAAGTGAGAAAGTCTAATTGGCATGAGTATTCGCTTTGAGTTTGAAATGGATTCCGTGTTTGGCATTTTGCAAGAAAAATTATTCGAATTGGACCTACGAGGCGAAAGTTGTGACACTTTTGGGTTCTTGGGCTGATTTTTGCAATTTTCCCAATAATATATCCATTTATTTGGGTCGGCTACCCCTCTTCTCCTTTATCTATTCCTGATAGAACAGGAAAACGCAGAGCGGCGCTCAGCGCCCGATCAACAACTGAAAGGGGGGGATCGATGGGGCGATTTGGGCGCCCATAGCTTCGATCTAGTTGGCCGAGCTCCAGGCGGCCTCCGTCCTCCCTTTCCCTTCTTCACCCTTCCCCTTCCGCGCCCTAACACAGCTGTCCAGCTACGGCGTTGGCCCACAGCTGCAGTAGCAGCTTCACCATCCATGAAGAAGGAGGAAGAACAATTGATTTTTGGGCTTGTTTGCTTCGGTTCAACATCGCCCAGCCTCCGCCGTCATCTCCTTCTTCTTCTCTTCCATTACCTCTCCTTCTCCACGCCCTAGCGGCGCCCAAGCAGCAAGGGATGGCGCCCATAAAAGCAGCGGCTAGCTGCAGTTGCAGCTGTGGCGCCAGCAACCAGGAGCCTGATTGGCACAAGCAGCAGCCCCAAATGGCCGCCCCGATTCCATCCTTACAGTCCCTGCTCAGATTCATAGCCGACAGATACAACAGCCCTAGCAATTTTCTCTTCCACCTGTACGTGGGGTGAAGAGTTGCAGAAGTAGGTTCGGCCAGGGGCAATCTAAGGCGCAAGCTAGCACCTGAAATCGACACCAACGAGTTCATCCTGAGGTCCAGATCTAGGGTCTGTAGCCTAGCCGTGAGCAGCAACACCCCAGCCAAAGTTCTACTTCTACCTGGTATATGTGCGTGCACAGTTCGTTTGCAACAGGTTCAATTTGGGCGATTCCAAGGTTGAAGACAACCTCTGGACGCATTTCTAGACGGATATGGGCGATTCGAATTATGTGAGTAGTAGTTCATTCAGAAATCATTATTTAACTCAATTTAAATGTTTAATTGCTTCTGTATCAGTTGGTATAACTTCTAAACAGTGTAATACATACAATAGAGTATGTTAGATTCATTGGAACTTGAAATACGCAATATGCTTAATGAAAATGATGAAATTTCCTGTATTATGGTTGCAATGTACTTGTTGATTTAAAAATGGATATTTAGCATGGAAACTGGATAAATGATACTGAATCATGTTTAAGGATGACAAATGTTATATATGTGCTTCAAGAAATGTTCAGAACGTGCAGTAAGTATGGAATGTGATATTCTTGTTTTAAATGGTTATATGTTAATCAGTTAATAGACTTAGGTGCCCCAACACCGTAGAACCCCATTGCGCGGTCTGTACCTTTGGGGTGAAATGACCGATCTAGCCCTGAGTCTAGATGGTCGGCGACCAGTGTTCAACAATAATCCGTGCGTGTGTCACGGTGGCACTGGAGTAATATAGGGTTATCCAACACCAACCAGTTGAGTAATTCTGGTGGTAACCCAGTGTTGACTCCCTGCGTCTGTGTACTCAGGTTAGAGGAGGAGTCTAGAGCACTCAGAGTTAGTGCAGTGAGGCCCTTGAGTGCCTAGGAACTGCAGTGAGGCCCTTGAGAGCCTGAGAGTGCTGTGAGGCCCTTGAGTGCCTGAGGCCCTTGAGAGCCTGAGAGTCCTGTGCAGACCAGGACGGACAGTCAGACTTAGCATTTCCCGGGTGTGTCGCTAAGTCTTGTACGGTGGGATCGTAGTTCGCTACAGATCTTCATATGTAGAGTGCACTGCATATGTTTGGGGCATAATAATATAAATATGTAATCATATAAGATTACAGTAAATTAATATTATCCGAACTTTTGTGCCAATTCATTATATCTGTTTATTGGTTTAATGTATCTGTTTTTGCATAGAAATGTGATTATATTCTGTAATCTGTTATGTCATTAGAACTGCCCTACTTGTACTGTATTTATGTTTATTTCAATTTTATAAACATGATGAGTTGTTTAGTGATAGCTAAATGAAATGCTATTCACTGAGCGAGTAGGCTCATACCTCTACTCAAAACATTTTCAGGTTATCATCAGCAGCAGGAAATCTGAAGGATCCTTTCATCCTAACGCTTAGTCTGTAGAAGGTATACGTAGTTAGTAGTTAGAGGTCTCTTAGTCCTTTCCCCTCGATCTTTGGGACAAGGTGTGGGTGAGAGAGAATGTGTATAAAGATGTAAATTAACTGTTATGCTTTATTTTATGTTGAACAATGTAATATGTTGTAGACTCTGTTTATATTGCTAGTCAGTTTAATAAAAATGTTTCCGCAGTTTGTTTAGATTTAGTTTACAACATAAATCAGGTTAACTTTTAATGTCTTTAAAAATGTTTTAAAAGCTTTGAGTGGTTTGGCTTGTGTGTAATCCCTCTGTCGCGCCCTAATCTGGTGATTTGTGGGTAATGCGAGATCGGGGTGTGACACCAGGTCAAGACCATGAGTTGCACAGATGTTGTCGAAGATAGGTGGGTGAAGACCGCACTTGTTGTGAGGCATTGTTGCTAAGTAAGACTCAGAACCAGGTATGACTCGCTAAAACCATCCTTCCTATTCCATATTCATTGATGCAATATGTGGTTATGGTTTTGTGGTGAGAGAAAATTTTGTTTCTACTGCCTTCTCCCTCACCTAAAACCCAACAAAACCATCCTTTACGTTGCATAGTTATTGACGCGATCCGCTGGTTAATGGGATATATATCAGTAAATTTTTTGTTTCCGCTTCCTGTCTGATGTTGTATTTCATCAGATCCACATCAATTAATTATGTTTTGGAATAATCGACACAATTTTATTTTGGTTTTATCGAGTTTATTTATTGCATGTGGTGCAAATATTTAAACTGGTTGATGTGCACGTCCGTCTAATCACCACATAAGAAACCAAACTAATATATATGTATATGATATGATATATATGCAAATTACATGCGTCACCCTAAAAGTGAGTTTTGATGGTGGATGTGTAGCATGGTTATGGCCAATAACCCTATTATCTGTTCATGGTTGTGTGGTTGGTTTGTCATGTTTATCTCGGTCTACGAACCGATCCTCTCTCTTATCTTCCCAATGGAAAAGTATCATTCTCTTCTACCTTTGCTCCCCTTGAATGTAACTTGAGGTTTCCCCATAATGATGTAAAAGTAGCATAGTTTACTTTCCTATTTTAACAAAGAAGAAAGATGCCATCCGACCACACAATGGTACTAAGCCGACTGATTGGAGGGTCCGAGCCGACCGACTGATGGGGTCAAGACGACCGGCTGGCGATCCGACCAGGAGACCGAAGGACCAGGCGAGATGACCGTTTAGAGGAGCCAAATGATCAGCTACAGGACAACCAACTGGTCATTTAGAGGAGCCATATGACTGGCTAGAGGTGACCAACTGACTGACCAAGAGGCAAGCTGACCGGTTCAAAGGTTGAACCAGTCAACTCAGATTGGCAAGAATAAATCTTCCTCAGCAACATGTTTCTACATGTGATATAGATCTAGATTGTGGTAATTCCTTGTGGCTCCAAGGAATTACATTAGGCTATCCATAACTATCACTTTCGTTTATTGCATGTTTTTGTTGTGGGTTATAGCATGTACAAGATACATACTATATATGTGGTGATTGGTTAATGTATATGTATTATACAGACTCACTCAATTAAAATATTAAGTCTCATATGCTTTTCATAAGCATCACACATGAAAAGCTTGATCGACTAAGTGTGGGCACACCCTAGCGTGGTGTGTCGTCTATCTCGTGGAAGTGTGATGGTAGATATGTGGGTTTGCCCTAGCAGGGTGCATAGTCTATCGTGTTGGCTTATGGGTCAGGCTTAACTAGGTGACCTTAATTGGATTAAGCAGCTAGAAGCATGTAGATGATTATGGCAAGGAGTTTCATATTTCATCTATCTAAGAGTTGCATGTGATGCAATTGGAAAAAATTGCCAACCTGGTAGAATCAAGTTGTGGGTGACATCCCTAGTTGGATCATGATTTGGATGAAATTAGGATCTTAGCCCACTAGAATATTGTGTGCTACAATATTCTGAATTGATATTAAGGGCTATCAGTTTTAATAAAATAGTGGGAGTGATATTTAATTAAAGACCTGATTAATATCGACTTTTCAAATCAAATAAAATCAAAATTTGGTTTTTGACAAATGCACATTTTCTCTTATAGAATTAATTGGAAAACATTCAATCGTTACAGCTAGAAAAATTAAATATGATTTATTTCTATAACTGATGTAGAACCTTGAGAAGTGTTCTGCATGTTCCTAAAACACCAGTGCCAATATCCACTCCAAATTTTCCTAAGAGAGACATGGATGCTTATTTGAAGCATGCCAATGATGTTTTGAACATCAAGAACTTTATGCTGGGTTGTATGAACTATGAGTTGCATAAACAACAAGACAATCATGAAAAGTATAAGTCTCTAAGGCGCTATTTGAGTGCAAACTAATAGAGGAAAATCCAGTATGATCTCATGTGCTCAATATGATTGGGCATATGAAGCATCTTGAAAGACTAGGATTTGAGTGCAATCTGACAGAGGAAAATCTAGTAGGACCTCATGTGCTCAATATGATTGGGCATATGAAGCATCTTGAAAGACTGGGATTTCCTTTAGGTCAAGAGTTGGCCACATATTTGATTTTGCAATCATTGCCTAAATCATATAACCAATTTATCAAGTGTCATCACTTAAGTAACATGGCTGGACTGTTGTTAGAATTGCTTGACATCTTAATAAGTGTCACAGAAAAAATGAAGATGAACAAATCCATGATGATGATCAGCGGAGTTGAGTCCAAGGCCAAGAGCAATGCCAAGAAGCATTCTATGGATAAGCTAAGGTCCAAATCTTCTGCACTCAGAATAAGCAGAAGGATAAGGGAACCTAGGAAGATGAAGAAAGGGATTGAGATCTCTACTTTTGGTGTATACATTATTGAGGTTAACTTTACTACTTCTTCATCATTGGTACTAGATATTGGATTTTCTCAAACGTGAATGATCTAAAAAGAAGTAGACCTTTAGAGAAATGTGAGGTAGAACTGTGAGTTGCAAATGGCGCAAGAATTGCAGCCAGTGCAGTTGGAACCTATGAGTTCACTCTACCAAGTGGGCTAGTAATAGAGTTAGAGAACTGCTATTACGTACCTGCCATTAATAGGAACATCATATATGTATCTTGTTTGGACAAGAATGGATTCGAATTTCTTATAAAGAAAGGAAGATGTTATATTAGTAAATATGGGATCTTTTATGGTAGTGCCCGAATGTTTTTATGGTCTATACTTGATCGATCTAGAGACAAGCATATATAACATAAATACCAAAAGACAAAAACTTAATGACTCAAACCAAACATACCTTTGGCATTGTCGTCTAGGGCACATAAATGAGAAATGCATATCTAGACTCCATAAAGATGGTTATATGGACTCTTTTGATTTTGAATCAATAGAGACATGTGAATCTTGTTTGTTGGGTAAGATGACCAAGACTCCATTCACTGGTAGCAATGAGATAGCTAATGATCTATTAGGACTCATACATACTTATGTATGTGAGCCTTTTAGAAAGAATGCCAGAGGTGGTTATTAGTACTTCATTACCTTCACCAATGATTTCAGTAGGTATGGCTATGTTTACCTGATGAAACATAAGTTAGAAACTCTTGAAAAGTGTAGAGAGTTTATGAATGAAGTACAAAACTATCTTGGTAAAAGTATTAAGGCACTTTGATTCGATTGAGGTGGAGAATACTTAATCCAAGAGTTTGAGGACCTTCTGGGAGCCCATGGTATTGTATCACATTGGACTCCATCTGGAACACCACAACATAATGGTGTTTCAAAAAGAAGGAATTGCACATTACTGGATATGGTGCGGTCTATAATGAGTTTTTCTGATCTCCCAACTTTCTTCTGGGGGTATGATCTTGAAACCACCGCGTTTACACTAACCAATTACCATCTAAAATGGATCAAAAGACACCATATGAGATATGGCCTGGGAAACGTCCCAATGTGACTTTTATGAAGATTTGGGGATGTGAAGCTTATGTTAGGAAAATGTTTCCTGAAAAGCTTGGCCTTTAAAATGTCATTTTGTTGGATATCCCAAAGAGACAAGGGGATACTAACTATACAACCTAACTGACAACAAATTAGTTTGTTGTCAGAAATACTATATTTCTTGAAAAAGAATTTATTTCCAAAGGAAACAATGGGAGGAAAGTAGAACTCGAAGAGGTTCAAGACCCCAAAAAAACATTGAACTTGAGGAGGTACATGAGGAACAAGGAGAATAACAAAATGTTGTGTAACCTCAAGTCCCTCAAGTAACACATGAACCTCGTAGATCTAATAGGATACGCCTTGAACCTAAGAGATATGGATATCTTGTGACTCAGGAAGGCATTGAATTGGTCATAGATGATGAGTCAATTACCTATAAAGATGTTGTTGAGGGAGTAGAGTTTGAGAAATGGCTTGAGGCCATGAGATGTGAGATGGAATCCATGCATACCAACAAAGTATGGACCCACCTGAAGGGGTAAAACCCATAGGGTGCAAGTGGGTCTTCAAGAAGAAGAAGACTGACATGGACGGTAAAGTACAAGCCTATAAGGGCAGATTGGTTACAAAGGGTTTCAAACAAGTTCAAGGTGTTGAATATGATAAAGCCTTTTCTCCAGTGTCCATGGTTAAGTCCATCAGGATCATGCTTCCTATTACAGCTTATCATGACTATGTGATTTGGCAAATGGATGTTAAAACCACATTCCTTAACGGGAATCTTGTTGAGGATGTGTATATGACACATCCTGAAGGTTTTGTAAATCCAAAGTTTGCAAATAAAGTTTGTAAGCTACAAAGGTCAATCTATGGATTGAAGCAAGAATCTTGGAGCTAGAATCTTCATTTTGATGAAACAATCAAAGAGTTGGGATTTTTTCAAAATGAAGATAAACCTTGTGTATACAAGAAGGTTAGTGGAAGCATGGTAGTATTCCTCATACTGTATGTAGATGACATACTATTTATGGGGGAATGACATCCCTAATTTACAAAAGGTAAAGACATGGCTTGGAAATACATTCTCTATGAAAGACTTGGGAGAAGCATCCTACATCTTAGGGATAAAGATCTATAGAGATAGATCAAAAAGGCTTCTTGGGGTAAGTTATAGAACATACATTAACAAAGTATTGAATCAGTTCAGCATGGAGAACTCAAAGAGAGGAAACCTACCAGCGTTGCATGGAGTGACCATCTCTAAGAGTCAACATCCCAGTTCTTGTGAAGAAAGGGAGTGCATGAGTGAGATTCCATATGCCTCAGCAATTGGATTGATCATGTATGTGATGTTGTGCACCCATCCAGACATCTCATATGCCTTGAAATTATGAGAAAATATCAGTCAGATCCAGGTGATGCTCATTGGATAGTCGTGAAGAACATACTCAAGTACTTGAGAAAGACTAAGGATCAGTTATTGGTCTACAATGGAGAGGAAGAGTTGGTAGTAAGAGGTTACACTAATGCAAGCTTCTAGACTGATAAAGAATATTACAATCATAATCAGGATCTGTGTTTTACCTAAACAACAGAGCTGTAAGTTGGAAGAGTTCCAAGTAAGAGACAATTGTCAATTATACAATAGAGGTTGAGTATATTACTACATCGAATGCAGCAAAGGAGGCTATATTGATCAAGAAGTTCATTATAGAACTTGGGGTCATTCCAAGCATCAGCGATGCAATCGAGCTATATTGTGATAACAATGGAGCTATCACACAAGCTAAGGAAACCAAATTGCATCAATGCTCAAAGCATATACAAAGGGCAGTATCATCTCATACGAGAGATCATACAGTGAGGAGATGTAAATATTTGTAGAGTACCAACTAAGAACAACATTGTTGATCCCTTAACAAAGACACTTTTGCAGAAGAAGCATGATGGTCATGTTAGGTCACTCGGAATAAGATTCATGAGTGATTAGCACTAAGTGCAAGTGGGAGTCTATTGGTATGTATGCCCAGAGAGCCAATCATATGATGATTGTAATGGCATAACTTCTAAATGATTTGTTTTATTCTATTTGTCAATTTTGAGATAATGAAATAACATAATAAATGTCTAGAGAATGATATTACTTAATGACTTATGCCTTCAGGTTGAGGACATGAATGATGAGATCATACATATGTTAAGAGTGTATACATTCTCATTATTTCCCTGATCGGTTGTTATTGTGGAAGGTAAATAGACAATAATAACACATAAGATCAGAGTGTGAGTTGGTTGATGACAGAATCTCGTTAGTCATGATATGGAGATATCAAACCAAGCACCTAGATACATGTTAGAGAACAGTGTATCAGACAAATCCATTGTGAGAGTGACACATGGATGACATCATCATGGAAGTCATATTCAACTCTCATAGTGATGGTGGTTGTTGTGGTTCTTAGACCTAAAATCATTTCGCTCATCACATGTCATTTTGACATCATCAAATACAATCCTAAAACATGGGTTGTTATAAAGGTGATGATTGGGTGACTTTGACACATGAGGATAGACTCTGAATGATAGAGATGGGATTTGTCCCTCCTAAGGGAGTATAATATCCGAGGCCTCTTGATTAGTGAGATTGAGAATAGCATGGCCACACACATGTGAGTCAATATGTGATATTGAGCATACATATATATCAGACAATCTTCTCTGGTTCAAGAAAAAAGATTGAATAATAATGAGGATGACTTCTCCACTCCTCTAGTTCAATCTAGATATCGGTGATAAAGGAACTATACAAACATTGTAACACCATGTGCATATCGTAGGTTGAATTTGTTTTCAAAATTTTCATTTACTTGGGTATCAATGATGTGTGACTAAGCACCGGTCATTGCTTATGATGTCATAAGTTATTATGGACATTCACTGCCAACGTAATATGGGGCCTATAGGGTCACACACATAGAAACTCATCTAGAAGAGGAGTTTGATCTCGAATGATGATTGAATTGATTACTAAAGTGTTTAGGTACTCAATTCACGTAACAAATCAGCTGTCTAGACTTCTAAACTCAGTTCAAGTGTTGAGACTATCGTTTGGAGTGTTAGGTTGATTAAAATTGAATTGGTTGAGTTCTGCCTGAACTGGGAAGTGAGATGACCATTTTGCTTATGCGAGATGACCATTGTGCTTTTGCAAGATGATCGTGTCATGGTTGTGAGATGATCATCTCGTGAGAGTGAGATGACCGGTTCGTGGAGAAATTTGAATACATCAAGGATTAGTGTTGACATCATATTGAACATTAATTGGTTTCAAATTGGCAATTCATGTGCGATGCAGAAACATCACGAAACAACCATTTCACTTAGCAAAACTACCATCTCATGTGTGAGATGAGCATTTTGGCATACACATGTTTTGAAAATTCTAGAATTGTTGTGAAAATTTGAGATCTTCCGGTCCTTTCCACTCCAACATAGATTAGGAACCTTAACCCTAACCCCACCTAAGAATAGAGCGGTACTGGGGGCTTCCCAAAACACAACACAGACAATTGAGAATTAACTGCTCTAACAATTGTTGTCCTCTCTGGTTGTGGTAACCGTGGGAGCCCAAGCAAGCCCTACCCGACTAGGGAGGGGTAGCCAATGGAGAGAAACAACTGAGGATCATTGTTGTGGGAGAGAAGGTTGGCGACTAGTATACCAATGGGAGGGACAACACCTTCCTATCCATTCTAGCAGGATGATAAGAGTTCTAATTGGTCTGTGTGGATTTTTCTAGAGGCGAGGAATTTTATCTCTCTCTAAGGAGGACAACATTAGTCAGCAGTCTGTGATGAGAGAAGTTGCTACAGACAATTATGTTTGAGTTTGTTGTCCCTAAAGGAGTGGTTAGATGAGTCCCAATGCAACTAGGAGCTGCACAGACACTGTCCAAGATAGAGTGCACATCTACATCGATGAGGATTGTTGCTGGACTTACTCCAGGACCAGGTATATCTTTGTGAAACCACTCTTTCCAATGCATAGTTATTGACGTGATACGCTGGTTAATGGGAAACATATGAGTAAAATTTTTGTTTCCACTGCCAATCTGATGTTGTATTTCCCTACAATCTATACTATGTTACCTTATGAACATCATAGCTCTTTAATGCAATGTTATGCTTGTTGGCCAAATTGGACATAATCTTACTCTTTGTTTTGATGATGACAAACATTTCATTCTTGTGGATCTAACGTGCTACTTGAGTATTTCAGGATTCAAGAAAATAAGGAGATAATAATAAGTGGAAAGATGGAGATCAATGCAAATTGATGATCAAATGTGCTTAATTGTATAAATGTTCATGATTGTACTCAAATGTAAACACTTGTACAAAAATATAGTGTACAAGTACTTAGACATCATGTAAATCAAGTGTTAGATCTTCCCTACCCACTTATAACCCTTAGATAGGTTTCCCCCAAAGTTAGAGTCACCATCACTCATTGAAACACACACTTAGTAGGTGATTCAAAAGTCTAAAATGGGGACACCCTCAGTCAAAAAACTTGTTGACCGAGACACACTCGTTTGAAGTTTTTTTTGATCAAGAACCACCTCGGTCAAAATTGTGAGCATTGTTCAACAACTTACACAATTGGGTTCTAAAATAGTCTTCCGTTGAAAATAATCTCGACTGAGTAAGATTCTGTCTAAAGCTTGTGACTGTTAGATATAGTGGTTGGTAGTTGGGAGTTGGAAATAGACATTGTAACACTTTTGCATTAAACCCAGGCTCGGTCAAAGAAATTCTTGACCAAGACACAGTTCGACCGACAAACTTGTCAACCAAGTAGAGTTATGGATTGTTCTTTTCAAGAACAAACAAAGTAGCAATTGCTAGCCAACTAATGTACACCTAACGGCTAGTTAAGCACTAAGAACACTCTAGACACTCCTTAGAACATCCCTAGACACTTGAAAATCATTACTATAAATATGAGAGGCCTTAGGACACCTAAAGCACACGAGTTATGCTTGAGCATCTACTATTGAGAGCAACAAAGCTAGAATTCACTTGCTATCTACTTCCTTGTGCTCTAGAGTTGTCTGATAGATACAATCTCATAGCCACCACATCTATCCACGTTCATATTAAGTGGATAGGATATCCAAATGCTTGATATAGGATCAAAGCACAATACTCAATTGTTGTACTTCCTTCTTCCAATCCCCTTTCGCATGTTAAAGTTGCTTGTGCACTTTGGCTACTCTTAGATTGTGGAGGCTGCCTGAGGGAGCTTGGTTGAAGCTACTTATTGGTGGAGAAGGTTGCTTCAAGAGGTGCTTGATATTACTTCAAGGAAGGCTTCTTCAAGGGTGGTTGAGGCTACTTCTATAGGAATTCTATCTCAAGGTGGTGGAACTACTTCTAGGAGGAGAAGGCTACTCTAAGGGCTTGGAGTTACTTCAAGGAAGGATGCTTCAAGGAGGTTGAGGCTACTTCTAGGAGAAGTCTACTTCAAAGAAGGTGATCGTATTTTATGAAACATCCTTGCGAGGTAATAAAATTAATCACTTTCAAAATCCCAATTGGAGACAATTGGGTAATGGACTGACAACCTTTGAATTCAAAGGTTGGAGCCACTCTAAACACAAGTGTCTTCCTTGTTTCTTCCTCTTTATTTAGTTGAGTGTTTTAATTATCTTTAAATTATCAAAAATCTCTATTCACCCCCCCCCTTTAGATCTTTCAATTAGTATTAGAGTAGATCTTCAAGGAGCCATAACAGGTCTTGAAGAATGGGGGACAACATGCTTAACAACCTCAACCTTTGAGGAACTCACGTAACTTGGCCACCACCTTTTGATGGAAGCAACTACACCTACTAGAAAAGAAAATGTAATTCTGCTTTCAAGGAATCAACTTGGAGTTATGGAGAATGGTGTCTACTCCCTATGTGCTTCTCACAACCGAATATGCAACATGGGATCCAAACATAGTAAAACAAGTTCAATCAAATGCAAAGGCAATAAGCATATTACATTTTTTCAATTTCTATAAGTGAGTTTGATAAAATATCTTCATGTGATACAACTTATGATATATGGAATAAACTATAAATTACACATGAAGGTACTACCCAAGTTAAAAATACCAAAATTAATATGCTTAAACAAAAGTTTGAACAATTTTGGATGCAATCTAATGAATCTATTGGTGAAATGTATGCAAGATTTTCTTCCATTGTTAATAGCTTAAGTGCATTAGGCAAGTATATAAGTGAATAAGATCAAGTATCCAGAATTCTTAGATCTTTGCCTCCAAAATACAAGCCAAAGGTGATAGCCATTGAAGAAGGCAATGATCTCACCACAACGAGGATGGAGCAGATCATTGGCAATCTAGAGACTCATGAGGTCACCCTTGAAGAAGAAAAAAGATTGGCAGCCGAACACAAGAAGGAGAAAAGGAAGGACATTGCTTTTAAGGTGACAACTAAATAAAGTAATGAAACAAGTAAAGAAGATAGTGAAGAGGAGGCACTCATTGTAAATGGTAAGCAATATAGAAGATTTAAAACTAACAAAAATTCTTCTATTTCTTCCTCCTCTTCCCTTAGGTGCTTTGAATGTCGCAAGAAGGGACATTTAAAAAATGAGTGTCCCAAAGTCAAGTAGGGAAAGAAATCTTCTCTCAAGAAGAAAGAAAAGGCCTACAAAGTAGCTTGGGATGACTCAAGCGACGATAGCAAGAGTGAAGAAGAAGTAGAATGTCCCATGACTAAAGAAGACAAGGTAAGCTATTTCATTGCAACAACTAATGAAGAAGAAAATGAGATAAGTCTTCTTGATTTATCTAAAGAAGAGTTAATCACTAGTATTGAAGAATTACATGATAAATATGTTGATTGTAGAAGGAAATTAAAAAGGATTACAAAAACTAATGAAGATTTGTATGCTAAATTGAATGGTCTTACTTTTGAAAAATAAAGTCTTATGTGTAAAAAAAATCTTTAAGATCATCTATTAATAATTACAATAGCAAGTTGCTTGCTCTAGAAACCAACCAATAATTTTATCTATCAAGAAAAGGTTGAATTTCTTGCTAATATGAATGATCTTCAAACTCAACCTATTCTATGTACTTATTTGGATTATGATGTTATTGTCAAAGAAAGAGATAGTTTGTTATCCAATTTAGATCAAGCAAAGTTAGACATTAAAAGGAAAATGGATGAAATTGCTAAGTTGCAAAAAGATATGAATAGCTTGAAAAACAAAGACATTCTTGATATAATCCTAGAAATCTCAACTGGTCAAATTGGGAGGAGAGGACTAGGCTATGTACCTAAAAAGAAATTCTACCAAAAGCCTAGAACTATAAAAACACAAAAACCCAAAACCAAGGTCATGTATGTGCCTAAAGACAGTCTAGCTAACAAGAGAAATGAAATTGATTCTATTTGTTGCCATTACTGTTTACATTTTGGACATTATTCATTCTCATGCCCATACAAGAAAAAGGATGTTGACTTGGTTTGGGTTCCAAAAACCATAACTTAGAAATGTTGGACATATTAGTTGAGATTTGACCTAAGCTTTACCTTGAAATTTATAATGTCTTATCTCAACTGAATAAAGCATGAACTTGTATATCTTTGTATATTTTGCTTGCTTAATTGTGATATCAAAAAATAATGGGATGATATGTTTACATTATAAATATTGAATTTACTGAAAATGCATAGAAATTTATCTCGATCGACAAAATACTCAACCAAGATCTCTTCTGGTCAAAGAAAAGTTCAACTGAAGGTAGTTCTATAAACATTGTTTTTACTAGCAAATCTTCCCGTTCGACAAATAGTTCGACCAAGAATTCTTCTGTTTGAAGAAAAGATCGAATGAGAACAATTATATCTGAAATTATTGTTATAATTATTTATTTGAAATCAATACTTGAGGGTTATAAAATACTTTTTGCTCTGATGTACTCAAAATAATGAAAATCATTCATAACCAAAAGGACCACTATACATGTACCAAAACTTCTCTACTTTGTAGTTCTGGATGGTCTATAGAAATTGAGACAATGAGGGCTTTTATACACTTAAAGGAAAGGTAAACTTTCAAAGGTAAAACTATTGTCATAGTTAATGTCAGTACACATTTTAAATGTGTTATTTGCCAAAGAACTAAATCATAATTTCTATGAAAATGGTTATGATTCATAGGAAAACATCAAAATTGTTGATAAACAAAAAATAACTATTAAATCTCTTAATTATATGCAAATAATGTGTTGTTTATGGGATGGAAAGATTGTTCATATAAGAAAATTACTTAGAATAAAATCATTACCTAAGTTTTTGTGATAAATCTGAAATTTATGGCAAATAAAAGTAAGATTTCTCTTCAAAAAAAAATTTGATCACTAAAACTCATTCACACAAATTTGTTTGGCTCTATGAGAATTCTATCTTTAACGGAAGGTGGCGAAGAGAAATTTGATCTTAAGTCACAAAAAGGCTTTATCCTAGAATATTCAGCATCTAACAAAACATCAAGGATTTATAAGTCTATATCTAAGAGAATTGAAGAATAAATGATAATTATACACAAGAAGACTTAATCATATCCTAAAAGGAGTTTATTGGATAATTTCTATATGAGCTAAAATAATGCATAAGTTTTAACTCCTAGGCCTAAAAGCAAACATTCAACTTGAGATAAATGGGCATGACAAAATAAATAAAACTAGGATATAATGAAAATAAATAGACTTTGATATGATTTATGCATTAATGGGTAAGACTTGAGGTCATAAGGACATCAAGCTCTTCGAATGGATATAAAAATAAAACGATCATTAAAGAAGAAATCTATGTTTCTTAAACTCATGACTTAAAACAAGATTGAATATGCATACAAAAAGAAGTTCATTGATGTCAATAAATGTTATATCTTGGTTAATTCTAGATAAAGCAACATTAATTGGAAATTTGCAGAAATGCCTCTCGGCCGAAAAAGATTTCGACCGAGGGACGCCCCGGTCGACCAAAAATAAGCCTAAAAAAATGTTTATTTGTAAATCAATTCATTTACTTGCACCCAACATTGGTATATTAAATTTTTAATTTGCTCATCATGCTAAATACTTAGAATAAGAGAAACTTTTAAGAAAGTGCAAGAAACAAGATTGCTTATAAGAAAATGTCTCATAGTCTTACTTAATCAATTGATTTTAAAGTTGGTTATGATTTGAAATACCTTAGTATTTTTAAGATCACTTTTGTTATGAGATTAAGGGGGAGTTCACAAAAATTCTTGGATATAATGTATATTTTTTTATCTTGCTCTTAATTGGATTCTCTAAACCAATATAGGCTTAAAATCCCTTATAAATGGTTAGATATACATCTATTGATCCCACTATGAGCCTAAAGGAATCTCATATCATTTAAGGGCTTAACATCCCTTGTAAATGGTTGATAATTTAATATAGAAATATATTTATTGATCCCACCATGAGCCTAAAGGAATCTCATATCATTTCAGGGCTTAACATCCCTTGCAAATGGAGAAATTAATAGTGGTTTTTAAATTGTGGCTAAATTTGACATTTTTGAAGTAAAAAATTAAGGAGGAGTAATCAATTAAGGGGGAGTCTCATTCATTTAAACATATGATTATCTTTTTGAAATGAAAAAGGGGGAGAAATAAAATAAAGAAAAATAATGTAAAATTTTTAAAAAAATTAATGAGTTTCATCACAAGATTTTATGAGATCAAAAGATTCTATTCATCTCAGGTACAGCACAGGTATGAAACTCATTTCATTTCAAATATTTTGCTTATATTTTAGGAATATTTGTCATCTTCAAAAGGGGGAGATTGTTGGATAAATTAGACATTAGCATACCCTTTATTTTGATGATTACAAACATTTCATTCTTGTGGATCTATGTGCTACTTGAGTATTTTAGGATTCAATAAAATAAGGAGTTCATACTAAGTGGAAAGATGAAGATCAATGCAAATTGAAGATCAAATGCACTTAATTGTATAAATGTTCATGATTTTAATCAAATGTAAGCACTTGTACAAAAATATAATGTACAAGTACTTAGAAATCATTTAAATCAAGTGTTAGATCTTCCCTACCCACTTATAACCCTTAGATAGGTTTCTCCCCAAAGTTAGAATCATCACCACTCATTGAAACACACACTTATTAGGTGATTCAAAAGTCTAAAATAGGGACACCCTCGGTCTAAAAAATTGTCGACCAAGACACACTCAGTTGAATTTTTTGTCAACCGAGAACCACCTCAGTTGAAATTGTGAGAATTGTTCAACAACTTACACAATTGGTCTCTAAAATAGTTTTCAGATGAAAATAATCTCGACCGAGTAAGCTTTAGTCTCAAGCTCAAAACCGTTAGATAGAGTGGTTGGTAGTTTGGAGTTGGAAATATATGTTACAACACTTTTGCCTTAAGCCCAGACTCGGTCAAAGAAATTCTCGACCGATACACAGTTTATACGGCAAACTTGTCGACCGAGCAAAGTTCTGGATTGTTCTTTTCAACCACGAACAAATTAGCAATTGCTAGCCAACTAATGTACACCTAACGACTAGTTAAGCACTAAGAAACTCTAGAAATCCCTAGACACTTGCAAACCATTCCTATAAATAGGAGAGTCCTTACGACACCTAAAGCACACAAGCTACACTTGGGCATTCACTATCGAGAGCAACAAAGCTAGAATTCACTTTCTATCTACTTCCTTGTGGTCTAAAGTTGTCCTATAGCTACAATCTCCTAGCCACCACAAATATCCACATTCATCTTAAGTGGATAGGAGATCCAAATGCTTGATATAGGATCAAAGCTCAATACTCAATTGTTGTACTTCCTTCTTCCAATCCCCTTTCACAGGTTAAAGTTGCTTGTGCTCCTTGGCTACGCCTAGATTGTGGAGACTGCCTGAGCGAGCTTGGTTGAAGATACCTATTAGTGGAGAAGGTTTCTTCAAGAGGTGCTTGAGATTACTTCAAGGAAGGTTGCTTCAAGGGTGGTTGCGGCTACTTTTAAAGGAAGGCTTTCTAAAGGTGGTGGAGCTACTTCTAGGAGGAGAAGGTTGCTCCAAGGGCTAAGAGTTACTTCAAGGAAGGCTGCTTTAAGGAGGTTGAGGCTACTTCTAGGTGAAGGCTACTTTAAGGAAGGTGATTGTATTTTATGTAACATCCTTGTGAGGTAATAAAATTAATCACTTTCAAAATCCCAATTGGAGACAATTGGGTAGTGAACTGACATCTTTTGAATTCAAAGGTTGGAACCACTCTAAACACAAGTTTCTTCCTTATTTCCTCCTCTTTATTTGGTTAAGAGTTTTAATTAGCTTTAAATTATCAAAAAGCTCTATTCACCCCTGTATATCTTTCAATGTTGAACCTATGTATCACAAGAATGGTGATGGTTTGTTGAACCTTTTATAAGGTGTGGAAAGATAATGATGATCTTGCATGGAATTAATGGCATGGTCTTAATGACCTTTGGTCATGATTTGATCCCTGATGGAGGTGTGATCCTCTTCATATGTGACAAGGATTGGCATCCTATGATGATGTGATAAAGAATACATCTCATACATTTTCTATCTTCTGAAGTTGTAACATACCCATGTTTTTATAGTAATCTCTTAGGGTTTGTATGTAACTTGATTGACGCAGCCTTATGGCATTAACTAATCAAGTGAAACCCTAATCATGTAGTGACATGTGTTGTCGAACCATTCTAATGTCAGGACTTGCTGGATGGTAAAACAGGTGTTCCAGAAGTGAAGCCCAAAGTCATATACTTTTGAGTATAGGCAGGTGCATGAGACTGTGTGTCCTTGTGATAACCCTGATTTTTGGTTGTTGATATTTAGACTAGTACTTGAGTACATAATTGGAATAAAATGATATAATTGTGGAAGTTGAGGTCATTAATGAATTACATGTTGCCAAACTTTACTCTTTTAGATATTCGGTACCTAAACGTGATATATTGATGTCACACAAGCTTATTCCCTTTCTTAACCATGACTTATAGTTGCTAGTTTGGCGCCGGTTGTTGAATGTGGATCAGTAAGCAAACGCTGCTCTTGATAACTGTGCAGTTACCATCTGATGATATTCATATCATTTTATACCTCTTTACTCGGGGCCGAAGACCAAGTCACGCCCGTATATACTAGCACGAGTCAGGAGGGCAGGAGGAGTGAAAGTTTCGATCCAAAATCCTCGGAGCAGAGTAATGCCTATTAGATCGTAGCTAACTGCAAGCAATTGTCATCTACTCCTCCCCGTTTCCATTGGCAATTTTCCGTAGATCCATGGTGAAGGGCGGCACCCATTGGGAGCTGCAGATCGATCAACCGAGCAACCCACGGGGACCCTGCGTCATTAGACTTAGCTTCTGCAGATCTCGCCAAGGCCCACGACCATAGGAAACATACCTGCAACTCGACTAGTGCAGGCCCTTCCGTGGTGCGGATCAAAACCCCTACCATCATCTCTGATCCCTACCACCACTACATCTTCCCTGCTGCCAAACACCACCTCAAGTCTACTGGCGATGACCACTTTAACCACCAGGCCTTGAGCGTGGCTACGAGAACGTGAAGGAGGAGAGCACTCAGCGGCAGCACGATTGGGTGCTTCATTGAGAATGATAGACCTGAAAGGACACCATGCAAAGCTCTTTCCCGTGTTCCGGTCCAGCGGAGATGCTAACGCAGACGACACCCCACCCGGCCTGGCGGCGGCGCTGCCATCATCAGGAGACGGCGGAATCGTTGATGGGCTGTGTCGAGTAGGAGAGAGAGAGAGAGAGACCATAGGCCCAAGAGAAGATCGACGGCGGCGAGCACTTGCTGGCATCTCACTGGAGAACCTGGCTGCGGCGGCACACGTAGAGGAACGCCGGTCCCTGCCCGAGAGGAGAAGCCTCGCGGCGGCGAGCGCTCGCGAGCAACAGGCGTGATGTTGGGAAAGAAGGATCGCGTGAAAGGGGGAGAGAAGCAGACCGGTCCAGATACCAGCGAACCGGCTGGCTCAACGTGAGCCCAGGAGTTTTGCTGGACACGTGGCGACACCCAAGTGGCTGGAAAAAGGTAAATCCCAGAAAATAATGAAATCTTGTATAATTCCTAGTAATTAGCTCCGTTGTCAGAAAAATACAAACAATATACCAAAATTCTCAGAAAAATGTTTAGAATGCAGTGGAAGCACAATATATGTCCTTTTATGCAATAATCTCAGTTATATCATATAAGTTGTGAAATTCTTGTTTAATGGAAAATAAATACCAAAGGATGATATAAAATCATGGAAAAATATGAGTAAGTCCAAAATTATGTATATAATGCATTTGATGTCAGATATGACCATGTTGATGTACTAAATTACGTAATTTAATTAATATGTCCAATTAGGGCTAATAATACTAAAGATTAGGAAATTAATGCACACATGCTCAATAAATGATGAAATTCACAGAGTAGGCTTATATCAGTATATGGAACTTCTGTTTTAATTATGAGATCATAATGATAAACAGAATCCCTGTTATATGAAGATGAATCTTAATACAGGTTATAAAACCCTAATCTAGGTTAATGATGTAACCTAGGGTTATTATGTGCAACAAAAAGGATATGAAACCTAATATTCAGATAATGAATCATAATCTGGAAAATGACATCAGTAAGATAAATATAAGACAATAATGCAAGTAAATGTTGGAATATCCTAATGAGATAATATGAACCCTAATGAACACGACTAGGGTTAAGATGATGAGAATCTGATGATAGTATGTGGTCTTGTTTTAACCAGGTCATGGACAAAGTTCTAGATGATCCAAGATGATTAGAATTCTCTGAAATCAGGTACGTGGATATAATTATATGACTAGTTTTTGCTGGATGTTAAGTATATGTAATTGTTTGCATGAAATTGATATACATTGATGGATGTTGATATATGATTAATTGATGATTTGCCGCCTTGAACATAAAAGAACATAATTGAATATAAGTGAAATGTAGTTACTAGTGGTGCTCATTAAACTCCCTATTAGAGAGGGAAAGCTTTAATGTTGACTAGCACCTCCCTAGAGTACATGGTATACGGGGAGATCCCTAGAGTACAAGGTACACGGGGAAGGGCCCACTATTTATGCAATTATGTGCTAAGTCCACCATAGTAATGCATGTTCACTATAAATGAGGCTAATAACTTGGGATTACCTGATTTTCTGCCTTTAAATAATGTTTTATTTCTCTTTCATCAATTTCGAATATTTTTTATGCCAGCATAGTATAGCTTTTAATTCCACGTACCAACTTTTGTTGATGTTTTGTTTCTCGTATTTTCTAGGTCCAGAGCTGGAATGGGATAAAATAATAAGATGTGAGCAAGTTGTATAGGTTGTACCTATTGTCTAAGATCCTGTTAGCATACATGTTTAGACTTGTAGTATTTTCATTCAATATGTAACTGTAAATCATTGTGTAATAATTCATGTTGTATAAATATACATGTTGAATGTGAGAAATGTTATGGTTGTATGTTCATGTATGCGCATATTGCTTCCGCATCGCTCTCTGATATGATTGGATGATGTTTTTGGATTCTGACCTCTCATTCCCAATAGGGTTTGGAGAAGCCAAAATCCGGGGACGTCACAGTTGGTATCAGAGCATGAACAATAGCTACAGCTGACATTTGCTCACCATAAAACATAAAATCTTAATCTCACCTTTCACTTTAAACCCTAGAAACGTAGTAAGTTATTTTATAGGAATAAGTTCTGAATTAGCCTCTAGGTTAGAACCTAGATGTTCGAGAACTAGGTTTAGACAAGTGTCTGAGACCCTTTCCATATAGAGCTCATATGTATTGGGTAGCTACACTAGTCTACACCTTGTTCTCACTATTTCACTAGGTTACATGAAACTAGACTATCTACTGTGTGTGGGACACTCAGTTTTGCTGATTTGGTTTTGTTTTCCAATCGGCTCGAGCCTCGAGTGTTTTCTCTGACGTCTTCTTTCTCGGAGAAAAACTATATAATATTTTATTATATATATGTAAATAAAAAAAATGTGTCCCTCACACTGGAGAGTAGTTAGTGTTCATGCAATCTAAGTGAAAGGGAGTGACATCAGTCTAGAAGAGAGAATAGATCTAGATTAGATGTCTAGAGCCTCATAAGGTTATGTGATAGATAGATAGACAAAGGAAAGATGAAGTAAATAAGTATATAGAATCTTAATTAAGTTTGATCTTTGATGGTATAAGTTTCCTTATAAAGGTTTAAATTGTATATTAGTTAAATCCAATTTTTGAGAATTTAAGAAAAATCTTGATGATGAAAGTACATTCCCTTTTTCCTACTTAAGATAAGCTAAGTTAAGATAGAGATGAGTGTGCATGAGCCTCAAGCTCTTATACAAGGAGAATATCTAGTGGTAGGATGAGATATGTGGTGAACTCTAGAGAGAATAAGACCCACAGTGAGAAGGTCATAGGACCTAGCCTCTAATATATGAGATATGTGTTAAAAAAAATGTCCTACACTAGATTACTCTTGAGTGTTGAGTTGAGTCCTTATGCATGATTCAAAGCTATATGTGAGAATTGGGTAAAATAAAAGGATGGGTAGATGACCCATATGATAAAGTCAATCCTTGGCTGAGTTAGGTCCTAGCTAGAGTGACATATTTTGTGAATATCATCATTAGTTGCAAGTGAGGTAATATATGAACTCTAGTTATGAGAGTTTGATGCTTTGTGCAAAAGATACTCAAAATACATGTTCTCCCTTCTTCTTCTCTTTCTTAATATACGATGATAGAAACCTCACTTGAGCTATATAGATGATTTATATATGAGGAGTCACTTGTATAGGCTTGACCTATTCTATATTCCCCCCATATCATACATGTAGTACCAAAGATTGAAATCATGATAAGTTTGACTTTAAAATATTCTCTTCCCCATCATATGAAACATGAAAGATATGATGCTGAGATCATGGGATAAACTTAGCATATTCTCTTTTTCCCTTCACATAATACATGCAAGACATAAAAAGTTGAACTCACGAACTTGATATAAAGATATTTTTGGATCATAGGATATATGATCAGAAATATAGTTGTAACTTTGATCCTTCTCAATGTATGCTTCTAAGTTGAGTATAAATGTCACACCATAGGGTGAAACCCTAATGGTCAAACATGTTACGTAAGACCTTCTTAAGTAGAAAAATTCTAATATCAAGGATGAAGATAAATCTCCTCTAATTCTAAAATCATTGTAAGATGTCGATCATAAAACATATTAATGATGTTAGATTTGAATAATCTAAATACCATGGCATATAGATGAATTCCTCTTGAACCTTAAAAGAACGAGCAAAACTTGTATCCTTAGGGGTGATATAATACTAAGATATCATAATGTCATGTTATGACTAAAACTTTAAATGATGCTTCATATATATATGGTGGGGTGAGAACACCCAAGAATCTATAAATCTTAAGATGACAACTTAGGGTATATCCAGA
Source organism: Alisma plantago-aquatica (assembly GCA_963693085.1). Lineage (NCBI taxonomy): Eukaryota > Viridiplantae > Streptophyta > Magnoliopsida > Alismatales > Alismataceae > Alisma > Alisma plantago-aquatica. Next base: position 652,685,141 of record OY856410.1, read on the forward strand.
ATGATGATGTATATGAAGTTGAACTCCTAAAAAGCCTCTTAAGGATGAGATTAGTTGAATTTCGAGGACAAAATTCCAAATAAGGTGGGGTGAATGTGATAACCCTGATTTTTGGTTGTTGATATTTAGACTAGTACTTGAGTACATAATTGGAATAAAATGATATAATTGTGGAAGTTGAGGTCATTAATGAATTACATGTTGCCAAACTTTACTCTTTTAGATATTCGGTACCTAAACGTGATATATTGATGTCACACAAGCTTATTCCCTTTCTTAACCATGACTTATAGTTGCTAGTTTGGCGCCGGTTGTTGAATGTGGATCAGTAAGCAAACGCTGCTCTTGATAACTGTGCAGTTACCATCTGATGATATTCATATCATTTTATACCTCTTTACTCGGGGCCGAAGACCAAGTCACGCCCGTATATACTAGCACGAGTCAGGAGGGCAGGAGGAGTGAAAGTTTCGATCCAAAATCCTCGGAGCAGAGTAATGCCTATTAGATCGTAGCTAACTGCAAGCAATTGTCATCTACTCCTCCCCGTTTCCATTGGCAATTTTCCGTAGATCCATGGTGAAGGGCGGCACCCATTGGGAGCTGCAGATCGATCAACCGAGCAACCCACGGGGACCCTGCGTCATTAGACTTAGCTTCTGCAGATCTCGCCAAGGCCCACGACCATAGGAAACATACCTGCAACTCGACTAGTGCAGGCCCTTCCGTGGTGTGGATCAAAACCCCTACCATCATCTCCGATCCCTACCACCACTACATCTTCCCTGCTGCCAAACACCACCTCAAGTCTACTGGCGATGACCACTTTAACCACCAGGCCTTGAGCGTGGCTACGAGAACGTGAAGGAGGAGAGCACTCAGCAGCAGCACGATTGGGTGCTTCATTGAGAATGATAGACCTGAAAGGACACCATGCAAAGCTCTTTCCCGTGTTCCGGTCCAGCGGAGATGCTAACGCAGACGACACCCCACCCGGCCTGGCGGCGGCGCTGCCATCATCAGGAGACGGCGGAATCGTTGATGGGCTGTGTCGAGTAGGAGAGAGAGAGAGAGAGAGAGAGAGAGACCATAGGCCCAGGAGAAGATCGACGGCAGCGAGCACTTGCTGGCATCTCACTAGAGAACCTGGCTGCGGCGGCACACGTAGAGGAACGCCGGTCCCTGCCCGAGAGGAGAAGCCTCGCGGCGGCGAGCGCTCGCGAGCAACAGGCGTGATGTTGGGAAAGAAGGATCGCGTGAAAGGGGGAGAGAAGCAGACCGGTCCAGATACCAGCGAACCGGCTGGCTCAACGTGAGCCCAGGAGTTTTGCTGGACACGTGGCGACACCCAAGTGGCTGGAAAAAGGTAAATCCCAGAAAATAATGAAATCTTGTATAATTCCTAGTAATTAGCTCCGTTGTCAGAAAAATACAAACAATATACCAAAATTCTCAGAAAAATGTTTAGAATGCAGTGGAAGCACAATATATGTCCTTTTATGCAATAATCTCAGTTATATCATATAAGTTGTGAAATTCTTGTTTAATGGAAAATAAATACCAAAGGATGATATAAAATCATGGAAAAATATGAGTAAGTCCAAAATTATGTATATAATGCATTTGATGTCAGATATGACCATGTTGATGTACTAAATTACGTAATTTAATTAATATGTCCAATTAGGGCTAATAATACTAAAGATTAGGAAATTAATGCACACATGCTCAATAAATGATGAAATTCACAGAGTAGGCTTATATCAGTATATGGAACTTCTGTTTTAATTATGAGATCATAATGATAAACAGAATCCCTGTTATATGAAGATGAATCTTAATACAGGTTATAAAACCCTAATCTAGGTTAATGATGTAACCTAGGGTTATTATGTGCAACAAAAAGCATATGAAACCTAATATTCAGATAATGAATCATAATCTGGAAAATGACATCAGTAAGATAAATATAAGACAATAATGCAAGTAAATGTTGGAATATCCTAATGAGATAATATGAACCCTAATGAACACGACTAGGGTTAAGATGATGAGAATCTGATGATAGTATGTGGTCTTGTTTTAACCAGGTCATGGACAAAGTTCTAGATGATCCAAGATGATTAGAATTCTCTGAACTCAGGTACGTGGATATAATTATATGACTAGTTTTTGCTGGATGTTAAGTATATGTAATTGTTTGCATGAAATTGATATACATTGATGGATGTTGATATATGATTAATTGATGATTTGCCGCCTTGAACATAAAAGAACATAATTGAATATAAGTGAAATGTAGTTACTAGTGGTGCTCATTAAACTCCCTATTAGAGAGGGAAAGCTTTAATGTTGACTAGCACCTCCCTAGAGTACATGGTATACGGGGAGATCCCTAGAGTACAAGGTACACGGGGAAGGGCCCACTATTTATGCAATTATGTGCTAAGTCCACCATAGTAATGCATGTTCACTATAAATGAGGCTAATAACTTGGGATTACCTGATTTTCTGCCTTTAAATAATGTTTTATTTCTCTTTCATCAATTTCGAATATTTTTTATGCCAGCATAGTATAGCTTTTAATTCCACGTACCAACTTTTGTTGATGTTTTGTTTCTCGTATTTTCTAGGTCCAGAGCTGGAATGGGATAAAATAATAAGATGTGAGCAAGTTGTATAGGTTGTACCTATTGTCTAAGATCCTGTTAGCATACATGTTCAGACTTGTAGTATTTTCATTCAATATGTAACTGTAAATCATTGTGTAATAATTCATGTTGTATAAATATACATGTTGAATGTGAGAAATGTTATGGTTGTATGTTCATGTATGCGCATATTGCTTCCGCATCGCTCTCTGATATGATTGGATGATGTTTTTGGATTCTGACCTCTCATTCCCAATAGGGTTTGGAGAAGCCAAAATCCGGGGACGTCACAGTCCTTGTCATCCTGATCCCAAGGTTTTGAGGATGGTTGCGGTCATCCCTAAGATTGAGAGCGGTTGAGGCCGTGTCTTGAATATATGTATATGTGATGTGATCGAGGACAACGATGGTGGTACCTCATATAATAGGCTTTTGTATATCCTACTTTCTAGTGTCGTGACCTATATACCAAGGAAAGATCAGGTTATTTTCTGCTTAACTATATGTCATTGTGGCAGACTTGTACTGATCGAGGATGGAGAGATCTTAGAATTCTACATCTCCTAGATCCTGTACTGATGAATAGCACTTTGTAGTGGTCAGTTGGAGTTTGAGTGGTATGCCTCAAACTCCCCAGGGCTTAATAAAAGATGTAATTCAGCCATGTAGCATATCTGCTGGGTTAAACATGATTCACATTGGTTGATAACCCTTACATTGTTTCTTATAATGCTTAGTTGATATATAATGCGGTAAGAGAAGTCAACTGTTTAAAAGATTATAGTTTTATTTGTTCCTCTAGATATCATGTTAGTCCTACTTTATATAATGTTACATGTTCTATCTACTTAATCTGTTTAAACCGTTAATAATATAACCTACAATAATCAATAATTGTTGTTGAGAGTTATATCTCTCACTGGGACATGGGTCTCACCTCGTCGGTCACCACATCTTTTTAGGTGATAGTCAATGACGTCATCAGGTTCATGGCGTTGAGGAAGAGTAGCTCAGAGATCAGGTTGGCTAGTGTTAGTGTGTCCTAGAGTCGTCCATGTACTGCCAGGTCCAGGCATGGGATGTTTTGTAGATGATATGTATATCAACTCGAGTTTTTAGCAGTATGTCGATGTGGTATATTACATGTATATATGTGGAACATATCTTTTGTATATAGATTGTGACTGAGGCCACTGGACAAATATGTAAATACCTACTATAGTATGCTCTCTATGCAGGATTATGGACCTTCCTAGAAATGTTCTAGACATGTTGGTGATATTTTATTTGGTTTTAATTATCTCTTTTTCCTACTATGTGGTAATTTAGTGACTGATGGTGTTTGGGTTTTGAGTAATCTCATTTAGAGTGTCAAGGTCTCACGATAAATCATGTACAATTATGTGGAAATGGGAAAAAACACAAATGTTGTAAATCATATATTGTTTTAACTCTTAATATAATGCTTGTCTTTTCTGTTAACCATAATCTTCTTTATGCCATTCTAGTTGAGCAAGAAAATACTGATATAATAAATGATGATATGAAATATCTTAAAGATGAGTAATAAAGGTTTAATAACAAGTGAAATGATGACACATCTAGTTAGGTGCCCTGAAAATTGTGAGTTCCCCCGAGTGCCAAATTGGGGAAATGGAGTGTGGTTTTAGACCTTGAAGGTTAGACCACCAAAATTTAGGGATGATACATCTAGTATGATTATGACCCTAAATCCTATGATGTGAAAGTCTATGTCCATGAGGAATAGACTATGATGAAATGAAAATTGTAAGACATATGAAACATGATGATATGTGATATTCTGGTATGTTGTTATGTATGTTCCTATCTTGTGTCTCGAGATGAGGACTTGAGCCTCTTTAGGAAACCTTTTGGTGGACCAAGGTTTGTTGTTGATGTCTTAGAGTGGCTAGATAAACCCTAAGATAGTGATGGTGAGTCGTTGACATGAGAATCAGGCATCACGACTTCTACTCGGTGAGGTACATGCCAAGTAGTTTTTGGGTAAATGAATAAAAGATGATAAGCCATGTAGTATATGAATTGAATGTTTGTTACATGCCTTTTACTACTATCCGATAGACATGTTGTTGTTAATATGTCTCTTGTTGTAGAAAACATTCATTCTTTCATAAAGATAATATGTTTTCTTATTCTTATTTGTCTATTTTGGAATATGTTCTTGAATGTTGATAAGTAGTTGATGTTGGGATTTAATATCCACTCCAAATATGATCTGAATTTCCTTGTCACTTGAATAGTAATATTTAGTAGACATGTCTTATGTGTACTTCAGATTTAGGACTGTAGGATGTGTTCCTATTCTTGCTGGTGGGGTGTCATAAATAGGATGTTGTTGTTATGTAAAGATTCTAAATGTTTAGATATTGACTTGTTACTCATACTAAAGGACAATCATTTTGATTTAGGTAGAATCTATTGATTTGTTCATAGACATGCTTTAAAAGATGTTTAAATTTGGAATGGTCTAAGTGATCGCCTTATATGATTGTTATCGTAATATAATTTTGAGTAGTTACTCGAAAAATCTGCTAGACTTTTCAATTTCTACAAGTCTATTTTAAGTTCATTATACTTAATCTGATGTGGATGCATGTACTTAGCTTGAATGTGAGGTTTCCACTCACTGGGGCTCTATATGAGTCTTATGAGATTATTTCAATTTTTTTAGGTATAGTGATGTCTAGTGGAGAGGATGTGACAAAGAAGATGTAAATAGAATAATATAGAATAGAATGTCCATGTACTCCCTCTTTCTCAGGTATGGTAGTACACTGAGTTGTTTACATGTAATTGATGTAAACTAAATTTCATATGAGCAATAAGGTTTGATTTTGGTTCAATGGAGTTGTATAATATTTGTGATGATGTGACAGTGGTTTAACAAATTTTATGAAAGAGGAAAAGAAAACCATTATATGTGTTTTTGTATACTTTGTCATTCATGTTTTTTCAACAATTTGGTGTTTTGTTCCTTAATATGGGTTTAGGACTAGGGTTTCTCTTTAATGGTTGGCATGTATTTGATCAAAAGAGAAGATCCCATAAAGGTCCATGAATTAACTTGCATCCAAGTCCAAGCGCATGTTGAACGTCATGGAGTGAGTATCCAAAGATGGTGCCACATTCCATGAGCAAAAAAAACTTTTCCAAACAAATTATTTTATTACTTCCAAAACGAATCTCTTATAAAACTAAAAATGGTACCTTGTGATAACAAAAAATACAAACTCTAAAAGAAAGAAATAGACAACATCATTCAAGTCCTCTCAAATGATCACAAGTCACTATTCTCAAAGAGGATGACACAAGCACTCCAAGTATTTTAGGGAACATTCTCCACCAATAAGAATTGCATCACAAGTCATCTTTTTCCTATTTAATTACATCTTTTCTACTATCTCCTGAACTTTTAGTAACCATAAAAAAACTTCTTAAATAAGGACAAAATCTCCTCAATTATGTACACATTAGCAACATTTGAACTGTATTAACACTAACTATGGGGTAGCATGCAACAAAATGCTCGAAACTTGGAAGAATGATCAACCACTAAAAGCCAGACATGACTATTCCCCATTCTGAAGTATCACAATAGAACTTCATCCGTTCCCAATAGGCATATGCATATGTCAAGCCTAAAACCCACTAAGCCAAATCCCCACACTACTGGATAGGTTCACTAACTTGGATGTGTGCTTTGGCAAGTACTCCTATGTGAGAATGTAATGAGGATTCAAACACTTGGAATCTAAAAGAGCCAATGATCATCCCTAAATAAATCTCTAAACCCTTAAAAGGTCCTCACATCTTTCTAGTAAACACTCTTGGAATCTTTGCTATATCTCATGAACTTTTGGTAATCATCCAACAACTTCTTAAAGAAGGACTGAAGCTCCTCAATTATGTACAAATTGGAAATGGTTGAACTGTATCAACACTGACACGAGGTAGCATGCAACACAATGCTCCAAACCTAGAAGAATGATCAACCACCAAAATCCAGGCATCACTATTCTACATTATGAAGTATCAATATAGAACTTCATCCATTTCTATCGAGTATCTGCATGTATAAATCCTAAAACTCAGTGAGCCAAATCCCCATGCTACTGGAGAGGTTCAGTGACTTGGATGTGCTTTGATAAGTAGACCCGTGTGAGAATGCAATGAGGATTTGAACCCTCTTGTAATCTAGTGGAGCCAATGTGCATTACTAGATAAATCTCCAAACCCCTGAAAGGTCCTCACATCTTCTTGGTAAACTATGCTTTGACTAAGAACTAATACAACTCACCCAATATCAAGGGCGCCATAATATGTTTCTTCTATATCATCACTATGACACTAGCAATTGTTGTTGTCACCTTATAAATAGTTTCTCGAAAGAAAAATTCAGACATGATGGTCAAGGTATATGCTTGCAAACATGGCATATCTAGAGACCCAATGGCACATCATGCTTCCTTCTTGAACATATCTAACAAAGAAGTTAACCAAATGAAGAGACCATCTTCATTCAAACATTGAGAAATTGTAGGTTTCTTCAGACCTAGCAGATCACCAACTCCTTAATACAATTTGACTTCTTTAGAACAATAAGCCAACATTCATGCAAAGTAAGCCACGTAATCATAGTCGCGCCCTCAAGAGTGGGAGTCAACACTACATCCCTAAAGTGGACAGAGTGACTAAGAGGTTCCCAGAAGGGGATCACCACTGAAATAAGTTTCCTTACAATATGGACATAAGCCAAATGGCACATGTGTTGAGTCATGTCTAAGCACGCTATCCCTACCTCTCAGTCTCAGAAATATATGTGATCTAGCATCGTACTAAGGATAGATTAATGGAAGGATGCCTTAGGAGCTAAACTTCATTAATACTAGTTACACCATGTTTCTAAATATCAAAGATCAGGAGATGTTGGATATAAGCATTAACCTTATTATATATAGACTTCTCAAAATCTATCAAAGTGTACATGTTTCCTAAGGAAAATAGTATTCCCAATCCTATTTTAGAATGCTTCATTAATACCAGTTGCACCATGTTCCTACAACACACCAAGTGGAATAGAGAAATTTGTAGTTTGAGTAGGATTTATGCAACATTGGAATCTACTGGATGGGCCTATTCATTCTATAGTTCTGACTCTACAAGTTAGAATCATACTCTGAAGAAGAGAACTATACATCATACAATAATATTTAACTCTTAAAATTCGAACTTCAAATTCAAAAATTCAAATTCTTAAACTTTCAAACAATACTAAATTATGTTGAAATTACGTGTATACATTTTTTCAAAAGAAAAATATGCTATACATGATTTTTTTGCAGAATGAAAATATAATATACAAAGATACATGGGCATAAAATGCTAAATGCAAACTACTTCTTTAACTTCTTCTTCAAACATCCTATTAAGAACCTGACCAAAGGATGATGATCATGAGAAGAAGATCATGAAGATCGACACTCTCTACTCACATCATGACGAATAACACAGGTAGATCATTGGTGACCCACAGAGGATATGCTAGATTACACATCCGTGCCCAAATAAGCATCTCGACAACAAGCTAAATGTACCCTAACATCACTGAAGTTGGCTCCATAGTAACTACCTTCCCCTTGTGGGTCCACAACAAAGAACATATCTTCCATTGGGAAAGCACTCATACTAACACTAGGACCATGGTGTCCTTGAGTTCCCTTGCAGTGTTGTCTCTGCTCATATCCTGATGGAATGTTGGAGTCAAAGAAACCTCCTACATGACTCATACCAGCATCATCCTCTTAGAAGGATGAAGTCAAAGTCAAACTAAAATTCTAGGGAAAGTGACAAGAGACTCTAATGTCAAAGTCATGATGAGGTTGTATCCCTAGAAATTCGTCAGAACCATGAGCAGTCACGTGTAGAGAAGGAGGTGTATCAAGATGAAGATCTTCCTTAGGAGGAGTGATGCATCACAACTCATAGCTAAAGGCATATGGCTCCCAAGAGGAATCAAATTCAATCACATGTGAAGAATATATGTCAAGCCACTATGTAGTAAACAAACTAGGATAAAAAAATACACTCTTACCAAAGGAGTACATGCCATATAATACATTTCTCGTGAGAACAACAATGGCTGACCAGGTGGGTAATGCCACCCAAGATACCCAGAATAACCAGCTTGGTCTCCCATCATCTCTTGTGGAGACGGATTGATCTCAATGTTGGAGGTGGTTAACTAAATAGGGTCCTAAGGGAGGTGCCAACCAACAACCCATTGACGAGTAGCATGCTCACCCATGTAGAAGACACTCCCCGAGGGTAACTAGAACTAGATCCTACACACATCCGAAGACAAAGAGGCAAAGTAGGAAACACATAATATACTCACCTGGACCAAGTGGAACCTAGAGAATATCCTAAATCTGACCTAAAAATGTAAAACAAACATGGAATCAACTAAAGCACATGCATACAAATTATAACACATAAAAGATAAGTGCTACACATACCTCTCCAGATATCATTCTTTCCAGCTCATCTCTACATTACTCACATGAAACTCTGCTTAGGTGTCCAACCCAAGTGTGATACGTGGGCAACAAAGCATGTAGATATCCATGAGGACCACTCAAAGTGATAGGCCTATTGAGTTAAATGTGCTCATATCCCTAAAGTTTCAAGGAAAATATCAGTGAAATCATTCAAAATAAACATTCCAAGCTAAGAGGAAAATAAAGAACAAATCCATACCACACCAGGCCCACAAAGGTGGATTTTAGTCATCCTAACAGTCCCTTTGAGGAAAAATTATTCACAAGGCATGCCACATCCCAAATTTTCATAACTACCTATGTGTATACTCTTTCTAATAATTTTTTTGAGACAAGTAGGCCAGGTTGCATATGTTATCATCCATATTAGAGTCCTTCTATGCACACATAGAATCTAACGACATTTAGATAAATTGATCACCATGTGATGCTATACAGGTCACAAGAAAATCAAGTGTTGATTATGTTGGTGAGACCAAGGTTCATCTAGAGTCAATGGCAATATGATTATTTGAGGAAAAGATATGCCACCCAAGAGTATCTTGGGCATAAGAAGATGAAAATGTAGACAAAAGGGTCTCTTGTATATTTGACCAACTTAAGGTTTCATCATCCGTAAATACATAATGCAGATTGCTTAATATTTTGAGCTAACCGGTGACAAGTTAAGATTTGCACCATTTTCCAATCACATTATGACGAGATAAGATATCCATTAGAATAAGACAAGAGATTAGCTATATGGCACCAATATAGAATAAAGTTTGGAACCCTAGTTGTCCCCATCCCTGTTGTTGCTATACCCCTAGTGGTGGAGCCACACGGCGGAACAGGTGGGCATGTGCCCTACTCGTCACCAGCCGAATTTAATTAAACTATTACGATAATCAGGCCATCCATCCCGCAAACAAAGACAACTTCTAAACGTGCCCGACCCACTTGACTACTTCCTTTTTTGTGTAAATGTGTGCATGCTTCACGAGACTGAGGATGGCGTACATATTTTGCCGCAGAAACTATTGCAACATTGATTATTAGTTTAAATACAACATTCAACCGAGATTTACTCTCACTTTAGCAGCCTTGTCACATTTAAAATGAGGAGAGTCCACGATTCTTGTTCCATTTCTTCATTTCTATACATTCAGTATGATGAAACTAGAGGAAATTAAAGAAGAGTAATTAGTATTGCAATTAGTTGATCACAAGAAAAGTGTTCATTAGTTATAGTCAATCATTCCATAATAATGTGACTATTTTTAGTGTTGGAATAAGCATAGCTTTGATATGAGCAAAACAACATATTTTATCAAAGAATTTTAGGTAACAACAATAGTTGATTTGAGTTCGTAATTTGTGTGGTGCCCCCCTTCTCGCAAATCCTAGCTTCGCCACTGTATACCCCACTTCTGATCCGGAAATAGTTCTATCATGCGTGAATACCATCAAGCACAGGCATTACGCACGACCAGATCAATTTTTCTGGCACTGAATGAGGTCGGGTTGTCTAGTTTCTCTCAGTCTAAGTGGAGTGTTGGGTCATGCTGGCTTCCTAGCATTTATTGCATGCCTTCACATGCGACATAAGCTATCAAGGGCATTAATTATTGGTTATGATTACGACTGAGGCGATGTGTTTAGGGGGAAAGGATTGAGGGAGTGGTTTTGGGAGAAAAAAAATAGATATCTTCTATTTAATGGATGTTAGCAAGGCATTAAGTTGTTGAACAACTTTATGGCCAGTCAACAACCAACATCTATGATAATGACTTTTATTAATGATCAAGAACAGTTTATTCACATGTAATTTAGGCACCCAACCTATAAAGATGTTTGGATGCAAAGAAACATGTGTGTGCAGAAATATAATACTTTGGGCTCAAATATATATATATATATATATATATATATATATATATATATATATATATATGGCATCAATATTGTTCTTTGGATGTGTTTAACTATTTCTATGTGTGTCTTCAAGTTTTGAATGTCTACAAAATTTGGACGTTAATATTCTTGTTTGGGTGTCTACAACTATGTTCAATATTGTTGTTTGGGTGTATTTAAAATTTTAGGCATCAATGGCTTATATTTAGGTGTCTAATACAAATGTTTGGGCATCAATAATCTTGTTTGAGTGCCTACAAATTATTTGAGTGTATATCAAATTTTTGGGCGTCAATAGCCTATATTTAGGCATCTACAACAAGTGTTTGGGCGTCATTATTCTTGTTTGGATGTCAATAAATATATTTGAGAGTCAATATTATTGTTTGTGTATATCAAATTTTTGAGCATCAATAGCCTATAAATTAGGTGTCTACTACAAATATTTGGGCATGGGTATTCTTACTTGGGTGTCTACAAATATATTTGGAAGTCAATATTATTATTTGTGTATATCAAATTTTTTAGCATCAATAGCCTATATTTATGTGTCTACTACAAATGTTTGGGCGTTAATATTCTTATTTAGGTGTCTACAAATATGTCAATATTGTGGTTTGGGTGTATTCAAATTTTGTGGTGTCAATGGCTTATATTTAGGTATCTGATACAAATATTAGGCATCAACAATCTTGTTTGGGTGCATATCAAAATTTTGAACATCAATAGCCTATATTTAGATGTCTACTAGCATGTTTGGGCGTCAATATTTGTGTTTGGGTTCCTACAAATATGTTTGGGTGTTGATATTATTGTTTGTGTGTATATAAAAATTTTGAGTGTCAATAGCCTATATTTAGGTGTCTACTAATGTTTGGGCTTAACTATTCTTGTTTGGGTGTCTACAACTATGTTCAATATTGTTGTTTGGGTGTATTTCAATTTTTGGGTGCCAATGACTTATATTTAGGTGTCTGATATGAATATGTAGACGTCAACAATCTTGTTTGAGTGTCTAAAAATTGTTTGAGTGTATACATTTGGGCATCAATAGCCTATATTTAGGCATCTACTACAAATATTTGGGTGTCAATATTCTTTTTTGGGAGTCTACAAATATATTTGGACGTTGGGTATTTATGTTTGGGTGCCTACAAATATGTTTGGGCGTTAATATTATTATTTCAATTTTTGGGTTCCAATGGCCTATATTTAGGTGTCTACTACAAATTTTTGGGCGTCAATATTCTTATTTGGGTGCCTACAACTATGTTCAATATTGTTGTTTGGATGTATTCAAATTTTTGGGCGTCATCGGTTTATATTTAGGTGCCTAATATAAATGTTTGGGCGTCAACAATCGTATTTGAGTGTCTACAAATCGTTTGGGTGTATATCAATTTGTTGAGCATCAATAGCCTATATTTAGGCCTCTACTACTAATGTATAATATTATTGTTTATATATATATCAAATTTTTGGATGTCAATACCCTATATTTTGGCATCAGTATTTCTGTTTTGGCATTAATATTATTGTTTGTATGTAGAATAAATTATTGGGCGTCAGTAGCCTATATTTAAGTGTCTACTATAAATGTGTAGACATCAGTATTCTTATTTGGGTATCTACAAATTAGGGTGGAGTGCCTTTTGCAGAATGCCTTCGATGAGGTTTGAACCCGGGTCCTTCATTGGGGGACTTACCGAGCCGCGACCACCCATGCTACTCTAGCCGGACGGTGTCAATATTATTTTTTGTGTATATCAAATTTTTGAGCTTCAATAGCCGATATTTAGGTGTTTATAACAAATATTTAGGTGTCATTATTCTTGTTTGGGTATCTACAACTATGTTTGATATTCTTGTTTGGGTGTATTCAAATTTTTGTACATCAATGACTTATATTTAGGTGTCTAATACAAATGTTTGGGCGTCAACAATCTTGTTTGGGGGTGTATGTAAAATTTTTAGGTAGTGAGTCTCGGTATTCTTGTCTGGGTGTCTATAATATATTTGGGCGTCAATATTATTTTTTTAGTGACCGAGAGAACCCACCCTAGACAAACCTAAAATGATAAACTCTCGAGGCATGAGAGGGAATTAGGGTGGAGTGCCTTTTGTAGAATGTGTTCAGTGAGGCTCAAACATGAATCCTTCATTGGGAGTTATCGAGCCACAACCACCCGTGCTACTCTGGCCAGACGACATTAATATTATTGTTTGTGTATATCAAAATTTTGAGTGTCGATAGCCTATATTTAAGCGTCTTCTATAAATGTTTGGGCGCCAATACTCTTATTTGGGTGTCAACAAATATATTTGGACGTCAATATTATTATTTGTGTATATCAAATTTTTGGACGTCAATAGACTATATTTTGGTGTCTACTACAAACTTTTGGGCGTCAATATTTTTATCTTGGTGTCTACAGATATGTTCAATATTATTGTTATTTGGGTGCATTAAAATTTTTGGATGCCAATGGCTTATATTCAGGTATCTAATACAAATATTTGAGCGACAACAATCTTGTGTGGGTGTATATCAAGTTTTTTGACGTCAGTAGCTTACATTGAGGTGTCTACTACAAATGGTTGGGTGTCGATATTCTTATTTGAGAGCTTACAAATATGTTTGGGTGTTAATATTATTGTTTGTGCGTAAAATAAAATTTTTGAGATTCAATAGCTTATGTGTAGTTGTCTACTAGAAATGTTTGAGCGTCAATATTTTTGTTTGGGTGTCTACAAATATGTTCGATATTGTTGTTTGGGTTTATTCAAATTTTTGGGCATCAATGACCTATATTTAAGTGTCTAGTACAAATGTTTGGGCGTTAATGATCTTGGTGTCTAAAAATTATTTGGGTGTATATCAGTTTTGGTATTTGTAATTGGGTGTTTATTACAATTGAATGGGTGTCTACAAATAGTTGAATGTCTAAAAACATATGATTGGGCTTGTGCATTTAAACGTACAATCTTTTATTAAAATGTTTCGGCGTGAATTTAGATGTGTGGCCCTTTGTTAACCATGTTTGGGCGTCAGTATTCTAGTTTGAGTATCTACATAAGTGTTTGAGTGTTTTTAGATGTTTGGGTGTGTATAAAAATGTATTTAGTAAACTTGCTTGGGCGTCCAAAAAAATTCAAAAAGCAGCCTCTTCATATTCTGCGATGACCCTTGGTCTAGCGTCACATCACACTAGGTTACAGAGTGGAAGGGATATTGTTCCCTTGTTCCTGACTCCTTCGTACCACGTGTTGGGGTGTGTCATTGGAATAGTGGGCGTTGGGGGGTCATTCGTTTAGGGGTGTAAATGGTGTGGGTCGGGTCGTACTCATACCCATATCCATATACATACCCATCTAATTTAGCGAGTCTGGTTCAGGTTCTAGACCCATATAATATAAAACCTAGACCCACACCATACCCATACTCACAATAATAGCGGGTATGTGGTGTGGGTATGCGGGTAAGAGGTTCTATGAACATCATATTGTTTATGTAAGAAAAATGACAATGCTCTATATATTTTAATACAACAAGAGATTGTTATTATATAGTATATTAACATGCCATAGTTATATTAGATAAATTCATATTTTATACACTAATATTAATTGGGTTAATAGTTTATATATTTGTAGTCATCATCATAACATTTACCTTATGTATAAAGTAATGTAAACTAGTTTTCATGTTCATTATTGTAACTAGAATAGTTAATTGTTAATTATATGACTAATCTCAACCTCATTGTGGTTAGAGTAGGATATAATCGCAATAATTATATTAGTTAGACCAGCAAAGTATGATATATATAACATATTATATAAATAGTTACTTATGTATAGTGGGTACACAGGTCTAACGGGTCTGGGTCCAAGCATACCAATTATTGGACCCGCTTATATGCGGGTCCAAGGGTATGTTGGTATAAAAAATTAGACCCGTGACGGGTTTCTTAAGGGTCTGGATTTGCGGGTCCGTGGGTCTACCCGTATCCATTTACAGCCCTACTTTCGGTTAGTGAGATACAGTTGGCTCGGCCGCTCGGGGAGGCCGTTTTGCTAGGTGGTTTTGGCGGGCGTGAGATGCGCGTTACTTTATGTAAATTTAAAACAAGAAAGATATATTTATTTTACTGATAACTTTCAAACTGTTATGTATTAAAAAAACAAAAATCATTAGATTCCTTATGAAAAATGTATTCCAATAAGACTAATGTCGACATATTTTTGAGAAATATAAAACACAATATAAAATAAGAGAGATGAAGAAAGTAACGTCATTAATTTATTTATTTACAAAAAACTATTGCATTCTTTACAAAAAAATATACTTAGAATATAACAATATTTTTTTTGATAAAGGGTGTCTGTCACTTTTATTTATTCATATCAGAAAGAGCAATCGCTACAATATTCTCATTGAAGTCCTCTAACACAATCTAAGGATCTACTAAGCAACATGCATGGGCGACTAAAGCATGGGCAACACTATTACCTTGCCGTCTAATAAAACAACAGTGAAAAGAGGAAAGTCGTAAAGATAAACGGCAAATCTCGGTGATGATACTATCCTCATATCCGCGTCCCCATCCGTCGGCCTTCACTGCATGAACCGACATCGCACTATCAGTCTCGACGATCTGATCTTCCAGGCCTAGGTTCAAGGCTACTCGCATCCCATGTAGGACGGTCATTCCCTCCGCACTAAGCACTGAGAACGCATGGTCCAGATTGGATTGATATGTAGCCTTGATAGCCCCTAGGTGGTCCCTGAAGACATCTCCAATCCCCACACTACCACCAACACGGACACTGGCATCTGCATTCACCTTGAAGCACCCCTGTGGGGGAGGGTTCCAGGCTGAAGGGACAAGGCCACCCTCCCTATGGGCCCCTCCATGTGATGCCGACGAGTGTTGTCTGTAGTCCTCCACGAGTGAGAGAAAGCTGGCTGCAAGTACTGGAATGTGCGACTGATGGGGATCAAAAATCTTCTTGTTTCTAGTTGTCCAAGCTATCCAAATCAAAGTCGCCCCTTCCTCTCTTCTCCTCAAATCATCCTCCTGTAAAAGTTCCCTGGAGAAATCTCTGACAACCAAGCATGTGTGAAGCAGCCAAGCAAGCTGTCCGGCTGTACACACAGGACTTACTGAAGCACAGAGCAAAAGTGCATGAGTGGCATTTTCGGGGTGAGATAAACAGCATGGGCATAGATCATCCTGGGTTGCATGCCTCCTACACAGGGCTGCCTTTGTCCGTAGAATGTATCGGATCACGCACCAAAAAAATGGTATGCTTCCATACTCTCTTCTAGTCCTCCTCCTCCAAGTCGTCTAATAGGTCCTCCCCTGTGCGCATCAGTCTGTAGGCGCTACGCACAGTAAACTCTCCCCTTCTCTCACTATCCCAACATAGAGTATCGGCGTCCTCCCTACCTCCCAAAGGAATAGCATGAATCATATAACGTATATGAGGGGGAAACACATCTGTCAAGGCAGCCTCGTCCTACCGGTCTGTCTCCGCATCTATCAACCCAGCAACTGAAGTGTATGTAATCGGCCCCTGTACCAGATAGCGGCGTATTGTTCCTGCCAGCTGAGGGATCCATCTATCTCTATAAATATCATTGCTTCTCCCCGAACCCACCCTCCAGAGAAAACCCGGCTTCTCCAACTGCAGCGCCCCCCATATGCTCCTCCAAGTGTAGCTAGGTGCCCCTCCCCTTGCCGAGTGGATGACCGAAGTGTGCCGGTAGTATTTCTCCTTCAGTATACGGCTGACCAACGATCCCTCTTCAATAGCGATCTGCCATCCCTATTTTTCCAGAAGCGCACTATTAAAAGTTGGCAGGTCTCGAAACCCCATCCCTCCATACTCCTTCGGCCTACACAGTCTCACCCAACTGAGCCAATGAATCTTCCTCTCCCCATCCTTCACTCCCCACCAAAACCGTGCTATCATGGAATTTATCTCGTCTATGAGTCCTTATGGGAGTTTGAAAATGCTCATCAAGTAGGTAGGAATAGCCTGGATCATTACTTTAATAAGAACCTCCTTCCCTGGCTTAGACAATAGATGTTCCTTCCATCCCTGCAATTTTTTCTATATCATGTCCTTAATCGCAGCAAAGACCACCTTCTTAGACCTCCCTACAGCCGTAGGTAAACCCAAGTATTTCTCATGTCTGTCCACCTCTCTCACCCCAAGCATATTCTTAACGGTATCCCTCCTTTCCGCCTCCACATTACTACTAAAAGAAACATCAGTCTTCTCAAAATTAATTTTCTGCCTGGATGCCCTCTCGTATTAGCTGAAAATCTCAGCTAAAGCGGAACACTCTTGTGAGGTAGCTCTAGTAAACATGATGCTATCATCAGCGAAGAAAAGGTGAGACACACGCGGTGTTGTCGTGCATGCTTTAATTCCATGGATCCTTTTTTCCTAGGTTGCTTTTAAGAGAGACAAAGAGAGAGCTTCAGCGCAAAAAATAAAAAGATAGGGGGAGATAGGGTCACCTTGGTGTAGTCCTCTGGTTGGTCTTGTAGATCCCCTCCTCTTGCCATTAATGACGAATTTGTGTGAAACTCTCACCATGCACTCATGAACTTTGGTCCTCCATTTTATAGGAAAACCCATCCTCTCCATCACCCTCCACAGAAAAGGCCACTCCACCCTGTCATAGGCTTTGCTCATGTCAAGCTTGAGTTCCATCAACCCCTCCTTTCCTCTCATTTTGTGTTTCATAGTAAGGAATAACTCATAAGCCACCAAATCATTATCTGTAATCAACCTACCTCCAATAAAAGCACTTTGGTTTTCAGAAATAATGTTATTCAGCAGCAGCTTTACTCTATTGGCCAAAACTTTTGTGATAATTTTATAAGCAACATTACACAGGCTAATAGGGTGATTCTCAGAAATGCGGATCGGCGTCTCTGTCATTGGAATAAGAACAATATCTGTCTCATTAATCTCTGCCAAACTGTTCTCTCCCCTCCACCAACCAGCTATAAAATCAACCATGCTCATCTTCACCGTTCTCCAAAATTTTTGATAAAAAAATTGCCTTCATGCCATCTGGGCCGGGAGATTTATTTGGGTGCATTTGATGAAGGGCATGCCAAATCTCACTCTCCGACGGGGTCTGCTCCAACCGTGTCACATCCTCCTCCTGTAGAACAACATGCATACCGTCCAGAAACTCCTCCATGCCAACTGGATGAGACGTCAAAAAGAGGGAGTTGAAAAAAATAGTAATCACCCCCTCAATCTCCTCAGGATCGGTCTGCCAGCTGCCGTCCTCCTTGAATATGCCATCGATGGTGTTTCTCCTTTTCCTCTGGCTCGCCTTATGATGAAAATACTTCGTGTTCTTATCGCCATCCCTCATCTTGTTAGTTCATGCTCTAGCGTGCCAGAAACTCTCCTCCCACCGCTGCAATTCCTCTAACTCTTTTGCCAACTGGGTGCAAACTTGTATCATGCCATGAGAAGGTAAGTCATTCTGTGCTCGTGTCAGCTCTTTCTCAGTCTTTCGTATTTTCTTCTTAAAATTATCGAATTTCTCCTTAGCCCAGAAACTCAGTCTTTCCGCAAACCCCCTCGTCTGCTCCAGTAGGCCACCCCCGGGTTTCCCCCCATGCATGTTCCACCACCGACCTGCATTCCGAGGAAGACAGCCAAAGAGTCTCAAATCTGAAACTTTCCCCCTTTCCTCCACATGTCTTGACTTCTCTGCCCAAAGGAAAATTTGCCCGTGATCTGAGTCGCTTATAGGAAAATTCTTGACCCTCCTCACATTAAAAATGTCACACCACTCCCTGTCCGCCAGAAACCTATCCAACCTCTCCATAATAAGGTTGTCCGCATGTAAGCATCTCTTCCAAGTGAATTTGCACCCTATGTATCCCAGGTCAATGAGATGACAGCTATCAATCGCCTCCCTAAAGTTCCTCATCTTCCACTCACTCCGTGTCTACCCCCCTGTTTCTCATGCAACGCAGTGATCTCATTAAAATCTCCACCAAACACCATAGGCCTATGAGAGGCCCGACGCAGCTCTCCCATGAGAGCCCAAGTCTGTGTCATGTCTTGTACTGCTGCTCAGCCGTAGATCCCAACAAAACAGTAATTGTACTCAGGGTTGTTCTCTTCGATGTCACCACAAATATGATGGTCAGAAAAAGACTTGATCGTCACCTTATCACCTCTCCACCATAGCCCCAAACCGCCAGATCTACCTCTGCTATCCACCCCAAAGCCACTATCAAAACCACAAGATCTTCTAACTCTATCCTGCTCCTTGCTCTTGCACATAGTTTCCATCACGAAAACTATGTTGGGCATCTCTCTCCAGCACCACCTTTTGAGAGAGTTCATCGTTCCAGGGCGGCCCAGACCCTGAACGTTCCAGACCAGTGTTTTCATTATTGTTCATGGGACTGGGCCGCCCCAGTACCCGCTACTTGCTTGCATGTTACAGCCTTCATGACCTCCATTGTCCTAAAATGTTTTCCATTGCTTTGCCCTGTCCCCTCCACCTCAAGAGTTGAATTCTCCTCCCCCACCCGTCCTCATTTCAGATTCATCTCACCTTCGAGTATGTTCTCCTCTGGCCTAGGATCTCCCGGCCTATCTCCCCTTCGAATGACCTTCCTCCCTTTTCCTTTTGTTCCTGACTTAATGATCAATTGCGTTCTCTTGCTCGGATTTTGCCCTTTCATTGCAATCCCAATTTCTGACGTGTTTGACATCCCCTGCAGGTCATCATCCCTATACTGCCCAACGCTCGTTAGACATTCAGTATTCTTCCAATTGGTGCCTTCATCATTTCCGTCCATGCCATTCTTTTCCTGGTAGTGTAATGACGGTTCTCCTACCCCGCCCAGCAAATTGGCCGTGATGCTCTCCTCTTCCTTGGATTCCTTCTGTATCGTCACTCCCCCCTCTATTTGTTCCGCCTCCATGGGTGCTATCATTGCTCTTCCAGTAGTATCCCCTTGCTTGCTCCGATCCTCCTAGCCACCATCAGCGCTTCCCGTCTCATCCTTCCGCATCTGCTCCTTGCCCAACCTTGGAAACACATCTTCTAAATCTCGGTGCGATAGGAGGACGCCCACCTCCGACTCCACCTCCTCTCCTTCCTGCTGTGGTTGCT
Organism: Alisma plantago-aquatica; assembly: GCA_963693085.1. Classification (NCBI taxonomy): domain Eukaryota; kingdom Viridiplantae; phylum Streptophyta; class Magnoliopsida; order Alismatales; family Alismataceae; genus Alisma; species Alisma plantago-aquatica. The sequence goes on from OY856410.1 coordinate 652,705,459, forward strand.
TGTTGTGATTGACCGTTCCTTGAGAACCAGCATTGTGGCTATGCGCCCCTTCCCCATCAGATCTTGCAGTACTGAACTTTGGCTTTGCCATGAACCACAACTCCCTCTTGCCACTGTCACGAATGAACAACTTATCTTTAATTGGAATCGCCCATCGCTTTACTGGGGACGCCTTCACCCATGGCCCCCATAGTCGATGTTGCTTCTCTTCCTCATCCTCGTCCGCTTCAGTGCAGTCCTTGTCGAGGTGTCTGAGGGTGCCGCATAGATAGCAGAAGTTAGGTAGTTGCTCGTATCGGATCTCGATGATGACGATATTCCCCTTAACATCTTTGATTTTTTGTTTCTACCTAAGTGGCTTGGTGATGTCTAGTTCCACTCGGACTCTGCATGAGGTATCCCAACCTAAGTCTTTGCGGTCACGGTGATGACCTCGCCTATTTTTCTCGCCACCGCCTTGATTGCCTCCTCTGATCGGTATCCCAAAGGTAAGTTGTACAGCCTCACCCAGAAGGCACTCTGATTCAGTTCAATCGCCTCTGATGTGTCCTCTGCCTGGATGCTCCGAGTGACCAGAAGATAGTTATCGAAGTTCCATGGACCTTCGTTCAGAACCTTCTCCTTGTCTCTCCAGTGCAAGAATTGGATGACAAATAAGTTACTTGCGATCTGCCAAAAACTAGCTTCCTTCTTCAGCGACCAGGCATTGATGAGTGTGCGCTTCAACGCTGGGAAATTGTAAGGCCTTTGCGTGGCAAGCCTCCCCACGACGGCTAGCTCCAAGTGTTCCCCACCAGTTCTGATCGTTGCCATCTTGAAGTCCAGAACGTCCGCCTCCTCTTCCTCCCTGACCCTAAGTGCTGCATAACGTTTCACCAATTCATCCATCATGGCGATGGAGAAGAACCTTCAAGATAAACAGAGAACGTCACCTCGGTGTCGAGGGGAGAAGACCCTGGAAACGTCGGTCGCCTAGAATCGCAACCCTAGGTGACGGAGCGGCGACCAGGAGTACGAATATAACAATATAAAACACAATAAATTGCACTAAAGATAACAATAAATTAGACCAGAGATGAAATGAGAGAAAAACTATGGCTGAAATGAGAGAGAAAATAAGAGAGATATTTATTTTGTTAATAACTTTTAAACCGTAATGTATTTTTTGACAAAATAAAAACTTTTAAGTTCCTTATAGAAAATTTATTATAATAAGACTAATGTCGACATACTTTTGACAAATGTGATATGGTATTTTTTTAAATAATAAACTGGACAAGAGATAATAATAAATTGGATCAAAAATTACAACAAATTGTACTAGCAATAACAATTAAATTTTAAAAACTAATGGTACTACTTCCCTCATATTCTTTATATTTTCTCTCTCTTAAAAAGGTAACAAATTGCGTTAGATATAATAATAAATTGGATTAGAGAAAATACGACATTAGTCTTGTTAGAATGTATTAATTTTTTTAATCTCCGTACTTGTTTGTTTTTTAAGATAGATAAAATACAAGGAATAGGAGGGAGGTGGTGTCATTATCATTTTTGTTATCCCTATTATTTTTTTGTTATTTTTAGTCAATATTTTTATTATCCAAGTAGTATGTTTTTTTTTAATTGGTTATTATCTCTGAGTAAATTTTTTGTTATTTCCGATGTAGTTTTTGTTATCTCTAGAATTTTTTTGTTATCTATAGTCAATTTTTTGTTATTCAAGTAGTATATATTTTTTCTAAAATTAGTTGTCATCTCTAATAATTTTTTTTGTTATCTTTGTCCTAGTTTGTTGTTATATCTGGTGTAATTTGTTATTTGTAAGAGAGAGAAAATACAATGAATAGGAAGGAAGTAGTGTTTTTTTAAGTTTAACTATTCTCTAATCTAATTTGTTGTTATCTTTAGTCCAATTTGTTGTTATCTTCAGACCAATTTTTTGTTCTCACTGGTCCAATTTGTTATTTTTTAAGAGAGAGAAAATACGTTGAATATGAGAGAAGTAGTAGAATTAATTTTCTTAAAATTAGTTGTAATTGTTGGTTTGATTTTTTGTTATTTCTAGTTTAGTTTGTTGTTAACCCTGGTCCAACTTGTTGTTATCTTTGGTCCAAGCCTAGTTTATTATTTTTGTAAGAGAGAGAACATATGAGAATAGTAAGGAAATGTTGTTATCTCTATATCAATTTTTTGTTATCTATAGTCCAACTTGATTTTAATATGTAGTATATTTTTTGTTATCTCTAGTCTAATTTGTTGTTATTCCTAGTCCAATTATTTGTTCTAATTCTTTATTATCTCCAACCCAATTTGTTGTTATCTCTAGTCCAGTTTTTTGTTATCTCTAGTCTAATTTTTTGTTATCTCTAGTCAATTTTTTTGTTATCAAAGTAGTATATATTTTTTAATATTATTTTATGTCTCCTGGAATTTTTTCATTATCTTTGATCTAGTTTTTTATTATCTCTAGTCAAATTTTTGTTATCCAAGGAGTATAATTTTTTTTATTAGTTGTAAACTCTAGTCTTTTTTTTGTTATCTCTAGTCCAATCCGTTGTTATCTCTAGTAAACTTTTTTGTTATCTCTAGTCAATTTTGTTGTTACCCAAGTAGTATAATTTCTTTTAAATTAGTTGTTATCTCTAGGCAATTTTTTTATTATCTTCAATCTAGTTTTTTGTTTTCTCTAGTCAATTTTTTTTTGTTATCCAAGCATTTTTTTAATTAGTTTCCATCTCTAGTCGAATTTTTTGTTGTCTCTGGTCTAGTAATTGTTATCTGTAGTGCAATTTATTGTTTGTAAGAGAGGAAAAATACAATGAATAGGAAGGGAGTGGTGTTTTTTTTTAAATCTAACCATTCTCTAATTCAATTTGTTGTTATCTTTAGTCCAATATGTTGTTATCTTCAGACCAATTTGTTGTTGATGCTGGTCGATGGACCATTATTTTTTAAGAGAGAGAAAATACGATGAATAGGAGAGAAGTAGTACAATTAATAAAAAATATATTATTTTTTTTAAATTTACTACAATTGGTCTTTGTTGGAACATATATTTTTGTAAGGAATCTAACCTTTTTTATTTCATCAAAAAATTCATCACATATTGAAATTTATAAGCAAAATATATTTCTCTCTCATCCAAATTAATGACACTACTTCACTCCTCCTCATATTTTCTCTTTTAAAATTTTTAAATCGATCATAATAAAATAATGGACTATGGACAACAAACACTAGACCATAGATAACAAATTAATGACACAACTTCCCTAAAAATATTTGTATTTTCTCTATCTTATAAAAATAAAATATTAGGCTTGAGATAACAACACAACATAGCAAAGATAACAACTCGGTAACAATACAAATAAATGAGGAGAGAGAAAATAACAACTTACTAACAATAATAACAAAACATTGAATCAGATATAACAAGTTGATTAAAGAAATAAGTTAATAATACTACTTCTCTCATCTCCCTTATTTTAGACTACATGTTACATTTTTCAAAAATATATCGATATTAGTTTTATTAGAATGTAGTTTTCATAAGGAGTCTAATAGTTTTTATTTTGTTAAAAAATAAATAACGGTTGAAAAGTGATAAGCAAAATAAATATCTCTCTCTTAATTTAAAGAAACAACTTAATAATACTACTTCCCTCATCTCCCTTATTTTAGACTGCATGTTACATTTTTCAAAAATATGTCAGTATTAGTCTTATTAGAATGTATTTTTCAAAAGGAGTCTAACCATTTTTATTTTGTTAAAAAATAAATAACGGTTGAAAAGTGATTAGCAAAATAAATATCTCCATCTTGATTTAAAGAAACAAGTTAATGATACTACTTCCCTCATCTCCCTTATTTTAGATTGTATATTATATATTTTTTAAATATGTCTACATTTTATTTTTCATAAGGAATCTAACGGTTTTTATTTCATTAAAAAATACATAACAATTTAAAAGTTATTAGCAAAATAAATATCTCTCTCTTGATTTAAAGAAACAAGTTAATAATACTACTTCCCTGATCTCCCTTATTTTAGATCGTATGTTGTATTTTTTCAAAAATATGTCAAAATTTGTCTTATTAGAATGATTTTTCACTATGAGTCTAATGGTTTTTATTTTATGAAAAAATATATAATAGTTTAATAGTTATTAGTAAAATATATCTCTCTTAATTTCTCTCTCCTTACAACCACTCCCTCTCTCTCATGTCCTCTCTCTCTCTCTTTCCATCTGTAACCCATCCCATCATCAGCCAACTGTGTATCTGTCCCGTCCCATCATCAGCCAATTGTGTATCTGTCTCGTCGTCAGCTAGCAACACATCTGAACACCCATGCAACAGACCACTTGGGTCCAAAAATGGTCTAATTAAACTGGTCCGGCTTCGAGGTTATGTATCATTTTTCATAAGAAAAGAGATACCAATAGGGCTAAGTCACTGGTGGTTGGATGGAGGGGGACTCTACCATGGAGTCCTTGTGGTTACATAGGGAAGGAGCGATGGACTCAGAAAATGCTATCGTCTAGCGATGAGCAGAATCCAGTTAATAACCGAGTAACCGAACGGTAAGTTCCAAATGGTTATTTTTTATACAATTTAGTTAATTCAGTTAATTTTGTAAAAAAATTCAGTTAACTGGTTAAACAGTTAATTTTCGATTAAAAATATTTTTTGTTTGGCTAACCAAATTAACCTGAATAGTCATAATTTATTCAAAAAGAAATATCTTACTCATATATACCTATATAATTTTACTTTTATTTCAAAAAACCATCCCATTAATAAACTAATCAAGTTTTTATGAACTATATATCACTATGTTTATATGTAATATTACTATAATAACAAATGTTCAAAATTTTATGAATATTTTCATAGAGTAGTATTATAAGAGTGTTGTCTAGTTAAACCAAATTAACTAACGGAATTAACGATTAACCAATTAACCATAACCAAACTAACCGACACTAATTTGGCTAACCGATACTAATTTGGCTAGGTTAACAGTTAAAATCTCAAACTACAAATTAACCATTTAACCAAACCAAATTAACCGTAACTGACCGAATTAACCGAATGCTCACTCCTAGTACCGTCTATTATATAATTTTGTAGGGGATCTAAGCAGAGCGGTAGATAAGTCATACGTTGACAAAGCATTATTATGTTTGTGATGGAGTGGATTTTTGAAATCCATAAATCTCCAATAACATATTAGAATCTGTATCTTGAGTTATAATGAGAGTTCCAAGTGTTTTAGTAAAGTTGGAATGTTGATTGAGATTTATATAATGATTAAGATCTCTCTTTTAATGCCTTTTTGAGGAATTTTATTGAGTGGTCCAACAGATGAGTTTGGTCACCAAATTTGAATAGAAGGTAGCTCGAGAGGTATGGGAGCTATGGTTAAAATTTGGTGTCATTTGGATGTTTTTAGAGGAAATTGTTTTCAGTTTGGAAATTGTGAAATGAGGTGCATTATTAATGGTTGATTGATCAAGTTAAGATACACCATCTTGCATATTGTGTCACGTGGACAAGAAGTACCCTTGTATCTACACAACACAAGAAAAGAAATGGATTGTTTATGTGGCACCATTTTGACCTTTGATGGGGATGATCTGATCGGCCTGTCTCCAAGTTGTGGTTAGACCAGGCGTCGTGGGTGTAGTTGGAGGCAACGATCGGTCACCAACATGTCGTGGTTGTGGGTGGTGAAAGGAAACCAACTAAGCAGTTATTTTTTTTAGCCTTGCGGATAAGTGTCTTCAAACCCTTTTCTTTTAGTTTCCTTAACATAGTGTGTAGTGGGAACGAGTTCCCAGTTCTTGGTGGCTCTCCGCACTTGCACATAGTGGAGTTAATGAGGAGGAGGAGAGCAACTAGCTCGACGGTGGCCACTCTGGAGGAGAGTCCCACATCGACCACAACATCCATCTCCTATGCTTCCACATGAAGAAGCCCATGGATGCAGTCGTAGCCCTATAGAGCGTCGGAGGTGGTGAGGCCATCATTCAAGGATGCCTGGAGTTTTAGGGGTTACTCGTCGGCAAGACCAGTCTCGACAGCACCTTGACAAACAGGGAGCCGCGCAACATGGAGGTCGGGTCAAGGTGCTCCGGAGGGAGGCCCTAGGCTGGTGGCGTACAGCAAGGGTGCAGGCGGCGCCCACGCAGATCGTGGGCAATGCTCACGGGTGTCGGTGGGCTGGCGAAGTATTGAGCAAGATAGGATCTGGCGGCGTCGAGATGAATCTCAGACCAGGAGAGGCACACGGCGGCGCCGAGAGCGGCTGGACGCGGGCTCTGTTCCACAGAGGAAACCGAGTTCCACGGGAACTCGCGATCGGGCGAAAGGGAGGAAGCCCGCCCCAGGTTATCGGGTCCAGGGGTTTCACGGATCCCGCCCCAGATCCGACCGACTCAAAGCTAGCTGAGGAGCCAAGAGCAATGCCTCAACCTCCACATGGCGACCAACCATTGGTGGAAAAGGGTAAATACCTTAATAAATAGCTAGATCTTTGATAAATCACAGAAATTAGCTCGAGCATTAGAAAAATACAAATAAGGTACCGTTTTTCTCAGAAAATTGTGTAGAACACAATGGAACTAATAACAGAGTAATCATGTAAGATGTAAAATGGTCTTTTCATGCATAATAAATAATAAAAAAAGACCTAAAATTATGGAAAAATGTCAGTAACTCCATAATAATGTTTACAGTGCACCTGATGTCAGTGATGATCATGTTGATGTACGAAATTATATAATTTGCCTAATATGTCTAATTAGGGCTAATAGCCCTAATAAAATGCAATTAATACATACATGCTCAATAAATGGTGAAATTTACAGAGTAATCTCATATCTGTATATGAAACCTCAGTTTTAATTATGCGATCAGTTTTATACATGAAATCCATGTTATGTGAAGTTGACCCGTAATACATGGTTTAAAACCCTAATTTAGGTTAATGATGTAACCTAACGTTAATATGTGCATAAAAAGGATGTGGAACCTAATATTCAGATAATGAACCATAATCTGGAAAATGACATCAGTATGATAAATCTAAGGCAAGAATGCAAGTAATGATGAGAATATCCTAAGGAGCTAAGTAAAGCCCTAATGAACACGATTAGGGTTAACATGAGATGTAGATGATGAGAATCTGATAATAGTACATGGTCTTGTCTTAATCAGGGTTGACCAAGATTAGAGTTGATCTGAGGAATATGTGATTAGGATGTCTCTTTAGAAGGTACGCCATTACCTCTTACTTGGCTTATTATACAATATGCTTGTGTTATATGCATAGTAAAATACTTGGCATATGGTATTGATTGAAATGATTGTTCTGGTATGATATGTTGCATGATTCTCCATACTTATTGCTATGAACACATCAAATATAAGATATCTGATCCATCATATGATAGCACTAAACTCTTTGGTAGTACAGTGCATTGAAGTGATCTCAAACTCTTTGGTAGTAGATCACATGTGTTAGATCTCAAACTCTTTGGTAGTAGATCACACGTAATATGATCTCAAACTCTTTGGTAGTAGATCATAAGGCCTAAAAACATCAAAGCCCTTGGGGGCAGATGTACAAGATATATGATGGAAATGTGCTTAAAATATGTGTTCTCTTTTATTGAATGAATATCTTTGTGTAAGTATACGCTTTTCTTATATTCTTCTGTTACTGCCAAGTATATTAGTTTTATCTTATTGCCAAGATATGATGAGAGGTAAATAAAAGACACGTAGGCGTACTCAGTACAATATTCTTGAAATATTGTGCTGATGTGTACCGCATGTAATCTTTTGTTTAGGTTGTGCTTATGCTCTTGAAGATCCAGGATAGTGAGAGTTGTGTGGCGAGCTGATGTACAGGTGGACCTGTTGTCTTAAGATCCTGTAGTTTAGTGGTAGTACATGTATATGTATAAGTTTTGTTGTTCAATATGTAATATCAAATGTTGTAACAATTCATGTTGTAATTATATGTTGAATGGTGAACATGTGTGTATGGTTTTATTATTGTTCATGTACATGTGCTACTGTGTTTCCTTTTGACTTCCTCTTATTTTCTTCTTCTTAGCCTAGTGTGGGGTGTTTAAATTGGGATTCTCGCTGAGGTGAGGGTTTCAATTTGAACGTCACACATCAGATTAAGTTTTAGAAAATCCGGGGACGTCACGGGTGGTATCAAAGCATGAACAATAGCATAGCCTGACATTTGCTCATTATGCAACTTAAAATTAAAGAACCTTGAACCTTAATAATCTTTTATGGTTAGATTAGTCGTCTTTTAGAGACTAGATCTGACCTAGACTCTAGGTTAGAACCTAGATGTCCGAGAACTAGGCCTAGACTGGTGCTTGTTGAGTAGCAAGTCCTTAGTTGTCGCTCTTTCCTTGTAGTGCAGCGGTATGGGATGTTGCACTATTTGGAAATGACGTGCATCAAGGAAAGAGAAATCCTAGACATATAGCGCTCGTTGTCTAGGGTAGCTATACTAGTCTACCCCTTGTTCTCACCCTTTTCACTAGTTTTCATGACACTGTACTCTCTACTATGTGTGGGACACTCATTTTCAGGATTTGGTTTTTGATTCCAAACGGATCGAACCTCGATAGTTTTCTCTGACGCTTGTTTTATCGGAGAAAAACTATATAATATTTTATTATGTATATGTATTGCAAAAATGTGTCCCCACGCATGTATGAGTAGGAGGTGATCATGCAACCTAAGTGAAAGTGAATGACATCAGTCTAGAAGAGAGAGTAGTTCTAGATTAGATGTCTAGAGCCTTGTAAGAATAAGTTATACGATAGATGGTATAGATGATATGAGTTCTGATGATATGATGTAAGTCTTATATAGATGATATAAGATGGTTATGATGATTTATGTTTGTCTTTGAGGACATGAGTTAGGTTTGAGGTTTTGAGATAAGTTTTGATGATGCAAGTATGCATTCTTTTATGAGATAAGATATGTTAAGCCGAGACAAGTTGTGAGTCAGCATGAGCCTCAAGCTCTTTTACAAAGGAGGACCTCTAGTGTTGGGACCAGTTTCGGGGTTAACTCCAGAGAGAGTGAGACCCAATGGGAGAAGGTTAGAGAACCTAAACTCCAAGATATGAGAATTCTGAGATATGTGATATGATATGTCCTAAACTAGACTACTCCTTAGTGAATGAGTTGTGTTTCTTAATGCATGATTCCTATAGTTTCTTGAATCCTAGATGTCCTTGGGAGGACCAAACACTAGAGATAGAGAGAGGCTGGTTATATATGTGCATATGTGAACATGAATATGAGTGCCTGCCATCTGGGTGAAGGAGAGAGCCTAAGACTCTGGAGGAGGTAGCTATGTTAGTTTCTGTGAAGCCTCATGCTCGGGTTGGTGGTTTCCTGCATAGGAATCTAGTGGTGCATATAAGAGAGTTTTGAGATATAGAATTTCATGGGTATAGAACCTATGATAGTATGCCATAGCATGTTTTGGTTTGTGCTTATGTGGCTAGAGCTTGTAAAGCTATCACTAGTACCAATGAGGTAATCCGGAAACCCTAAACTAAGAGAGGGAGGATAAAGTTTGTGATTACTAGATACTCATTGAGTTGAGTTAGCTCAGAGAGACTGAGCACGATAGCACCCTCATGATATGAGTTAGGAGAACCTCAATTAGACTAGATAAAGTTGTGATATATGTTTAACAAGCCACTCACATAAGTTCGTTTAGCACAACCATGATATAAGATATGTAAGGATGCGATCTAATCTTGAGACGTGATATATGGACATGATATGATGGAAACCTAGAGATGGTTTAATAAATATCAATGCATAAATGGTTAACCATATACATGAATAAAGATGATAATGTAATATGGTTGGTTAATCTTGTAATGAAATCACTAGTAAATGTGGTAATTTATTATGAGCAATGAAATAAGATCATATGAATGAAACATGTTACTCAAGGTGTTAATCTTAGCGCTTAATAAAGATGAAAAATATAGTTGGACAGTTAGTACAATATAATGATTATGACACCTTGATATGATCTAGATGGATAAAGTGGGTTAATTATAGTTAACTCCCTCCTAAAAGGCATATGTTAATGTTGAACATGTTCTAACTTTTAGCTCAATAAAATGTTGATGACACCTTGATATAATGAGTTAATCTTAGTTAACTCATTTAGAACATGGTAATATGATGTGGGAACCCTAATGCATGGCTAAAGATAAGGAAGCAAATCTAACATATGAGATAAGTCATGACATAAACTAAGTTTCTAAACCTTGAGTTTAACCTTGAATGGAGTGTTTGTACACCAAGATGGTTGTAAAACCCCCTAATAGTGCTTTGGATACATGGTTCTAGGTAACCTTTGCAGAAATGTTACACATAGGACAGTGCCTACATGTGGATGACGATAAGATAAGGTTTCCCCTGGAAGTACAAGAATGGTTTACTTTTGAGGACGGAAGTTCTTTTAAGATGTATATGATGTGTAGATGCTTGTTTGAAGGATGGTGTAGATGCTTGTTTGAAGGATGGTGTGTGGTTTATCCCTGAAAATGTTCATGGGGGTGAGGATGCTCTTTGTATCCTAAGGAATTTAGCTACTCCTATTCCTGGTGATGAGGATTATATTCTTGTGAATGGGAGAAAATCTTTGTCTTTGAAGGACTGCTGGAATATGTGTAGGAGCAAGAGTTATGTGCTTCTGTGGTCTGCAGTGATTTGGAGTAATAGGATTCCGAGGAATATCTCCATTTTCTTGTGGAAATGCTATCTTAATCGTCTGCCTACTCATGAAACCTTGATGAAGTTCAATTTTCAGTTGCCTTCTATCTGTTTTCTTTGCTGGAATAATGTTGAGAACAGTCAACATCTTTTTTTCTCTTGTCGGTTTAGTGCTGCTCTTTGGTCTCAGTTCAGCTTGGAGTTTGGCTGTGTGCCCTCTGATCTTACTGATCTCATCTCGCTGAAGAAGGAAGCTAGAATTGCTGCTTTTTTCCTTGTCTACGGCATTTGGAATGAAAGGAATAGGCGAATCTTTTCGCAGAAGTCCTGCGATCCCAAAGGGGTTTGGGCTATGTGTTCTCGTGATGTTAATAGTATGTACAGATAGCTTTTAATTCTGTTTGTTTTGTTTCCCTTTGTACAGCCGTTAGCTATCTAGCGTTGTAAAGAGACTTTTCTCAGTTGGTTTAATAAAGAAGGAGGCACGCATGGTTCACCAAAAAAAAGATGTATATGATGTGACAAAGTGGGTTTTCTGGCTTAATTTCGAGGACGAAATTTCTTTTAAGGTGTGTAGGATGTGATGGAGTGGATTTTTGAAATCCATAAATCTCCAATAACATATTAGAATCTGTATCTTGAGTTATAATGAGAGTTCCAAGTGTTTTAGTAAAGTTGGAATGTTGATTGAGATTTATATAATGATTAAGATCTCTCTTTTAATGCCTTTTTGAGGAATTTTATTGAGTGGTCCAACAGATGAGTTTGGTCACCAAATTTGAATAGAAGGTAGCTCGAGAGGTATGGGAGCTATGGTTAAAATTTGGTGTCATTTGGATGTTTTTAGAGGAAATTGTTTTCAGTTTGGAAATTGTGAAATGAGGTGCATTATTAATGGTTGATTGATCAAGTTAAGATACACCATCTTGCATATTGTGTCACGCGGACAAGAAGTACCCTTGTATCTACACAACACAAGAAAAGAAACGGATTATTTATGTGGCACCATTTTGACCTTTGATGGGGATGATCTGATCGGCCTGTCTCCAAGCTGTGGTTAGACCAGGCGTCGTGGGTGTAGTTGGAGGCAATGATCGGTCACCAACATGTCGTGGTTGTGGGTGGTGAAAGGAAACCAACTAAGCAGCAATTTTTTTTAGCCTTGCGGATAAGTGTCTTCAAACCCTTTTCTTTTAGTTTCCTTAACAGAGTGTGTAGTGGGAACGAGTTCCCAGTTCTTGGTGGCTCTCCGCACTCGCACATAGTGGAGTTAATGAGGAGGAGGAGAGCAACTAGCTCGACAGTGGCCACTCTAGAGGAGAGTCCCACATCGACCACAACATCCATCTCCTATGCTTCTACATGAAGAAGCCCATCGATGCAGCCGTAGCCCTATAGAGCGCCAGAGGTGGTGAGGCCATCATTTAAGGATGCCTGGAGTTTTAGGGGTTCCTCGCCGGCAAGACCAGTCTCAACAGCACCTTGACAAATAGGGAGCCGCGCAACATGGAGGTCGGGTCAAGGTGCTCCGGAGGGAGGCCCTAGACTGGTGGCGCATAGCAAGGGTGCAGGCGGCGCCCACGCAGATTGTGGGCAATGCTCACGGCTGTCGGTGGGTTGGCGAAGTGTTGAGCAAGATAGGATCTGGCGGCGTTGTGGAGATGAATCTCAGACCAGGAGAGGCGCACGGCGGCGCCGAGAGCGGCTGGACGCGGGCTCTGTTCCACAGAGGAAATCGAGTTCCACGGGGACTCACGATCGAGCGAAAGGGAGGAAGCCCGCCCCGGGTTATCGGGTCTAGGGGTTTCACAGATCCCGCCCCAGATCTGGCCGACTCAAAGCTAGATGAGGAGCCAAGAGCAATGCCTCAAACGCCACGTGGCGACCGACCATTGGTGGAAAAAGGTAAATACCTTAATAAATAGCCAGATCTTTGATAAATCACAGAAATTAGCTCGATCATCAGAAAAATACAAATAAGGTACCGTTTTTCTCATAAAATTGTGTAGAACACAATGGAAGTATAATATCAGGCTTTTGACGAACTAATAACATAGTAATCATGTAAGATGTAAAATGGTCTTTTCATGCATAATAAATAATAAACAAAGACCTAAAATTATGGAAAAATGTCAGTAACTCCATAATAATGTTTACAGTGCACCTGATGTCAGTGATGATCATGTTGATGCATGAAATTATATAATTTGCCTAATATGTCTAATTAGGGCTAATAACCCTAATAAAATGCAATTAATACATACATGCTCAATAAATGGTGAAATTTACAGAGTAATCTCATATCCGTATATGAAACCTCAGTTTTAATTATGTGATCAATTTTATACATAATATCCATGTTATGTGAAGTTGACCCGTAATACATGGTTTAAAACCCTAATTTAGGTTAATGATGTAACCTAAGGTTAATATGTGCATAAAAAGGATGTGGAACCTAATATTCAGATAATGAACCATAATCTGGAAAATGACATCAGTATGATAAATCTAAGGCAAGAATGCAAGTAATGATGAGAATATCCTAAGGAGCTAAGTAAAGCCCTAATGAACACGATTAGGGTTAACATGAGATGTAGATGATGAGAATCTGATAATAGTACATGGTCTTGTCTTAATCAGGGTTGACCAAGATTAGAGTTGATCTGAGGAATATGTGATTAGGATGTCTCTTTGGAAGGTACGCCATTACCTCTTACTTGGCTTATTATACAATATGCTTGTGTTATATGCATAGTAAAATACTTGGCATATGGTATTGATTGAAATGATTGTTCTGGTATGATATGTTGCATGATTCTCCATACTTATTGCTATGAACACATCAAATATAAGATATCTGATCCATCATATGATAGCACTAAACTCTTTGGTAGTACAGTGCATTGAAGTGATCTCAAACTCTTTGGTAGTAGATCACATGTGTTAGATCTCAAACTCTTTGGTAGTAGATCACACGTAATATGATCTCAAACTCTTTGGTAGTAGATCATAAGGCCTAAAAAACATCAAAGCCCTTGGGGGCAGATGTACGAGATATATGATGGAAATGTGCTTAAAATATGTGTTCTCTTTTGGTAATGAATATCTTTGTGTAAGTATACGCTTTTCTTATATTCTTCTGTTACTACCAAGTATATTAGTTTTATCTTATTGCCAAGATATGATGAGAGGTAAATAAAAGACACGTAGGCGTACTCAGTACAATATTCTTGAAATATTGTGCTGACGTGTACCGCATGTAATCTTTTGTTTAGGTTGTGCTTATGCTCTTGAAGATCCAGGATAGTGAGAGTTGTGTGACGAGCTGATGTACAGGTGGACATGTTGTCTTAAGATCATGTAGTTTAGTGGTAGTACATGTATATGTATAAGTTTTGTTGTTCAATATGTAATATCAAATGTTGTAACAATTCATGTTGTAATTATATGTTGAATGGTGAACATGTGTGTATGGTTTTATTATTGTTCATGTACATGTGCTACTGTGTTTCCTTTTGACTTCCTCTGATTTTCTTCTTCTTAGCCTAGTGTGGGGTGTTTAAATTGGGATTCTCGCTGAGGTGAGGGTTTCAATTTGGACGTCAGACATCAGATTAAGTTTTAGAAAATTCGGGGACGTCACAATGTTGGCATGTGATTTTGAGCCTTCTGATCACAACAATGACGCCACTAAGTCCAAATGCCTATAGATTGTGGTGCATGAAGACCTTTGAGTAGTTTCCTGTTATAACCCCAATTTTTGGGTTCATTTGCTGAGAAATGTAATTTCTCATAACAAAGATAAATGAACAAATAATGATGTCTTTTGTTGTGAATAAATGGGATCATTTAAAATAGCCTTGTTGTTTGATTTGTGGGCTTTATTGGCTATTGGGCCCGATGACAAGGAAATGCAATTAATTAATGAATAAATAAATATTTGAGAAAAGAAAGAGGTAGAAATCTCTAGAAGGCAAATCCAAGGAAGGATTTCGTGCCTCTTAGATTCCTTGGGTTCCAAGGAGTCCAAAGTTGCAAAGAAAAGGCAATAAGAAAAGAAAATAGCAATGAAGTATTTCCTTGTTAATAAAGAAATTGAAAACATTGATGAAATAGGGAAAATATGTGAAAAGAAGTATTTTTGAATTATCCATAGTGGGATTTCGTATCCCAATGATTCCTAATAATAAAAGGAATACTAATGAGGAAAATAAGAGAGAAATAAAGAGAAATCCACAAAAGGAAATATTTTAATAAGAAATAAAATAGGATAATGAGAATAATGCATTTAGATGCATCTAGAAGGAAAATGAGTATCCAATAAAGAGGATTTCGAAATAATAGAGTTCCTTGGGATCCAAGGAGTCCCAAAGAAGGAAGAGGAAAGAGAAAATACTTATACAAGAAAAATAAAAAGATAATGTGAATACATAATTAGTGGAATTACGTGGTATTGTTAAAAAGGAGTATTTCCTTTTGAGGAGAATATAATTTCATGATCCATGGATTAAAGAGCCAGAATAAAGAGGATAAGAAAAAGGAATTTCGAATTTCCTTTATATTCAAATAACAAGGATATCAAAAGGTTAAAGAGAGAAAGAAGGATTACTTGTCCTTGAAGGGAAAGAAATCCTTTTGGAAAGAGACCCTACGAGTTGTGTTTAAGTCAAGCTATGGGTTCGTTTCTCTTCCCTATAAAAGGGGTAAGGATTTGGTTCGAGTTTAGAAAGCATTCCACGCAGTTATCTCCTTCCTCCTTCTTCTTTGCCTGCAAACCTAACCAAGAGGATGCACGCTACCCAGAGCAACCAGGCATCGTGGGGAGGTCACGATGGAGAACTGATGCTCCCACGACATCAGGAGGGGCATAGCCGTCTTCCCCGTGCTCTGAGGACGGCGCACGGCCGTTGTTTGGCTGCAGGACAGCCCTGCATTGTGGGATCAAACCAGCCCAATCCACCACCCTACCTGCGGCCCAATAGGCACCTTCGTGTGCGGCCAAGGGCGTCGGAGACAGGGGAATGATCTCCGGCAAGGTTAGAGTCTGAAACGAAGAGCGAGGGCCAACCCTAGGTCTGCTTAGCGCGGCTAGGGCAGCGCAAGCGCGGCTACGCGAGGTTGAAGAGGACCCGGGCTGCTTTTGACAGTTTTACCCTTCCGCATAACAAAGACGGACCTCTTAAGTGGAGGGTAAAATCGACATTCGGTTATGTTTCCAAACGAGCTGCGTTGCATGGCAAGGAATGACGTGGCGTCTCCTGATTGGCCGGAAGGTAATTTTCTTGCTAAAATCATATCTTGTTATTCGTAACTCCGATCAAGACAAATTATATATGTATTTTGATCAGAAAAATGCAAGTAATCCATTAAAAATGGTTGTATAGCCTGAATCTGATCCTAGTTCGAAAAGTAGTGTAAATAATCATTTTTAATGAATTAAAGATTAAGAAACCCTATCTTGATATAATTAATGATTTTAATAGGGTTTAATGGATAATTAGAGTTGAGGTTAATCTGTTAAATATAAAAAGGAACATTAAGATCGAAAAGGATGATCTTTGTACGTAGTTAGTTTAATTTGAAGACTATGTACATAAATATGATAAAGCAGCCATCTTTAATGATTTGTTTAATGAAAAATCTTTAGATTTGATGATAGATGGATAATTTAAACCAATGTTAACCTGTTGTTGATAAACAAGGAAATCGGGTCTAAAAAGATGATGTTTTTACACAATTGGCTTAAGTTAGGGTTTTGTGCATAATTATGCATTAATAAGCTTGAAAACCCTAATGTAAAAGAATGTGTCTTTTAATTGATTTAATTGTCCAAATCTGTAAATAAATAGGGATATGATGATCCTAAGTCGAATTGGGTATAAAAGACTATTAAAATGGATAGTTGAGCAATTAAGGTTCATAAATATGGAAAAAGGATATTTTAGGGTTTGTTAACCTAAAAGGGATGAAGTTTGAGAAATCGATCTAAGAAACCCAAATGAGTATTAATGAATACTTAATGCGGATTAGAAATCATAGAAAGTGAATCCAAGTCAATAAAGTAGATTCTTGATAAAGCGAGTAATGAATAGAATACATATTTATTTCAGGAACTATGTGATGATTGAAATTACTTGCTTGGATCTGTTGATTGACTTGATTGTATACACATGAAGTATATGTTGAATAATCTGCAAGTCAGGTATGTGGTTACCTATGGTTAACCGCTTATGTTTCCCGATGTTTCCCGAATGCTTAATCGCATTGAATGCAACTAAACAGTTTGGATGTTTATTTCTATCATGCAAAGTATAAAGTGACTATGACTATCACTTAATGTATATGCCATCTAGCTCAATCCTTGATTCCCTTTGTGTCGTAATGGAGGACCTGATAAAAGACTACCTAGAGGGTAGGTACATCAGGTCATGAATGACTTTGACTACCTAGAGGGTAGGGTCATGAATGACTTTAACTGCCTAGAGGGTAGGGTCATGAATGACTTTGGCTGCCTAGAGGGCAGGTCCATCAAGTCACCTTATAGAGGTACCATGTAAGTCCTAAAGGGACAACACAGAGTTGTGAAAAGATGGATTGAGTAGTTTGGCTTAAAACGTAATCTTGGTTGTTAAATGATTAATTGAATGATTACATGGTTATCGTAGTTGCATGATTATCTGTTTCCCCCACATACCAGCTTCGGCTGACCGACGTTTTGTTTGTCGGCGTTTTAGGTACAATGAAAAGAACAAACAGTAAAGTGGCACATGTGATACTAAAAGGGAATTAAAGTACAAAGGAGGATTAGATAGATTAGTATCAGTGTGGATAAAAGTTTAGAGATCCAAGTTTTCAAAAGGTATGTAAAGAAAAATTTTATTACCATTTTCAGTATAGTCTGTTAGAATTTGATAATTGTTTATGGTTATATGTCGAACCTTTGATCCGGGATTAATGGATGCGGCTCAACCTCTTAGTCTCCCTTAATTGGGGGTTATCGGGAGATGGGGTCGTAACATTTCCCATTGGATATATAGATCATTAAATTAAGAGATACAATTAACCACCAAATATGCAACAATAATAATAACAGTTATAGATTCAGAGATAACAATAATTGGTTAGTAGATGAAAAATTCAAAGTCTGGGATGAAGGTGCGTGAAATACTATCTTCAAGATGGATTCCACCGCTCCTAGTACGAGCTTTACTGGCAGTCTATCGCTAAGATTCAGCCACCCTAACTTTGACACAGCCACTCGGTGCAAGAGAAAAGACTGTGTCGAACTTGTTCCTTTAGCCATTTATTGTAAAGAAAGGACTGTGTTGAACTTGCCTCGTTATAAGGAAGGTGTCTAGGACGTACCCCATGGTGATAGCCCACATGCATTACCCACTTTGTAACTATTGGTCTGCTTGTGTGTGTCTTAATCGTTGTGGTTAATGGGCGGCTTTAATGATAGTCAAGAGAAGATAATTTCTACTGTCTTACCTTGCAACTATTAGTCTTCCCAATGTGTGTCTTAATTATTGTAGTTAATGATCGTCTATATTGATAGTGAAAGAGAGGATAACTGATGTTGTCTTAAATGTTGTCAACAAACTTCAAACAACGCAAAATGGAAACTAAAAACCTTTTAAAAAAGCAAAATAAATAAAATATATTTTTTGTAAAAAGAAATATGGAACAAAGTTGACGGTTGTAAAACTAATTTTTGGAACAAGGAAATACAACATTCCCGTACATGCTCTATAAAATCTTTTAAAAAATCAATAAATAACAAAAGTTTGTGACATTACTATGTTTTTCAGCAATTGTAGCTTGTGACTTGGAACCATTGCCTAGAGTGATTCACTTTAATCTAGAGAGACATGGTGAATACTCCACTATTTTGTGTTGTTTGATTTGCATCTTTTCCCTTGGTATGAAATATGTGACCATTGACAACATAGCCCTTGTACTTAATGGCTAGTTGATGTGGACCTTGAGAAAGAAACTTGATTTTATCATCCACCATATCTGCTCTTAGGAGTGTCTCAGTCTAACAAAAGAAAAGTTTGTTAGACTTTATTCATGAAGCATAACTAATTTAATTACCACAACTAAACTTACATGTTCCTTAAACCATCCATAAAATGAGTTACTATGTATTCTCTGAACCTCCTTTAAGGACTTCTGAGGATGTTTTTGCCTAATGATATCATAGTGCATCCTGAATACAAAATATGTGCAATATGTTATTGGAATATGTTATAGCATTTTATTAATAGAAGACAACTGACATTAACTTACTTAATGTAGGGTTCAATTGCTTCACAATTGAATAGTACATACTTATGGGCTTGTTTCAATGTATGTTCATCCAAGACACATGTTACCATTTTACTAATACCAGGACCTACTGTCGAGAAAATAGACCAATCATCACTGTCAAGTGTTGGCTCGTTTTCCAAATTTGCTTCGCCAGTATCGTTTCTATTTGGCCGATTTAATTTTGTTTCAACTCCATCCAAGTATATTGAACAAAAAGTTAGACACTCTTCAGCTGTATATCCTTCTGCTATTGATCCTTCTGGATATCTTTTATTACGAACATATCCTTTTAGGGTCATCAGATACTTGATAACAAAGTTGAGGAAAATATTATGACAAATTACATTCCAATAGGTAAAGTAATCACGACGTATGAAAAGTTACCTTTCAATTGGATACATCCAACGATACTGAACAGGGCCGGCTATCTTAGCTTCATAAGAGAGATGGACTAATAGATGCACCATTATGTCAAAAAAACATGGAGGGAATATCTTCTCCATCTCACAAAGTGTCACAGCTATTGCATTTTCCAATGCAGAAAAATCATTTGGATCTATGACTTTAGAGCACAACCTTTGAAAATAGCGACAAAGATTAATAATACATGACTTAGCATTCTTACTGGGCAAGGACACAGTGACAGCTAATGGCAAAAGTTGTTGCATCATCACGTGATAATCGTGACTTTTCATTGGTAGCATCTTATGATCCTTCGGCCGTGCACATCTAGATATATTAGACGCATACCCGTCTAGAACTTTGACAGATTTTAGGAGGTTGCAAAATAATATTTTTCATCTTTTTTCATTGTATAGCAAGCTAGAGTTAGGATAGTATATTTACTAACAGTTTTTGGATGAAGCGGAAATCTGATTCCCATATCCTCCAAATCCTTCCTTGCATTCAAGTTGTCCTTAGTTTTATCCTTCAAACCTAACAATGTTCCAACAATACTCTCATATATATTCTTCTCAATGTGCATGACATCGAGATTGTGCCTTACAATGTTAGTTTTCCAATATGGTAGCTCAAAAAAATGATTTTCCTTTCCCAATTGTGTGTTGAATCCTTACCTCTTGGCCTTTTCTTACCAATTATAGTTCTTCTGTCCTCCAATTGTGACAAGATTTGAGCTCCAGAAGGAGGTTTAGGTGGACACCTAAATTCTTTCTCACTGTCAAATGCCTTTGCTTCTTTTCAGAATCTGTGGCTAGTTGGCAAAAACCTATGGTGTCCTTTGTAGCAAACTTTACGACTATGTGGCAACCAATGTGAGATAGTATCTTTATTACAATAGGAACATGCTTTGTAGCCTTTAGTACTCCAACCAGATAGATGTGCATATCCTGGAAAATCACTAATAGTCCATAATAAAGAAGCATGCATCAGAAAGAATTCCTTGGTTCCAACGTCATATGTATGTACACCAGTATCCCATAGTTCTTTCAACTCATCAATCAATGGACGCAAGTACACATCTATATTTTCGGGTGAAGCTGGTCCAGGAATGAGTAGGGACAACATAAAATATGGTTGCTTCATGCACAACCAAGGAGGTAAATTATATGGAATAATCACAATAGGCCATGTACTGTAAGAAGTACTCATTGTCCCAAAAGGATTAAATCTATCAGTTGCAAGTCCCAATCGAATGTTTCTAGTGTCTGTAGCAAATTCTGGATGCATCACATCAAATGTTTCCCATGCAGGTGAATCAACTGGGTGTCTTAACTTGTCATCTTTTTCATATTCTTCTGCATGCCACCTCATTAAGGAAGAGATTTTTGATGACATGAATAACCACATTAGGCGGGGTATAAGTGGAAAGTGTTTGAGCACTTTGATAGGTATTCTCTTGGGTTTTTTGCAAGCTCGTCATCATCATCTGGGATTGTAATCAGTTTCCATCTTGATGCTCCACATGTATCACAGACGTCTTTATCAGCAAAATCCTTCCAAAACAACATGCAACCATTTGGACAAACATGAATCTTCACATAATCTAAGCCCAACCCCGTAATCGTCATTTTTAGCTCATAAAATGAATTAGGTAATTATTATTCTTCTGGTAGCATCTTCTTAAAGAACGTAAGAAACATAGATGATGTTTTCTTACTCAAGCCATTAAGACAAACCAGGTGATAGAATTCTAGGATGCAAGCAAGTTTGCTATATTTCTTACACCTTGGATATAATTATGTCTCAGAATCCTTTAACAAGATAGAAAATTTTTCAGTATTGAAATGTTGATCACTAGATGGCTCCACTCCTTCTGTATTTCCATCTTCACTGAAACTTGGAAAAGTATCATGCAACATATCTTGTAAATTTTCAGCATTAAGGAAATCTCCCTGATCAATAGGAGCATCCATTTGAACATCGACATCTTCACCATGAAAAGCCCAAGAAATATATCTTGGTAAGAAGCCATGCCACAGTAGATGGCTCAATGCAGTCTTTCTGGTGACCTGGTATACATTAGCACACTTTCTACATGGGCATACAATCTTGTCTCCAATCGATGAATGTTCAAAAGCAAAATCCAAAATTTTTGATACTCCACATAAGTATTTACTGCTCGTTCGGTCATCCTCTGCTATCCAAGACTTATCCATTCTATAAAAATAGTAAAACATATAACATATGAGTAAGTATGTCATATTAAAAAAGACTATACAATATGAGAAAATACTAGTGTAATCATGCAAATGAAGTTCACGTGACCCTATCCGACTAGGTGGGCGCCCAAGCATTTTTTGAAATACTTATAATAAGGATAAAAGAACATAGTTATAATAAGGATAAAAGAGCATTTATAATGAAATTTATCAGTAATTTGTAACACAATAGGATATGCATATTTCTTTTTGTTGTTTGGTTTTGAATGTGTCGTTAGATAGGATGGATTTGTGAATTTGGAACATTCATGGGAACACACACTTCAGTTATAAGCATTCATGTAGCAACTTTCAGTTCCATTCATTAATCTCTTTTTACATCCATACATAGGGGTGTACCCCTAAACAGTAACTAAACAAAGGGGTTGGTGTACCCCTAAACATGTGCATAATTAAAATAACTATTAATACAGACAAGTCTAGATAGATAGACAGCTAAATACTACACCAACATGGTCCCGCATCAGTAACTTCGAGGACTTATCATTGTGGTGATCTTCTCCTAAAGTTCAGAAAAGAAAGTAGCTACGAGGATTGATTGCTTTCAGACAAAAAGTGTAAACACAAATTTTTTGTCTTGACAATTATATTTGTTAATTGGACCTACCGTGGTCTTTTTGATGATTGTGCTATGTCGCGGAGCTCCTCACTATATTTAGACAAATCTGAACTGACAGGGGCCTCATCATCAGATTCGTCCGAGCTGATATCCTCCATCGTGCGCTCATACCGCCGTAGATGATCGGGGGTCTAGCAGTTGATGTTGGTTATCCAAACTTTGATAGTATTATGGCCAACTGGACGGAGACAAAGCTTGTCGCTATGGCCCACTAGCATCTTTCTAATCCAATCACGCCAACTGGATTTTGATACAAGATTTCCCGCTAAATCATACTCAACCTTGATAACATGTGAATAATTGCCAAAATTTAGGGTCACTTCACCAGGCATGTAGTGTCTTCCTTTTAGAAAACGCCAATGTTTGGGTATGGCTAGTTGGTTTAAGGAATGATCATCTAGGTTGATGTCCAATTGTTCTTCAACAGGGAACATTAACATTGGCATAGAGGCCCAGTTCATAGTGACTGTTGTGGGTGGACAGAGACTGCATAATATTAGTATTAACAAATTGTAAGTACATATAACGATGTTATATATTTTTAGAAAAAGTTGTATAACATCAGTTAACCTTTTATTGCTTGTCATAACCAACTTTATTGTGGTAGACATGATAGCTTGAAAATAAATCTAATAGAGGAGATCATGTCCTATATAGAGGCTATATCTTTGCAATTGGTCCAATGCTCACTAATCCTTCTTTGAGAATTTCAATGAAGTAACTAGTATTTTCTATAATTTGATGTATCTTGGTATTTCATACAATGAGGTGACACTTATTATCTATTTGTTGAATCAACACTCATATTTTAGATTATCAAAGAGGTTAATGGTGTCTGGCTTATTTTGTATAGGTGTGAGACCTATTTAATTTGGAGTATCGATGCACTACTATAGAAGGTGTGAGACCTATTTAAAGAGGTTACTGGTGTCTTTCCAAATTTTTACTACAGTCTTGTACTTTTGTGTTTATCAAAACACTACTACAAGATATCTTATCATCTTATTATTTTGATAGTACAAAAAATTTTATGACAAGAAGGATTCATCTAAAATTGTAAATTTTCTAAATGAGTTACAAGAAGGTTTCATCTAAATTTGTAATTTTTCTAAATGAGTTATGTGAGGTTATTATTCTCTGGCCTATATATAAATGGGATAGATTCCTGCCTCTTTAGTTTTATGAGTACATGACACTATGTTTGAAATACTTTTTAAAAGGATAAAAGAACATACTTATAACAAGGACCCATGTACATTCTAATCATTTTGAACTGAATCAAAAAATGAGCATGAGCATGGGTCCTATCCTCTAGTATCAAAGGAGAATTCATAAACCTCAAACCCACCAACATGGTTTCCAAACCTACAACCTCAGCTTCTACAAGATCACCTTCTACAAACTTTTAGAACATATACAGCCAGAAAGTAGGAATCTATACAAACAAATACCAAAGATACACTCCCTAATATGAAGTTGAACACCAAGGTGTATGTTCTTCATAACATGGTACTCAATCATGGCTATATTCCTTTTTTGGTCGGCTGAAACTCTTATTTTCAAAGGATAGGAATATCATTTCAAAGAATCCCAAAAGAGCCTTAAAAAAAGGAGAACCATGTGAAGCCATTTCAAGCACTTCCATAGGCAAGAACCAGCATAGAATCCCATCCTTGGATGACATCAAATAGGGAAAAGACAAACCAACCCAAGGACATATCACATATCCTTCAGCCAACGATAACCGATAGAAGAAAAAAGTAGAACACCACTCAAAACCACATCAGAAAAAATGATTCAAAAGAAAACATCATACAAGACCTTCCAAACAAAACCAACAGAAGCTTCAACCAGCAGAGCCTGACAAGAGGTGGGAGAAAAGTATTGAACCTTGACCAAGCATAAGAATAGAAGCATAGCATCCAAAAGTCTAGAATCAGAATGAACAGAATATGATAAGAGGAGCAACCCCCCCCCTTTGACAAGGGGAATCAAATGAACAAAATATAATTGTGCTCGCATTTAACCAATTCATGGTGAAGGGAAATGGTGTATTTTTCTTTGCTATTTCTTAATCGTATCATCTTCATACTAGCCCCCCCCCCTAGAAGTCAGTGATGCTCAGTAAGCCCCTACTTTTTAGAAATTTCATTTGAAGTATAGTTTCTACTATATAAGTGGATCAACCCATGTATTTTGGTATAGAAATTAACTGTGATGAAGATGAGATGCTTAATCATTCTTGGCCTCTATGCTTTTGAGAATATATTAGATTTCTCACTTATATTAAAGGGAAACATATAGCAATAAAATGACATTGTTTTGTAACCTATTTATATACACTAATCTAAAAACATAGAAGAAAATTGGTGTGGGTAATGACATATCAAATTGTATACTAAAATAGCTAAGCCTAATCAAACCTAATTTCATGTATATACCATAACCATGAATAATTACACTTCATTAAAATTATCTTCTAATTAGAACATGGGAATCAGGATGGCATACCAGGTCTAATATCAGGGAGGTTCCTTGTCTCAAAACCATTCCAAAAATTATAAAATCTTAATTTGTACTTTGTTGGAAGTTATTATGCATAAATCTTAGTAATTCTTGGCCTCATTAAAATCCATGTGTCTTAGAGGTGTGTTGGTTGCAACTGAAACATCGACTCAGTTGTAATGCCCATGATCAAATTTCCATTATCCTATACTTCTTTAAGTCTTAGTCCCCTAAATTAATGGAAGTAATGAGATTTGATTATTTGGATACTTTTCTATCTTATGTTTATAACTATTGAAGTTGATGCTGGCTATAATTCCTGAGTTATTTCTAACCTTATGTTGTTTGTCGTTTCCTCCTTGATATCAAAATCTACATTGATGGACTGTCTGTTAGTAAGAGTTAGACCACTAAAGAAAGTGGTGATTAGATACCCATCACCAAACCCATGATTGCATCTCCACATTCTCATGAACTCTATTATTCCTCTCCCTCCATAACTAGTACAGGATGCACATTGCCAAATAATGATTCTCCTTACTAGTGCAATTAACCAAGTCAGTCATGGAATTAGGAATAACGAGTAAACCAGGAACTCTAGCTTCAGCCCAGATCTTGCTCGAGTAAGAGAATTTAAACATGTAATACACCTACATACAATTTTTCAATGTGAAACTGAAATCAATCAAAAATAAAGTAAGAATATAGCAAAATTAAGGGAGGGGCAAGAAAATCATAGAGGTAGGAATATATCTTACAGAGACGGTTCTTCCTCTACTAGTGTGAATCAATACAAAGTAGTCGGTTGTGATGGTGATAATGGTTGGGGAAGAGAATCTATTTGTAATGTGGTTGGGACTAATCACCTGGCACCAATGTAGTAATGTGGCTGAACTGGCTTCCTCGGCGCCGACAAAGTAGACTCATGGCTTCCTTGGTGTCGGCAATGTAGCACTTTGCCGGCCAGTAGTCGAAAGTGATCCTCCACACTGTGATCAACGTACCGCCACCAGTCAGTCGATGTGTGAGATCCTCCAAGACGTTGTTAGGGCGAGCGACGATCGACCAGGAGGCTATATCTCATCCACATGTTGTCAGTTTTGAAAGAATATCGACGAGGGATTGGGGAGATCAATCGCCACAGTCACCACGATACTAGCTATTACATGGGAGCACGAAGGAAAAGCGGGAGAAGTGAATAAAAATTTCAGATAGATAATATTACAACTACTTCGTCATTTGGTTTGGCAATTTAAAATTGCCACTAATTAAATATAAGAATGCCTTTAATGTTAAGTCTTTTTTATAAACTCTATAATAGGTGGTTTAGTGGCATTTTAATTAAAAATACATGTACATTAGATAGATAGTGGCTTTTTTTAGAAAAGCCACTAATGGGCATTTTTGTTGTAGTGATTATGGACACTTTGCCTTTTATGCACATATCTTATGTACCTTTTATTGATTTTATGATTAATTTGAAGGCATTGGGTAATATTAATTTATATTCTACATTTTAATGTGATTTATGCTTGCATTAATATATTTAAGGTCACTAAAGAGAATATACTAATCCTTGTTTGGATAAACCTCCAAGAACTAAGGGTTCTAAGCTATTAACCCTGGAATAAGATTAAGTCCTAGGTTTCAGTATGTTACAGCATACCACCCCTTAAAGAGATTTTGTCCTCAAATTCTAAACAACTATCTACCACCCCTTAAAAGATTCATCCTAATAAGTCATAAGGTTTCCTGCACAAGGCAAGGATACTATGTATAAGAAACTTAAGGTAAAGGTAAACATCTTAAAGGAGATGGGTTTGAAATAGTTAGATAACTGACTACTAGTGGCTCTAATACCATGCTGTAAAGAAGCAAAATCACTCCTCAAGTAGAAAGAAAAGATCACATCCCTTGAAGAAAACACCACAAAAAAATTTCACTAAAGGGATGGAGACCAATTCAATCAACATGTATGTATCAAACATAAGTGGATGATAGCAAGGGGGCTCTAGCGATGACTCAGGGAGGCTCTGGCAATGGTGGAGGCGATTCCCAGGGAGGGGTGGTGGCGCATCTCAAGGAGGCAGTGGCGCGCCCCGAGGAGGTAGCAGAGGTGGCTCAGGGGGAGGTGTTGTCTTTAGGCATGATGCTAGACCTTCTCTTCCCAATCCTCGGCATTTCCAAGCTCCTACATTCAGAAGAAACAACCACATCGGAGTAGAAAAGGAACCTAGGCAATGGTCAGATCTGTTCAAGAGGCCGTCAAAGGAAGTAGATCTGGGTGGCTTATCGACCAAGGAGTTAGAGATAAAGGATGTGGCGATAGTGTACTCAAAATCGATCCCGGAGAGGAATGCTGCAAGGTGGAAGCTCTCGACTGCAGGTTATATCATGGACCTAAAACCTCATTGGCCATCTCTATAGTCATATCTTCAGGGTTTGTGGAAGATCAAGGGGACCATTGAGATCATCTCGAGAGGAAATGGCTACTTTATAGTGAATTTCTCTAATGCAGGTGATATGGAGACTGCCATTGATGGAGAGTCGTGGTTTGTGATGGGGAAGCCTCTTATCATGAAGAAATGGGCAAGAGGATGCTAGCTAGATAAGTTGAAGTTAACATAGGTTCCAGTTTGGGTGTGGATCTTTGATTTACCATTGGAGTTATGAGATGAGGAAATCTTTGGTATGATAGGTCCGTACATTGGTAGTCCTCTGAAGGTTGACAAAGCTACTTTGGAGTTCAGAAGGCTAGAGTTCGCAAGGATGCTGGTGTTGATTCATACGTCATCTAACTTCTTAACATCCATTCCGCTGGTGAGTGATGATGGTATAGAGGATAATGTCTCAGTTCAATATGAATGGGTCCCGAATAGGTGTGAGACCTGTGGGACGTTTGGCCATGAAAACGTGGGTTGTGAGAAGGTTGTGGAGAAGGGAAAGAAGCTAAAGGTGTGGGTTCCTAAGAATGTGATGTCGAACAATAAAGAGAAAGAAAAGATGGTAGATGTTGAATCTGTGTCTGAGGCAGGACACTTTGAAGATGCATCGGACACTCCTGTGAAGGAGATTGAGGCAGAGGTGGTTGTCGGTTCTCCAATTAGTACTGAATTGGAACTCATCACCCCAGAGAACAGTATAGTTAGAAGCAATGGTTTCATTCCAGTCTCTAATGGTTCAAGGAAGAATAGAAGAAAAAATTCTTCTCCTCCAAAGGGTCCTTCTAAATCATTGGAGGTTGCTTTCAGGTCTGGGGTAAACATCACACCTAATTCGTTTCAACATTTATTTGTTAACGAGGGTGAGAAAGAGTCTACTAAGGCTGGAAGGGCTCCAGCTACATTAATTTCTAATGGATAGTTCCTTAGCTATTGCCTCCTAGAATGTGAAAGGATTGAACTATGGGGGAAGACAGCCTGCACTCCAGGAGTTTATAGCGAGGAATGGGATTTCTATTGGTTGTATTCTTGAAACGAAGTTAAGAAGGAAAAAGGTCAAGAAGGTCTTGGATAGAATGTTTGGAGCTAGTTCATGGATCTCAAATCATGAGAGTCATGCTCTGGGGAGAATTATTTTGGTGAAGTTGAAGGATGATATCATATTCATAAGTATTAGTGAATCCGATCAGTATGTTCATGTTCTTGTGGAGTCGCCCATTGGTATTTTTTTTCTTACTATTGTGTATGCTCAGAATAATCTAAAAAAAAGGAGCTTGCTCTGGAATTCTATTAAAGATCTACATAAATTTGTCAATGGTCCTTGGTTATTATGTGGGGATTTCAATGATGTACGCTTCGTGCATGAGAAGTTTGGTGCTTGTGATCCTTGTTATAGTTCTATGGCAGCTTTTAATGAGTGTATTCTTCAGTCCTCTTTGGTGGAGTTAGATTTAAGAGGATCCAAATACACGTGGGACAATAGGCAAATGGGGGCCAAACTGGTGATGTTGAAGTTGGACAGGGCTTTTTATAATCTGGAGTTCTTAGATTGCTTTCCTAATTTTTTGGGTGAGGTGGTGGCTAATATTCATAGTGATCATAGGATTGTTTTGTTTCATATGGATAAAAAGAGTAGCAGGAAGAAGGTTCCATTTCGTTTTGTTAATGCTTGGTGCCAGAGGAATGACTTTCTATCTGTTGTTAAAGAAGCTTGGAATGTGGAGATTGTTAGGAATCCTATGTGCCAAGTCTGTAGGAAGCTAGACAATGTTAGGTTTTTGCTTTCGAAGTGGAACAAGACTAAAGTTGGTGATCTTACTGAGAATAGAAGTATGAAGGAGTATGAGGCATGTGTGGCTCACAATTATTTTGATCTAAATCCTACTGATGATATGGGTATCCAGACTGCTGTAACTAAAAGAAAAGAATCTTTGGAAGCATATAATGTTGAGGAGTCTTTTCTTAAACCAAAGTCTCAGGTTAATTGGTTGAAGCTGGGTGATAAGAACTCTAAGTTCTTTTACTCTTCGATTAACACTAGAAGAATGAGGAACTATATTAGGAGTATTAATGTGAATGGTGTGGGTATTTCAAAGGAGCAGGTTATTCATGATGAGTTTGTTTCTTTTTATAGGGGGTTGTTTAACTCTAAAGGTGGGGATATTCTAAACTGGGAAGATGACTGGAAGTTGCCCCAATTATCTACTGCTCATATTGAAGTGTTGAGTATGATAGTTACGAAGGAGGAAATTGAGAAGGTTGTTATGGGAAGTGATGGTGAGAAGGCCCCTGGACCATATGGTTTTAATTTCACATTCTATAAGGCTTGTTGGAGTGTGGTTGGTGAAGATGTTGTGAGAGCTATTTAGAATTTCTTTAGAAGTAGACGATTGTTGAGGAAGGTTAATAAAACTTTCATTACCCTTATTCCAAAGTGTACCAATTCTATTGATGTTAGAGATTGGAGACCAATTTCTTTATGTAATTCACTTTACAAAATTATATCTAAGGTTTTGGCTAATCGGCTTCAGCCAATCTTACCTGAGATCATTGATAAAGCTTAGTGTGCCTTCATAAAAGGCAGATCTATTGCTGATGCTTCTATGTTAGTGAATGAGCTTCTGAATATGATTATGAAAAGTTCCTCACCCAAAATCTATATTAAGGCAGACCTTATGAAGGCCTATGATTCAGTAAAATGGCATTACTTGCACTTTATTCTATCTGAGATGAGATTTCCGAAATGTTGGATAGATTGGATTTTTGAGATTTTCCATTCTACTAGCTTTCATATTCTTATCAATGGGAAACCCTCGGAATCTTTCTGCCCATCAAATGGTATTAGGCAAGGAGATCCGCTTGCTCCCTATCTCTTTGTCATTGCGATGGAGGGGTTGTCTTCTATGTTGGCTAGTACTGTTAGGAATAATCTTTTTTAGCCTCTGAAGGCTGGTAATGATATGAGGGTGTCTCACACGTTGTTTGTTGATGATGTGGTTTTATTTTCTAATGGTAATGAGGATTCGTTGAAGGTTGTTGCTAAGATTATTGAGGCCTTTGGTACTATGTTAGGACTGAAGCTTAGCAGTCAGAAGTCTACTTTCTTCTCTAATAACGTGGTGGATATTGGGATGATTGAAAAGACCTTGAATATTAAATATGAAGTTCTGCCTATTAAGTATCTTGGCCTTCCTTTGTTTGTAGGTAAGTTATCTCAGTCCTTATGTTCTCCTATTATTGATAAGATAAAGAGTCGGTTAGAAGGTTGGAAGGCAAGATAGTTATCCTTTGCAGGGAGAGTGGAACTTATTAAGTCCACGCTCTCTTCATTTCAGCTCTACTGGGCTTCTTCTTTTCCCTTTACTTGTTGCAGTTATGGAGGATATTGACAGGCTGTGCAGAGATTTCTTATGGGGTGGACCAGATCTTGAGAAAAAGATTCATCTTGTTTCTTGGACCAAGTGTGCTTGCCTAAAGAAGAAGGAGGTTTGGGTTTGAAAAGATCTAGAGATATAGTGAATGCTTGCATTACTTTGAATCTTTGGAATGTTGCTGTTAAGAAGGATAGGTTGTGGGTTAATTGGGTTCATGGTATGTATTTGAAAGGAGATTCTATTTGGAGGTGTAATGTCGCCTCTAATGCTTAATGGGTCTGGAAACAGTGTCTTTACCACAGAGCGAATATCAGTGAACATATATCATTCTCTGTGGGAAATGGTAAAGGGATTAAGCTCTGGAGAGATCCCTAGTTTATAGGGGGTATTTGGAGGAGAAGTTGACTTCTGGATGCATCATGAGAAGTGGTACATGGAAGTTTGCGAGTTTGAGCTCCCTCGTGTCTAATGGAAGCTGGATTGATTCCAGGTCTAGACATGTGAATGTTATTGTGGATGTTATTCGGAGTGCATTTCTGTCAGTTCTTGAGAAGGAAGATGCTATTATGCTTAAAGGGAAGATTCCTACGAGAGCCAGGGATACTTGGGAGGTTGTTAGGTTGTCTGCACCTGCCCAGAAATGGTCAAGTTGATATGGAAATCAAAAGCTTCTATGAGGCATAAGATTCATGGTTGGAGATGCTTTTTGGATAAGCTACTTACTCTGGACCATATGCAAAGTCGGGGGTTTCAACTCCCATCTAGGTGTGTTTTATGTGAAAATGATGTTGAAGATCTATCTCACATCCTGTTCCGATGTGACTATTCTCTGTAGGTGTGGAAAGGTGTTGAAGGTGATGATTATATGCTCAGAGGCCCTAGTTCTCTAACTGATGTCTGTTCGTTTGCAAGGAAGAAGGAGAGGGTCACCATTCTGGTTATTTTTTATGGTCTATGGGAGGAAAGGAATTGTAGAGTTTTCAATGATAGTAAATGTGTGCAGATAGGAAATGGAGTAGTTTGAAGAAAGATATAGATGTCCTTGTATAGTTTTATTTCTACGGCTTCTGTTTTGCCTTGAGCATTGCTCTATTTTGTACATATTCTGAAAATCTATAAAAAGAGGGTCACACGCTTTTCTGATAATTAAAAAACATGTATGTATCATTACACAATGAGTAGCAGTGGAAAATATCATTATCTAACAATTTGCAAAGCTTGATACAAAATACATCACTTCACCACATATGGGTGTCCAAAAGGAAAACTAAACATATAAGCTAAAGATCAAGTTGAGGGTCATCTAACCACCTCTTCGAGTCTCCCAAAAGCTCAACTATAAGGTTGATGTCGAGGTCACCTCTCCTTGGTCAAACCTGGGGTTGGAAGCATACCCCACAAAAGAAGATAAGAAAAGAAGTACATCAGCAAAAAGCTAGTATGTGTATGCTAAATGAAACTTTGAGAAATTTAATAATTAAGGACGTCAAATGTAAAATGCTTCCCATATAAGAGACAAGGACTACCCACACGGGAATAAAAGAAAGGAATCATAACAAAAGGGATACTTGCCATAAAACAAAACCATAAAGAATGTGCAATACTGACACATAAAGAGAGTAGGGCACACACCCCACAATCCACGTCAATAACATGCATGCATGTGAGATAAGCATAGCCCTAGAACAATATAAACACAAAGGCATCCAAGCACAAACTTGAACCTGATAGAGAAAGGAATACTGCTAATCTCTCAAATATAATAAATTGAGTATGGATTACTGCCACACTCGGGTATAGAGAAGTGGTTTACTGCCACCCTCCTAAATAAACAATAGGGGATTACTACTCCAAAACCAAAGTAATTTACACTACTCTAGTGCTATTGAATCACATTGCATGTAAATATAGAGGCAAGTAAATAGTTTAGTCAGAAGATGTTACGAAAGGTTGCCATCACACAATGGACAATAAAAACATATAACATCCACTTCAAAGTGGGTATATATCAATATAATAGACCAACATGCACCAAGGCACAAGATAAGATATCAAGAAAATATCCAAATCCATAACAAGCAAGATAGTTCACATGAACCATGATATCAAGAGATAAGACATATTGTGTAGGCCAAATTCATGAGAATGAAAAGATAGGTTAATTGCTCAATATTGAGGAATAGGAGATACAACATACCTCTCACAAAGTCTAAACTGCAAAGCACTCCTAGATCCAAGTCTAGGTCACCAAAGGCCTATTAAAAACATATACATATTTTGTGTCAAAAACATACTCATTAACCATATTTCTATATATGTGTGAATTAGGTTATGAAGACCATTCCATATTGTAATTTATATTATTAGGAGTTAAAAACATATTTTATTATATTTTTCTGACTTATAGATAATTAGTTATGG
Organism: Alisma plantago-aquatica; assembly: GCA_963693085.1. Classification (NCBI taxonomy): domain Eukaryota; kingdom Viridiplantae; phylum Streptophyta; class Magnoliopsida; order Alismatales; family Alismataceae; genus Alisma; species Alisma plantago-aquatica. The sequence goes on from OY856410.1 coordinate 652,738,607, forward strand.
TTTTTACAAGTTAATTCATCCTTAATTAGATCCATTAAAATAACCTCTATAAAACATGAGATTCAAGAGAAAAAACTAATACCATTAGAAATCTTGCATATTTTTGAATCCAACGTGTATTTAATTATAATTTTTCGACAACCACATTAAAAGTTATGAATTTTATACAATCGACCAATCAAAATTCACCAACAAGCCAAATAGATAGGCCGAGAGAGAGAGAGAGGGCCACATGCTAACTAGCCCCAATCAGACTCGGCCAAGTCAGGGGTCAAAGGCATGGCCTTGACTCACCCAAACAAAAGAAAAGGAAGGTGAAATGATGGAAATGCCCTTATGTGAGAAATACAGCAAAGAAGGCAAAGAGAGGGATAAAAGCGTCAAAACACCACGATTCATCCCTTTCCTTTACCCGTGCCATGGCGGTGAGCAAGTAGCAGCTTGCTTGCTGTGATTTTGGGCAAAATCACAATACTCCACCAAACTCGATGCTCGGATATGTGAAAGAAAGAAGAAGAAAATCCAAACCTGAAGAACCCAACAATTTCGTCGAAGATGATGTGTAGAGGATGAGAGGAGTGTCGCAAAGCTTGCACTAAAATGAGGTAGCCCACGGCCAAACAGAGCTTGAGCAATGAAATTGAGAAGGGAGGAGAGTTTTGTGGCAAGAGACGAAGGCATAGGGACCCCTATATATATGTGAGCTTAGGGTTAAAGCCAAAACCGATGTGGTTGTGGAAAGCGCAAAGAAGGAAGGTTGGGCGTTTGCAAAACACTTGACCATAGGTCACGATTTATGAACCAAAAGATGTGGAATCTTAAATGCAATGTATGGGTGAAGAAATCATTCAATTTTGTTGAGAAACGACTGAGAAATCACGAATCAAAAATCCAGCTTTCACGGTGCTACTGTACGCACCGAATCAAGGAGGAAGATGACATTTTTATGGTTGCCAAACCAATTTGGAGTATAGTTCTTATTCAATTATTTAACTTTTCTCTTTCCTTATTTGAGGGTTCAAACAAACTCAAAATAAATCAAAATTTGGTAGGTTTACTGATTTTGTGGTGAGGAATTCGAATAAATTAGATTTACCTTTTGTCAACTTTTAATGTGTCAAATAAATTAATTACTATTTTCTCTTTCCTCCTTCATTAATGACATTAGGATTATCCAAAAATTACGAAACTTGACCCCCAAGTCATATTTAACATTTTGAATACGAATTTTCCATTATTTCCATTTGTTGAAGTTGTTTGTTATTTTAAATAATGAATTGAAAGTTTTACACACGTTCTCTCTCCTAAATTCATCTTCTAATCAAATATTTTCCAAATTGAGTCAAAATTCATCCAAAGGTCTATCTTAACATGTATAACACGAATTTGGTATTTTTTTTGAAGAATTTTATTATTTTATTTAATTCATTTAAATTTTATCACTTATTTATCCTTTTCATTCATTAGAGGCATCTTAGAAACTTTATAAAAATTTAAAACTTGGCCTATAAGCAATACCAAACGTTTGGAACATTATTTTGGCATTAATTTATTTTTCAAAATATATTTAATATTTTTTATCTTTAAGTCATTTTCTCTCACCTAAATAAAATAAAATATTTAACATTGATCAAATTAGATGAAAATTCACACATAGACTCATTTTGACATTTAGATTATGAATCCAAGATTATTTTTCTCTTTTGGAGTCGTTTATTATTTTATTTAATATTTGTAAGCAAAAATACCCTTTTCTTTTCTAAATAAACTAGATATGATTATTACTATCCTAAATTGGTGAAATTTGGCCTCCAAGCCAAGGCATATCTCAAGAAAACGAATATGAGGTTATTATTATCCAAGAAGTTTTCCTTTTAATACATTATCCATTATTTCTATTATTTCTATCATTAATAATTCCAATATCTCATTAATCATGTTTTAAGCATCATCTTTGATTGCCTTTTTCTCTTCCTTGCCCCCTAAGGCATAGGAATAATATAGAAAGAATCTACACCACCATTATACCACATAAGATAATTCATTTCATATTTTGTGGAATTATAACTCATTGTTCTCAATTATGGACAATTTGCCTTTTATGCACATATCTTATGCACCTTTTATTGATTTTATGATTAATTTGAAGGCATTGGGTAATATTAATTTATATTCTATATTTTAATGTGATTTATGATTGCATTAATATATTTAAGGTCACTAAAGAGCATATACTAATCCTTGTTTGGCTAAACCTCCAAGAACTAAGGGTTCTAAGCTATTAACCCTGGAATAATATTAAGTCATAGGTTTCAGTATGTTATACTCTTCTACATGCTCCATATCAATTCACAATAGTTGTAAAACTCATCAGGAAGAAAATAGGCTATATGGCTCTCTCTGTTCATATACACACTCTTTGGAAGCCTGAAGTACGATGGAAACTCTTCAAATTGAGTCTGAACTACTACGCCGTGCAACTTACTTGTGAATAGGACTGCCTCAATGCACTCACTAATGGTCCTTGGATCATATTCGATAGTAACCTTATGGTTTCACGCTGGACTAATGCTTTTGTTCCTATGATTGGTCTACCCTCAAAGACTATTACTTGAGTGGGAATTATAGATCTTCCTTTGAATCTCTACAACTCTACCATCTTTGGCAAGATTGGATCCGCACTACGGAAACTAGTATGTGTGTATGAACACACTCTCCATCATACCAGAAGTTGCTTTTCCAAACTAGGCATAGAAGTGGACTCTGCAAAACCTATTTAGCCAGTGGTTATCATCAATGGCGTCGATTATCGCATTGAATATGAAAACTTGCCATTGTTATGCAATGTTTGTGGCATATTGGGACATGATCAAGACAATTGTTTATCTCTTTATCATTCAGACCAATTTACACACTTAACTATTGATCCTTCTCAATTTGGTGTATCTTAGAACCAAGAACACAGATGTTGGCAAGTGTTCTATGGTAAGAACATCCATTTGCACCTCGAACATCATCAATCTAAAGCTCTTCCTCCTAGTACTCATATGCAATCACAAACTCCTAATCACTTCTCATCTTTACAAGATGATAACACCAATTTAGTAGTAGATGATGGAATAGTGACAAACACCTGACAACTTCATGATGGCATGCCATCAAAAGTTTGGACAAAGAAGTGTCGTGCTCACCTAACCCTCCAACTATGAAAATTCCTAATGTGTTACCACAACTTGAAGATGACAACATTGATTTCATGGATTCTCCAATCCCTAATGCAATTCATGCTCTGGGTCTTGTCAGTAATGAAGATGTTGTTCAACATGATGTTCACACAGTTGTGAATCCCACTACCGATGAAGTTATATTTCATGATGTGGTAGAAATTAACAATGTGGTCTTGGATATCCCAGATAATAGTCATAAATCTTCTCCATTTCAATCATCAACTTCTCAAAACCTTAGTGGGAAGATGGACCGTTAGACCCAGGGTACTTCTGGGAAGATGAAGGCTTCTCCCTATATGACGAGAAGTCAAACTCAAAAATTCCAGGAGTTGTCCTTCTCCTCAACTTCTGATGTGGTAAAGAATTGTCTAGATTCTTCTTGTTGTTAGATGTGTACTATTTGGATGAAAGGATCTCATACCAAACAAGGGACTGGTCTTTCATCATGGCTATCAGATGTTTAGAAGGCAGATTTGCAACTATGTAGAAGCACGACATAGTTCGATGACTTTTAATGGAAATTTAGTTCTTTTGTAACATGTTTTATTATAAAACCTAAAGATAACTTTGTAATTTTTATGTAACTAATTGTTTCCTACTCCCATTGAGTAGTTTCAATAAAGGTGTCAACCTTTCTAAAAAATAGAGGTTTATCTAAACACCTCGAATCTATCTCCCAAGAAGGTTCAACTACTTTTGAAGTTATCCCAGTCAACCTTGGTTTTCTCCTCCTTACTCTCTACCTAGGGGTTGGAAGCATACCCCACAAGAGAAGATAAAAATGGCAACTATCAGCATTAAGGCTGGTATGTCCATAACAATCGAGATTTGAGAAATATAAGTAAAAAAGGACTTCAAATGTATTAGGGATTCCCATAGAAGAGGAAAGTAATATCCAAGTGGACATAAAAAGAATATGAACTGCAATAAGATGATAATTAAGAAAAATAGTTGCACTTGCCATTAAAATAATATAGGATGTGCCAAAAAAGTACACATAAAGAATGTAGGGTATTGTAACATACCGAATCCTAGAACTTTATACTATTCCAATAATTAAGAGGTTAGAGACTTTAGTTCTTGGGGCTTAGCCAAACAAGGATAAATATATACACAATAGTAGCTAATTGGAACCCTAACATGTTAATGCACAAATAAATCACCCTAACATGTAGACATACAAACAAATATGACATAATACCCTCTTAGTAGTCTTCGGATCAATAAAGGATACATAGAATATGTCACATGAGATAATGTTGATTAAGGTGTGATGATAAGAGAGATAATAAGAACTATGTGTTCATAATTGGGAGAAAATGTTACATTGTCCAAACAAATATAGAATTAATAAAATAAATGAGATTAAAGATAAATATATAATATTTTGTGCATAAATATGACATATACCCTTTTGGTTGTAATGTGATGATGCTGGAAGAATGGTAATATTAATCATGAAATAATATGTTAACTAAAATAATAATGGGCCACAAGTGTAAAACTCATAAAAGGAAGACTAATTGTATAAGAATATTAGATTTATTTTCTTTGGATATGTTTTGTATTGGAGGCCAAGTTTCACAAATTTAGGATCATAATAGCCATATCTATTTTATTTAGAAAAAGGATATTTTTCCTCCAAAATATGAAATAAAATATTTAATGACTCCAAAAGAGAAAACTAATCTTAGATTCTTCCTCTACACATTAAAATAAGCCTATGTGTGAATTTTCATGTAATTTGGATAATCTTTAGTATACATGTGTAGTTTAGGAGAGAGAAAGTGTGTAAAATCTCAAAATATTAAATAATTTGGTAAACAATTTCAAAGGATAAAATTGATGGTCAATTCATGTTTCATATGCTTTTTTGCTTAGGGATAAAGTTTCACATTAATTGGGTAAATGTAGAAGTCTCCAATGCATTAAGAAACAAAAATATGGTTTGTTTTAAAAGAATTAAATAAGATAGAAAAAGTTTCCAAATGTGAAAACTAATGTGAAAATCAGATTCTACATGTCTTAATTAGCCTAGGAGCAAAATTTAATATTAATTGGTTAATGTTTGGACCCTCAATTAATAGGAGAGAGAAAAGGGAATAATACACATAATTCACTTTATTTGATGTGGTTTTGAATAAAGTTTCCATCATTTTCCTAGTCACGTGCTTTCCATATTTTGAGCCCCATCTGGACCACCCAATTTTAGATCTGACGGTGCAAGACTCATCCTCTACCTCAAGTAGGATAGGTCAGCATGTGTGAACAATATTGGATATTTTCTCATTGTGATTTCTCTCTCTCTACTCGATGGATTCACGAGATTTTTCCTTCTTTGGATTCCTCTTTCGATTCCACAACTAACGACCTCTTACTGTTGCCCTAGATCCCACCAATTTGGAAATGCCCAATTTATGGGCAAGGAACTTTGCAGCCACTTCCCTCTTCTTTGTTCCTCTCACCCTCACCTATAAATACCATCACCTAAACCTCCGTCTTCCTTCACCTACCATCCCTCTCCTCTCAATTTCTTCTCACCAAGTGGTTTGGTCGTCAATGAATAATTTGTCTATCATGACTTTACAGTGTAGCTCTATGGGTTTCATCATCACCAACATCCCAATTGATCGGCTCAGCAGGTTCTCAAGATTCATCTCCTTTTTTCTCTATTGTCACCTTCTAGAATCGCCAGCGAATGCGAATTTGCCCAAATTGAGCCAAGCTGTAGCAGTTACTACTCGAGCCATGGCAGGCCCGAGAAAGGAGAAGGATCTCCTCAGAGATTTCTCACCTTTACCCTCCGATTTTCCTTCTTCTCTGCTTTTTCTTGCAAGGGGCATAATCATCATTTGGCCTGTGTTTTCTTTGTTTTGGGTGAGTTCAAGCAAACTCTTGATCAAGCGACTTGGCTACACACTATTGGGCTAAGTCAATTGGATCAGCCCCATCTCTCTCCCTCTCTCGCAATTTCTTTGATGATTATTTGCCATTTCTCGATTTTGTGATTGGTCAAAATTGCAAATCTCATATTTTTTGCTCTAGTTGTCCAAAAATTTAGTAAAAATATATTTTGGAATCGGAAAAATAAAAATGTTTTTAGAGACTGATTTCCATGTTTTCTAAGGTTGATTTTTGAGTATATAATTAATTAATATAAAATCCCTATAATCGGTAACTGATTCATATTAACTCCAAAAAATAACAAATAAATATGTTTTCTTGATCAAGAGAATCTAATAACTCGTTTGGTGAAGTTTTTTTAGTGAAAATTCTATAAAAGGTTTATAATTAGGGTTTCATTATATTTATATGAAATTTCAAAACCATAATACATGCAAATAATTTGTAATTAGGCAAAGTTGATCTTGGAAACAACTAGATTGGTGAAGAGTGTTTCTAGGACTTTAAAATAAGGTATGTTTGGATCCCATATTGTTTCTTTTGAGCAATAACCTATTTTTATCTTTCTCTTGGTCCTATGGACACTATCCTACACATTATCTCTTTTTCTTTGAAAATTATGGTTCATGTGAACTACTTTATTTGCTACTGATCTTGTGATCATATTATTCTGTTTGGACATTCTTTTGGCTTCTTCCTTATATATTACTCATGGTGTAACATTCTTTGGTGATATATTCTCTTTTGCCCACTTTTAAGGTGGATGTTGATTAGGATCATGTGATCCCACTTCATGTATTTGTTGTATGTTATCGTCTCTCTTATTCTCTTTTATGTCTGCTTATTATTTTGATATGCATCATGTGGTGACTGCTAGTATAATGTTACATGTTATTTTTTGTGGATGTGAACATTCCCACATGTGAATGCAGATGTTAAAAATTCATGCATATGAAAATATTTTAGTAGATGTCTATTTCTTGCTCAAGGAAGATGTATACAGTTCCTTCCCACTCCATATTTAGAGAGGATGTATACAGTTCCTGCTTACCTCATATTTTTTATTAGATGTGCTATTTCATACATACATGTTTATATTGTTTTAGTATTGTCATAAGTGAAACACATAGATGCCTTGGTTCTTATACTTTGCTCTTATTTGTCTCTTTTATTATTGTTCTTTCCTTTTATGCCCCTTTGGGTAGTACTTTTCGCTTTTCATGGGAAGCCTTGTACGTTTTTGATGTATGTTATTCCATATGTTTCTCAATTATAATTTAGTATGCACACACTAACCTTTGTTGATGTTTTTTACTTGTTCTCCTCTTGTTGGGGTATGCTTCCAACCCCAGATGTAGGTAAAGGAGAACATGGCATCCAACATGGACTTCGCTTAAGGAGTTGAAGCTTAGAGATGAAACTTGATGTGGTTTAGATTTCCCTCTACTAGATCCTTATGATGTAATATCCCTATAAACCCTATATACAAGATGATGATGTACTTTTGTAAAATTGATTATAGTCATTACTTTTATTCCACTGCTATGCTTTGGTTGTTGTGAATACCATTATATAAGATTGGAAAATTTTACACTTGTTTCGGAATACCTGTTGAGTGTGTTAGGAATGGATATTTTATTGTTCAAATTTTTAGTAGGGAGTGATTCCCATCTGGGTCCCACTCTTTACAACATGGTATCAGAGCCCATGATGGTTGGAATCTGACTATTTCAATTTTGTCTCCCTAGTTAGAACCTTTGTTATGCATAGTCGCCCTTTAGGGAGGTGTTTACCCTAGAATTGACTTATGATATTCATGAGGTGAAGGGCGATTTAGTATTATGAGGTACACATTAGAATCATGATGGCTAAACCCTAATGTGTTAAGGTTATAGGTGATCTTACCCTACCATATAGGTTAGTGGTGACGTATATCTTTAGATGTTATCATGTATTGTCTTGAGGATGGAATCGTGTTTGAGGATGAGGTTGGGTAGTATAAGGAGATCTTATTATGGAAAAATTGTGACTTGGTTTCCGCAATTGATTTTAGATCCATCATTTGTTTTATGTCGAATAGATTTCTTCGCCAAAAATTATTTTCATGTATACTATTATATGTACAAGTTTTACTGGATTTTACCGAGATTTTCTTAAACTAAGTCACAATGAAGAGAGAAACCCTAGGTAGTGATCCTAAAACCCTAATTTTTATGATGGTGTGATGACTATGAAGATGTGTCTTGTAATAAAGGTTTAGTTGACCTACCCTTTTGTGCTCTATGACCTTTGGTTTTTGAAGTGTATCTTAGGGTTGTTAGGTTAGAGACACAAGGACTTAAAGTTCAACCCTAATTGGATATGACTTCTTAGTTGGTTGCATGGACAACATAAACCTCTAAATTTTTCACAACTAAAATATGCATAAGTAACCATAGTACCTTGATGATGTTTAGTTTGACTTATTAGGTAAAATATTTTAAGGGGTGGTAAATAGTTTATGTTTAGATTTCAAGGATGAAATCCCTTTAAGAGGTGGTATGCTGTAACATACCAGATCCTATAACTTTACACTATTCCAAGGTTAAGAGGTTAGAGACTTTAGTTCTTTGGGTTTAGCCAAACAAGGATAAAGATATACACAATAGTAGCTAATTGGAACCCTAACATGTTAATGCATGAATAAATCACCCTAACATGTAGACATATAAACAAATATGACATAATACCCTCATATTAGTCTTTAGATCAATAAAGGATACATAGAATATGTCACATGAGACAATGTTTAAGGTATGATGATAAGAGAGACAATAAGAACAATGTGTTCATCATTGAGAGAAAATGTCACATTATCCAAAAAATATAGACTTAATAAACTAAATGAGATTAAAGATAAATATATAATATTTCATGCATAAAAATGACACATATCCTTTTAGTTATAATGTGATGATATTGGAAGAATGGTAATGCTAATGATGAAATAATATGTTAACTAAAATAATAATGGACCATAAGTGTAAAACTCATAAAAGGAAGACCAATTGTATAAGAATATCAGATTCATTTTCTTTGGATATGTTTTGGCTTGGAGGCCAAGTTTCACAAATTGAATATAATAATAGCCATTTCTATTTCATTTAGAAAAGAAAGGGTGTTTTTCCTCCAAAATATGAAATAAAATATTTAATGACTCCAAAAGAGAAAGTTAATCTTTGATTTGTCCTCTACACATTAAAATAAGTCTATGTGTGAATTTTCATGTAATTTGGATAACCTTAAATATACATGTGTAGTTTAGGAGAGATAAAGTGTGTAAAAGTTCAAAATATTAAATAATTTGATAAATAATTTCAAAGGATAAAATTGATGACAAATTTTTGTGTTCCATATGCTTTTGTTTTCTTAGGGATGAAGTTTCACATTAATTGGGTAAATCTAGAAGTCTATAATGCATTAAGAAAGAGAAAATATGGTTAGCTTTAAAAGAATTAAATAAGATAGCAAAAGTCTCCAAATGTGAAAACTAATGCCAAAATCAGATTCTACATGTCTTAATTAGCCTAGGCACACAATTTCATATTAATTAGTTAATATTTGGACTCTTAATTGATAGGAGAGAGAAAAGGGAATAATACACATAATTCACTTTATTTGATGTGGTTTTGAATAAAGTTTCCATCATTTTCCTGGTCAAGCACTTTCATATTTTGCACCCCATCTGGACCGCCTGATTCTGGATCTGACGGTGCAAGACTCATCTCCTACCTCGAGTAAGAGAGGTCAGCGCATGTGAATAGTATTGGTTATTTTCTTATTGTGATTTTTCTCTCTCTACTCAATGGATTCATGGGATTTTTCCTTCTTTGTATTCCTCTTTTGATTCCATGACTAATGACCCCTCACTCTTGCCCTAGATCCCACCAGTTTGGAAATTCCCAATTCATGGGCAAGGAAATTTGTGCCTACTTCCCTCTTCTCTGTTCCTCTCACCCTCACATATAAATATCATTACCCGGACCTCTATCTTTCTTCACCTGGAATTCCTCTCCTCTCAATTTCTCTACACCCACTAGTTTTGTTGTAAATGTATGAGTTGTCTGTCATGACTTTGTGGTGTAGCTCTATGGGTTTCGTCATCACCAACATTCCAATTGATTGGCTCGACAGGTTCACAAGATTCATCTTCTTCTTTCTCTGCTCTCGTCTTCTTGAATCATCAACGAACACAAATTTGCCCAAATCAAGCCAAGTTGTAGTTGCTACTGCTCGAGCCATGGCAGGCTGTAAGAAAGGAGAAGGATCTCCTCAGTGATTTCTCGCCTTTACCCTCCAGTTTTCCTTCTTCTTTGCTTTTCTCGCAAGGGGAATAATGCTCATTTGGCTCGTGTTTTCTTTGTTTTGGGTGAGGTCAAATGGACCCTTGACTGGGCGACTTGGCCACACGCTATTAGGCCAAGTCAGTTGGGTCAGCCCCGTCTCTCTTCCTCTCTCATAATTTCTCTGATGATTATTTGGAATTTCTTGATTTTGTGATTGGTCGAAATTGCAAAACTCATATCTTTTGCTATGGTTGTCCAAAAATTTATTATAAATATGTTTTGGAATTGGAAAAATGTGATCTTTCTAATAAAAATGTTTTTAGATACTGATTTATATGTTTCTAAGGTTGCTTTTTGATAATTTAATTAATTAATATAAAAGCTCTAAAATTGGTAACTAATTCATATTAACTCCAAAAAATAACAAAAATATAAGCTTTCTTGATCGGGGAATCTAATAAAACGTTTGGTGAAGTTTTTGGAGTCAAAATCGGATGTTTTGTAGAAAGGTCTAGAATTAGGGTTTTGTTACATTTATATGAAATTTCAAAACCCTAATACATGCAAATAATTTATAATTAGGCAAAGTTGATCTTAGAACAACTAGATTGGTGAAGAGTGCTTATAGGACTTTAAAATAAGGTATGTTTGCATCCCCTATTATTCCTTTTAAGCAATAACCTATTTTTATCTTTCTTTTGGTCCTATGGACACTTTCCTACACATTATCTCTTTTTCTTTTAAAAGTATGGTTCATGTGAACTACTTTATTTGCTACTGATCTTGTGATCATATTATTGTATTTGGACATTCATTTGGACTCTTCCTTATATATTACTCATGGTGGAACATTCTTTGGTGATATATTCTCTTTTTCTCACTTTTAAGGTGGATGTTAATTAGGATCTATGATCCAACTTCATGTATTTGTTGGATGTTCTCATCTCTCTTATTCTCTTTTATGCCTGCTTATTCTTTTGATATGCATCATGTCTAGTATAATCTTACATATTATTTTATGTGGATGTGAACATTCCCACGTATGAATGCAGATGTTAAAAATGCCTACATATGAAAATATTTTGAGTAAATGTGTATTTCCTGGTCAGGGTGGATGTATACAGTTCATGTCCACTCCATATTTAGAGTGGATTTATACAATTCCTGCTTACCCCGAATTTTTTTGGTAGATGTGTTATTTCCTACCTACATGTTTATATTGTTCTAGTATTGTCATAGGTGAAACACATATATGCCTTGGTTCTTATACTTTGCTCTTATTTGTCTCTTTTATTGTTGTTCTTTCCTTTTATCCCCCTTTTGATAGTACTTTTCTCTTTTCATGGGAAGGCTTGTACATTTTGATGTCTTTTATTCCATATATTTCTCAATTCTAATTTAGTATGCACATACCAGCCTCTGTTGATGTCTTTTACTTTTTCTCCTCTTGCTGGGGTCTACTTCCAACCCCAGATGTAGGTAAAGGAGAACATGGCATCCAACATGGATTTAGCTTAAGGAGTTGAAGCTTGAAGACAAAACTTGATATGGTTTAGATTTCCCTCTACTAGATCATTATAATGTAATATCCCTATAAACCCTACATGGGATATGATGATGTACTTTTCTAAAATTGATTATAGTCATTACTTTTATTATGTTGCTATACTTTGGTTGTTGTGAATACCATTATATAAGATTTCAAAATTTTATACATGTTCCAGCATACCTTTTAAGTGTGTTTGGAATGGATGTTTTATTCTTCAAATTTTTAGTAGGGAGTGGTTCCCCTCTGGGTCCCACTCTTTACAGGCACATAACCCATCAAAAACATTAAACAACCTACATGCATGTGAGATATGCATAATACTAGTGAAATATATATAAGAATGGCGGCTAAGGCTCATAACCTTAAACCTAATAGAGTAAGGCACATAGCCAAACTCCCAATATAAAGAGAGCACAAAGCCCATGTATGGGAAACATAACCTCCATCTCAAAATAACATGGGCACATAACCTTGGTTATGAAGCACATAACCTCCATCCCAAAAATAAAGGGCATATGACCCTATAAACCAAAGCACGTATAAGTCCCTAGGGATACTGAAACACAAAGCATGCAAAATTTAGAGGAAAGTGAAAGTTTAGTGATATAAATAGAATTAATATGATTGGTATCGTATAAATGTACAATATAAAACATCCACTACAAAAGTGGGCAAATAGTTCATTTGCACAATTAGGGTTTCATCATGAAGAAAAATAAAAGTCAGTGTAAAAAATAATATCCAATAAAATAGGATGATCACAAGATTGGAATCAACATAGAATCTTTAACATGAAATAAATCCTCAAAAGTGTGAGAAACTGTGTAGGCTAATTTGTCCAAAAGACTAGAGAGAAATACAAAACGGGTGATTGCTCATTATGATAAATAGGGAATGCAAAATACCTCAAAATGTTTGTCAACTTGCCAAAACCCAAACTCTAGTAGCAAGTTAGGGTTCTTGTTCACCTATCATAGATTTTTATGTACAAATCATTAATTAGAATATGTATTATAAACCATAGATTAACTATCTTATTGAGATCTGATTAGGGTTTGTGAGACATTTATATTTAGACAGAGAATGATTTTCTTATTCCAACAAGTATTTTTGCATAACTTTTGAAAATAAAAAATTTATTTATGTATTTTTTGAAGTTCTTCCAATAGGAAAACATAGAAAATGCACGAAATCAAATAGTATCCACAAGGGTGAGATTGGTCTAGCTAAGATGGCCTAATCAATAGAGGTTGATTTTCCTGGTCAGATACCAGTGAGGTGCACAACTCTGTGAGGTGAAGAAAACAAATCAAAGGAAAATGATGATTTTTCCCCTAGAGGTAAAACAAAACATGAAAAGGAAATGAGAGGTAGGGAAAAGAAAATACATGGGAAAATCATCCCCTTCCCTTGGTTGTTGCCATGGTTGCGAGAAGAAACCCAACATATCACAACAAATTTGGGGAAAAACTTACATGGAATGATACTGATGTTTCAAGTGTGCAAAACTGAAGAATGAAGGTGTACAAAGCTTACCATAAACATAATTTAACTAGAATGTGGAGAAAAGGGAGAATAACTAGCTGGTGTCAGGAACAAGACTTTGAAGTTGTAGTAGTGCAAGGTGAAGACTTGAATGAAATTGAGGTGAGAGGGATGTTTCTGGAGGTGTGGCAGTGACGAAGATGTGATCCCCTATTTATAGGTTAGGGTATGTGTGCTCGGTGTGAGGAGAGTTTGAGAAACTTGGAGAGCCAGATTTCACAAATTGCAAATAAGGGAAACTAGGGTATGACTTGTGGCTCATTGTGTGTGGAATCTTATCACAAATTCAATGCAAGAAAATCATGAAGAATGATGGGGACATAGGGAGTAATATGCAAAATCAATCCAGGTTACTATGTGCCTTGTTTCCTTAGCCAACACAAGCTAGATAATGACTTGTCTATCGTCTGATCCAAAATAAATGGTAGGGATGAGGCCCTACATCCAATTTTCCAGAATGAAGGCCACTACAGTGTGACAGAGATAAATTTGGAAACCTTATTCAAATAGGAAATCAAACAAAGTGATGTTAATTGATTATATATTTTCGTTCCAATCAAATTGAGGGTGCAAGCATGATTCAAATCATTCCAAATTTGACAACTAGACTAATTAATATATGTAGGTTCCAATTTTTACATTAGTTTTTACTTTTGAAGATATCTAATATTTTATTTAATATTTTAGATCATATAACATATTTTTTACTTGATGGATTCAAGGCATCTAGAAACACTCAAATGATGTGAAACTTGGCCTACAAGTAAACTTGAACAGAAGGAGTCAATTTTTCCATTAATTTTTTCCTTTTGGTAAGGTTAACTATATTATGTAATATTTTTCTCTTTAAGTTATGTTCTCTCTCATAAACTAAACTAGGATAGATAAGATTGTTCAATTAATGTGAAAATTCACAAATAGTTTAATTTTGATATGTAGAATTTGAGTTTGGGATATGTTTTCATTTTTTAGGACATTTAATAATTTATTGAATACTTTTGGCCTTTTATCCTTTTTTCTTTTTTGAATAAAATTAGGATAGTTATCGTTGTTCAAATATTGTGAAAATTGACCCCCAATGTAATTTGGGACCCGAGGAACACACTTTTACCATTATACCTCACTTCTAAGATTTCATGTTTTGATTTATAATACAATTATGGTTTTATATCAACGCCGTTATATTGTTATAAAATTATAGCATTACCATCATAATTATTATTTAGAGTCCTATATATTAACATTGTTACCAAAAGAGTAATATTTTATTACTATGCACAAAATTTCACATTTTACTCATTTAACATATTTAGTCCATTAACTCCACTTTAACTTAGGTGATTGCACATGAATATTCCAATTGTCATTCTAATAAATCTATTAAGCACATTATCCTCTCATTTAGTCATTATATTAATACTAGTCAGCAAAGAAAATACATGTAATATATTTTATGAGCCTACCTACATATTAGCACATATTTAAGTTAATATGTAAATATGTGATGTTGATTATAGAATATATTGCCACATGATATGTTATTAACATTATTCATTAAGGTATAGTTGTATCCTTGTTTGGTCAAATCTAAGGAACCAATCTCACTAGCCTTCTAATGGTGGAATATGATAAGATCCTAGATTTCAGTACGTTACAAAAAGGGTCGAACCCAAGAGACAACTTATTTAAGAATCTGCTTACCAACCAGATGTTGAGAACAATATCTAAAACCAATTGTTGAGGGTGATTATTAAATAAGATGCATTAAGATTGCAATGCAATGAAATGATCAAAACTGGATTGAAAACATGTCTAAAGGATAGTGGGACATTTGGATTTCACTGCCATCACCTATGTACTCATCCTAACCGTTGAACCCAATAATCATGACTAATTAGACTAGGACCAAGTGAACTCGTCTCCTTTTTTAATACAAGTTGCACAAGGATCAAATTCCTCGTGGGTTCAATGTATCATTACCAACGAATCATAACCCAATCGTCCTATAGAATTCCTTTTGTAATTGCATATGGAGTCTTACACATTCATTCGATGATCAAATCCTAAGTTTTGTGGTCTCTGCGCTTAGGATTATATCAATCGACTATATCAATCATGCTTATGGAAAGCTCAATTCAACAAGTGAACAATCCTACTATATGAAAATATTGAATTTTGATGACAATTTAAGTCTCCTAAGAGAAGATAGGTTACCCAACATGAACCGGACATCCCGGTGGTAACCCAGAGGTACCCACAGAGCGTACCAATTTGAGGGCCATAGAGCATCTCAGACCCTCCGCCTGTGTACTCAGCCTAGAGGAGGATTCCAGTTTACGGCACCATAGGAGTGTCGAGACTAGAGAGCCAATTTTCCTATAGCAGACCAGGACAACAGTTAGACTTATCTATCCCAGGGTGTCGGCTAAGTCTTGTACAGTGGGATCGTAGTTCACTATGAGTCTTCATATGTAGAGTACACTACATATGATCAGGGCATAATAAAATGAATGAGAGGTCAAACAAGTGTGTACAGGTATTCAATTATTCTTTATATGTTTCTGAATTATTAGTTCTCTTTATGATCAATCAAACATTTCATATATTGATTTACTCTTATAAATATTTAGAGTATCCTGCCATATTTATGATTGTCAATGTCAATTATTACACTCTTTAAAGCTTACTGCTGTTATAATTGATATTAGTTGCTCAAAAGTATATATGTAATTATATCAGTGCTTTAGATTGTTTCTTTGAAGTACTCATTCATTGAGCGAGTAGGATCACCCCTCTACTCAAATTTTTTAGGGAAATCACATGGATTTGAAGAAGATATCATTGCATCAGAGTAGATCTGCCACAGGAGTTAAGTCTGAGTATAGTTAAGTTCAGTCGGTCCCTATCACTCTAGGTCCTTGTATAGATCTGAGAGAGAGTTGTAAATGATGTTTTGTATGTTTGTTTCCTTAATAAGAGAGAATGCAAATGATTGTCATGTCATATGTACATGAAAGTGTGAGAAACATAATGAATGTATGGATGTGTATCATTAATGTTGAGATTACATTAGAGAAATAAAAGTTTAATTCTCTTGTAAAGTTAGTTTATGTGGTTCAATGCGAGAAAACAAAGAGTTTAAAAAAGAAGAAAAAGTTAAGGGTGATCTTTGTATTACGTTAAATCCTTAATTTATACCCTAATCTCATGATTAGTGGTAATTGTGAGATCGGGGTGTAACAGACTTGGTATTAGAGCTTAGGCTGAGTTGTCAGGGACCATTAAGTTAGTAAGTTAGAGTCATAAGTGTGGCAGATAGGAGATGTTATGATGTTAGCTTTGGGTATTTGAGTATTTGGATATCCTGGCCCAATATCTGAATACTTGGATCAACCAGTATCAAGCTACTCTATCTATTCTTTCGTGTATACCCTGGCCAGGTATACAGTGGAAGGATGGGCTAGAGAGGAACCCTAGAAATATTAGGGTTAGAAACAAGATAAGTAGCATGAATTAAGAGCATAAATATAAAATGAGATAGGACTTTCATTTCATATTGTTGTTTTATTGGAGATGAATAGAAATGCCCTTATATGTTTGAATTCAGATATTCAGTATTTTGAAATATGTATATATATGGGTCTTTAAGATTTTTTGTACACTATGTGATTGTAGCGTTTATTGATTACATTATTTGTATCAAGTAGACTAGAAATGATCTTTGAATGAATGTTCCTTAGTGGATATTCTTTCCACATGTTTGAGATTAATAGGAGTTGGTTAATCTTAAGTAGCTCTTGGCTTCAGGACTGCAAGTTTGGCCTGGTCTGGCTGGCAGGATGTGTTACTAGGATCTAATGACTCCTATTAAAAATATAATAAGAGTAGACTCTGGATAAATTAGACCCACATCATAGTGAGAGTGTACATACACTAAGATGTTGAAACATTTGGGGAAGATTAGAATAGAGAAAAATCAGTTGGAACTGATACCTGAGATCCAACTTTGGGGCCTCATATGAGAAACCCTTAATTGGAAATAAAGGAACACGACATAAGATTATGATTAAGTTTAATCATTAGTATTATATGAACTCTAAATATGAAATAGGGAAAAGATATGAGAAAAGTATGTAAGGGCCAAGATAGTAAGAATCAATCATGAGGAATGGATTATATAATCAAGTACAATATTTTTATGTACTCCAAAGCAAAGGGAAAATAGAAGAAAAGAGTTCAATATTCGATAAGTACATAGAAGTGAAGAGTCTTTAGAAAAGTCAAAGTGAAGAGAACTAGATGAGCATGTAAATCATAAAACTAGGATAAGAAACTTAGTTGAATCAAAGAGAAATGTTGGAAATAATGAGCTTGATTAAGGAATGAGGGTTATGATATAATTGAGAGCATGGAATGTATACCTTTATTGTGAAGTTAATACATTCATCCTACTGCCTTTGGATTTTAAGTCTTTATAGAACAAGAAACTAATTTCTAAAAGAAGAAAAAAAAGTGTAGCTTAACCAATGAATAAGTCATACAAAGGTAGACTATATTCAAGAGGGAAAAACTTGATTAAAAGATATACTAAATTTGACCCATGCATGAGCCGTTTGATTTAAAATGAAGGATATGTAATGTATTAAACATGAGTTGAAACTAGTAGAGAGATTATGGATTTAGAATTTCAACTTTTCATTAGCAGAAGGATAAAAAGAAATATGTACAACATGGTATATATGATCATACACCTAAAATAAGCAACATGATCATAAGGGAAAACTAGAAGTTAAAGATGATATGTGGAATAGCAGTATATGGTAAGGGGATTATGGAAAGTAATGAAAAGGTTTGAAACATGGTGGAGTAATATAGATTATAAAAGAAAGAGGTTGTGAGATTCAAGAAAGTGCTAATTAGCCAAGTATCCTTGTTGATAATTAATTAAACCTACATATGAGAAATGTATTAATGAATGTTTGACGATAAGAATTCTAAGTCTCAAAATCATCTTCTCTTTCATATCTTCCTTAATGAAAGCAATGTGGGAATGAAGTGATAAGAAAATGAATCATATCTGATGCATAACTACCATGGTAGAGGCATCTAGTGAATGTAATAATGACACACAATATGATTATGAAACCCTAGAAGGGTAAATTGAGAATGTAATCTATCTGAATAGGTCAAGTAAGAGAAAGAAAACTCAATTGATAAGATAAGAAAGACCTTCGTAAAACTTGTGAGATCCAAAGTTTGAATTTCAAATTAAGGGAGCAAAGTCACATCACAACAACGTCATGCTTCTGATAAGGACCAATCCCTAAAATGTTTAGAGTTGTAGTAGTTTAAGGAATGTCACTAGTGATTTGACCTTGAATACTAGCATCTCTATAAAACAAGATCATGAAATTTGCACTATGAGAAGTAAACTAGTACTGATAGTAATCCAGGGTTTAAAGATAGCTAATCTGAAAGGTAGATAAACAATATGGAAATGATTCAGAGTAAAGAGTAAGATATAAATTTGTAATGTAACAAGTGTGTTTTGAACAAAAGGAGAAATATAATATGAGTGAAGTGTGATATGAGATAAATTCTTGCAGTGATAGCAAGAATGATGAATAATCTACTTGTACCTTGTATGTTTCAATTTTAGGAATGTTCAATCTACATGATTAAAATGAGAAGAATAAGTAGCAAAAAGTAAGTAGTAGTGAATGAGGAGAGAGATAAGAGAAAACAATGGCTTTTAGTAATATGTGAATTTGTTTTTAGAAGTATAATTTGCTGAAGGTATATTAAGGGATGTAAATTGGTTCTATGTATGATTTCAATGTACATGTGCAAGCAATATATTAATTAAAGGTGTTTGATAGTTTAAGTCATTCATACCAGTAATCCATCTTAGTATTGTACAATTGTGGTATGGTGATATGGGTTGAATGATGATGGAACAAATGGAGGGTTACCTTGAATAAGGTAGTCTTACCTATTCACTCATATGAATAGAAGGGATGATAACCATATTGTATTGATATGTAACCCTAATGAGGTATAGCTTGTTATACCTAGCTTTAATATAACTAAGTGATGGTAATTGGGTATGAATAGTCCTTGAATGACTAATATAATTATGGATTACTCTGTTACTGTTGTTGAAACCCTAGTATGCTATAACCCGATGGTTACACCTTGAATTATGTGTGGGTTCATACTTGAGAATAGTATGGAATGTGATGGTAATGCTTCACCTTATGCATCCATGATCCAATGGGGATGCCGTGAGTAGTAATGTACAATTGTTGTTGAATCTAGTCTTTTAACTCAAGACTATTTTTCTATTTGAGTAGCACAACAGTAAAATTCAAAAGAACATGGTGAACTCTCTTTCGTGATTTAGAGGTAATACATAACAATAGTACATATTTAGCAGTATGAATTGAGATAGTTGGATCAGATTATTGATGTTGAGGTAACACCTCAAGAGTATGAAAATATTGAAACGGTTGTTTCTCTCTCTATCCTATGATTGATTGTGGAATAGAGAATTTGTTTGTTATCATTGAGAACTGTTTTAACATGTTGTGATTCGAAAAGAGATAAATGACTTAACGTTGAAAACTACATTCAAGTATAAAATACAAGAATGTAATGACATGTAAGATTTCAGAATCTTAAAATAAACTTTGAATATACTTTGTTTGTGTATTTATGTTTCGGGGATGAAACTTTTTTAAGGGGGTGAGAATTGTAATGACCACATTTGTGCTTAATTGGTAAACTAGGGTTTACCTGAATGATTACATGCTTGATTAGATTGTACATCATTTAGACTTGATTAATGATAGTATATCAATTGTGATGTTTCAAACCTAAGAAGAAACTATAACTATGATTTTAGTTTGAAGAATCAGGGTTTGAGAAACAAAAACCCTAATCAGAAAAAATTAGTATTTAATTAGGATTAACATTTGATAGTACATGAGTATGGGGTTTTGATAGTACATGAGTATGGAATTTGATCAGGATAGCAATGTGGTAAATGATTTTTCATATTTTCTAAAAAAAAATATTTAATTGAATTTTGGATATGATATGGATAACTCAATCATGCATATTGGAGAAAAATTTCAGAATATTTGAGTGTTCTTTAAATGTGGTTCTCGGTCGAACTATACTTCGACCAAAATGTTGACATAGTGCTTTTCAACAGTGTAGTGATTTATTTTTAATATTTTATTGGTAACTCCAAATGATCTAAAATTTTAACTGGATATCTGTAAATTAATAATAAACAACACGTAAAATTTTCATAATTTTTGGATGCATTTAGACCTTATCAGTAGATGAATTACAGTAACTGATATTTCTGCAGAATTCTAGATAGCAGTGCACTATTCGATTTTTAATTATTTAATGGAAGCTTGAAATGATCTAAAATTTTAAATTAAGCTTAGTAACTCCGTTATACACAACAGGATAAATTATAATATTTTTTGGAAAAGGTTTGATGTCTGAAATACACGAATTACAGAAACCTTTTTATGACAGAAAAAAAATCTGCTAAAATAAGAAAAAGTTTAGTGAGGGGTCAAAGTACAATTGACCCAAGCAGCTCAATTGCTCTATATGGTCAATCTAACACACTATCATATCTCATAATTTGTAATTCATTCCAGAGAAATGAAATCCTAGAGAGAGAGAGTTAGGGTTTGAGAGGAGAAATTGATGGAGATGCTGACCTAGGGTTTTGCGATCTGAGGAATTATGAAATCATTTAAGTTTAGCTTGTATGGATATAGTTTCATGGTGAATCTTCTCTCACATGTCAAAATTCCGTCCCTCCTCTGATTTGATCTGAAATGGAGTCAAAATTTCTCCTTTTCTCACTCTTTCTTCATAATCCCTCATTTTTAGGGTTTCCGAGTTGAAATGAAGAAGAATTGGGTGAATTACTAGGGATTTGATATGGATTTGAGATTTTCATATATGGTATATGTTTTTAAGGTATTTTCACACCTTAGGGTGAGTGGTAACTTCCTTTAAACAATATATTGCACGAAAACTGGTTAATTCATCCATAATTTTTATTTGCTAGTATGCGACTACAAACCCTGAATTTGTCTATTTGTTCTAAGTTGTTGCAAAATGATATGAAATGGATTATTACTATGTTCGGATGAAGTTCAAATGATAAAATCATATGAGAAATGTATACAATGCATTCTAATGAGAATTCCCTAAGTATTCACAGAGGTTATAAGAGTAAACTGAAATATAGGGAATTTGTCTATGGCTAAAATTTGCTGTATAAGTAAATAGAGAAAGTTGATTATCTAGATCCCCTTGGTTTTAAATGATTGTTTATCTAAATTCATAGTACATATATTTCAGATACTATCTGGGATTTCATGTGATGTAAATAGTGTTTGCTTGATATCTCTGTAAAGAGGGTGAAGCCCTATATGAGTGGAAAGTTGGAAATTTGTGAATAAATATGGTGAAATCCATTTGAAGTATTTTTATTGGCATCATAGACTCTATTTATGCAATGTTATTCTTGATTCATAATATCTCCATGAATGGCATGGAAAACCCTAATTTAGCTCAATTCGAGGATTTCATACATATGTTGATTGTATATGACTTGTTTAAAGCAACATGTATTTAGTGGATGTTTATGACATATTAAATCCTTATGAGAGCCAAGTGATAAGTGAATGAGGCAAATGAAACCCTAAGGCTAGGGTGTTCAATGAATCAAGTATTGTGATATCAATGTTCTCAGTATGAGATGTGGTGATGCTTAACAGTTTAATTGCATGATTCTAGTGTATAATGTGCCAAGTTGATATGTATCCTGTTTAGTTAAGAATTCTAGTCTGCCAGTATGTATAGTATGTCGATTACTCAGTATATTACAGTGTTTTGAATATACTTCTCTACCAAGTTTAGAATGATATACATATTGTTTTATAAACTTCAAATAAACAGACGTGGCACCATAGAGATACCAGAGTCAAGTATGAGTAAGAGAAAGGTACAATGTAGAAAGAGTTTTCTAAGAATAATAAAATAATAGATTTAAGGGCCATGACATTGTAGAATCCCTTTGAGAGGTCTGCACTTTAGGGATAAAATGACCTAACCCTGACTGCGTCCAGTATACAGGGGTCGGAACGCACACACAGAGCGTGCGGGGAGACGAAGCCCTTGAGGAAGTCTCCTAAGAGAAGATAGGTTACCCAACATGAACTAGACGTCCAAGTGGTAACCCAGAGGTACCCACATGGCGTACCAAGTCGAGGCCCACAGAGTGTCTCAGACCCTCCGTCTGTGTACTCAGTCTAGAGGAGGAGTCCAGTTTATGGCACCATAGGAGTACCGAGGCCAGAGAGCCAGTTTTCCTGTAGCAGACCAGGATAGCAGTTAGAATTAGCTACCCCGGGGTGTCGTCTAAGTCTTGTACGGTGGGATCGTAGTTCATTACAAGTCTTCATATGTAGAGCACACTGCATATGATCAGGGCATAATAAAATGAATGAGAGGTCAAACAAGTGTGTACAGTTATTCAATTATTCTTTATATGTTTCTGAATTATTAGTTATCTTTATGATCAATCAAACATTTCATATATTGATTTACTCTTATAAATATTTAGAGTATCCTGCCATATCTATGATTGTCAATTATTACACTCTTTAAAGCTTACTGTTGTTATAATTGATATCAGTTGCTCAAAATTATATCTGTAATTATATCAGTACTTTAGATTGTTTCTTTGAAGTACTCATTCACTGAGTGAGTAGGACCACCCCTCTACTAAAAAATTTAGGGAAATCACATGGAGTTGAATAAGATATCATTGCATCAGAGTAGATCTGCTACAAGAGTTAAGTCTGAGTATAGTTAAGTTAAGTCAGTCCCTGTCACTTTAGGTCCTTGTATAGATCTGAGAGAGAGTTGTAAATGATGTTTTGTATGTTTGTTTCCTTAATAAGAGAGAATGCAAATGATTGTCATGTTGTATGTACATGAAAGTGTGAGAAACATAATGAATGTATATATGTGTATCATTAATGTTGATATTACATTAGAGAAATAAAAGTTTAATTCTATTGTAAAGTTAGTTTATGTGGTTCAATGTGAGAAAACAAAGAGTTTGAAAAAGAAGAAAAAGTTAAGGGTGATCTTTGTATTACGTTAAATCCTCAATTTATACCCTAATCTCATGATTAGTGGTAATTGTGAGATCGGGGTGTAACAACTAGGGTGTTAGCAACTTGACCTTATGTGTCGTTGTGGCAGAGCCGTACTGACTGGGGGCAGAGAAGATCTTAGGAGTCCGGCTCTTCCTAGATATTGTATGGCAATGATTTCGACTTAGCAGTGGTCAATTGGGTTTTGAGTGGTATCCTCAATTTCCTCAGGGCATAATAAAAGATGTAAGATAGTCGTGTAGCATAACTATTTAGGGTTATACACAACACTTCATATTGGATGAAAACCCTTGTTTGCTTTCTTTTCATTGATATCATGTATAGTACAACAAGAGATAATAGATATGCTTATGATGTAGTTATGCTCATACTGTAAACATGCTTATGTTGTCACATATACTGACACTAATGGTTAAGATGTTGTTGCTAGATATGTTTAATATTGTTAGCCATGCCTATGTAATTAGAAATTCTTAAACTACTAATCATACCTATGTAGTTCATTGTGTTATGATGTTAGTTATACTTATGATATAGATCTATTCCCTTTATTTGATATGCTAATATTGATAGCCATGTTATGTTACTAGACATATTCATGATATCAGGGATGCTTATGCTACTAGATTGCTTGTACTGTTAGCAAGGAATATAATGATAGTCAGATTAATGATAATGATTGTTATTAGATGCAATTTGATGGTATTTGAGTAGATATCAATGCAAAGAAATGGATTTATTTGTTATCTATATATGCATTGATGATCATACTTGTTGCTAAGATGATTTGCTTAATCTATTTAGTATACTTGAACTGTTCAATTGATTATTAAATACTCCAACTGCTTAGTTATCTACTATTTAAAATGTTGTAATCAATAAGCGTTGTTGGAGGTTATATCTCTTGTTGGGACATGGGTCTCACCCTTGTGGTTCGTTACATCTTTTTAGGTAATCGGCAGTGACAACAATAGAATCATGGAAGTAAAGAGGAACTATAGTAATGAATCTTTGAGATAGTTGATTAGATGTCTAGTGTATTCTAGAGTCATCCATGTACTCTCAGGTCTGGGCAGGAAAAGTTTGTATATGGTATTTCAAACAAATCAGAATTTTGTTAGCATGTTAATGCTTATTTGTGTGACATATACAAATATTGTTCTCTTATGTATATATGTTGTGGCTAAGGCGATAGACCAATTTGTATCAAATTCTTGGCATAGTATGGATATAAGAAAGATGTTGGGCTCTTATGCAAATGTTTTTGAGCGGGTGTTGATGTTGAAATCAGTTTTAGTTTACCCATATTTTTTGGATATGTGATTAATTAGTGATTGATTGTGTTTTATGTTTTGAGTAATCGCATTTAGTGTGACGGGTTCTCACATTACCGAGCTAGAGAAAGCCTTCAAGATCCTTAGTATCCCAGAGGCTGATAAGGTGAAACACACAATGTACCTTCTGAAGGGGAGTGTTGGCCATTGGTAGCCCATAGAAGAGGAGAAGAGGCATGGAGTGGTTGTTGGATGGGAGGAGTTCTAATGTGAGTTAGTATGTCAGTACTTCCCACAGACATACCTTGATGAGAAGATATCTCAATTTGAGAAGATCAGATAAGGATCCATGATGATCAATGAGTACGAAGCTAAGTTTATGGAGCTTCTATGGTTTTATCCTCACATGGTTGCTACAGATGATGAGAGCATTCAGTGTTTTGAGAAGGGGATGAATGTTGAGTTGTCTACCCGGTGCCTGCATTGGTGAACTAAGAGCAATTTTCCACATTCATGGAGTCAATTCGGTAGATAGAGAGGTCAGTGGTTGAGAAGCGGGAGGTGAGTGTCAAGAAGAGGCTTACACAATACCAAGGACAAATGTCATGAGACTTTAAGAAGCCTAGGTTTTCTGCACCACCGAAATCGTAGAAGTTCAGTGCACAGACACAATGATCACCAAGTAAGGGTAGAGGCCACAATTTTCCACCCGTTGGAGCTCACGGTACAACATCTGATCGATGATAAGGCTACAAAGACTGTAGTTTGAGACCAGGGCTTGTCAGAAGTGTGGGTAAGTAGGACATCTGAGGTAGGAGTGTCTTGTGAGAGACGATGAGGTGACCCAGCAATCGGGGTAGGGCCAACAGGGCTCACATAGATAGTAATTCACTACTGCAGGAGGACGAGGGCATGGACACGCATCGTAGGTCGAATTGTATGCTCAGGGAAGTAGAGGATGAAGATGACAACAAGCAACGACTAGGTTCTATGCCTTGAGTCAACTGGAGGCAGTGGTCAATCTGTGAGTGGTGACAGGTCAGATGGATTTATTTCATTCTGATTTGTCTTCTTCTTACTTCATATTTATTTTGGTTGACCTGGATGCAACACACTCCTTTATCACTCGGGAAGTGATTGATAGTTGTTGTTTTCATGTTAGTTGTAGGTGGGATAGTTTGCTTCTAGAAACCCCATTAGTTGATTTTGCGGTGTTGTGGAAGGTGTGTCCTTCTTGTGTCCTTTCTTTTTTAGGACACCACATCCAAGTGGATCTCATACCACTTGATATGCATAGATTTGAATCCTTCAAATGGACACCTTGGAGAAGTATTGAGTGGTCTTAGATTGTGGTCCCAAGTAGGTGATATTTGTAGATGGTGATAAGACATTGAAGGAGAAGTTGACTAGTGCACCAGTTATGGTCCTACCTGAGCAAGGAAAAGGATACATCGTCTTCTATGATACGTCCAGGAATGGTTTGAGTTGTGTGTTGATGCAGGACAAGAATGTAGGTTCTTTTGCTTCTCAACAAATTAAGAAACACGAGAAGCATTACCCAGCCCATGACCTGGAGTTAGCTATTATTGTTCATGCCTTGAAGATCTGGAGGCACTACCTTTATGGCGAGAAGTGTCAGATCTTCACAGACTACAAGAACTTGAAGTACATCTTTTCACCACAGGAGTTGAATATGAGGCAACAATGATGGATGGAGTAAATCAAGGATTATGACTGTACGATTGATTACCATCCAGGGAAGGCAAATGTCATGGTAGGCGCTTTGAGTAGGAAGTCCTCTTACTCATCATCTGCGGAGAAGGTGCAATTGTGTTCCTTGGTATTCCACAAGCGAGATATGTTGGTCTCCCTACGTCAGATGAATATTAAGCTAGAGGTTTCCTTGCTAGCAGGATTGTTAGCATAATTCAGGTGAAGCCCACACGGAGACAATATATTAAAGAGGCACAACAAGCTGATAGTGTGACATAGCAGATTAGATCAGAGTCTGGCAGTGAGAAGCATGATGGCTTCTATGAGTTGGATGACAGGACATATTGTTAACATGACAGAATTGTGGTTCCCAATGTGGATGATCAAAGGAAGATGGTCTTAGATGAGGCTCATATGTCTATGTACGCTATGCATCTAGGTAGCACTAAGATGTATCACAACCTGAAGGACATGTATTAGTGGCCTAGCTTTAAGCATGATGTGGCTGACTTCATTACGAAGTGCGCTGTGTGTGAGCAAGTCAAAGTAGAACATCATAAGCCTCCAGAGACGTTATAACTATTTCCTATACCACAGTGGAAATGGGATCATGTGACAATGGACTTTGTTGTTGGTCTTCTTAGGACTGCCAGAGGCCATGATTTCATTTGGATGATCATCGACGGGTTGACCAAGTCAGTGCCTTTCCTTCATGTGAAGACAACGTATATGATAGATAAGCTTTCTCATATCTATGTTGATGAGATAGTGTGTTTGCATGGTGTTCCAACAACTATCATGTTAGATAGAGGTCCTCAGTTCAGGAGTCGCTTTTGGGAGTGATTGCACACAACTTTGGGTATGCAGTTAAAGTTCAACACTGCTTTCCACCCAGAGACAGATGGCCAATCTGAGAGGATCATTCAAACCTCAGAGGATCTACATAGAGCTTGTGTTCTTCAATTCTTGGGCGATTGGGACATACACCTCATTCTGGTAGAGTTCACCTACAATAATAGTTATCAGAGAAGCATCAAAATGGCATCGTAGGATGCATTGTATGGGAGATGTTGCAGGTCTGCGTTGTGTTGGTATGAGATGCGAGAATGCTGGCTTCTTAGTCCTAAGCTTGTACAACATACGCCAGAAAAGATCAAGGTGATTTAACAACAGTTGAAGGCAACACATGACAAACATAAGTCATATGCAGACAACTGCCATAGACCTTTAGAGTTCCAAGTGAGAGACAGAGTATACCACAAGGTCTCTCCTTGGAAAGGTTTTCTGAGGTTTGGAAAGAAGGGTAAGTTGTCTCCCATATTCATGGGGCCTTACCCTATGGTGGCATGTGTTGGGAAGATGGCCTATAAGTTGGAGTTTCCACCTGAGTTACAAAGGTTGCATCCAATGTCCCATGTGTCTATGTTGAGGAAGTGCCATCCTGATAGCGAGTTAGTGTTGCAACTAGTGGAGGTGGATTTGGATGAGGATGTATCCTG
This sequence comes from Alisma plantago-aquatica, assembly GCA_963693085.1. NCBI lineage: Eukaryota > Viridiplantae > Streptophyta > Magnoliopsida > Alismatales > Alismataceae > Alisma > Alisma plantago-aquatica. The sequence goes on from OY856410.1 coordinate 652,766,866, forward strand.
TGGAAGGTCCAATGTTGAACCTTGACAGAAGGGTGAAGAAATTGAAGAAGAAAGGCATAGTGCTTGTAAAGGTTTTTTGGCATCACCATGGTGTTGAGGAATCCATGTGAGAGCTTGAGGAAGAGATGATGAGGAAGTACCCCTCTTTCTTATAGGATTTCAGGGGTGAAATCATTATTAGGGGTTCATGGCTTGTAAGACCCCCGACCTAAGTTTTGGGATAAACCTATTAGTTTGGTTTTCTTATGGTGCTTAAAACCTTGCTCTAATATTTTGATATGTAATTAGGGCTTGTGGAGAGATTAAGTTTCAAGTTTAAGCTTTGTTTGGATTATGTTTGTGCTTTGTGTGCTAGTTTTGGTTCAAAATGCAATTTACCCAATGTAGGGGGTTGATGTGAAATTTGTAACTTTTAGAGTGTATCTTCCATCCTCTGACATCATCTAGAGGAGAGAGAACGAAGTGGACACCTTGATTAAGCCTCGGATGAGTGGTGGCATCCTTGGTGGTGATTAAGATTTCCTAGGGTTTGCCTTGTTTCGACCTTGTTGAACCTTGGTGATGGTAACGACCTATGGGCTGTCTTGGATGTGTTTTGATTGAAACACGTGCCCTGGCATGATGTGGTTATGACCATGATGGTTTGGGATGATGTGTTTTGACCTAGATGTTTGTCTTATTGTGTTTCAACCTCTTTGATGGTGATGACCTTCTTTCGACCTAGTCTTGATGTTTTGATCTTGTTTGGGCCGCAACAACCTCTACGAAGTGTTGTGGCCGAAACCACATGTTGAGGACCCAATCAGGTCGACACCCAGCATAGGGTATATCACCATCTCATGCATGCATGGTTAAAGTGGTTGCATCTGGGTTCCTTTAGTGGACAAGTGTTCCTTTGGTGCCTTAGGGTGTGACACCTCATCCTCACCCTAATTCCCTCCTCTTTTGCTATATAACCCCTTATCTCTCCATGCAAGTGACCCTTTTTTTCCATATTCTTCCTCACTTCTTATTTGGTCATCCTCGGAGCCTTGAGGAGCAATAAAATCTGTTTTGGAGCTCTTGGTGGTCGGACTTCCCTTGCATGTGGTGCTTGTGGTGATCCTTGATCATCTTCAACCCTAGTAAGTTCATACCTTACTTTTGCAATGTTTTCCTTGGATCCCCTAACCCATCTTCTTCTCCTTCTCTCAGCCATGTACCATGTTTTGGCATGGTGATCATTCTTGAGGAGAAACCCCTCATCACAAGGGTCATAGGCCATAGTTAGAGGAAGTCCTTCCCTCTTTTTCCTCCTTCTTTCTTGGGTGCGGCTAGGACCTTCTCTTATCCTTTTCTTGGGCTATCTTTGACTTTGGTACCTTCTTGTTCTTGAGGTTCTTTTGTGTCCAAAAGAGGAACCTCTGGTGGAGCGTCTTCAACCTTTGGATTGTGTGCTTGGAGCCCCTGATCTTTGAGATTGGGATCTTTGGTGTTGAGCTTCTTAAGGCGGGCTATATAACACTTAACCTTCTCTATTATTGCACTCTTTCATACATGCATGCTATTGTCTTCTCCCTCTAAAATGTTCCCTTAACATGATAGTAGATGATGCTAAGATCTAACACTTGTTTGGTATAGGAAGTCAGGCTTGAGTTGGTAGAAATTCAAAACCCTAGTTTTGTACCCAATTTTGGTGATTATGATGTAATAGTGGTTTTTCCCTATCTCTCGACCATGTTTTTGTTTATACTCTTTGAGCTTGTGTACCTTGATATCTCATGGTGTTTTAGGTTCTGATTTAGGTGTGATTAACGTGGTTGTATCACCCCTGCATGTGATACTTTCATTGAGTTTCCTTGGTTCAAGTTTTAGGGTTTTTGGCGATCGTTTGTTGTGGAGTGTCCCACTTCAATGGAGATGATGTTCCCTAAAGTTATCTTCTATTTTATGTCATGTTCCTCCCTATTTTAGTTCTGGGCTAAGTGTTGATATGGTGCTTGATGTGGGGTCTCTACCCTTGGATGGTTGCGGTCAATACCTTGAGTTGGATCAGTTTGGTCGTAACATGTTAACCTCTTGAGGGATGGGTCGCTACCCTCTTTTTGTAGCAATGATAACCATGTCCTTATGGGCCAAGTTGCTTTGGTTTGTTGCGGTCGTAACAAGGGGATTTGTTATGGTCATTACACATGGCTAGGTCAGGTCGATACCCTTGGTTATATGTATGGTCGTGACATAGATGGTAGTGGGTCGTAACACATGTAGATGGTGTGGGTTAACACTTATGTATGTATAGATGGTTAGCACATACACACATGAGCACATGATGATACATGTATGGTGATGTTTGAATAACATAATGCTTAATCTTAAATTTGATACTCAACTCTCATGTGATCCAAGAAAGTGGGAAATAATATACCTAAGGTTTGATGATGTTATACGATACAAAACCCTAATCGTCTATAGTGTGGAACCCTAATCCTAATATGAGAATGTATGATGTGTAAACTTCTCTCTCTTAGAATGGTTATTATGTTATGATGATTTCTCTCTCTTTTATGAACCCCCAACTTTGTAGGTTATGTGAACATGAATGTCATAGCTAGTATATGCTATGATGAATATGATGTGACACATGTTGAATGAGCTCTTATGAGGCACATTGAGACACTTGTCATATATGAATGATGTGAATGGGTTTGATGATCTGCTAGAGGCTTAATTGCCTAGTATGAAATGTTGTTCTCCAGTGATGTTGTGATAAGTTCATGATTCAAAAGTTATAAGTCTTTCGATATTGAACTATGTTCTTTCTTTTGTAGAATTTGCATGTCGATTGAAAGTTGTAACTGGATTGATGCTAAAAGACACCTAATTGGCCTAACTAATCAAGCGGTACCTAATCATGTAGTTTGCCCTGTGCCATAGATCCATCTTCAGTGTCAGTACTTGCTAGATGGTGAAATAGATTTTCCCTTAGTGGAAGCTCAGAGTCATATATTGTTGAGTATATACATTTCACATGATTGGCTACAGGCCATACCCTAGAAAGCATACAGATGCGGGTTGTAGCTCAGTGATATGATACGTATGTTATTTCATAGGATTGGCTACAAGCCATACACTGGTAGGAGTGCGACTGCGGGCCGTAGCTTAGTTTCACTAGCACCGTGACCTATACCAAGGTGGGCTAGGAGTTTACAGCTTGACTATATGTCGTTGATTACAAATGACTGACAGGTCTCTACGGTGTACTCGTGTACTGACCATGAGGTGTTGGGGAGGTCGTGGATTCCATCTCTTCCATTGAACTTATATGGCACTAATTTTGACTTAGCAGTGGTTAGTTGGATTTAGGGTTGTAAATGGGTACGGGTAGACCCGCAGACCCACAACTCCAGACCCTTAAAAAACTCGTCACGGGTCTAACTTTTTGGAACCATGGAACCGTGGATCCACATACCCATAGACCCGCATATAAGCAGGTCCATTGATGGGTAGGCTTGGACCCAGACCCACAAACCCGTGGACCTGCTATACATAAATAATTACTTTAATAATATGTTATTATATCATACTTTACTACAATAATTAATATAAAACTTCAAATTACATATTACTCTAATTATAATAAGGTTAGGGATTAGTCATCTAATTGAGAATGAACTATTCTAGTTGCAAAAATGAGCAACATATGTAACCTTAAAATCAAATTAGTTATGTGATATGCTAAATTATGAAAACACTATGATGATGACTACAAATATATACAGAATTATTTGAACTAATCTTCAATCTAAAAAGTATTACATTGTTTGATGTAACTATTGCATGTTTATATCCTATATAATAGCAATATCTTGTTGTATAAGAGTATATAGAACATAGTCATAAACTTTCTTAGATAAAAAATATAATGTTTACATAGAACTGCTTACCCTCATACCTGCACTGCAAACCCACTATTATTACGGGTACGGGTATGGTGCGGGTCTAGATTTTAATTAATGCGGGTCTAGAATCAGAACCGAACCCGCTAAATTAAATGGGTATGAGTATGGGTATGGCCAGAGCCGCATCATACCCACACCGTTTACACCCCTAGTTGGATTTGGGTGGTACGACTCAAATCCTCAAGGCATAATAAAAGACGTAATACAACCATGTAGTGTATTTGTATAGGATCAAATGCGATAACATTGGTTCAAGCCTTGTCTTTGTATAGATTAGTGATAGAAAATATACATGTTCTTCATTTTCCTTCTCTTATGATAAGGTGTTATACAATTCAGTCATGATTGTGTACACTACTCAATTATTGTTACCCTAACTACCTAGTAATGGTTATCCACTTAAAACATATTGTAACATCCCTGACCTGGGTTATGCTTTAACCCTAGGTGTTTTGCTTAATAAAGTTGATTAGATGCTTGCTCTTATCTCTTGAAAAGTAATTAAGGCTCAAGAGGAACTTATATTTCAATTTTAGTCCTTTTTTAACAATGTTAAAAACAATGTTTTGATTTTATGGACTAAAGTGCAATTTACCCAAGTTGAGGGGTTAATTTGCAAAGGTTACATGATAATATGTTCCTCATGTGTTGAAGAATTATGATAATGAAGATTATGCAGAGGTATGTCTAGTGAAAGCCTGGGTACCAAGAAAGAGCTGATTAAACAATGTTTGTACATTAAAAACCTAGTTTTGGGTAATGTGTAATTTACCCAAAACCTAGGGTTCAATATGCAATTTTCCACTTCAATAGGGTCCCTAATAATTCTTGGAATCTTGTAGAGGCAATAAAATGAGAGGGGCATCTCATTTGAGCTACTTTTAAGGAGAGAGGATCTTGATATTAAAATAATCAAGATTTAAGCATGATTGAAATTATAATTCAATATAATGCAAAAATAATTATATTAATTGGATTGCCTTCAACCAAAATTATAGATGTTGAAATCCACATATATTTACGTCCTTTTGCCTTGCAAAGGCAAAGGAAATATCTACGTGAGTGGAGAACCCACTCACATTAAGAAAATAAAAAGAAATATTCACTAACTTATGGATATTATTATTATAAGGGTTAAGGTGCTTAATTTCTTTTCCTTTAATTCATGGATAATGGAGAGTAATTCGTAGGTTAGGAAGATATCTTTGCATGCAAGGAATTTAGGGGGGAGAGGTGGCACCAATTTTGGAATTAAAAGATTTTTATAAGGCATTTTCTCTCTCTTTGATTTTTCTTATAAAAACACCTTTTACAACTCAAATCAAAGGCTTTTTCAAATCCACTTCTTCTCTTTGCTTTCAAAACGACCAAGGGAGCTTTTGAGGATCAGGAGGAATACCCCCAACCTGTTGGTAAGCTTCTTGACTTCCTTTCACCTTAATTCCATGGTGGAAATCGAAAATCAATGCATGATTTCTTCTTATCTCGATCCCATCTTCATTTCTAACCATTCCTTTTCACTCAAAGCTTGAGGACGAGCCTTGGGACAGTGAAAGGAGTTGTATCCACCATTGTTGACGTGATCTTGAAGCTTTGAAGCTCAATTGGAGGCGGGTTATATAACTTGAACCCATTACATTGTTATTCAATTATCAATCTTGCAATTATATTGATCCCTTCTTCTTCTTGATCAATTGCTTGTTGTAATTGATAATGTTATGAAATCAGTAGCAATATGAACTACATGAATGAAGGTAGAGGAAGATTACATCATCTTGGGCACTTTTCCCAAAGAAATTATATTCCAATCGGTTTCAACAATTTGTTCAATCGGTTTTCAACAAAACTGTTTGAAATCAAACGGTTTCATCAAACTGTTATAAACCAAACAGTTTCAAACCGTTTGGAAGGGTTGACCACAGTTGAATGTTTGGAGATTATATGCTAGTGTTGATGGTTGATGACCCATTAAATCTAATTAATTGATTCCAAAGGGTGCATCAGTTGAAGGTTAATCAATTATCAAAACCCTCATCGGATTAAGTGCTGAAATTTCAATTGGTTGATTTAAAACTTTGGGTTGATTAACACAAATGGTCTCAAGACCATTTGGAGATCACCCAAATGGTCTCAACACCGTTTGGAGGTCAACCAAGACTGTTTGGAGGTCTAGGGTTGAGTATGGTTGAGTAATTGAAGATCCAAAGATATCAAATTGAAATGCAATCAATAGCTAAATTGATGATCAATCCAATGATCTAAACCCTAATTGAATTTCACAAATTTTAATGATGGATGGGGAAAACGGTCTTAAGACCATTTGGAGGTCATCCAAACGACCTCAAGACCATTTGAGGTCAGGTCGTATCATAATTTGATGATGATTCATTGATTTCAATGGAATTAGTTCCACAGTGTTAATAATCACTACTACATAACATGTCTTTGGCGTCAGTTGTTTATGCCCTTTTAGTGACAGTTCTCAAGCAACGCCTATTTGGGTGCCGCTAAAGGTCGAACTCTTTGGCGTCGGTTTTATAACCTACGCCAAAAGGCTTCACGCCACCAAAAACGTGACATCTAGGACACTTTCTGTGTCGGTTTGCAACTAAAAAACCGATGTCATATTCCCAGACGCCACGGTCTTGCTTCCCTACACGGCCGTGTTTAGTACAATAGGCGTCAGTTTTGTACTAATAACCGACACTTTTTCTGCCACGACCATGTTTTCCTGCACGGTCGGGTTGTTTGTCATATTAGGCGGTGATTTTATCCAATAACTGACGTTGTAAACCTTTGATGAGGGTGTTCTATAAATAACCGACGCCTATGTTTTTTTTTCTTATTAGTTTGCAGGCCTGATGTGGCTGGTCAGCAGGATGAGAACCTACAGTTCAGTTTTCTGAACTGCAGGTTTATGACATCCATTGATATCAGCCTACAAACAGGCCACAAACCTGCAAAATCAACAAATATACTTTTCACACAAGTAGACACATTCAGACATCAATTCAATTCTCACATTCACACATGTAGAAACATTCAAATACATGTAGAAACATTCATACATGTATAAACATTCAGAAATATTCATTTACAAAATATCATTCAACATCACTATCAGCATCCCAATTATATCTTACAATCGCCACTGCTTGTATGGCTCTTGCCCATTCTTCTCTTACTTCATTTAATACTTTCATCGTATATGGAGCATGTACATCTTTTAAGCATTTGTCTATAGTGTGGTCGGTTTTAAACACCTGCAAAGAGAATGATATATATATATATATATATATATATATATATATATATAAGTAATAATATAAAAATAAGATTGATATATTTCATACTAACTAATGAGACTATATATAATACCTCATGTATGGTATCGATGTCCAATGTGGCATATTGGATAATCATCTGCATAAATTGCATCACATAGTAGGTGCATGCCCAGTCGTTGTCTTGTGTAGCGCACTATAAATTGAAACATACAAAATATTAAAAAATACAACTAAGCACAATTTACATAAATAATATATACATTGTAGTCGGGAACTTACTTTTACGTTCTCCCAAATTATTGTCTAGTTCTTTTTCCTTGGGACCTTTCCTCCAGTCTTTTTGAATGCATCTAAACCCCTACATGTTAATGTAACACAGTAAATTGCATAATTAAATAGTAATGTAATAACATATGTTAACGGATATAAAAATGAAATATTTCTCACCAGTTTAATGGCAATCTCATTATGTGTCCAATTTTAGTATTCAATGTACTCCCCAAATGATCTAGATAATAAACATTGAACGTCCCGGGGAGAATATCTAGTAACTCCCAATGCCTACTGCTAGAGGTAAAAAAGTTAAAAATTAATAACTCAAAATCCACAATAAAAATGTAATTTTCTTAAGTCCAAATTATAAGTAAAGTAAACTTACTTGACATTGAATGGAGCTATTATTATTTTCTTCTGTTGCTGACCAAAAATTGTAAAAGCATCTATACAGTATTATTGAACACTATCAGGGTCTTTAACTACCATACTAATCAATGATGGAATCAAAAATCCCACATGATCAAATGCAAATTGTTTGCATTGATTTTTGACTAAGTAGCTACAAAACATGTATTATGTATGCATTAATATTTAAGAAACCAGATCACCGGATCTTACACAAGGTGTATGGATGTATAAACAAGATCTCACCTTATCCATGTCTCTATCATTGATGTGTTCAGCCAATCATATATAAACGACTCAATAATATCTTGTATAAATAAAGAGCTTTCGTATGATTGACCTGCATAATTCTCTTCTAAAGAAACAATTATAGGGCAATGTATATTATGTGCCCATAGCAAACATGTCATTCCCCTACAAGAAGGACCTAATGGGTATTTTAGGTCAGTTGGAACCCAACTTGGTAATGCAGGAAGTGGAGGTGGAGGCCTAGGTGCTCCGAGTGTCTTCTTTTTAACCTATATATATAATTTTAGATCAATTAACCTCATATATACACATTAACAATCTAAAGTAATGTAAATTTATCTTGTAATTTCAGTAGTGTAGATGACATCTTCTTTGGGCCACAATATCACCCCGCCTTCTGCCTCAGCAAGTGTATCAATATCCGGGTGGGCATATGGCAATGTAGCTTCCCTCCAATCGGGTAATACATGTATCAAGCTCACACGAGCGTAGCCCTGTGGCATTGGAGTCCCGTGAAATTTTGCCCCATGAAGGGACGGGTAAGCCTACACCTCTGCAACAACATAGTCTTGCATTCTTAAGCGGCATGGCTTCAACACCTATAAATTTATGTAAAGAATGTTATACATATATACATATCATCTTGAAAACATATCATCTTGAAAAGACTAGCTACAATGTCATAAACAATACTTACAGCATACGTGTTAGGCGGTGGGTCTACAAGATTACTCTCAGTCTGTGCATCATGAGAAGAGTGGGTCGCCATAGGCTGATTGGAAGTCTGAGATGCCTGCCACCGCACTATTTCTTCCTTGACCTTCTCAGCAACTATATCATTGACCTTCTTAGCAACTATATCCTTGACTCTCTTATTCTCCTATACATGGATAAAAGAAACATTAGCTTCTTATTATTGAATTTTCTTTTGCAGTAACATTCTAAAAAAAGAATAGGTTACCTCTTCTTGTAAAAGTCCCGCTCTAGGTTTGCGCTGGGATGGCCCAAAGAATGCTTTGATGCCCACACCAGTGCCTGCACACCTAACACGTCCAGGATGCTCTGGGTTACCCAGAGCAACTGTCAATTCATCTCTTGTGCCCTGAGGGATGAACATGCCTTGTTTTCTCTGCTCGTGCAGCTCCCGCTAATCACCATCAATAGAAATTGGTAAGTTAACACCACAAATAATCAATATTCAAACGATTGCTCTAAGAGTTGTATTTTACCATTTTCGCAGCTGCCTCAGCAGTTACGGGCTTCTTTATTTCACCCTTCTTGTTTTTCCTCCTAGCTATCCAGACATCATGGCGAGGCATGGTTGTGGCACATGTAGTAGAGGACTCCTGAGTAGCAGCAGACTCCGCCTGTAGTCGTTGGTGAATGCTTGCATAGCCCTTTGGACCCATAGTGTGGTCATGCACATTTAGTGCACGCCTTGCTTTTTGCGCCTCACTGAGGGCCTAGTTAGTATGAACATTAATGATTTGGTTAGTAGCACTAAATGTTAATATTGAATAGGTGAATACAACATATATTAATTAAATTGGGAGTGACGCCTAATACCTTGAATTCTTCAGATTTTCTTAAAGCAACAAATGTGTCCCAATCTTCTTTGTCCAAGAAGTTCCACTGTTCAAGGGCTGACTTCTTCTTCTTATCACCATCTTTTATGTATTCTCTGTTGAGATTTGTCCTATAGTTCCTTAGCATCTTTCCAGCGTGTTGCATCATGCTTTTATGATGCAACTTCTCATCCAATGCAAACATATTCTGTAAAATATAATTGTTATTAACTAGTATCCAAAAATAGAATTGCAAATAATAGAATTTGTAATCTACAAAATAGAATTGCAAATAATAATAATTCACGCATGAATCCTTCCATATATCACCTGAGGAACTTTATGCCAATTATCATACTTAACACCACAATGGCTTCGAGTGACAACCCCAAGATAGTTTACAAAATTATTGTGGTTTACTCCAATTGCATTTCCTCCATTATCAAACTCCACAACCGATATGGATCCACTGCCACTTAGCGATATTAACTTCTTCAACAGAGTGATGCCCCTTTTCTTGTTAAGTGTTTGGTGATGCGCATCAAGTTCCTCCAGTGCTTCAGTGGGTACATGTGCATCATCAACCTAAAATTTGACAAAAATAAACACACTGAATTTGCCCAATATAGAAATATGGGATATATGACATAACTAGAAGATAATGAATTTTATAGAAATATAGGATATGTTTTTAGAACTTACATTGGTATCCTCTCCATGCTCATCATGGACAGCATGCTCATCATGGACTTCATGCTCATCATGGACATCATGCTCATCATGGTCAGCCATATGAAAATGGCATTAAAAAGGCAAACATTTAGCATTTGTATTAACTAGAAGATAATGAAACATCAAATCTGAAAATGATATTGATATTAAAAAAGCAAACATTTAGCTTCAATAAAAAAAATACAAACATGCATGCCTCTAAAATTGTGATCTTTTATCAATTAACAATCCTTCATTGTGATCTCCGCGCACATATACGTCATCATTAGCTTCAATATTTTGTGGCCAACAAACACATGTGATGTCATTCTGATATATAATAAATGTGTACCACCTATCCCATCCTTGAACACCTAATCTCACTAGTAAGTGTATAATGTGTATTGGGTTTTCAAGAAAATTTCGGCAGCATTTCCCCGATGTTCTCTAAGTACATATGTACTTAGAGAACAAACGGGGAAATGCTGTCGAAATTATCTCGAAAACCCAATACACATTATACACTTACATCCTAGGTGAGATTATGTGTTCAAGAATAGTCCCAAATCGGGGACTATCCAAGATTTAATCCTAATGAGTAAATCTTGGACGGGTTTCTAGGCCAACAAACACAATAATAGATATGTACATGTTAGGGTTTCATCACAATTAATGTTAGGGTTTCATCACAATTGATGTTAGGGTTTCATCAATGTTAGGTTTAATCAAATCAAATTATGATGCTAGAATGGACAAGTTTAAATCTTATTTCAACATGCATCAAAATTTACTGAATTAGGTCAAACATTAGGATTAGAAGCACACATATATGCAAGCAAACAATTTGTTCGTATCCAAGGATTTACATAAAGCATTACATAAAGATTTGTTCATATCATTACCAACAGCAAGCACGGTCGTGGCTGTGTTGGCCTACCACGACCATGTTGTCCAACACAGCCATGGTAGGCCAACACAACCACGGACGTGGTTGCTGTTGGTAAGGAGCTAGGGAGAAGGAGCTAGGGTAAGAAGCTAGGGCTACCTAGAGCTAGCGTGGAGAAGAGCGGCGGCGAGCGGCGGCAGTAGTGGCGACGAGCAGGCAAAAAGCAGAGCAGAGCGGCGCTTGCAGTGGCACTAGGAGAAGAGTAGAGCAGCAGAGAAGAGCAGAGCAGCAGTGGCAGTGAGCGGCGGCAGTAGTAGAAAGAGGACGCGGTGGCAGCGGCGGTGAGCAGAGGCGCACCAGCAGCAGCGGGGGTCGTCAGACGATTTTAGGTAAGAGCGGCGAGCATAAGAGAAATATCGCGATGAAACAAGAAGAAAGGGGGAAGATTCGGGTGATCGGGTCTATTAAGTTGGTCAACGGCGTCGGTTATCTACAAAACTGACGCCTATTACTCTCAAGCGTCAGTTGATAGTAAAAAATCGGCGTCCAATTAGATAATCTTTACCCTAAATTATTTGGTGGGAACCATTATCAGCTTCGGTTATCAAAGGATAACCGACACTGAAAGTGGAACTTTTCACGCAAATTTTCATCTTAAATAGGCGTCGGTTAATAGTTAAACAACCGCCGTTGTATATGACACTTTGGGGTCAAATTTTTTTCGCTCGAAAATTGGATTTTGCAGGCGATTTTAGGCATCGATTTGTTATACCTAGCCGACGTTGAATACAAAGCGGTACCCGTGTCTGGCTGGTCTTCGAATATAGGCGTCAGTTTTCCGAAATAACCGACATTTATTATTATAGGCGTCGATTTTCCTAAATAACCGACGCCCAGAAAAGTGACATTGAATGTTGTTTCTGTAGTAGTGAATTGATGGTTCCTCGATTTCAAAACCCTAATTGAAGGTTTCTTGAGTTTAAATCTTAATTAAATTGGGTTCAAAACCCTAATTGATGGTCCAATTGAAGGATGATTCAATAGTTCAATTGATGAATGAATCAAGGATTTAATTGATAGTCGGTTCATTGATTGAAACCTTGAATTGTTTAAGGGTTGAAAGACCTTTTTGGTCCATTCGGTTTTGAGAGGGTTTGGACCAAACGGTCTCAAGACCGTTTGAGTCCAAACGGTCTCAAGACCTCTTGGGTCCAAATGGTCTCAAACCGTTTGGATACCCAAGTCCAATCAGTTTCAACACATTTCTTGCCCAAACAGTTTCAAGGGAAATTTGCCCAAACGGTTTCAAACTATTTGAATTTTGAGAGACCAAGACCATTTAGGGTTTAAATAATCAAAACCATTTGAGGTTCAACATGGTTAATCCATTTGGATATCTAATGTAATTGAAGACTCAATTGGTTGATCCACTTGGACACCTAATGTAATTAAAGATTCAATTGGTCAGTTCATTTGGATACCTCATGTAATTGAAGGTTCAATTGATCAAATCTTTTGGACACCTAATGTACTTAGATGATTGATACCCTTAGTGGGATTAATCATTGATGCATAATGCTGCAATAATTCAATACATCATGCTAACCCTAAATGTATGTATTTGAATAAAGAGTAGGCTCAATCTAATTAAGAATTGAGCAGTGGACATCATGAATAGGATGAGAGAGAGATTCATACATGTAAGACAATCTTGTAGCAATCAAGCTTAACACATTCAAAATAAGTGTGGTATACAATTAGGGTATGATCCTTGATAAAGAGGTCATAAAACCCTAATTGAGTTGATTGATGAACTCAAACCCTAATTTAGGGCAATTCTAAGTGAAACCCTAATCTAGGTTAACAATGTAACCCTAATTGTGGGTTATCGAATGTAAACCCTAATCTAGGGTGATATTATGTGAAACCCTAATTTAGGGAGATGTGATATGAATCCCTAATATATTGATGTGATGTGGAACTCAAATCCGGGATGATTCTATGTAATGCTATCTGAAACCCTAATCTTGGGCAATATGGTGATAAACCATAACCCTGGTCTGGGTAATGGGATGAGTATTCCCAATTGACATGAAATGGGAAACCCTAAACCTAGTGATGGAATAATGGTGTTACCTTTGAATTATAGTGATGCCATATTTGTATTGCATGGTGCTGATATGTAATTAATGTAACTATTATTATCTATACTAACCATGCATGTATCATGAGATGATGAGCATAGCCAGGTATGAGCTATGATGCTTTATTTATTGAAAGTGTTCAATAGGCCTCGTGAGCCATGATGGAGCTTCCACTCACGTGGAGTTGCGTGCACCACTAAAAATCCTAAAGATGGTAAGTCTTTAAGTTTAGCCTTGCTTATACTAGATTGAGAACTCCACCCATGTATGCTAAGATATGTGGAAGTCTTATCGTAGTATAGTTAAGGGTCGAATCCACGGGACAACGATCTTGTTGGGAGCAACAAGATAAAAAATGTTAGAACTTCACTTAATATCTTAATAGTAGGTACTTAAATCAAAAGGTTGGTTTGGTTGTTTTTAGACTAAGAGCAAGTAAAGTAAAGCAAGCAAGTAAATCTAAGGATGTTAAACAATGATAAGAAGCCATTAGGGTGTGATCGGTTTTCACCGCCACTACACATGGATCAAAGCATGCAATATAAAACACAACTTGCAACAAGAGTTTAATCAGTTAGTATCTTCGTAGACTTAGTTTCCTTTTAGAGAACTAACTACGAGAAGTGCGGGAATGTTGCAAAGTCAGCCATTCCCGAACGAATGGTCACCTACTTTGCATCATTCCCTTCGCAAAGTGTGTTCATCGACTCATCAAGGTTGTACTTTCATACATCAACTGTTTCCATTTCATAGTATGAAAGTAAAACGATGGAAGTGAGTTTACTCCACTTCTTGAGAAACACTTCTAGATACCGAAACAGATGCATGGTGGATATATGCACCAAGAACCAACATTCAATCGAGTTTTGATTCTAGTAGTACAAACATAGACAATTCATACTAAAAGATAAAAGATAGCACAAGTTGGTGATCAAGCAACAAGCATCAATTAAATGATTGATGGTGAACTGAAAAGAAAGCATCTCTATATTGCAAACTATGGATTACATTACATGAAATGAAAACATGGGTAGCGGGGCTACTCCCCGCACCCCAGTGAGAGAGACTACTCTCTCATAGCTAGAACAAAGAAGGAGGCAAGAAGAGAGAGAGAGAGTGTCATCCCCACAGAGGAGAGAGGAAAGTCAACCCCTTAGAGAGAGAGAGAGACGATCTTCAGACTTCACGAGTTGCTCGATGATGAGGTCTTCTCTTCCCACCTTCTTTGGCGAGGAGAGAGAAAGCAACTTCAGGATGGAGCGTGGATCTTAGACCGGCAGCCTTTAGGCGGAGGATGGAAGTCGGATTAGCTCTGGAGTAGTAGAGGCAGCCTATGGGAGTCTGAAACTTCATGTCTTTGGGAGGACCCCTTGGGTCTTATTTATAGGCCTTAAGTGAATTCCAAACGGTTTGGGCAGTTTTGGGTCCAAACGGTCTTGAAGACCGTTTGGACTCTGAAACTATTTGGACCACGAGACTGTTTGGGCTCTGAAACCGTTTGGACCTCGAGACCATTTGGACTCTGAAACCGTTTGGACCCTGAGACCGTTTGGACTATGAAACTATTTGGACCCCGAGACCGTTTGGACTCCATGCGGTCTTGGGGCCGTGTGACTCCATGCGGTCTTGGGACCGTTTGGCTGCATGCGGTCTTGGGACCGTGTGACTCCATGCGGTCTTGGGACCGTTTGGCTTCATGCGGTCTTGGGACCGTGTGACTCCATGCGGTCTTGGGACCTTTTGGCTTCATGCGGTCTTGGGACCGTGTGACTCCATGCGGTCTTGGGACCGTTTGGCTTCATGCGGTCTTGGGACCGTGTGACTCCATGCGGTCTTGGGACCGTTTGGCTTCATGCGGTCTTGGGACCGTGTGAGTCCATGCGGTCTTGAGACCGATTGGCTTCATGCGGTCTTGGGGGCATGTGAGTCCATGCGGTCTTGAGACCGGTTGGCTTCATGCGGTCTTGGGACCGTTTGAGTCCATGCGGTCTTGAGACCGGTTGAGTCTTTTGTGATTTTTTATGTCTTTTTCTGTAGGTAAAAAGGAGAAAAGTTAATCTATCAGTGTATTTGCAATAAGAGGGGATAGTTAGGGATTCTATATAATTTCATCTGAGAAAGAGTGTGGAAAACTGAAGAAAAAGACTAAGATAACATCACAAAATTGGAGGTTATCACCCCCCCCTAACTTAGAGTCTAGCTTGTCCTCAAGTTAGATAGAGTTGAGGCATGTAATGGCGAGGCAATTTTATTTAGTTAAGATTTCCATACTCTTGCTTCAATTCTAAACCTGAGTTCTCCTAAGGTCGTATCAGGTCTTATTGCTTGCCTTAACTCTTTCAGGTTTTAAGAGTTTCTTGGGTCTCAGGTTCCTTCCGTATCTTGTAGCCTGCATTGGGGCCATTTTTTATTCTGTGCATGTTGTTGACTCTAATCAACTTTATACTTCTCTGAAAAACCTACTAGAAGCTAGAGTGGGTATGAGGGTTGGCTAAAGGCTTGAAGTGTAACTCCCCCTTCAAGTGGGGGAGGGGTTGTCTATGCTTTTAGAATCTCACTACCGGGTACGACACATCTGCCTTTGTGAGGGCAGTTGAATGTACCGGTCGGGCGAGTCCTTTATAAGCCTTTCATATATTTAGATACCTTAGGGTTTCACTACCGGGCACGACACATCTGCCTTCGTGAGGGCAGCTGAATGTATCGGCCGGATGAGACCTTCATTGGTTCTTTATATATATCCTTATTTATGGCACAACTCTCATAATTTTATTCAACTCTCTGGCTTTTATTCGTAGACTCACAAGCTTAGGATTTGGGGTTTTTCAGGAAATTGTTTTGGGCGGCCAAGCCTCTTTTATTTGAAGAGAGGAAAGCTGTTCTTAGAGTTTTTCAACATGCACTTATTTGGTTTCTTTTTAATAGTCCACTTGTGAGATTTCTTGATTTGGAAATCGCCGGATGCCTCTCTCATCCTTGAGAGTTTGGCTTATTTCGACCTTGATATTGACTTGTGGAGAGTCAGATGTAGAAGTGAAACAAAAGCATGAAAATCAAGAGTGAAGAGAGATTATTAAGTCGCCATTATATGTCTAAGTGCTATTCTAGTTATTATTCTTGAAGACTGACTTGATTCAAAAGTTAGCGGGGGGTGACTTTATTCCAAAGATTTCTTATTTGGTGAATTATTTAAAACAAAAACTAAATGTGTAAGGGAAACTAAGAAAATTTTGTACGAAATTGAAAGAGAATATGGAGATATAGAAATGATACCTCGCCCTTGTCTAATGTACTCCCCCCCAACTTATCATTCACTCTGTCCTCAGAGTGTCAAAGTGATAGGTTGAGAAGTACACGGACAAGGGCGTCAGGCTTCTGTTAATCCTGAGTTTGCCCCTGCTGTTCTGAGTAGATTATCTGCAAACTTTCCGCGTAGGGCGTGGTAATCCACGTCTGTCATATCCTCTACTGGTCTTTGAAGTGCCATGATGGTGTACATCCAGTAGAGGACGTGGAAGCCACAGTCGTTGGATTCTCGAATTTGTTGGGGACATTTGTGGTTGAAGGATGGGCGATGAAAGTGTTCTTTGTTGTATTCCCTTGTGTGCTAACTTAACAAAACAATTAGTCTGTCTGCACATTCCTTCGCTACTACCTCCGTGGGCATCTTTGGTGTCACTATATAACTCTTCTGTCGGGGATTGAACTGGCTGTCGGAACTGTTATAGATGGTAGTTGTTCCTTCGGGTAGGTTTGTTGCCAGAAGCATCCAGTGCTCATGGTAAAGGAAGGGGAGTGTGATAAACTTTGGTGTTGTATGTTGTAGGAAGGAAATTAGTGCTTCAGTTGTTCCAAAGTTCTTTAGCTGTAGGAGATCATACTTCATATATGCGGATGCCATATAGGTTGTAGGGTGATTCTGTCCGATAAGAAATTGATAGGCAGCCATCAAGCTCACTGATAGAGACCCTTTAAACTATACGGTTTCTCGTAACGCGTCTGCCATGACCAAAATGTCATCGGACATGAAAATGAGGTCATCTTTCTCGACGTGAAGCCTTGACATGATGAGACGAAGTTCATTGTCGGAGAGACTTTTGCAAGCACTGAGGTCGAAATCTGGGAAAGTGGGTTCTATGGCAGATAGGGGCACCATTTGTGATGGCGATCTCCTAATGGTTGCCCCTGACAAAAGATCTGTTTCCCCTTTATCCTGCGCCAGATCAAAGTGGGAAGGGTCCCATTTTCTTTGCTCGGGAACTATAGTTGGTTGTTTGTTTTTTTCCAATTCTTTTAAAGTTTGTCTGAAAGGTCATCATTGCGGACGTTGGATTGCTGAAAAGAGGTAATGGGGGACGTCATTTGGTGCCATTGTCGGGTCCTTGAAGAACCTTCTATCACAAATAAGCTCCATGGCATAACGCCCTCGCAAGGAGTGAAAATCTTCGGTGATCAGCTTCGTAAAGGGGATTTCTTGGTTTAGCACTTGAATGTGATGGATAGTGAAAAAAGTGCAATCCCCAGATCCCTCAGTTGTTTGGACTTGTGGGTTTATTATTTGGAACCATGGTTGGCTCCAGTCCTGACGGAGGGACGGGCGTGCAACCCAAATTAGCTTAAGGAGCCGGAAAGGTATACATCTTGCCTCTCCTGCTTCTTCTCCAACGAAATTTATTGTTCCGGCTGGTAGCTCAGTGGCGCAAAAATTGTACACCTTGGCATCCCGAGCCTCGGTGTCCACAATCATAAACAACCAGTGATCGAAACTTGAAATGGCACGGTGAGATATCGTGCCCTCTGTGCTAAACCAGCACACAGTCACTCGATTGACTTTGCTCGTATTTCTTTGTATAACAAGTCGATAGATAGAGTAGGTGAGGCATTGAATACTAGATGCTGCCTCTTAGAGCTTCTGTAAACTTCTATGTAGTTGGCAAGTAGGACACGGAAGATTGTCATTGACATCGTTGACCGTGGTCGTAGGATGTTACAGAAACATTCGCGTGTCAACTTGCGCTTAGTCTTTGTATTGTGGTAGATGATGTCTCCCCCCTCTTTGGCATCGTCGACAATAGTGTTCAGGATAAAGATATCATGGGCATCTAGTGTAGAGATGGCTGCCATATCTAAATCGTACATCTTATGCAGTAGAGGTGGTGGCGGGGGAAGCTCCTGCGGAGGGGGTGAAGAAGTTTGTTCCACATCTTCTATATAGCCTTGGAGATCTTCATCTGAATCGGAAGTAGAATCGAGTTTTTCATCTGTATCTAAACGTACACGTTCTGATTCTTCCTGCTCTGGCGGAAAGGGCACTGATTGGTCAAGTACGGAAAAATGTTGAGAGGTAGTTGCTGGTGGGCTTGCGCTAGTTCCTAGAATACATTGGTGGAACTCAGCAAAAGTCGCGTCTTTTGCAGATTCCCCTATTGATCCCAAAGCAGAGTAATCGAGGAATTGGTCCCCATATGATATATTTACATTTTCGTTGTGGGTGGGGGACTTGGTATGATGTCCACCTTCTTGGTGGTCTTTGTCGTATCCTTTCTGAGAAGGTTCTGCTCCTTGGCTTGGGCCCTCCCCAACATTGTCTGGGGCATCAGATTTGTCATCTGAGGAGGTGGTATCGTCGTTAGAATCGGCTGAGGAGTCGGAGTCATCTTCGTCTTCATTATCGCCTTCTTTGTTAGCTGTTGCTTTGTTTGTTTGCTTCTTGTGTGCTATCTTTTTGCATTGTTGATGGATAGTTTGTAACTCGTCAAACGCCACTTGCACATGCTTGTGTGTTTCGAGTAGTGTGTCGTGTGTTTCCTTGAGATATTTGTATTGGCCCTCGACAGAGAGGAGTCACGTTGTAAGATCGGTTACTGCATCTTGTAATTATTGGATTGTATTGGTTGTCGACTCCTCCTGGCGATTGATGAGTTGGGTGAGAGTGTTGTTGATGGTATCCAAGCACATGCTAAGAGTTGTTTGTTGTTTCTTGAGCTCACGGAGGGTCTCAGGCAGAGGTTGAGTCTGCATAGAGATTTCATCGACTTGCTTGGCCATCGCTTCTTGCTAGCTTTTTACCCCAAGGATCAGCTCGGGCAAGTTGTTGAAGTGGTTTTCGATGTGATCAACTTGCCTGGCCATTACATCTTCTCATTGCTGAAGACCTTGGAGGATGCTTGGCAAGGCGCGGTTCTGTTCGTCGATCTTGACTACCTGTTTAGATAGTCCCTGCACAAAAGAAAAAATGGAATGCATTATATTAGAAGGGTCGGTGAGGAGGTTTCAGATTGTGTCAAATTGACGTCCGAATTCCTCACCGACATTTGTGAAAGGGACCCCAGTTATGGAAGGGGGGATGGTTGGGGTCTGGATGGGAAGGGTGTAGTGACCTGTGGAAGAGACACTGTTGCTGGTTCCACGAACTACGTGGTGACTATAGATGGTGTCACCAGCGGTGTTGGGGTGGTGGTGGATGGGAAAGGTGGTGATGTTGCTGGTGAAAATGGTGGGATTGATAGTGGTGGGGGAAAGACTGCGGGGATGGAGGCGAAGGTGGTGAAGTCGGGCGTAGGGGTAGAGAAGGGGATGCCCGAAGAGAAAATGGGTGAAGTGGAGGATGTAGGTGGTGGTGTAGTTGTGGAGGAAGATGGAAGAGTGGTGGATTGTGGAAAGGTGGAGGGTGGTGAGGTGATTTTTTGTAAGTTCAGCAGTGAGACTCATAATGAAGGAGTCAAGAGATGAGGTGGTGATTTGTTCTTCAGGGAGGGGTTTTTTGCTTCTGGATGCGGTTTAGATGTTGGTGTCCCCGACTGCTGTTGTTTCCGTGAAAGTCTTGTGGAGGATCGTTTCACAGGGATTTTTGTTATCCTAGCTGTCGGGGCAGTTATGCTAAGTTTTGTCTGTCCCACCTTTATTTTTTTCGTTGGTGTTTTGACCATAGCTATGAGTTTTGTAAGCTCCTCGTCAGTGAAGAGGAGTTGTTCCTTGTCGTAATCTGCAAGCTCCGAGAGCGGTAGCAGGGTTCTAGAGGATTTGATTGTAGGGCAGAAAATGTAAAATAACTTTGCATCCTTCTCTTTGATTATGTAGGAGTTTTTCAAAGTTTGTTCGTTTGTTAGGATGTCGCATTTTATCTGTGTGCATCTTGGTAGAGGTATGTCCATCTTGAGGTATTTGATGATGGATGTGATATAACCCCCCATGCAAATTTCCTTCCCCAGGGTGTAAGCGGATAGCTTCTGGATCATATGACGTCCAATGTTGACTGACATCCCATGTAGAATTGACCAGAGAACAAAAATATCTGAAATTATGACATTCCCCCCTTCTGTCCTGGGGAAGAGTGCGCCTGTGAGAATTTTATGTAAAGTGCGCACTAATCCAGATTGTATGTTGGAGGCCTTGCATGTCTTTGCCTCGTAGGTGGGGATCCCTGTCAGGGATTTCCAAAAGTTATGTCTGTTGAAACTAGTATTCTCTGTTCCAACAACTTTGGCTTTCTGGAGCTGTTCTTGGTTGTCTATAAAGATTTCATTCATCATGTTTTCTGTTATGGCAACCCTACTGCCAAAGAGTTTGGTGACCAGCCTACGGTCACCTCCATCTCTTGATCTATCCATAACGTCGATAGGTTCTTTATTAAGATAAGTGAAGAATTCAGTTGTAGGTTCAGTGTAGGAGATCTCAGGTACCAAACATAGCCTTGAAAGATTGGTGTTGTCTAGCATGGTGAGAATTCTGTCGTAGATCCCCATCTTAAGCAGTACGCTGGAGCAGACATACTTTGTAGGTTTTAGGATTTTATCGATGGAGGGAAGAGTGTGTATGTAGAGGTTTTCTGGTGGTGGTGTTGTAGTGGTGATGGGAGGGAGAAAAGGAACAGTGATGGTGGAGGAAGCGGCAGCGGAGGTGGTGGTTGGTGGAATATTTCCTGCCAGGGTTTGCTCCCTTGCAGTGATAGGATGAACCTGCTTTCTTGCCCGCTTCTTTGGTTGCTGAGTTGTGGTGGCTTCCTGGGCCTTCCTTTTCCCCTTGCTCTTTGTGGTGGGGGATTCCTCCTCGGGAGTTGGCTCGTATTCTGAGCCCTCATCGCTGGAAGAAAGTTCTTCTATTTCTTCTTCTGGTGCCTCAGCTAGACAGTTGTTTAAGCGGTCGATTTCACACAAGACTTTTATGATGTTGACTTTTGGTGGGGCTTTTCCAGTCTTGTTGAAGGTGTCTATTATCTTTTGAAGGTTGGTTCGGTCCTCCATGAGTTGCTCCCTTATCCAGAAGGGGGCATCTTCGTTTCCGGCTGGTTGCTTTGCTGGTGAAGCCATTTCTAAAAATGGAAAATCATGTGTTAGAATAACAAGTTTAAAATTAGATTGTATGTGTTTATATATGTTTTTATGTTTTAGCTAAAAACAGGCGGTTTTGAAAAGCCAAACGGTTTTGAAGACCGTTTGGTCCCAAATGGTTTCAAGACCGTTTGGTCCCAAACGGTTTCAAAACCGTATGGTTCCAAATGGTTTCAAAACCGTATGGTTCCAAACGGTTTGAAGACTGTTTGGTCCCAAACGGTTTCAAGACCGTTTGGTCCCAAACGGTTTCAAAACTGTATGGTTCCAAACGGTTTGAAGACCGTTTGGTCCCAAACGGTTTCAAGACCATTTGGTCCCAAACGGTTTCAAGACTGTTTGGTCCCAAACGGTTTCAAGACCGTTTGGTAGGTGAAGCATCGAGGAGTGGCCGACGACGAAGAGGACGACGATGGCGAGGAGAGGGGGTGCCGCGACGACGCCAAAGATGTCGGCGGTGGTAAATACAGTTGTGGAGGCGAAAGAGAAAAGATAATGGTACGATAGAGCCGTGGCGGCGTTTTCAGGCATCGGCGATGGTGACGCGACTACCTTGTAGCTGTTGGTGGAGACGACGATAATGAAGCGGAAAGCGGTGGCACTGTGATGAGGTCGCCGTGAAGAAACACGGGAACATGATCGACGGTGGCGGAAGGAACATGAGCTGCGCGGGAACAGGAAGACAAAGGCGATGGAATAGTGCTTGCGCAAGGGTTTGAGAAAGCTCGGGAGTCAAAAGAAAGAAGAAGAAGAATGAGGGGGGTTGGGGATATATTTATAGGGATCGGGGGTTGACCCTACAAATTTTCCAAGTCAAATAGTCTGAGACCGAATGAACTCCAAATGGTTTCAAGACCGTTTGGCGCCAAACGGTTTCAAGACCGTTTGGATCCAAACGGTTTGAAGATCGTTTGGCTCCAAACGGTTTGAAGACTGTTTGGCTAGGTTAAGGCTTAAAGCTTTGTATATTTTTATATTTGTTTTGGTTATGTGAATTTTTATATTTTCAAACTAAAGATGATAATCCTAACTTAAATAAAGGAAACAGAAAAATAAAAAGTGATACTCAGATCTTGGGTTGCCTCCCAAGTAGTGCCTGGGTTTTACGTCGCTGGCCCGACGAGGTTTTGATGTTGTTATGATGATGTTATGGCGTCTCTGATTTCAATAGTCTATCTCGACATTTTATCTGCTGGAGTGTAGTATTTTTTTAATCAATGGCCATTGACTGTCCTTTCTCCACCATTGTCATCAACAATTATGACAACTCCAGTCGGGTATATATATTTGATTGTGAAAGGCCCGGACCACTTTGTGTGGAGTTTTTCGGGGAACAATTTGAGCTTGGAATTGAAAAGGAGGACTTTGTCACCCATGGTGATGTCTTTCCTTTTAAGATGGCCGTCGTGCCACATTTTGGTTTATTCTTTATAAATCCTAGCACTTTGATAAGTGGTCATTCAAAGCTCCTCTAGCTCTTGTAATTGGAGTTGTCTGTTTTCTCTGGCACTTTTGAAATCAAAATTCAGTTGTTTAATGGCCCACCAAGCCTTATGTTCCAGTTCTACTGGAAGGTGAAATGACTTCCCGTATACCAAACGGAACATGGTTGTCCCGATTGGTATTTTAAAAGTTGTTCGGTAAGCCCAAAGGGCATTGGGAAGCTTGGTGGACCAGTCAGTGCGGTGTTTATTGACTATTTTTTCTAAAATTGCCTTCAGTTGCCTATTTGAAACTTCAACCTGACCACTGGTCTGTGGGTAGTAAGGCGTGGCGACTTTATGGTTAACTATGTATTTCTTTAAGAGGGTTTCAAAACTTCATTCCATAAAATGGGTCTCTCCGTCGGATATGACAGTTCAGGGGACTCCAAATCTGGGAAAAATGATATTTTTAAACATCTTAATGACTGGTTTGGAATCGCTGGACATTGTGGGTATAGCTTCGACCCATTTCGAGACATAGTCTACTGCAACCAGAATGTATGAGAAGCCATATGAAGAAGGAAAGGGGCCCATGTAGTCTATCCCCCACACGTCGAAAAGTTCGATCTCTTGCCACATGGTGAGTGGCATTTCATTCCTTTTAGATATGCTGCCAGAAAATTGACATTTGTTGCAAGATTTGACAAAATCATAGGAGTCTTTTGCTATGGTTGGCTAAAAGAAACCTAATTGCAAAACCTTCATAGAAGTTTTCTTCGCACTCATGTGCCCCCCAGTGGGGCTGGAATGGCAATGTTCTAGGACGGGGGTAATCTCTTCTTCAGGTAAGCAGTGACGAAAAAGTCTGTCTGCGCAAAGGCGAAAAAGGTAGGGTTCATCCCAATAGAATTTCTTTTCATCGTGGAGGAATTTCCTCTTGTCATGATGGGAAGCGGAAGGATGAATGATTCATGTAGCTAGATAATTAATAATGTCGGCATACCAGGTGAATCCATTGGTAATCTTCATTAGTTGGTCATATGGAAGAGAGTCTCAGATAGGGACTTTATCTTCATCTTCGACTTCAATACGACTGATATGGTCGACTACGACATTTTCCACTCCGCTTTTGTCTTTGATTTCCAAATCGAATTCCTGAAGCATCAACACCCAGCAGATAAGTCTGGGTTTTGCATCTTGCTTCTGAATTAGGTATCGTATGGCGGAGTGGTCAGTGTAGACGATGACCTTGGATCCAATCAAGTAGGAGCGGAATTTCTCGAATGCATAGATGATAGCTAAGAACTCTTTCTCAGTAGTAGTGTAGTTCTTCTGTGCTTCATCGAGCGTTTTAGACGCGTAGTAGATTACATAAGGTTTCTTGTCGATTCTCTGACCTAAAACGGCCCCTATGGCGTAATCACTGGCGTCACATACGATTTCAAAAGGTTGTGACCAATCCGGGGCTCTTAGTATGGGTGCATAGATTAAAGCATTTTTCAGAGTTGAGAAACTTTGTAGGCATTCTTGATTAAAATTGAACTCGGTGTCTTTGGTCAGAAGTTGGGTCATGGGTTTTGCTATTTTTGAAAAATCTTTGATAAATCTTCTGTAAAACCCAGCATGACCCAAGAATGCTCATACTCCTTTTATATCTTTTGGTGGCGACAACTTTGAGATAACATCTATCTTTGCCTTGTCCACCTCAATCCCTCTGTCACTCACTCTATGCCCGAGGACGACACCTTCAGTTACCATAAAATGGCATTTTTCCCAATTCAGGATGAGGTTCATTTCCTCACATCATTGTAAGACTTGGCCAAGGTTGAGCAGACAGTTATCGAAGGAATCTCCATAAATTGAAAAATCATCCATAAATACTTCCATTATAGATTCGGTTAATCCTACAAAAATGGCAGACATACACCTTTGGAATGTAGAGGGTGTGTTGCACAACCTGAATGGCATTCTTCTAAAAGCATAGGTTCCAAAGGGGCAGGTAAAGGTAGTTTTCTCTTGGTCTTCCGGGTGTATGGGGATTTGGTAGAACCCGGAATAACCATCTAGATAGCAGAAGTATTTCTGATGGGATAAGCGTCTAGGACTTCGTCTAGAAAGGGCAGAGGGTAGTGATCTTTCTGCGTTGATTTGTTTAGTTTCCTATAGTCGATACACATCCTCCACCCCGTCACAGTCCTTGTCGGTACTAACTCATTCTTATCGTTTAGCACGACAGTGGTTCCTCCCTTTTTAGGAACCACTTGGACAGGGCTGATCCATTGGGAGTATGAAATTGGGTAAATTATTCCGGCTTTCAGTAATTTGAGGACTTCAAGGCGAACCACTTCTTTAAGACTGGGGGTTCAGCTTCCTCTAGTGTTCTCTTGAAGGCTTGAATTCCTCGACCATGCGTAGTCTATGCATGCATAAGGCAGGGTTTATGCCTGTCAAGTCAGTTATTTTGTACCCCATGGCCTTCTTGTGCTTCTTTAATCGTTGAGAAGCCTTTCTTCTTGGTCTCCTATCAGAGTGGAACTGAGGATAATTGGACATAATTTTTCTTTGTCTAAGAAGACATGTTTAAGTCCTGTTGGTAGAGTCTTCATCTCAGGAGCCTTGGGTGTTTCTGTTGCAATAGTGACAGATTTAAGCTCCTCAAAAGTGGTTGTTGGTGCTTCTTCGGCCTTCTCTAAGTGTTGCAAACATTGTTGGACCAATTTATTTGCTGAAAATTTGACTTCTGGGTTGGTTAGAACATTCTCTAACTCATCTGATGGCTCAGATATTTCTAATTGGGACATTTGATGTATTGCATCTAAGAGAAAGACCTCCTCTTGAATGTTGGGACCTTTCATGTTGTTGAGAACTCGAAATTGAATTGCTTCTTTTCCCAGTCTTAGAATGATCGTACCAGCCTCGACATCAATAAGCGCCCTGGATGTGGCAATGAAAGGTCTGCCAAAAATTATTGGGTATCTCAGATCCTCCTTAATATCCATGATGCCAAAATCACATGGGACATAGGCATCTTTGTCTATCCTGACTGGAATATCTTCGATAATTCCTAGAGGTGCAGTGATAGTGGAATCAGCTAACTAAATTATCATCATTGTGGGCAGCAAGTCAGTGAAACCTAATCGTTTACACATCGAATATGGCATAATTGATATGGTAGCCCCTAAGTCGGCTAATCTCTTTTTTCTCGAGGCATTTCCAATACAACATTGAATCCTGAAGGAACCTGGGTCCTTCTTTTTCTTTGGCATCTTATTAAGGATGATATCAGAGGTGGTTTGAGCTAGTTTAACAGTCTCTTGCTCTTCGGTAATGTATTTTCTTGATAACAGAGTTTTTAGATACTTAGCCCAAGTTGGTACTTCAGAGAGAGCATCAAGGAGCGGAATGTCGATATAGAGTTTCTTCATCACCTCCTTAAATCTTTAGAACCTAGTGAACATTTTAGTCTCTCTCAATCCTCTTGGGTATGGTATCCTTCGTTTATACAGCGGAATTTCTGGCACTTTGGAAGCTTGCTCTTCTTCTTCGCCTCTCGCGTTATCTGCAGTCTTCTTAGTTCCTAGGTCTGGGCTTACATTTGTCATAAAGACAGGTGTATCATCATCATCATGAGCGATTCTCATAGATTCGTGAAGGGTGCGCCCAGATCTTGTAGTAACTGCATTCAACTACTCAGGTCTATTCTGGTCGTGTCTAGGGTTCGACTCAGGTTGTCCTGCAAAAGTGTCTGCTGGAGGCTTTAGTTGCGCAGCAATTTGTGTTAGTTGAGCTTCTATTGCCTTTTGCTTAGCTTGTTGATTAGCGAGCATGGTTTGTTGGGACTGTAGCATCTGCCTTATCAAAGTCATCTCATCTGCTGGCTGGGAGGGGGTATTTTTTGGAGTGAGTTGTTGTTGTCCTTGATGTGGTTGTTGTGGAGGCAGTGTTAACTGAGGTTGCTACAACTGAGGGTGCAGCTGTGGGTGTAGAGGAGGATGGGTATATTGATAGTAGGCAGATGGATTTCTGGGGTAGTTGGATCTTAGGAAGTTATTTCTGGGGTTCCCTTGATTTTGATTAAAGTTGCTTTGGAATCCAGGTGGCAACCTATTGGATGATCCGCCTTGTGTCTGGTGTTGCGGATTGGCAGTCCCAGCAGGGTTCCCGTATTGAAATCCTGGGTGGTTTCTTGGTTGATTAGGATTATAGTAGACTTGTCCAGGTATGGAATGAATAGAATTAACTTGTTCGGGCAATTGCTCTTCCTGTTGTTCAATGATTGGATCGTATTGCTGTTGTGGTGGGTGCATATCCATCATCACATTGTAAAGCAGACCGCATGACAGAGTTGGGTGATCGGATGCGTGACAAGCTTCACAGGTCCCTGCGGCAGCTTTAACCTGTTGGACTTGAGGATTTTTCTTCTTATCAAACTCTCCAAGCGAAGTTTCAAGAGCCTGCTGTTTATGAGCTATGGTCTTTAAGGCTTCAGCAATAGCCTTCATTTCCATTGATTCCTTGGCTTTGTAAACTTTGAAGACTCCCTTTCCAGATGATCGTCCCCAATTGGATTGATTCTCAGCTCCGAGTGTGACGATTTTCCAAACATCCTCATAGTTCTTTCTCATAAAATTTTCTCCAGATGACAAATCCAGAAATTGCTTGATGTCATCACTCACTCCCCTATAGAATGTTTCTATTAATTGATTTTGGGAGATGTCGTGATGAGGATACTTTCTTAGAAGCTCCTTGAACCTTTCCCATGCTTCTGCGAGTGATTCTCCAGGAAGTTGGGCGAAGTGGTTAATCTGCCCCCTAATTTCTTAAGTTAACGAAGGGGGGAAGAACTTTTCCAGGAACTTCTTTTCCAGGGGAGCCCATGTGGTGATTATTGGCTCCCTATCAAGCGAGTTATACCAGCTCAGAGCTCTTCTTGATAGAGTGAAGTGGAAAATATGTAGCATTATTGCGTCGAAGGCAACTCCGGTCTGTGGGACAAGTCGGCAAAGTGCCTTGAACCTCTTCAAGTGATCCATACAGTCATCTCCAGAACCACCAGAGAATGAGATGCCCTGCATGATCTGAATCCATTGTGTCCGGATCTCAAAGTTGGGTATGTTGATAATCGGAGGCCGGACTGGATGATTGTCTTCGTAGTTCTTAGGGACAACATAATCCCTCAATTGCTTGTTTCTTAGCTCTAACTGGGCAGCTTGGTTAGCTGCTTCGTTTTCAGCTCGGATGTGGACCTGTTCTTCCGCTCAGATCTCTGCTTGAATCTGAGCACGGGTGTCAACAATGAGTTGTGCTCTTTGAGCGGCTATGGCGGCATTGACCCTCTCCATTACCAGTGCAGCTTGGCGTTGATCTTCAGCCATTTGCCTAGCTTTTTGACGATTAAGTCTGATGCGGCGGTGGAAGCTTCTCTCTACCTCAGAGTCGTACTCTAGATCAGGGGAGAATCCGAGGTTATGCGATGATTGCATACACATCTTCTATCTGAGTAGAGGAAGAAACACACCTTTTAGAGGATGCCAGAGATACAATGAATTCAAGAAAATATGGACTAATGATTAAAAGAAAGTGTAAAACCCTAACCAACTAGCAAGATACTAAGTGAAATTAAAACGTTCCGTTGTCCCCGGCAACGGCGCCAATTTTTGATGGAGCTTCCACTCACGTGGAGTTGCGTGCACCACTAAAAATCCTAAAGATGGTAAGTCTTTAAGTTTAGCCTTGCTTATACTAGATCGAGAACTCCACCCACGTATGCTAAGATACGTGGAAGTCTTATCGTAGTATAGTTAAGGGTCGAATCCACGGGACAACGATCTTGTTGGGAGCAACAAGATAAAAAACGTTAGAACTTCACTTAATCTCTTAATAGTAGGTACTTAAATCAAAAGGTTGGTTTGGTTGTTTTTAGACTAAGAGCAAGTAAAGTAAAGCAAGCAAGTAAATCTAAGGATGTTAAACAATGATAAGAAGCCACTAGTGTGTGATCGGTTTTCACCGCCACTACACATGGATCAAAGCATGCAATATAAAACACAACCTGTAACAAGAGTTTAATCAGTTAGTATCTTCGTAGACTTAGTTTCCTTTCGGAGAACTAACTACGAGAAGTGCGGGAATGGTGCAAAGTCAGCCATTCCTGAATGAATGGTCACCTACTTTGCATCATTCCCTTCACAAAGTGTGTTCCTAGACTCATCAAGGTTGTACTTTCATACATCAATTGTTTCCATTTCATAGTATGAAAGTACAATGATGGAAGTGAGTTTACTCCACTTCTTGAGAAACACTTCTAGATACCAAAACAGATGCATGGTGGATACATGCAACAAGAACCAACATTCAATCGAATTTTGAATCTAGTAGTACAAACATAGACAATTCATACTAAAAGATAAAAGATAGCACAAGTTGGTGATCAAGCAACAAGCATCAATTAAACGATTGATGTTGAACTGAAAAGAAAGCATCTCTATATTGCAAACTATGGATTACGTTACATGAAATGAAAACATGGGTAGTGGGGCTACTCCCTGCACCCTAGTGAGAGAGACTACTCGCTCATAGCTAGAACAAAGAAGGAGGCAAGAAGAGAGAGAGAGCGTCATCCCCACAGAGGAGAGAGGAAAGTCAACCCCTTAGAAAGAGAGAGAGATGATCTTCAGACTTCACGGGTTGCTCGATGACGTGGTCTTCTCTTCCCACCTTCTTTGGTGAGGAGAGAGAAAGCAGCTTCAGGATGGAGTGTGGATCTTAGACCGGCAGCCTTTAGGCGAAGGATGGAAGTCAGATTAGCTCTGGAGTAGTAGAGGAAGCCTCTGGGTGTCTGAAACTCTATGTCTTTGGGAGGACCCCTTAGGTCTTATTTATAGGCCTTAAGTGAAGTCCAAACAGTTTGGACAATTTTGGGTCCAAACGGTCTTGAAGACCGTTTGGACGCTGAAACTGTTTGGACCACGAGACCGTTTGGGCTCTAAAACCGTTTGGACCCCGAGACCGTTTGGACTCTGAAATTGTTTGGACCCCGAGACCGTTTGGACTCTAAAACCGTTTGGACCCCGAGACCGTTTGGACTCCATGCGATCTTGGGGCCGTGTGACTCAATGCGGTCTTGGGACCGTTTGACTTCATGCGGTCTTGGGACCGTGTGACTCCATGCGGTCTTGGAACCGTTTGGCTTCATGCGGTCTTGGGACCGTGTGACTCCATGCGGTCTTGGGACCGTTTGGCTTCATGCGGTCTTGGGATCGTGTGACTCCATGCGGTCTTGGGACCGTTTGGCTTCATGCGGTCTTGGGACCGTGTGACTCCATGCGGTCTTGGGACTGTTTGGCTTCATGAGGTCTTAGGACTGTGTGAGTCCATGTAGTCTTGAGACCGGTTGGCTTCATGCGGTCTTGGGGCCGTGTGAGTCCATGCGGTCTTGGGGCCGTGTGAGTCCATGCGGTCTTGAGACCGGTTGGCTTCTTGCGGTCTTGGGACCGTTTGAGTCCATGCGGTCTTGAGACCGGTTGAGTCTTTTGTGATTTTTTTGTGTCTTTTTCTGTAGGTAAAAAGGAGAAAAGTTAATCTATCAGTGTATTTGCAATAAGAGGGGATAGTTAGGGATTCTGTCTAATTTCATCTGAGAAAGAGTGTGGAAAACTGAAGAAAAAGACTAAGATAACATCACAAAATTGGAGGTTATCAAGCCATTATATGCATTGTTACCTAGTGAGAGGTGACATGATGGGCTTAAAATCCATAAGGGATGCTTTTATAACAAGTGTCATATTTACCTTGTCAGATGACCTGAAGGTATCAGTTACCTAACAAGTGATAACAAGTGTTCTTTGATGAACTGAAGGTTTGAATACCCATATTTGCTAATCACGATAATGAGATGATGAGGGATGGGAATTCCCATAACAGATATAAAGGATTGAGGTCCCAATGTTTTTTTAAGCTTTGAAAAGTACTTAATGGGAGTATTACACATTCTTTGTAGCAATTGTTATAATAATTTATGTTTGAAAGTATGACTGATGCTAAAAGAATATGGTAATGTACTTAATTAATCAAGTGAAATCTTATCATGTAGAGCCCTGACCATAGATCCATCATCGTCAGAAGTTGGTGATGGTGAAACAAGTTTTCCTTCGGGAATTCCTAATTAAGGAACACATATTTTTGAATATGTGGGGGTAATGGGCGCTAATACCTTACGCCCTGATGAAGGGATTGATGTGGGATAAACAATAAATCCCTCAATCCTTAAATATTTGTGTCGGGATGGATGTATCACAAATCTCCCGACGATGATGAATGTCGGGTCGATATGACATAAACATTAAATCTCTCGATTGCCGATGAGAGCGCAGTTGCCACTGTAACTCTGTAGTGAAGTTGTCAGTATACCTTGGAACGCT
Source organism: Alisma plantago-aquatica (assembly GCA_963693085.1). Taxonomy (NCBI): domain Eukaryota; kingdom Viridiplantae; phylum Streptophyta; class Magnoliopsida; order Alismatales; family Alismataceae; genus Alisma; species Alisma plantago-aquatica. Next base: position 652,798,501 of record OY856410.1, read on the forward strand.
ATGTCGAGTAGTTGACATAGTCCTTCTTATAGTCTCACACTGACCGAGATGTGAGAGGTCATGGAATCTGGTTCTTCCTTTGACCTTGTATGGTACCAATTTCGACTTCGCAATGGTCGGTTGGAGGATGAGCGATATACCTCATCTCCTCGGGGCATAAATGTGTTTGTAAAGTGTAATCAGTCGTGTAGCATATTTGCTAAGGCCAAAATGCGAGAATCATTGGTTGTTGTACGTTACCTAGTATAACCTAGAAGAATAAATGATATACATGTTTCTTCAATATCTTGTTGGATAGTGACATGCTGCTTTATCGAGTCATAGTTGAATTGCTTTGAATAAGCATATTGCTCTAATAAGTTTAGATATTGATTTATCTGCTGCTGGATATATATATGATTCCTCTGCTCAGTTTATCTTTATTAAACTGCAATAATAATATTTTTGGCGGAGAGTTATATCTCTCGTTGGGACAATTTACAAATTGTCTCACCCCTGTGGGATCCAACATTCTTTTTTTTAGGTGGACGCGGACGAGGTAGAGGCAGAATTCCCATAGCTAGGGAACAATAATAGTAACAACATGGACAAAAGTGATATCCCAGGTGGGGATACTGGCTGTCAAGCTTTGTATAGAAAGTCCTATGTGTCGTCTCTGTACTCTCAAGTCCTAGGAGTCAGTAGATAGTATTTTTTTATAATCGATATGAGATTTTGGTTTGAATGCCTCGATGATTTTGTTACTTGTGCTTTTTAGCAAAACAATGATGTATATATATTCCTCGAGAAGAGATAGTATAGTGAACGTACTTTGTGAATCAGTATGTAAAAATAATACTGTGGTTCTTGTTTAAAGAATTTTCTTGAGAATGAATTAATCTCTTTGTAAATGGTTTTAATTTTTAGTGATTTTTAGTAATCCGCTGCTAATAATACGCTTCTGCTGAGTTAATTACATTTTATTCAAACGGTTCGTCACACATATCATTGAGTTAAATTTGCTTAACATATTAATAAGTTACTGCTCATTCTTCATACTATATATTTGTGTATATAATAGCGTTGGTGGAGAGTTATATCTCCCGCTGAGATATGAATCTCACCCCGTGGGTTCTCCACTTCTTTTAGGTAGACGAGCACGAAGAGGTAGAAATGGTGTCGTCGAGGAAGAGGAGCAACAAGAACAGTAGCAGACAAGGTTGGATGTGCTGCTAGTCTTTTGGTGTAGAGTCCTAGAGTCGTCCCTATACACTCAGGTCTTTGGGATGGTTTTGGGGTCTGTTTTGTAGACTGCTATCGATACGTGGTTTTGGCCTGTGTGTCCTTTTGATGTAAAGACATGGCAGATATTCATGTATATATATACATATGGGACATGTTTCTGATGTAGCAGGTTGATGGCATATGTGATAAGAACATGTTGATGTAAGCACTTTCTGATCTATGATATCCAATGCAGGTGTCCTGTGAGGTCTTATATGTAAAGATTTTTACTGCTTTGGTACTTAATGAAATCGGTTTTAACTTTTCAGTGTTTTTTGGTAATCCGCTTATTCAGTTTTATTTCCACATTTAGTTTTGGGTATTCATATGGTTCGTGGCATGGGGAGTCACATTTTTGGTCTACATTTACCTCGTGAACGGCCTATCAATGTATAACAATGAGTGTCAAAGGTTTTGGTCCTACCCACCAATATAAGTTATATGCAACATATTTGGGTTAGATTGAAGGTATGGACAAAGACCATATGAGTTGGTTTAGTCTGATGCTCTCCCTATGTATATGTCGAGAAACTTTTCGTTGTTGTTATTGAATGGAAGCATAGCTTTGTAGTTAACAAACAATATCACAAATTGGATTTTTCATACCCTCCTCGACATATAGTCCTCAATGACCAAAATCTTATGAAACGAGGAAATTTTGGACCGTCCATATGCTACATGTGCCAAAACAATATTGAACCACACACCATCTCTTCATCCACTGCCCTATCATCACCCAGATCAGAAACATTTTCTTCCACACAACAACAACATCTACCGAGTTGAGTATGCAATAACTTATTTATCAACATAAACCAAAAAACCATACACATGAAAAAAGTATACTGATGGTTGTTGTCATATGGAATATCTGAATCGAAAGAAATTCCATAAAACACAATAACCTAAACAAAACCCTTCAATACATAACATGAAATATTAATCATACTTATTCTTTATTCCTTCATTGTAGGTCTTCCCAACTCAAAGAGGCAAGAAGATGACGCTCATCGGGTAAATTTCAGAAACAATAATAGTGGTGGTAGGCGCTTCACTCTGGGGGACATCATGGCAGATAATAGTGGATTTTGATCATCTCAATACCATACGCTTAGATCATATCCAATTTTTTCATATATTAGTTGAGGCCTACTGTTTTAAAGGGGTGCCCCCTGGACATTATCATCCCTTCTCTTCTAATCATGTTTGTTTTTTGCTCATCAATACTTTATACTCTTAGACACACCTCTAGTGTTATCTTAGAGTTAATATCATCATGCACATTTTATGATTTGCAGACATTTTTTTTAACATATTTTACTATCTAATATATTACAAAACTTTCATAAAAATTAGTATTAATATTAATGGACTGTTTGTAGATGTGAAATTAATGCCATAAGTTGCATTTTAGCACCTTCATCCTTTTTCATATGTAATATTATATGTATTGATATATATGTTTTAGAAATATTCAATTTTATGTGTTATATGGAATAGTCAAAGCTGATCCAAACATATATGTATTATGTTGGTGGGTATATGCTAAAACTTTCAACATTGTAGGACAAAAAACTAACTGTGTATCAGTTGACAACATGACATGTGCACAAACCTACCAAAAGTTGGTATGACCAGAGTAAATGTCTGTTCATAGGTCTACATGAAGTTAGAAAGATTTACATTCTGAATATAGTTTACGCTGCTCTATATCTTATTCAAGTCATGACAATCAATCGTATACACATCAACCTTTCAACACTCTTTGACATATTATTAGAAATCTATACTCCACATCTAAAATTTCATCCTTTTGTAATTATCATCTAAACGACACTTTTGAAAAAATATTCACTTATGCTAATACCAAAGTATATGTGTTTTTAGTTAGATGTTGTGTTAAAAGTGGATTATGGAATGAACCATAAGGTACAAGCATATATAGCTTTTGTATATTTATGAATAATCTTCAAAGAAGCGTGTGCAACAATTCAAGTTGTCATTATTTTTGATGACAAATGGAATCATCAGCTCAAAAACATATTAGAAAGAAAAAAGCAGAGTATTTATTATAAAGAAAATTGTAGGCAGATTTTTCGGAGGGATACACATTAACGTGTAAAGAAAGAAATATTAAAGATTTTTTTTTTCACATACGGGTAATTTGCGGAAAATCAACAAGAAACTTTTCTTCACCATTCCCCTCTCAAATTTTACCATATACCAAACACACACAGCCTAGTGTTTAGTTTAGTAACTTTAGTTTGATTGCCCGAGGTTTCTGCTGGAATTCGCCGCTCACTCCTCACCCACCCAGAAAAGTCATCTCCCGGAAGGAGGGGAGTCCTTCGTCTCAGCTTCTGAGCCGCTAGTGCTCCTCCCTCTCCATCATCGGAACCCTAATCCTCTCCATTTCCCCGTCTGTTAACACCCCGACCGGATTTTCCATGGCGGATTCTGGTTCTGATGGGTTCGAGGACAAGATGGCGTACTTCCAGGCCATCACTGGCCTCACCGACCCCGATCTGTGCACCGAAATCCTCTCAGCCCACGGCTGGGATCTCGAGCAGGCTGTATCCTCCATCACAGCTCCACCGGCCCCTCCTGCATCGACTACTGGCACCACTTCTGCTGAGCTGAACCACCAAAGTTCCGCGTCTCCTACCGCTGGCCACTTGGATCAGGACCTGGCGCCTCAGGAACAGACTGCTTCAGCTGGGATCGCCTGGAAGCTGGTCACACTCCCTTTCTACGTCGTGTCAGGAGGTCTTGGACTGGTATCTGGCGCTGTAGGCCTAGGTTTTTGGATCGTCGGCGGAGTCCTCTCTCGCTCCCTCGGCCTACTCGGTTTGCTCACGCCCCGAGATGATGGTTCCGCATCAACTTCATCCCCGCTGGTCCCCGCGCCAACTCCTTCCGCAGCCGAGGCGACAGATTTCGTGGCTACGTTTGAAAGGGAGTACGGGGCGTCTTCCAGGCCGAATTTCGTTGCGGAAGGGTTCATGGATGCGCTGCAGCGGTCTCGAAGCGAAATCAAACTGCTGTTCGTGTACTTACACTCACCTGATCATCCAGACACTCCGGGCTTCTGCTCCAGATGTCTCTGCTCGGATATGGTGGCTGATTTTATCAATGCAAACTTCGTTGCATGGGGCGGGAGTATTCGGGCAGCTGAAGGGTTCAGAATGAGCAATAGCCTCAAAGCTTCTAGGTTTCCATTTTGCGCCATTGTCATGGCATCTACGAATCAGAGAATTGCTCTAATTCAGCAGGTCATTATTTTTCTTCTTCCATATTTTGTACATTCACCATGTATGGACAGTTGGACACATCCAGCGTGACTGTGCCACTTCCTAGCAAGAAGCACAGAAAACATAAGTATTTTGAAGTACACTAAATGGGAGATTGGAGAAGGGAACATACCTTTTTGGACTGCCGTGTGAAGTGATAACAGAATGGACATATGGATGAGAGAGGATGTGATGATTGATCCTGTATTGACGGTTGCGGACCTGACAGTGGAATGAGGGTCATGGAAATTGGAGGACCTAAGACTTATCATCCTAGAAGAAGGGGTCAGGAAAGTGGAGCAGGGCTGGAGGCTAGATAGAGAAGGCAACACCCAACCAATTTGGACTCATAGGGAGGACGGGAGATTCTTGCTGAGCTCAGCATACTTCTGCATACCAGGTGATTAGGTCACCTAGAGCAGGAATGCGTATATAGCTATGTCAGGATGTGGCTGGATATGGCGCAATGCATTACCGATGAAAATATCCGTATTTGCATGGAAACTGTTGGACCATGCTATCCCTACAGATGAGAGGGTGAAGGAATGCAAAATTCAAATGTCATCTAGATGTATCTGTTGCACTCTAGGGCAATAAGAAACCATTGATCACCTTTGTATAAGGAGTGAGGTAGCTGGGAAGGTATAGGCAACAATGGAGGGGGCTACATAGTCGGTTACGTTAGAGACTCATCACTCATTGGGACACAATCTTAGAAAAAGTTGGGAGCAAACGAACAAATAATCATGCATCATGGTGGTAAGATGTCTTCTGCCTCTTGTGGTGCTTTGGGTCTTGTGGGTTAAAAGGTATGTGAGCCGTTTTGATGGTACGAGAATGGATGGATGGTTCTTGTATTTGGACGAGGGCTAAACATACTTTTAGGCCCATGATGGAAAAACACACACTCAAATAGTTCGGGGGGCTTGATGCCATGACTAGAAGATGAAGGATTGGAGGCAATATTTTAGAAAGCTCAGAGTGGGCAGTGAGCATACATAACCCTTTATCTGCTTAAGCGCCAAACGTGCGCTTTTTAGAAAGCGGATGCTTTAGTTTTGTATATTTTTTATATAATTACACACATATATCATGTATGTATATACATATGTATATGTGTGTGTGTGTGTATATATGTGTGTGTGTATGTATGTATATGGAACCATAAATTGTGAACTTTAGAATTATAAACCAAGTATATATATAACTCAAATTGATTGTACTTAGTATAAATTTCTATAATTAGCAATATACTATGATTTTTGACTATGTTAGCATCAATGTTCCAATATGTAAGTATCAATCAACTAGAGTATTCCTATACTTAGTTATTCTTTACGATAATAGTAATAATATAATGCTCATGTCACCAACATAAAATTTGATAGGTAACCACTAGCCACTCTCTCTATATTAACAATAAAGAAAGTACGACTATGAAATTAGTACACAAATTATAATAGGGTTACTAAACTGTTGACTATAACTATATAATTTTTTACTTACTGAGTAGACCTGAAATAATAGTTCATATCATCAGCAACAAATCAAGAATGGTAAATCACATATTGTAGTAGCAGAAGAATTCGTGGTTTGTACTTCATGTAATATTTGTAAGTTCATATACAAACAATATTTATGTATGAATATACAATCTTTAATTCTTATCAATATAGATTTTGGTAAGTAACACAGGTATCAAACAACCAATTTGGTTTCATGCCTGGAAGATCAACAACAGAGGCTATTTTTCTGATAAGGAGGCTTATGGAGAAGTATAGACAAAGCAAAAGAGATCTTCATATGGTGTTTATCGATCTAGAGAAGGCTTATGATCGAGTACCCAGAGAAGTGTTATGGATGGTTTTGAAGAAAAAGGGTGTGCCTATCCAATACATTGACTTGATCAAAGACATGTATGATAGCTCTACTGCAAGTGTGAAGACTCCTGGAGGAGAGACACCAACTTTTCCTATTACAGTTGGGGTACACCAAGGATCCACACTCAGCCCATATCTATTCGTTCTGGTTATGGATGAGTTAACAAAGAATGTTCAGGATGATATTCCTTGGTGTATGTTATTTGCTGATGATATTGTTTTGATTGACGAAACAAAAGATGGATTGAATGATAAAATTGAATGTTGGAGAAAGGCATTAGAATCAAATGGATTGATGATTAGCAGGAGCAAAACAGAGTATATGCATTGCAATTTCAGCCAATCTCGCAGTGTGAATGATGGAGCCAAGTTGGACGGAGTAGATATACCAAAATGTGACAAATTTCGTTACTTAGGTTCTATTATTCAAATAGACGGGGAGGTCCAAAATGATGTTTGTCACCGGATCACTGCAGGATGGTTGAAATGGAGGAGTGCAACTGGAGTTTTATGCGATCAGAAGATCCCTCTCAGGTTAAAAAGTAAGTTTTATAGAACAGCTATACGACCAGCCATGCTCTATGGGAGTGAATGTTGGGCGGTGAAGAAACAAGGTCTCAACAAGATGAACGTGGCCGAAATGCGTATGCTGAGATGGATGTGTGGGAAGACAAGAAAAGATCGTTTGAGAAATGACTATATCAGGAATAAAGTGGGGGTGGCGAGCATTGAGGACAAGTTGCGTGAGGGCCGACTCAGATGGTACGGACATGTGCAACGCAGACCTACTAGTGCGCCTATACGAAGCAATGCTATTGAGCCAAACACTATAAATAGAAGAAGAGGAAGGCCTAAATTAACATGGGATGAGCTTATAAAGAGAGATTTTGAATCTCTACATCTCAATCAGAATATGACCCATGATAGAGCTGAATGGAAACGAAGGATCCATGTAGCCGACCCCAACATAGTTGGGATTGAGGCTTAGATGATGATGATGATGATGATAGATTTTGGTAAGTACTATGTATATGAAGTAGAAATTACTAACTCAACATGTTTAAACGTTTTTTTTCCCAAACAAGGATGAAGTAGGAAAACATCCAAAAAAGCGGCCCATAAAGCAACCTAAGCAGCAAAAAGCGGGCCCATTACGTGGCCTAGGCGCGAAAAGCCAGGCTCCTGATGGGAGCAGTTTAAATGTGCGCTTAATGGTCAAATTAGGCGCCCGGGTGCCTTGGCCGGCCGCGACCACATGGGGCACTTTTAAAATGCGAATTTGAGTTTTTTTGATTTACTATTGTATTCTGAGATATGTGTATGAAGAGACTTGGTCGGAGAAGCCATCTAGAGGAACTCTGACATTAAACGTAGTAGAAACTCCTTGGAGGGTCGATAACCCTACCAATCGTGGCAGGTCTATAATAGGATCATTAGATACCACAAGGGGCAAGGTATCAGAAAGCGGGAAGCGGGAGGCGTGCGGACAACACTTTGTAACCGATTAAGCGGTAGGCGGGCGATTAAGCAGGCAATTTTTGAAAAAGCGGGTGTCTAAATTTTATATATTTTTATACAAAATTACATGTATGTGTATATAAAAAATATATTTCTAAGGAACTTCTATACATATCTAATCAGCAAATCAATAATTAACTAAGTATTCATCAATACTTTACTAATCAATATTTCTAATCACTAAAATCAGCAAGCAGATAAGTAATTGCAGATACTAACCAGTAGTACCAATCAGTAATCACTGAAAGCAGCAAGAAAATCAATATTACATGCTTCCAGTAGTATTTAAAAAAAAAGCGGGCAAAAAGCGGGAAAAAAGCGGTCAAAAAGTGGGCGATTTTCTTCAAACCTGTCAAGAGGGCGATTAGGGGCTGGATTAAGCTGTTGAGGGTCCTGGCCGCTTAAGCGGCCACCTGAAACGCTTTTTAATTCACTGACGAGGGGTTTGTGATTTCTGGCTTTACACGGCCGAGCATATGGTACTAGACTTAGTAGTTGGTAGTTTACTAGAGGCTCTGGAGATCAGACTGGAAATATGTTCAAGGTTTAGGAGAAATCTTTCTAATAATAAAGCATATAACTAAATGTTTGATTTTGACGATGTATCCGATGGTCTGGAAACAAAAAAAAATAGAATTTTCAATTTACTACCCTGATGATTTTGACCCCAAAATTAGCTAGTTAAATCATGAAAATATACCAGGATGATCTAAGCACCAAGATACTGTTAAATATGCAATAGTATTTCATATTGCATATGGGGGGGTCTCCCACACACATAAGTGAAGGAAGTTGAACTGTTTCAACACTCATTTCCATGGTAAAATGAAGGAATTAAATTATGAAATTCTGCAAACACAAATTTAGACATAAACACACTAGACTATATAATGAGTTTATATCTTGAGAGCTCGACGTGGGACCCATGTCTTGATGAATGAGTGTACAAATGAACTGAATTGTCAAGTTTGTTAGACCCTACAAACTTACAAACCCACAACTTACAACTTAGAACTGAAAACTTACAGTTGCAAGCTACAAACTTACAAATACAACTTGTTTAACACATGTTACTTACTAGTAACTACTAATATTATTAACTAATAATTAGTTAGTACTAAATAGTATTAATCAATAACTAATAAGTAATAAGCTAGGAAGCACGGATACGGGTCCATGTACGGGTATGAGGATACGACAATTTTTGAAAATATAGGATATGGGTATGTCATGGATACGATTTTTTAATATTTTTTTAATATTTTTAAAAATAATCAATATGTTTATTTTAAAAATAGATGAAGACAATCAAATTTCATTCAAAAATCACAATATTTCTAAAGAGAATGGAAACCGATACCACAATATCAAACAATGGTTTAAAAAGGGGTCTTTCATTCATATTAATGTGAGACATAAGTTACAAAAAGACATGATAATATCATATTCTAAACCTTTCACATTTCATGTATCATGTAATGTTGTGTTGTAAAGTGAGTTGTGTCATCTATGATACCAAACTATCTTCTCTCGTGTATGGCTAGCTACTACGAAGCACAGATATAGATACAGAAATGGATGTGTACGGGTACGGTACGGGAATACGACAATTTTTGAAAATATAAGATACAAGTATAACATGGATACAACATTTTTTTTAATGTTTATTTTAAAATTTTAACAGAAATTACCAATTTCATTTTCAAATTACAATACAATAGGGGGAGTCTAGAGTTGGAAGTCACATGGTTTTGGGATTTTGAGGGATCACACGAGTGGGGTGCTCTCTTGGCTGCTAAATGGGTTGGTTTTGGTTTTATCCTGGCTGCATTGAGGTCATATCCTGCTAATAAAAAAAGGAATACGACTTAAGAAGTATTTGGTATGCATTAGAGAGTATCTAGGGAGTATTAGTATCAGATATGTATTCAGAACTTGTAGGACACCTATTTTGGAGTATCGATGCTTCACAGGGGGAGACAGAAGGATTGAGATGCAATGATTATCTCCAAAGGAGATAAAATAGATATTGTCTAGATAGAAATCTAGAATAAATCACAATGGATTTAGTCACCAAAAACAAGAGGCATGTTAACCCAACGATACTAAATTGAAGCCTTTCATAGAATATGGAGGACATCAACGTGCATAAAACTTGCACCTTAGCAGGGAAAGCATCCACAAGTACCATGTAAAGGTGAATGAATTGGTTTGCAATAAAGAACAAACAAAAATCCAGATTACATATGGAAGTTCTTTAAAAAGTGGAATTCTAAAAAACAAAGGAGGTACAAACAATAAAGAGAAGGAAGATTGGCATTTAGCAAGAGGAATGGTGACTAACCATGAACTACTTCAAGGAAGCAACTGTGACAGCCTTGCTGCAAGCTACTACTTAGCAGAGAGGGTTGAGACATGAGCTAGTGTCAAATGCTAATCAATCAATGTCATGCACATATTTTTTTTCTAGTCTTTACCGCCTGGATACGGCTTGGATACGGCATGGATATGGATTAGGACTATCTGATTCGTATCCAGGAGTATCCACAGAGTATTGGTATTCGATACGCATCAGATATGGGTACGACACCTGTTTTAGAGTATCTGTGCTTCATATAATAAGTAATAACTAGCAAGTACTAAGTATTTAAGTGTTTTTTGTAGATCATCTGATTTTCAAAGATCTAGCCCTTAGAACTCGGTCAGTTTTGGATTATTTCTTTGGATCTCTATAAAAGAGTGTAGGAATAGAAGGTGTAGATGGGCTAGGGATAGGGGAGGTATACCTTATAATTAAGAAAAATAGCCTCTGGAAGCACGAGATTCGAGAAATTTGCCATAAATATACCAAATGTCTCCACTTAACTAGGCACTTAATGACCAAATTAGGCTTCCGATGCCATGGCCGCTTAAGCAGCCGCCCGGGGCGCTTTTTAAAACACGGATTTGAGATTTTTTGACTGATTGTCGTATTGAGATATATGTGTACAAAGAGACTTGGTCGGATAAGCCTGCTAGAGGGTCTCTGGCATTATCATGGAAGAAACTCCTTGGAGGGTCAAATAAGGTTGCCAACCATCAACATGGCATGTCCATAGTATGGATCAGTAGATACCACATGGGGTTTGTGATTTTCGGCTTTTCAAGGTCGGTCATGGGGGTAGACATATATTGTAGTCTGCTAGAGGCTCTGCAGGCCTGGATGGAAATAGGTGAAGGTTTAAGAGCGTTCTTTTTGACGAAAGAACATAGAATTAAATGTTCAATTTGACGTCGTATCTGATGGCCCAAAAAAAAATCTACATGAATTTTGATATTTATAGCCCTGACGATTTCGATGCCAAAATGAGCGAGTTCATCATCATCATCATCCAAGCCTCAGTCCCAACTATGTTGGGGTCGACTACATGGATCCTTCCTTTCCATTCAACTCTATCATGGGCCATATTTTGGTTGAGATGTAGAGATTCAAAATCTCTCTTTAAAAGCTCATCCCATGTTAATTTAGGTCTTCCTCTTTTTTTTGGTCGGTCCAAAAAGCGTGTTACTGTATTACCAAAACTTTAGGTACAAAAAGATTTGCGCCCCCATTACAACCTGGATGAACTCATCCAAACAACCAGAGAAACAAACTAAACACAAGCTACACAGTAGCCATCTACCTAGATAAAAGAAGAGGACAGACCCGCAATACTAACTCAAGAGATAACAGAGAAACTAAAACGACTCTCCAGACTACACATGCCAACACTGACAATAGGCTCATCCTGAAATTGTGGCAACATGGGCAACCGAAAACATCATTTTAGCAACCTGGGGATCTCAGGAACAATATAGCAGAAACCTCCACTGCTCTCATCCAGGTCTTTGAGTTTCTGGCAAGCAACGAAAACCTCCAAGAGGACCTGACTATTTCTTTATGCAAGAACCAGAGGCCAGACATCAAATGTTGTTGTTTGCACAGCATCACCCCAAAAGCACCCAAAGGGTAAACCTCCTGTCAATCCATCTTCTCATGGAAGACTCCAGGGAACAATTGAACAGACTGGAATAAAGCTCCATTCAACCATCACATTACTCCTTCACACATGACAGTGTAAGCATTCTCTGAAGTTAGTGGTCAGAAGAAAAGCAAAGCTTGAATGCAGGCTCCAAACAGAACTGAAAAGTGTCTTGGTGAATTGGACGAGCAGATAGAGACAGAATCATGGAATCACAGAACCTTCTGTTTGCACAGAAGCATCACGAAGAATACCTGAGGGGTGAAACCCCACGAATGCCATCTGATAGCACAGTGACCCCTCCTCGAACACCTCACAAATAGTGACTGAAGACAAAAGCAGAGCATCCATCCATGAACTGGCCATCGAGCTGTGTCCTTGAACCAGACAACTACCTTTCCTCTTCTTCTATTTATTATGCTTGACTTAATAGCATTGCTTCGTATAGGCACATTAGTCGGTCTGCGTTGCACACGTTCGTACCATCTGAGTCGGCCCTCGCGCAACTTGTCCTCAATGCTCGCCACTCCCCACTTTATTCCTGATATAATCATTTCTCAAGCGATCTTTTTTGTCTTCCTACACATCCATCTCAGCATACGCATTTCAGCCACATTCATCTTGTTGAGACCTTGTTTCTTCACCGCCCAACATTCACTCTAATAGAGCATGGCTTGGTGTATAGCTGTTGTATAAAACTTACTTTTTAACCTGAGAGGGATCTTCTGATCACATAATACTCCAGTTGCACTCCTCCATTTCAACCATCCTGCAGCGATCTTGTGACAAACGTCATTTTGGACATCCCCATCTATTTGAATAATAGAACCCAAGTAACGAAATTTATCACATTTTGGTATATCTACTCCGTCCAACTTGGCTCCATCATTTACACTACGGGATTGGCTGAAATCGCAATGCATATACTCAGTTCTTCTCCTGCTAATCATCAATCCATTTGATTTCAATGCCTCTCTCCACCGTTCAACTTTATCATTTAATCCATCTTTAGTTTCGTCATTAAAAACAATATCATCAACAAATAACATACACCAAGGAATATCATCTTGAACATTTTTTGTCAGCTGAAATTATGAGACATGTGGAGGGGAGGTTTCCCACTTTTGTAAAAATTTACTGGGACGATCTAAACACTATGATATACTTAAATATACAATAATATTTTATATGAATTATGTGGAGGGGGGGGGTCTCCCACATTTGTAAGTGAAGGAAGCTGAAATTATGAAATTTTTGCAAACACAATGTTTCGACATAAACACACTAGATTACATAATAAATTTATATGTTGATAGGTCGACATGGGTTCCATGCCTTGATAAGCGAGTGCACAAATGAACGAAATTGTCAAGTTTGTTAGACATTCACAACTCACAAACCCACAGGTTACAACTTAGACCTTAAAACATACAATTGCAAGTTACAAAATTACAAATTACTACTTGTATAACATATGTTACTAACTAGTAACTCCTAATTTAGTTAAGTAATACTATAAAAGTTACTAAGTACTAAGTAGTAAGTAGTATAACTAGTAAGTTATAAGTAGTATAACTAGTAAGTTATAAGTAGTATAACTAGTAAGTAAAAAGTAATTAGTAATAACTAACAAGTATTATATTTAAGTTTTGTTTGTAGATCATGTGATTTTCAAAAGATCTAGCTCTTAGATTTTTTTTAGTTTTGGAGTATATCTTTAGACCTCTATAGAACAGTGTAGGAATAGAGGGAGGTGTTGATGTGCTAGGGGTAGGGGAAACATACCTTAGAATAAGAAAAATAGCATCTGAAAGGAAGAGATCGAACAAAATCGCCAAAATACCTAAGATGTGGTAGTAGTAGCCCTAGGAACAATGTTTCTCAAAATGCAAGTTTCTGTTTCTATGCCATTCCACAAAATTATGGCCCAAACTGAGCTTTTGCTGTAAAATTCCCCGTATTTTGCAAAATGTCAACCTGGATGCAAAATTTTGCAAAATTATGTTCCATTCTTTGCGTTTATACGTTTCATGTCTGATTGGTTAAAAATGAAAATTTTGATCTAAATTTCACAATTTGGATTAGAATTTTGTTCCATGCGATAGAATGTGATACCCTTAGGTTAGTTCGGACTATAGATGGGTTCGAACTGATCCCTTGGAGATACAAAAGCGTTTTTTGAAAGTCACAATATTTTTGTACAGCTACAGATGGCCTTTTAAGTTTGTATAGACAGGTCAATAGAATGGTGACCAAGCTTGCGGAGTACAGGGTGGACATCCTCAGTTGGTATATCTTCTCTAGTTTGGGGGGTATATCTCCTCTAGTCAGAGGGACTTACAGACTGGAAAGATGGGGTCTATTATACATCAGAAGACTGAAGCCTGTGACAGTCTCAGAGAGATAGATCTAGGGAATAAGTTGGGGGGAATCGGCGGAGGTCTAAGGATTTTGTTGTGTGTGGGAGAAACTATTGTGTAATTGGTCTATTTTCTTTTGCCTTTTGAAGAACTGATGAGTATGATTTCTCCTTATAACAAAAAAAATTCGTTTCTGTTGATAGCAATTCAAAGATATGCAGATTACTGTCACACATATTTATGCAAATACTCTAGGATGCATTTGGTTGTGGCATCTATCAAAAAAGAGTAGGGTAGTTGGTATACGACTGAATTCGCTTAGTGCATATACATAAATATAATCAAATTACTAATGAAAATGTTAATTATTTCTAATGCAATAATCAAATTATTGCCTTCTCTTGTAAATAAGCTATTTTGTTTATGTGACATAGACAGTGATTCAAAGATATTCAAACTGTGGCGCTTATTCCAAACTGGTCCATACCGAAATCTTACCCATATCTATGTCAAGATGCATTCATGCATCGAGCTGTGGACTATATGGAAAATGGTTGTGGCCAATATAGATATGGCACATAGACGACTGGATATGCTTAGGGCATAAAGGCCCAGTGCATTTATGTCTTTAGACAAATGACTAATGGAAATATTGTATGTGTATCTAATGCAACAATCAACTTATTCACGACCTTATGTGATATAGGTTTATACGCTATCCACTGCTTCCCATTTATAAATCTTGTTACATTTATCCCTTGAGGTTACTTGCATCACACACTCACACATCCTTGCGTACAGTTATAGAAATTTCTGAATCATGACTCTGCCTCTGTACTTATATCCGTGTAACGGGGTTCTGTCAATTCTCTAGGAAAGAAAGATTAACCGTACAAGTTCTATTATAATGCTCTTATCCCATTGATTTTGCTATTATAATGCTCTTATCCCATTGATTGTGCATTATAACATGACTTATGCAGCCCAAGCTAAATAAATTCTAGCTTGTTGACCTATGTGAACAAAAATTTTAGATTTTGTAAACTTTTCTATACCATATCATCATCTTTGCATATAAGCCTTTACTGTTTTACATTTATGAATGAAGAACTTCTCCATGCAGGTTGAGGGACCCAGAACTCCTGAAGAAATGATAACAATCCTCCAGAATGTTGTTGAGGAGAGTAATCCAACTCTCAGTGAAGCTAGAATCCAGGCTGAAGCACGGATGAGTAACATGCGGCTAAGGGAGGAGCAAGATGCTGCATTTAGAGCAGCGCTTGAAGCTGATCAAGTAATTCGTTATGATGTCGTAAAATTAAATTCCTTGTTTCTAATTAGCCAAGTGACAGCATTATTGCCGCACACAATTGTGCATACCTGCATCACTTACTAAACTAGGAGGGGATTAAAGTCCACAAGACAAAACAAGTGCATACATTTTTGTAGGGCAGGGGTTTGGGTTTGGATTCACATGTAAATTATCCAACTAGGATGGAACAACCGTGCAAGTGATTGCTAGTATGCCATTAGTACTTTCCTTTGTTTCTAATTCAAGCTTTTGTTGATTTAGGCTAGAGAACGACAATTGAAAGAAGAGCAAGAGAGGTTAGAAAGAGAAGCTGCAGAAGCTGACAGAAAACGGAAGGAGGAAGAGGAGGCAAGAGAGAGGGCTGCCCGTGAAGCTGCAGAAAAAGAAGCTGCAATTATTAGAAGACGGCAAGAGAAGGCAATGTTACTGGGCGCTGAACCAGAAAAAGGACCAGATATTACTCAGGTAAATTTGATATGCTCTATACTGGTTTGTTTTATATTGACAAACTGTAACAGACGGGTACTACATAAATCACTCAACTTAATATGTGATAGATATGTGTTGACATGGAAACTGGAAAGAAATGTGGATGGGAGTGTGCAATGTATGGATGTTTGAGAAACAGGTGGTGATAAGCTATGCTCACGACCATGAGAAACAATGAAACTGTTAAATGCCAAGACTTAGGCAAAATTGGGTATTCTATGAACAGAAAGCAATAAACATGCAACTAGTAAATCTATGCAAAATGAAGTAATTTGCTATTCTAGTAAGGAAAAGTTCAATCTTATCCTGAAACTGTCCTAGTGTAATAGCATAATATGTAAATATCCTGATTCAAATTTTCGCACATTATATGCCCTATTCCCACGTTATCTACATTTTCTCAAGTAGCGTGGGTAATTTAAACAACAGTAGGCTAAGCTAGAGATCATGGACATTGAATGCAAAAAAAGACGATATAACAAAACACACCAACACAAAAATTTTAAGAAACTAGGACATGACATGGCTGTGGCATGATAAGAAAATAGTATTAACATGCAGATGGGAAGAAAATATATTATTTGATTAAAGCTAAATTATGACATTGCTCGCAATGCCATCCTAATGATTTGTAATCAACACTAAGAGAGATCCTAGTACTCAATTTTGTCATCATTTATTCTCTTTACAAATTTTTGATAGTTGATTACAAATTAAATGTCACATTTTTTAATAGTAACATAGTCAAAATACAGCAAGTCATGAAAGTTTAGTTTGTCTTAGATATAAATGTATATTTTTGTAAGTTGATATTACTTTGTAGTGGTCATTATATGTGTGACGCTTGATAATTGTATTGATCCATGAACATGTATCGTGTATGTACCTTATTGTTTGCTCAATTTTATGTGTTTTTGTTGCTAGTTTAGGGCAGTGTGCTTGTATTAAAACAAGAAGAGACACTGATCATGATAATTGTAAGCGTTTGGAAAACATTAAAGCGTCTAGATTTCTTTAAACTTGTCCAAATTTATTAAGTATTAGAATGCCAGGCATGCCATTTAGGTTCACATTCCCGTGTTTTTACAATTACTGATTTTAACGTGTAAGAGTTGTAGATGGTTGCTACTAGTAGATAACCATAGTTTGCAAAGAGCTCTTTTCCGTATGGTATTGATTCTTGTGGCATGGTTTAGTAATGTTGACTTCTTTGGATATCAATATCCATGCACCGAAGAAGCTATTCAGTGAACTGCTTGCCTAAAGTCTATAGGGTGCTAGAGTAGATTGTGGTAAATGGCGACTATACCTACTTGTTGACACACAAAGTACAAAACAAAGCTTTTTTTTAGTTTTCTTTTGTTGAATAGCTGTCCTAGAATGAATTTGAAAGAGAGGAAATACCAATTTAGAAACTCTCTTTGCAATATGTATAAGAGGGCTATTGTGAAACATTGTGAATCATCGGAATAGAGCATGCTCTTGGTTGCATGGGTGGTGGGCATGGTCCATCTCTACTTTTGGTTTTATATTGATAGACCTCTCTTGATGGTTATCTATTCAAGGCTAGGGTATGCTCTTGGTTTGCATGAGTGGTGGGGGCGTGGTCCATCTCTACCTCTGGATCCATATTGATCGGCCTCTCTTCATGGTTATACGTTGAAGGCTAAGGTTGTGGAGACAGACAAGGTGTTGGCAGAGATGAATCACTGGTTAGATTCAAGGGGGTTCGTGCTTGTTAAACATAAAACAAGAAAGATCAACCACAAGGGACAAAAAATTTACGTGGAAACCCCTTTTAGGAGTAGGGAGAAACCACATGAGGAGAAAACCCTAAAACCTGAAAGATGGTTAGGGTTGTTGAATCTTCTTTTTTTCATCTCGAAATAGGGTGAGGTTATATTATATAGAATAGTGTTAGGCGGATCCAACATCAAGATCCATCCACCACAAAAAAGAAGGATAACATAATAGGTACATGGGCTGCCCTCCTTAGCCCATTACCAAACACATAGAATTGACTTGACTTCCTCTCAAGCATAGTCACAATATACTCAGTTAAAAAAAAATGCGTTTAAAACGCGTATTATTTACCTGACGTATATGAAGGCCGTTTTAAACTCCAAACCGAATAATATGTTTTAAATCCGTTTTATTCGCGTATTGCGTTTTAAACACGTTCAATACATTTTTTTGCCGTTTTATACAGTCATGTATTTTTGCTTCACATTTGTTTTTTCCACATCCTTTTTTACTTGTAGCAGGGTTCCACTAAACCGTTCAACCTTCCTTGTCTATCCCCCGACACACCCTTATCCAGGAGGAGTAACCCTTGGTCTACACGTACGCTCCATCTTCCTCCATTCTCCCCCCTTCTTCCCTGATTTGTGCCTGCTGCTTGCATTTCCCACTTCTTCCCATTCTTCCAAAATTACGGTAATCAGTTTGATGTTTAGTCATTTTAAATCACTATATCTGTGGGTGTATATATATGTTTGTATGTGTTTATGTGTGTGTGTGTATATATATAAAATCCATTTTTTTGCCGATTTTTTTCCGAATAGTTGACTAAACTTTTACCGTACGCTGACCGATTTTTATCCGAATTTTCCGCATACTTCCCGATTTCCGAATTTTTCAACTTGGCCGTACGTAACCCGAATACCGAATTTGGGACTATGCTCTCAAGTTGGTATTCAAGTCAAATATGCTCAACTTGCAAACAAAAAAAGGCGGAGATAGATACTCCTTTTGTCAAAACATATGTGATCAACTTGCTTGCCTTCACATAGAGAACTTCAACATCAATGTCTACATGAATGAAATGAAAATTCAACTCCACATGCTTAGTTAATCATGCATTCTATGATTATTTGCAATGTTAATGGCAAGCTTGTTTTCACAATACGACATTGTTTTCTTAATTTTCCATCTTGGTCATTTGTTCGGGTCCCAAGGCATATTAATGGGTTGACATGTTCTATTTTATTGTCATAGTTTGCAAATTAAATGAATGTATCTATGTTATGTTCCAAATACAATTTTAATCCGAATACATTATCACTACACACAATTTGCTTTGTCTTATTCCATGCCTTCATTTTTTGCTTCTAGTTTATGGGTTGTTTATGAAGAACAACCAATAATTTCGTTGAAAATTTGAGCTATGCCATTTATTCTTAAATTTATTTACCGATACTTCTATCCCTTATGTTACTTATGATTATACTCTTCAACTTTGACATTGATTTTAGATAAAAATGATTACAAATGTAATTTATAACGATTTTATACCATAAGAATAAGATACACATGTATATAACTATATTAGGGAATTTGTTTAACATACGTATACACCTACATATATAGCTATAGAAATATGTATATGAGGGAGGAATTGTTTAAAAAAATGTAAAATAAATAAATAAATATATATATTTATATACATGGATTGGTAAAATGTAAAAAGATTAGTTTTTCAAAAGTCAATTAGGTGTCAAGGCGCCCACCCTTAGGCTTTCCACCTTGACAAAAATGACTTTGATGCCTATGTGAGACAGAGATTTGAATCCAAAATACTAAAACTTCGTACTTTGTATATGCATTAGGTTAGCCAATTTTTTTACTTGATATGACAAGATTCCCATCAAGGAAAACACAAAATCTAGGAGTACAGTGCATGTCATGTTGAGAACCAACCTAGTCTGCATCAGTGAAGCATTCAGTCTTTAGCTCATTACCTTTCATGTGAAAGAAGCTTTTGTTTTTTTTAAATAGTTCATCACCTTTTTTCATATTGAATAATAACCACATGGAGGTGAATGTCAAGAGGAGAGCATCCATAAGCTAGCATAGAATATTGACAGACTAACTTATATCAATCTTAGCAATTTTAAGATAAATGAGTTTTCCAACCAATTTTGTTCCATCATTTCATTTGTTCTTCATTGAAGAGATTTCATATTTGAGACTCTCCTCTTGGTTCGTTACATGCCAATATTCCTATTTGTTTCAGTATATCCAAAGTATATTTGCATCGCAATAAGATAAGACCATTTTGTCCCTTGCCATATCAACCTCCAAAAAGTATTATAATTTTCCTAGACGTTAGATTTCAAATTCATTTACAAGTCTATTTTGAATTCTTCCGGTATCATCCTCATCATCCCCAATAATTATCATGCCATCCAATTATACAAGCATTACAGTAAGATTCCTTTCCTCTTGAAAAAGCCATTTCCTTAGCATAAGCCTACCTTTTCATATCAATTCTGAATCCTTCAAACCACGCTCTTGGGGAGTGCTTGAGACAACACTAAGTCTCTCTTAAATTGTAAACCTCCTTATCCTTATGGTATCATCATCATCATCATCATCTAAGCCTCAGTCACAATTATGTTGGGGTCGACTGCATGGATCCTTCGTTTCCATTCCGCTCTATCATGGGTCATATTCTGGTCGAGATGTAGAGATTCAAAATCTCTCTTTGTAAGCTCTTCCCATGTTAATTTAGGCCTTCCTCTTCTTCTATTAATTGTGCTTGACTCAATAGCATTACTTTGTATAGGCGCATTAGTTGGTCTACGTTGCACGTCCATACCATCTGAGTCGGCTCTCGCGCAACTTGTCCTCAATGCTCGCCACCCCCACTTTATTCCTGATATAGTCATTTCTCAAGTGATCTTTTCTTGTCTTCCCACACATCGATCTCAACATACGCTTTTCATCCACATTCATCTTGTTGAGACCTTATTTCTTCACAGCCTAACGTTCACTCCCATAAAGCATGGCTGGCCGTATAGCAGTTCTATAAAACTTGCTTTTTAATATGAGAGGGATCTTCCAATCACATAATACTGCAGTTGTGCTCCTACATTTCAACCATCCTCCAGTGATCATGTGACAAACGTCATTTTGGACATCCCCATCTATTTGAATAATAGAACCCAAGTAACAGAATTTATCACATTTTGGTATGTTTACTTCGTCTAACTTGGCTCCACCGTTCACATTGTAAGATTGGCTGAATGCAATGCATATACTTAGTTTTGCTCCTACTAATAATCAATCCATTTGATTACAATGCCTTGAACTTTATCATTCAATCCTTGTTTAGTTTCATCAATCAATACAATATCATCAACAAATAACATACACCAAGGAATATCATCCTGAACATTTTTTGTCAATTCATCCTTAACGAGAACGAACAAATATGGGCTGAGTGTGGATCATTGGTGTACCCCAAATGTGATAGGAAAAGTTGGTGTCTCTCCTCCAGGAGTCTTCACACTTGTAGTGGAGCTATCATACATATCTTTAATCAAGTCAACGTATTGAATTGACACACCCTTTTTCTTCAAAACCATCCACAACCACTTCCCTGGGTACTCGATCATAAGCCTTTTCCAAACCAATAAAAACCATATGAAGATCTCTTTTGCTTTCTCTATAGTTCTCCATAAGCCTCCTCATTAGAAAGATAACATATGTTGTTGATCTTCTAGGCATGAAACCAAATTGGTTGTTTGATTTCTATGTTAGAGATCTTAGCCTCTGCTCAATAATATTCTCCCAAAGCTTCATTGTGTGACTCATCAACCTGATACCTCTGTAATTTGTGCAACTCTAAACATCACCTTTGTTCTTGTAGATAGGGACTATAGTACTATTTCTCCACTAATCCGACATCTTCTTGGTCTTCATGATCTTGTTAAAGAAATTTGTTAACCACATAACTCCTTCCCCATACCCTTCCATACATCAATGGGAATACCGTCTGGTCCGCATGCCTCTTTCATTTTCATCCCTTTCAAAGTATTCTTGACCTCAAACAGTGAAACTCGTCGTATGTAAATGATATCTCTTGTATTCATGTCACACGAGTCGTTAACATTATTTACATGTATCTCTATTGAAAAGCTTATGGAATTAATTTCTCCATTGGTTCATGATACCATCGCCCTTCACCAACAATCTATCATCTTCATTCTTAATGCATTTTACTTGACTCAAGTCTCTTTCTATTCTCTTATACAAGCCATTATATATATATATTCTCCTTTTATTGTGTCCAACTTCTTATAAATATCATCAAAGTATCTAGACCTAGCCTCCTGAACAACCTTTTTAGCTTCTTTCTTTGCTTGCTTGTATCTCTGGAACGCTGCATCATCTCGAGATTTGGGCAAGCTCCTATAGATCTCCCTTTTCAGTTTAATAGCCTTTTGTCCTTCATCATTCCACCACCAAGTCTCTTTCTAGTGGAGGTCCGCAACCTTTGGACTTATCCATATGGTATATACATAAAAAATAGTATTTTACATATAATATAATTCTTATATGGTATATACATAAAAAATTCTTCAACAAGATCCCATTTTAAGAAATAGTATTTTACATTTAATATAATTCATATATACAACAAGAGCTGAATGTTTGAAAATATGTTCCATATTTTTGAGTATAATCTCTCACTATTGTCTAATTTAATATCTATCTACAATTCCACATGTCCATTTGTATCCCCTTTTTGAGTGTATTTGGGTATGCGACCAACATCCTAAGTTTGGTTCTTCCAAAGAGCAACCATCTCCTCTTTCTATTAAGACTCAGTTTGGATCATGATAGGCTCTCTACAGACTTAAGAACATAAGACATTTAAAGTCAAGACACGACACTTTTGTACAAAGCCGAGAAAAAATATAGAATCTTTATATAAGGTCTCGAGTACATGCATAAACTACCATTCTAAGAGAAGTAGACAGACTATTAGGAGTTTTATATGTCTATCTTGCCCACATCATATTGGAGGGTTGATGTGATTCTTAGAGGATGAATTACGTTTTGTAGGATTTTCATGTTTCCTTTCATTAACAATTGCAAACCTCTCCTTGTTTCCAGTCTCAACTTCCCATGCAAGTTACTTCCTTTCATGGTAGATAATGATCCATAGTATCATGTAATACCAAGTTTCTCTTCATTTTTTTGAAATTTCTTCCCTTATGGAGGAATCTGAGTCACAAAGTAAGCCACATTCTCATGGATAGTATATCCATAATGCTTCCCTACAACACGGTCAAAGCACCTATGCCCTTTTTGAGTAGAAGAATAACCCAAGAAAACAACATGAATAAAACGGAGGTCAAATTTTGAGTAATGCTACAAGACATGTCCACAACATAATCACCCGAATAGTGGAAGAAAAAAAAAGATTTATCCTTGGATATCAAACTTCTTGACATGGATACTAAACATATACCTTGGGTTGATGGTAAGTTGACAACCAACCGTAGAACTTTGTCGCTCTTTTTATGACATTGATCTTGTAAGAACTTCGTTTGAGAGTCTCGTAAAAATTATGCATTTCAAATTAGTTTCACGCGTCGATTTTGTTGTCCTTGGATGAGTGACTTACACTCATCCAAATGGGCTCAAAATTTGTATGTAGCCTAGTTATAGCGACACGTTGCATAGGCACTCCAAACGTTGATGTGTATGCAAGGGGTTTTCAACGTTAGCGGCGCTCAATTGTGTTGAAGGACAAGCAAGGGCTTCCACACGTAGGATGGGTGTGGGTAAAGAAGCTAGTTTTGCTACATCATCTTCCAGTAACTAGGGATGGCAATGGTGCAGTTTATACCAAAACCAAAATTGCACCACGATAAAAAAACCAAACACCATATTTACATCATATCCACTGAGGTTTTTAATATGAGAAATCATATTTGCGCCGCAAAAAACCACGGTTAGCCACACCAAACCACACCACATCACATCGTGAACAAGTTGTTCTCACACTAGTCGACACACTTACTTTTCCAACTATACATTTTTTCCATTCAAATTTTAAACATCATCTTCTTTTATAGTGGCTAATTAAGTTTCTTCATCCCACTACTATACATTATTTCCTTTTCAAACAATATTATCTGATTTAAAATGTTTGCTCGAGTCTCTCTTCCCTGCTAAGACATTCTATTCAATTTCTCAATCTTGATTTTTTTTCTTTCTCCCTGGTTATCATTTTTTCTCGTTTTTAAGCATGTAAGTTATGTTTTTCCTCCTTATATTATTTATAATGGGAGAGAAGTGATGTAATATTTATACTTAAACCTGATGATCTCTTTTTCAAGACAGAGTGGGGAGACAAAATAATTACTATGCGAGGGGGTAGAATATTGTAATTAATAATAGACAAAGAGTGACTAATAACAATGAAATGATGTCTTTTTGACTCTCTCCCTCTAGTCTTTCCACATTCTTTCATCCTTCTTTATTTTGCTCCATGAATAACTACACTTAGTCAACAAGTAGTAATTCACTTATAGTAAGAAACCTAATTCTCACCTAATTATGTACTCTCCTTTTCTAATTTGCTCATTTTGACATGAGATCTTCCTGAAATAAGTCGATAGACACTAAACCTAATACATTAGATGTGAAAAGATACACACCCATATATATAGTACAAAATATATCATAGTAAAGTATCTAGTTATATTTCACCAAGTCGAGTATGCTTGGTTATATTTTAAGGTGTAAGGCAACATGTATGTTTACTAGTTATACGAAATGGACAACCATGTGTAAGTTTATGATAATTCACACATAATTTCTAATTGCAAAACATGTTTAATGTAAAATATGTTGGTTATGTTTACACATTCATGGGGTACATGTATGTTTACTATTTGTATAAAATGGACAACCATGTGTGCACTAATCACACAAAATTAAGTTTCGTAATTCTGCATCAGATATACATAAAATGCTATTAAAAGCAGACATCTATTTATTTATGCAAGCAACAATAATAAATTCCATCATTAGGATAAAATTATATATATATAT
Source organism: Alisma plantago-aquatica (assembly GCA_963693085.1). Classification (NCBI taxonomy): domain Eukaryota; kingdom Viridiplantae; phylum Streptophyta; class Magnoliopsida; order Alismatales; family Alismataceae; genus Alisma; species Alisma plantago-aquatica. The sequence goes on from OY856410.1 coordinate 652,823,467, forward strand.
ATATACATACATACATATACATATACATATAGGGTAGCGATCCTGTGAGAAACATCTTACGGTGAGAGCATGAGAGGCATTTGAATAACTACAAATTAGTAACTATTTTTTAAAATCCAACTATATAGATGAAAAAAACATCATTTCATTTACCTTGTCGCAAAAAATCACTGCAATCAGACATTGTTGACATGTCCTTATGTACAATATACACTTTTTACATCCAACCGTCAGCCTGAAATTCAATATAGAGCGTCGATAAATATTTGGTTGTTGTGAATGATCTACAAATTGGATGGTGATAAAATTTCATAGGAAGGTAGATATTAAGGTATACTTGTAATCTGTACTGTTGGATTATGAAAAATTAATCTATGTGGAGAGTTATTCAAATGCCTCTCATGCTCTCACCAGATATGTTTCTCACTGGATCGTTGCCCTATATGGGTAGCGATCTTGTGAGAAACATCCTACGGTGAGAGCATGAGAGGCATTTGAATAACTACAAATTAGTAATTATTTTTTAAAATCCAACTATATAGATGAAAAAAGCATCATTTCATTTATATATTTATATATATATACATATATGTATATGTATATATATGTGTGTGTGTGTGTATATATATATATATATATATATATATAAGAAGTTATCCACGATGCAGTTTCTATCCATGGTTTTCTCTAGACATGTAAACGGATTGAATACGTAGCGGATTCTACTATATCCGATATCCGAATCTGAAAAAAAATCCGATCCGATAGCCGACGGATATTATGTAATAATATTCAAACCGATCCGACAAATAATATTCGAATTCGGATAAATATCCGATCGAACCAGAAATCATAAATGTATTGTCATAAGTATATTATATATATAAAACACTGATATTACTATGCATATATATAATAAACATCTTTATTTTTGTATTTTTATATATAGATAATATAAATTTAATAATATATGTATATATTTGTCGGATTCAGATCTTTTCGGAGTGAATATAGCCATGTCCGATATCCTATCCGAAATTTTCGGATATGAAATTTGATATCCTAAATCCATTTCGGATTATGCGAATGTCGGATTTTTTTTTCTTCAAAATTTCGAACTCAAATCCGGATAGAATGTGCAGATTCCAGATATCCATTTATAGGTCTAGTTTTCTCTCTGTAACCATAACCACACCGCAGCGGTTTTGAATTTTGATTACCATATCTGCACCATAACCACTTGGCGCAGTTATGCAGTGTAAAATGCGGTGCGGTTATTTGTAGATATGGTTTTGTTAGCACCATTGCCATCTCCAACGGTAACATTTTTGACGGAGGCAAACAGAGAAGCTGATCTAGGACGTATTAGGCTTTATTCTACTTGTTTTTACTTTATTTTTATATTTAGGGACCTAAGTGCAAATTATCTAGTTAACGTGCTTAATCATAAATATTTTATGCTTTTTTTATTTTAGATTTTATCAAATACCAAATTCATCAAATAGTAGTTTATTTTAATAACTTATGGCCTATGGGTCAAGTCATATATTCTTATAAAAGTTAGCCTTGGGGCCTTTGTCCGGGCAGTTGAATATGTTTTGAGAAATAGATTATTTCGGTTTATCTTCTTTGTTCTTCTTCTTCTTCACGACGTGTTCCACATCAGAAGCATAATTGTTAAGGTGTCAGTGTCAGCTTAGGCGGCTAGGCGCCTAGGGGAGTCTGCCTAGCCCCTCACCTACCAAAAAATATAAATTGGGTGCACGGGTGAGCGCTTAACAACGCCTACGACCGCCTGACGCGCTTGACATATATGTGTTTTTAGGATTTTTAAGCTACTAGCTCACTCTTACATTACTATTTAGGGTGTAGATCATGAAATATACACATAAATACCTTATCTATGTGATATATTTTATTATCTTATATATATAAAAGAACAAAAAATAAAAAAGAGGGCAACGCCCAGTAGGGATGGCAATTTGACCCGACCCAGCCCGACCCGACCCAACCACCCCGACCCAACCCAAAAATCTCGGGTCAGATGGGTTTGTGGGTAGAGTTGGGCGAGACGCTCGGGCGTTGCTCTGTCTATGGGCAAAACGCAGGCGACAACCCATTTTAGGTGGGCGTGCCCATCGCCCAAACGCAGGCGGCTGCCAAGTTCTCATTTCCAAGTTAACCAGAGGAACCTAAAGAGATTACTAGGGAAACTCGAGCCGCCGCCGTGAACCCACCCTCCCTCCGACTTGTCCTCGTCGCTACACAATAGCGAAACCTCCTTGTTGCCGGACCGATAATACAATGCACTCTAAGCCAGGAAACCATAGCTGTCATATCCTTCTCTCCTTCCTTTTCACCACCATCAATTGTAGACTCTCGGCTTCTCCGTCATCGTGTGATAGAGTCAAGCTGCTGGAGTTTCGAAGGGCACATTAGGCTACAAGATCTCAACTTCCAATCCTTTGATGGAAGATTCTCCTATGGGTTTTCATTTGGTGCCACCAATCGAATTTGGGCACTGTCGCAGAAGAAGTTGCTGAGTCGGTGTTTGTCCACGACGACCGGCGCAACTCCCGAAACCAGCAGCGACTGCCCCATTATCTGAAATTTCCTCTTTTTGAAACCACCATAGGACGCTAGACCCTGTGGTACAATCATAGCGTTAGGTAGGAACTTCAACTACTATCACCTGGCAGTCGGTCTTTTATCACATGGGCCATAACAAGTTTGTGACACTGCTGGAGTTGTGTGTCTAACAGAGGATCTACGCTCGTCATGTTCCGCCTCTTGATGCAAGACCAGCTCCAGATGAGACAGAGGAACTCAACCCCAAACCCGCTGCCAAGGCCAGCTCCGACGTCAACAGGTGCATACTTGCTCAGGTGGGGTGGTCGGTGGTAAAGGCAGCCACAACAAGGAAGAGACTCTGCCGGTAGAGTCACGTTGTAGATGTCTGGTTTGTAAATAATACTGACATTGACGATAAAGGATTCCTGACAGAAGTTCTTGACCAGTCAATAGTAATGTTTGTTTGTAAATGTTTCATTCACAACATTAGAGTTATTCTGTACCAAACTCACACAGTTCATGTGGTTTTAATTATTCGGCGATTAATTTCATATATCAATCAAGCCGTTCATGTACAAATTGCATTCTTTTAATGTTTGATTAGCTGCAGCCTGCAGGCTAACTGTGGTATAGCTGCAGTAAAGTATATGCCATTCTCAATGTATTTGATATTGTATAGTAGTATAAATCAAATTTCTAGAGTAATTTGTTCATATGATATCTGCAAATCCTGATTCGGAACATTGCTCTTTAATTAAGGTTTCATATCTATGTTAAACTCTAATTTGGTTTGGGCAGAAATTTACGCACGGTGCTGCATTGTATCCCAGAATTTGCTTTCTAACAAGTAGTTTGGGTTGGGTCGGGTTGTTACAGGTCAGCCCAAGTTATTTTGGGTTGGGTCGGGTTGGGTGACAACTTTTACAAAAGAAGTTGGGTCTATTTGGGTTTGGGTTAAAATAATATGGGTCGGGTTTGAGTTTGGGTTGGGTTCACTAAAATCCGACCCATTGCCACTCCTAGCCCAGACGCCCACCTAGGCGGGCTAGGTGCTCAGCCAAGACAAAACACCGTCTGGTCACCTTGAAACTATGCAAGGAAACAAATTCAAGAAAAAAGGATTGGAGTGGGCTCTTAGAATTTGGCTCTTTGATGGGAAAGTCTTAAGAGATAGTGGATTACATGATCAGAATAAAAGTAAATATAGCTTGTTTGTAGGGAACCGAGTGGGCAGAGAAACGATTCACAGAGATTGGAGACACATGGTACACAATTTGGTATACATGTATTGACAAACATAGAAATGGCATGATAATTTTTGTTGATTAAATATTGAAAGATGATGTTGTCGAGATCATTAGGATGGGCTATGGGATCATGATTATTGAGCTCGTTCTTGGGGAAAGTTTTAATGTGATCAATTATTATGCCCCCTCGTCGGAAAGCTGACCTTAGCAAGGAGGCTTAGAAGGATTTTTGGGGTACCATGGATGAAGTGATGCTAGGGATTTCGATAGATGAGAACATCATTATTAGGAGTGATTTAAATGACCATGTGGGGGGTAATAATGTTGGTTGTAAAAGAGTTCACAATGATTTTGGGTACGGCGGCATATTTTGAGAAGAAGAGAGGATATATATTCTGCAGTTGTCTATGATATGATTTTGGTAAACGCCCATTTTCAAGAAAAGTACTTCTAAGAGTGGGCACAATTGTAGCTAGTTTGATTACTTCCTTACAAGGCTAGTTGGATTGACTATTGAGAAGTCCATAGGGATTTTTTGAGTAATCTTTACCCAAGAACTCACTACTCAACATAGGTTGATGGTTTTGGATATTAACGTGAAGACCAACAATGGTAAACATAACCAAAACCAATAGAAGAATCATGTGGTGATATCTTAAAGGATGTCATTTAATGAAAAACTTATCAAGGAGGATACTTGAAACTTGGAATATGATGTTAGCACTATATGTCATAATATGAGTTAATGCACAATAAGAATCACAAGGAGATATTGTGGGAGTCCAAACGGTGTGGGCCTTAATAAAACTTGGTCGATTGATAGAGTAAACTCAAAAGTGAGATTTATAGGAGCTGGCCCAACCCAAGATGATACAACTTTTTCCGACTTACAAGCTAGCAAAGAAAAGAGACAAGAAACTAGTTCAAGAGGCCAAAATTAGACATTTTGAAGAGATATATAAGAAGTTGGACACTAGAGCAGGGGGAAAATATAAATATAAATAAATGGCTCTTATAAGGAAAAGGAAATGAAGAGATTTGAGTCAAGCAAAACACATCAACAATAAGGTTTTAAGGGTGATGATGAAATCAAGAACCAAAGGAAAAACTCTTTTATAAGCTTTTCAATAGAGATACTTTGAATAATGTAAAAGACTTGTGTTACAAGAATAATAAAGATATAAGTTACACGAATAGTTTCACTATCCGATGTTAAGAATGCTTTGAAAAAGATGAAAATGGGAAAGGCATGTGGGCCATGCATTATTCCTGTAAGTTTATGGAAGAATACGGGGTGATGAAGGAGCTATGTGGTTAACAAATTCCTTGAATAAAATTATAAAGACCAAGGAAATACCAGATTAATAGAGAACAGTACCATGGTCCGATCTACAAGAAAAAGGCGATGTTTAAAGTTGCACAAACTACAAAGATATCAAGCTGATGGGTCACACCATTAAGCTTTGGAAGAGGATTATTGAGCAATGTCTAAGATGTATAACAGAAGTATAAGACAACCAATTTGGTTTCATGCCTCGAAGTTCCACTATCATATGCTATTTTTTGATAAGGAGGCTTATGGAGAAGTACAAGGAAATAACATAGATTTTAACATGGTTTTTGCTCATTTGGAGAAGGCTTACGATCCAGTCTACGTGGAAACCATGTGGTGGGTTTTGAAGAAAATGGTGTGCAGATGCAATACATTGACTTGATTAAAGACATGTATGTTAGCTCGACGACCAACGTGAAGATTCTTGGAGGAGAGACATCAAGAGTTCCTATCATAGTTAAGGTACTTCAGGGCTTGACATCATGCCGATATCTCTTTGCTCTTATTATAGATGAGTTGACAAAGTATGCTCATGATGATATACCTTGGTGCATGCTATTTGATGCTGATATTGTTCTGATTGATGAAACTAAAGAAACATTGAGTGATAAAGTTCATCTTTAGAGAAATGCATTGGAATTTAATGGATCAAAGATTGATAGAAGCAAAACAATGTACATGTATTGCCATTTCAGCCAACATAGAATTGCGAATAGTGGATGGAATGAATGTACCGAAATGTGATAAGTTTAGTTACTAGGGCTTTATTATTCAAATGCATGGCGAGGTAAAGATGATGTTTGTCACATGAGTGGTGGATCTCGAGGAGTGCAACTAGAGTAATATGTAATTGGAAGATCCCTTTGGATAAAAAGTAAGCTTCATAGAAGCCACACTATGTGGGAGTGACTGTTGGGCAAAGAAGGCACAATATCTAGACAAGGTAAATGCTACCAAAATGCGTATACTAAGATGGTTGTGCGGGAAGACAGGGAAACATCGCTTGGGTAATGACAATATAAGGAACAAAGTTGGGGTGGCGAGTATTGGACACAAGTTGAGTGAGAGTCACTTGGCATGGTATGGAACAAAGTTGTGCAACACAGACCAACAAACACACTAATTTGAAGCAATGCAGTTGATGTTAGTGAGATTTGGAATCTTTTCATTTCAATTAGAATATGACATATAATAAAGTTGATTGGAAACTAAGACCATGTAGCCGATCCAACCATAATTATAATTAGGCTTAGATGATGATGATAATGATGCTCCCCGGATGTTAAAGGGAGTAGTAAAAAAGGCTCAGGTGTAGAATGTAGATCTACTTAGTACTACGCATATAATTTATGAGGTATGATGCTTTTAAAACCACCTCTCCCCTAAAGTTTTGCAGAAAATGTTTCTCAAAGTAAACTTCAAGTGGATGCCCCCTTCTTCTGTTTTGCTATCCCATTTTACTGCGAGGTGTATGTACATGATGTTCATCAATGATGCTTTACATTGTAAAAAAGGATGTAAGAATTCTGTATAGATATTCCCATGCATTATTAAAAGGAAATTGTTTTTTACTATGGTTTATTTTCCACCACAACAATAAAAAGTATGCATAATTCTAGAGACGTCTCTATGTTTTTATCAGATCTAGAAAAGTAGATTGGGAATTATTGTCAATAACACTCGCAAGATAATGGTACCCCACAAGGAGAACTAGAGTAAGGCCCCAAACATCAGTGAATCAAGTCAAAAACATTTTTGCTCTTGTTGTCAGATTGATCATAAGCATGATAATGCTTAGTCACAAATATAACATAAAAACGCTTGTCTAACATTGGAACACAAATTAAAGAGAAGTTTTCGTAAAGAAGAAAAATTGAATGACCTCAATAAACATGCTCTGATGCTCACAATCATATTTATACTTATTCAAGCATGTGTTTAGGCTACAAGTCACCCTGGGTTGCATGTGCCTTGCCTTATTTGCCGCACCAGCTTGTTTTTGTGGGTTACTTATTAAATGTGGTTTAATGTTCCTTTTCATTGTACTAACATTTAAATTAATTGTTCTCGTCTATACTGTGTGTTAAACAACTTAAACTTCGTATTTATCTGAGATTTAGTACTCTAAATGCACATTTCTGAATATGTTTTGTTTCTCGCCTTTAAATTAGTTTCTACCATTAAAGACAAATAATCATGATACCTTGAATACAAGTGTTAGGACTCCTAGAGGAGAAACACCAAGATTTCCTATTACAGTTGGGGTACATTAAGGATCAACATTATCATGATAAGATTCCTGGTGTATACTTTGAACTTTGGCGGAATGTGTTGGGGTCAAATGGATTCAGATTTAAAGATCATTAGAAGCAAAATAGAGAATATGCTTTGCATTTTCTGCCACTCTAGAATAGTGAATGGTGATGCCATGTTGGATGGAGGGATGATGTACCAAAACGTGATACATTATGTTACATGGATTCTATTATTCAAATGAATGATGATGTTCAAGATGGTGTTTGTCACATGATTACAACATATTGGCGGAAACAAAGGGGTGCAACTAGAGTAGTTTGTGATAGGAAGATTCCTTCTGGATCAAAAAGTAAGTTTTAAAGGATAGTTTTACGACCACCCATGTTAAATGGGAGTGAGTGTTGGGTGGTGAAGAAACAAGATCTCAACAAGATACATGTAGCAATGATGTGTATGCTAGGATGGATGTGTGGGAAGATAGGGAAAAATTACTTGAGAAATGATTATATCAGGAACAAGTTGCAGGTGGCAAGTATCGATGAGAAGTTATATCAGGGTCACCTGATGGTATGGGCATGTGCAACATAAACGACATATGCACTAATTCAAAGCAATGCTATTGTCAAGCACAATAAAGAAGAAGTGGCTGGCCTAAATTAACTTCAAGTGAGCTTATAAGAAGGTATTTTGAATCTGTACATCTTGATGAGAATATGACTTATAACTGAGCAGATTGGAAAAGAAAGATCATTTAGCCGGCCCCATTATGTTGGGCTTGAGGCTTAGATTATTTTGATGACTATGTTATGAAGGATAGTAACTACTTGGCCGAAGATTCACAACTATGACATTCAATCTGAGTTTTTTTATTGATATTCTCTCTTACATTGCTTAGAATCATTTTTTATTATGTTTATTGTACAATATCATAAATTGTAACTTTCTTATGATTTTATACCATAAAATTTATGTATATAAGGGAATTGGCCATAAATACATATATACATATGCATGTGATGTAACCTAGGAAGCACAAACGCTTCCATAGCACAACTGTGGTTGTCCTGATCCCTCATGTACATTTCAGACATGAACACGACTAGATACGTGGTGGGCATACCCCAAGCATGTCCACTTTCATTTTTTTATTTTTTCCAAGCCCTAGATTCGCCTTGAACACGACATGGACACATCGTGGACATGATATGAACATGTGCGCATTGCATTCATAAACGAATTCCTTATATATAAAAGAAACATAAAAATAACATCTCCCGTTCCTCCAATGTGTCTCCCCATCCTATACGCCTTATATGACCTCGTCATTCTTATACTTGTTTTTGTTCTTGGAGTTTGACATGTACATTTATCGAATTCATCATTCTGCATTTACATCGTTTGGTTTCATACTGCACATGTATTATAGCTTGATTATTCTTCATGTATAATGTTCCATGTCATAATGTAAACACAGATGGATTCATCATATTTTATATTATACAGTTTACTTTCAATTGGTAGAGAAACTTTGGGTTTTATCTCATCCTGTTTTTGTGTGCTTTTCTCCCACAAATCCCATGTTACGCTTACTTTAAAGCTTTGAAGTTTGAATATACGAACGCCACTTATTTTAGTTCCACGTCACACCCATGCGCGCGCGCACACATGCACATACACAATGTCCAATGTCATGTCTGCCTTGTAGTTGTATTTTGAAAGATCAATATCCTGTATGGGGGGAGGTTATGTTTGTGACGATAGTATATGCGGGCGCTCTTGCACACATACACAACAAGGATACAATACCCACATAGTACTATAATTTAGTTACCCAGCGACAAGCCGACAAGTGTTACATCGTGGGTGTAATAATTTTTACAGTTGGGTTACGTTTTAAGTGAAATTAATCAATTATTATAATTTTGCATACGTAGTTACAGCTGTGCCGCTATTTTTGGGGTCATTAATATGGTTTAACTACAGTTGACAAACAAATATTGTTTCACGGTGCTTTACAGTTTGTGTCTTGTATTTACAATTTAATGAATTTATGTCCTGTATTTACGGGTTGAGGCTTCGATATATATATTCTGAACTGAATGGACAACCACTTATTCTTGGTTCATTGGTTTATCCAGTGGTTAAAACGTATCAAATGGTGATGTCAAGATGACATATAATCTTTTTTTGAGGTTCCAAGATATATGATCTCGTTCGCATTAGGCAGTACCGTGTGTTAGAATAGTCCCATACCGCTGAGCTCTGGGGAGGTCTTGGAACTTATAAGGTATGTGATCTCTTCACCCATTGCCAATTGGTTTTGGGTTGAATACCACACATTCTAACATGGTATCAGAGCAGTCGCTCCTGAGGGAACCCTAATCCGCCGCCCCACTTTCCTTTCTCTCTAAGTCGCTGTCTTCTCCCTTCAAGCCGCCACCGCTCCTTTTTCCAAGAGAACAACTGGGCAAGCGCCTGCCTGCGGGCGGCCGCAGCCGCCATAACCATGGCTTGGCCGGCTGCCCGCTAGGCATATCCCGACCTCCATGGTCATCTCTATTCTCTATTCTTTTATTCTTTCCATACAACACCTCCGCTGCCTATCATAGCAGCCGTCCTCCATCATCCGCAACAGTCGCCGCCGTAGGCATCCGCCGCGGTAATCTCCTTCCGCCATCCGAAACCAGCAGCTCCGCATCCAACTTCGCACGATAGCAGCGCCGCCACCACCATCAGCAGCAGTAGCCGCCAACAGCCATCTCCATAGTGTCGCTAGCCATCAGAAATTGTTTCCCATCTGCAAGGAGTAACTATCTCCATTTGCCGCAGCAGCCCAGCCGCCGCCGCATCGATACTATCGACCCGAGCGTCGATAGTATCGAGATCAGTCTAGACACAAAGAGTATTCCGTCGATACTATCGACAATTCCTTCGATACTATCGAGATCACTGCAGACGAAAAAAGACCGCCGTTGCTACTATCGACATTTTCGTCGATGGTATCGAGATTTAATCAGTCGTTCGCTTGAAGCCTTCATCGCCACTTTGGAGAGGCTCCGCCTTGGCTACGCATGCATCCTCTTGGCATGCAATATCTCCGGAGTCACGCAGGAGACCGTTTGTCATCTCCTATGTTGCGACAAAGTGCTTCATCAGCCGAGCGTCATATCTAGCCATCATCCGCAAGCTGCTCCAACATCATCCCGACGATCCTCATTGGACCGTTTGCTGCTATCTGCATCATCATGCTACTGCTGTCCCTACGCCATCACCTGCTGTCCCTACGCCATCACCTGCTGTCTTCATCATCATCATCACTCCATCGTCACCTCCCATCTATGTCTACCCCCATATTCATTATGCTCTCTATTGCTATTCAGATCATTAATCGGTCCTATCATTTGCTAATCGGATTTTTTGCGGGGGCTCTGCCCCCGCACCCCCTGATTTATTGCCCTAACGGGCCAACAAACCTCCTTTTCGGGTCGGGACTAGATCCATTTATTTTTCTATCCCGGATCTCATGTTGACCCATTTAGTATACTCTCTTTGGCTATCGGTTTCATTCTCCACATTTTACCCATCTCCACTTATTTCCACCATTTTCTTTCCCGCTCATATTATGTGAGCATCCCTTTTTCATATTATGGGGGGTCATATATCCATTTCTCCACACCAAACACTCACTTTCGTCGTATTTGGTGTGCGGGGGGATAGAGAGGAGAGAAAGAGATGAGAAGGTGAACATGAGAGCATATGAGAGAATGTATGAGAGAGAGTATGAGATGAGATAATGATATATGTATTCAGATTATATATATTTCAGGCTATCTTCATGGAGCTTCACATTGTTCATCACACCGGTTCTCTACTTGAGCCAGCAGTGAAGATCCATCGTCGACACCATATATGTTGTTGATGATGTATTCCTTCAGCTGCATTCACATGAGACAGATGGATGCTTCTTTAGAAGCTCAGAGTTTTATCTTCACCGAACTGCTTCATCACGTCTTCTCCGAGCCGCATCTGCTGTATCGACATCGCCTGTAGCTGATCGTCTTGGGACTTTCCTTGATGGATGATATCTACTTTCCTGTCAAGCCCCTATGGTTCCTGCATCGTATCAAGCAGCAGATCGTCCGTCCGCGTTCGTGCCGCGTTAAGCACGTATTCCAGTGGCGAGTTGCTGTAGTATCAGGTCCATTCGTCGACACTATATCCGCGTTCGTGCTGCGTTAAGCACGTATTCCAGTGGCGCATTCTTCAGCCTACAGAGTATCTTCAGATGTCTTCATTTCAGATGCACTTCAAGGAAGACCTTCTTCAAAGCTCGAGTATCTTCAGCCTGCAAAGTCATCATCACTATTTGATTCAGGGGGAGTATTGATTAAGGGGGAGTAACATATTTTGTATGGGAGTGATATTTATCTTCATCTTTCATTTATCGTTTCTTTTTTATCGAGTCCTGTAACTCTCCAAGCTTGGACATGTGTTTCACCCATGCTCCAGCTTGAGGGGGAGTGTTAAAGTGTCTATATTAGTCTATTAGTTAAATAGGCTAATTAATAGTTAAATAAGCTAATTAGTTTAGTGGGCCTTTATATTCCGGCCCGTCTAGTTTAGATTACTTGGATCCTAAGTAATAGGGCGTCTCTCCTCCTTCTATATAAAGGAGAGGCCGTCAGTCTTTGTAATCATCGATTTCTATTCAATCAATCTCATATATTACACCGTGAACATTAAGATGTATACCATTCAGGGAAAAAGCAAATGCATTAGGATTATCTGCATTAGGCATTACATTAAATAATATCAGGAGGAAGTATGAGGAGAAACAATTGAATTGAGTAGCAGGAGATTATACTATAGTTGAAAGAAAGAAAAACTAGACAACCTGAGATAATGAAGAAAAAGAGGGTCACTGGACAAGTAGAGGCACGGGAACACAGCAACACGCACGGGCAGTGACACCAAGGCAGCAATATCAGTGTCAACAGTGGCAGCAAGGCTGCTATGACAAGAGGGCCTGTCTAGTAGGGTGTAGAATGCTTGTTTTACTTTTAGATGATCGCTTTTCAGAAAATAAAATTGTTTGGCATGATGCAACTGGATTCTGAGGCCCCTCCCCACAACAACACACACACATATGACATGTATATAATATTGGTGTATGAATACACACATGTATATGTATGTATGTTGTATGTCAAGGTCCCTCGTTTTTGTGCCCTAAAAATTATGGGTATTTTTTTTTGAAGGGTACAAATACGGGTATACATTATTAGATTTGTCTTGAATAGTTTTCCGGAGAGCATTCATAATGTAACACTAAAGAAACCATCAAGTTCCAAACTTCCAAATCAATCTTCTGCCATGTCACCAGGCTAGCAAGATACATTAATCAGAATAAAGTCTCAGACAACTGTTCAATTTTGTAATCTTTCTGAAAGAAAGCATCTAAGTGAGACTAAGTAAAACATGCAGGGATCAGATAAGGTGAGAGAGTATGCACAAGAGGTCACTTATCCAGCTCCATTGGTATTAGAGCCATCTACCATTACAATCCTTACTAGAACCCAATTTATACCAAAAGTAGCACTATGAGACATCATGTAATTTGGGACATCATTGAATCCAATCAACTTCTAGAGGGGGAAAAGAGGCGCTCTGATTAGTTTGAGAAAATATAGCATGATTGATAATGGCGATGATGGAAGTACTATCCTTACTATGCAAGGCTTTAAAAAAGTGAACCCTGCAACTCTTTAATATGGTCTAGAATAAGATAGTGAACAGAGAACTGACCGTCCTGACAGCATAACAACAACTTTACTTTCTTAAAAGCAGCATTCTTCCCTCTTTTATATCTCTTTTTTTGACGCCATTCCCAACAAAAATCTATATAATATACACAACCTATTTTAGTGAGAGCATGGGAGCCCTTTGAATAAAAACAACCATATGGCTGGGAGTATCATTGCTTATAACTTCACGCATGTTTTTACCAAGATCATACATCATTTTCTTGTCTCCCTGTACAAATTATATACTTTTCATCTAACACCAGCCCCAAATATGTTGAAAAGTCTTTGATTACTGTGAATAATCTGTAGGGTCAATGAGTATGGAATTTTGGAAAACTGGAAGTAACCAGATGCAGTGGTAAGCTTTCGAAGAATATGGTTGGATCATGAAAAAATGCCTAGATGAAGAGTTATTCAATTGGCTCTCATGCTCTCACTAGTATGCATTTTTCACTGGATTGTGTGTGTGTGTGTGTATATATATATATGAAGATCGGGAGCCTATACCCAAGGGTATAGGAAATTCCCTATACCGGAGTCTATTTAGTATGGTTCAAGTGGTGATAAATGTAACCCAACTTTATGGATGCAAAATATATTGTTTGGATTAGATGCTTTTAAAATTTCATGATGATCACATTTTCACTTTATTAGATATAAACCAAAACGTTTCAATGGTAGCTGATGATGATTGAGGTGCGACACATATTTGATTGGAATGATTTAAAAAAAAAACTTTTCTACCTAGTATCCATACAGTTGGATCATGACAAATGTCTTGGAGAGTCTGCAAAATAAGGTTTAGGTATAAGAAATTTCCTATCTCTTAGGGATTGAGTCCCTTCTCTCTCTCTCTCTCTCTATATATATATATATATATATATATATATTGATATATTGTTGAGATATCTAGTGAGAGCCCTATGGTGGTGAAAGCATGAGAGTGCTTTGAATAACTCTTATGATGATCCACTTTCTCTCATCCATCTATATGGATCAAAAGCTTACCATTACAATTAGCTACCAATTTTTTTTTTATGTTCAGTATGGATTGTACTTTGGTTATGGAAAACCTTTCAACGTTCCCTATTGAACTCTAGGCCGTCCGTTGGACGCAATATATGTAAATTGTATGTATGGACAAGCAAACAATGGCCAGTCATGATGATTTTTCATGTGAAGGTAAACACATTGATGCTCTTTCCATTTGTGTCGTTGGATTTGCAAAATACCTTTGATGCCTTACCGTAGAAGGGCTCTCATAAGATTGGCCTTCTCTCTCATGAGAGAGAGAGAGAGACAACACATTTAATTGATATAACAAGAAGGAAATGTTGTTTATATGGATTTACTAAAATAGACAACACAAGGCGTTCTGCCTTCTAATATCCAAGCAACCAGCCATGTGTGTGTGTGTGTGTATATATATATATAGGGTAGCGATCCAGTGAGAAACATCCTACGGTGAGAGCATGAGAGGCATTTGAATAACTACAAACTGGGAGCTGTTTTTAAAAATCCAACCGGATAGATGGAAAAAGCATCATTTCATTTACCTTCTCACAAAAAATCATTGCAATCAGACATTGTTGACATGTCCATATGTACAATATACACTTTTTACATCCAACGGTCAGCCTGAAATTCAATATAGAGCGTCGAAAAGTATTTTGTTGTTGTGAATGATCTACAAATCGGATGGTGATGAAATTTTGTACGAAGGTAAATATTAAGGTATACTTGTAATCTATACGGTTGGATTATGAAAAATTTATCTATGTGGAGAGTTATTCAAATGCCTCTCATGCTCTCACCAAGATATGTTTCTCACTGGATTGCTGCCCTATATATATATATATATATATATATATCTCATAATCCGATTTTTTAGCGAGGTTTTAGGTATAGGTTTATATGGTTCGGATGGGCCAATGTTCCTCACCAACGATACGAGGTTGGAGCATAGTGGTTATTAAAATTAGAGGTATTATTAGAGACATTATTAAATATATATTATTAAAATTAAATTCATTATTATTATATTTATTATTCCTGATCGGTAAATTTAAATTAAAAAATAAAATTGCAATTTTTAGTGCTGGCTATATATATATATATATAGTATATAGTATATATATATATATATATATATATATATAGTATATAGTGTATATATATATATATATATATAGATAGATAGATAGAGAGAGAGAGAGAGAGAGAGAGAGAGAGAGAGAGAGGCTAGAATACACTCGAGTGTACGGATGACACCGTACACAAGTCAAGCTTACATATCAAAACTTATATTTTGTGAAATTTAAACTGTTGGTCTTCATTATTATAGCTAATATAAGATGCGTAGAAAATTTAAGCTCATTTGGTTTAGTACCCACCGAACGATGACAAAATCGACACACAAAACAAACTTGAAGTGCATATTTTTTGTTGTGTTTAGAGGAATGACCTATAAGTCTCCAGACGAGCTCAATTTTGAAATATAAGCTATTTATAAGGTTTGAAGATGAACAATTTACACTTTAAAAATAATCGTTAGATGATGGAAAACAACTTGAGTGTATTGTGTCTTCAAGTGTACAACCCCCCCTTCTCTCTCTATATATATATTATATATAAGAGAGAGATGCTGCATGAATCAAATATAAAATCCGATTGTGGAATCTTAATCTTCACCTAAGAAGTTATCTTTAAATTAATTTTCAAGTCATTTATAATCAAAAGGCTCTAATATTCTTACCGTAGGATGGCTCTCATAAGATTGGCTCCCTCTCTCATGAGAGAGAGAACACATTTTATTGATATAACAAGAAGGAAATATTGCCTATATGGATTTACTAAAATAGACAATAGAAGCCATTCTAACTCTTAATATCCAAGCAACCTGCCATCTATCTCTGTGTGTGTGTAGGGAGGGACAATGTTACGAGAGCCATCCTACGGTGAGAGCGTTAGAGCCTTTTGAATATCTAAGTGAGTTGAAATATTGTATATATGGATCTACTGAAATAGACAATACAAGCTGTTGTACTTCCTAATATCCAAGCAACCTGCCGTGCACACACACACACACACACAGACACACACATGATAATGATCCAGTGAGAAACATGTCTGGGTGAGAGCATGAGAGCCATTTGAATAACTTTACACAATGATCAAATTTTCATAATCCAACCTTATGGATAAAAATATACCTTATTATTTAACTCCCTACAAAATTTCATCATCATAAGACTTGTATTGCATACACAACAAGCAAATACTTTTCAACACTCAATTTTGAGTTTCAGACTGACTGTTGGATGTAAAAAATGTATATTATACATATGGGCATGTAAAATATATCGAATTGCAATGATTTTGTGTGTGAAGGTAAATGAAATGATATTCTCCCATCCATAAGGTTGGATATTAAAAACAAGCTATAATTTTATAGTTATTCAAATGCCTCTTATGCTCCCACCATAGCATGTTTCTCACTAGATCGCTACCTTATATATATATATAGAGAGAGAGAGAGAGAGAGAGAGTCAGGCTAGAATACACTCGAGTGTATTCAAAGCAGAATACACTCAAGTATATTCAGAGCAGAATACACTCAAGTAGTTTTTCATGATGCAATATTTTTCCAAAAATCTAATCTGTTGATCTTCTTAAACATCTTGTGAATAGCTTATACACAAAATTTGAGTACATTTGGACATTTATAGGTCATGTTATAAAGACCAAAAAAATTATGCATTTCAAATTAGTTTCACACGTTGATTTTGTTGCCCTTGGATGAGTGACTTACACTCATCCAAACGGGCTCAAAATTTGTATGTAGCCTAGTTATAGTATGACGGTGAAGATCAATGGTTTACATTTTGGAAAAAATAGTATTGATATGCAAACACACTTGAGTGTATTCGTGCAATCTATACACTCAAATGTATTCTAGCCTGACTCTCTCTCTCTCTCTCTTTATATATATATATATATATAATATATATATATATATATATGAGTCAGACTAGAATACACTTGAGTGTATTCGGAGCAGAATACACTCATGTAGTTTTTCATGATGCAACATTTTTTTCTAAAATCTAATCCGTTGATCTTCTTAAACATCTTGTGAATAACCCATATATAAAATTTGAGCACATTTGGACATTTATAGCTCATGTTATGTAGACCACACACACATACACACACACATATATAGTCAGGCTAGAGTACACTCAAGTGTACAGATCGCACGAATACACTCAAGTGGTGTTTGTATATCAAGACTTTTTTTTGTTGCAAAATGTAAACCATTGATCTTCACCGTCATACTATAACTAGGCTACATACAAATTTTGAGCCCATTTGGATGAGTGTAAGTCACTCATCTGAGGGCAAAAAAATCGATGCGCGAAACTAATTTGAAATTTATAATTTTTTGCGGCTTCATAACATGACCTATAAATGTCCAAATGTGCTCAAATTTTGCATATGAGCTATTCACAACATGTTTAAGAAGATCAACAGATTAGATTTAAAAAAAATATTGCATCATGAAAAATTACTTGAGTGTATTCTGCTCCAAATACACTAGAGTGTATTCTAGCCTGACTCTCTCTCTCTCTCTATATATATATAGTCAGGCTAGAATATATATATATATATATATATATATATATATATATATATAAGAGAATTATATATATATATAAAAGAGAAAGTGATGTTGCATGAATCAAATGTAAGATCCGACTTAGGATCTTAATCTTCAGATGTGTTCAGGATCCCACCCTTTGGATCCTTGTAATAACTATGCCTTTGGCTCCTGCACTAGTAATGCAGGTTGAATAAGAAAATTTGCCATGTTCCAAGAAAGGGCTCAGAGCCATCCTATGGCGAGAGCATTAGAGCTTCTTGAAGATCAAAATGAGTTGATATATTGTTTGTATGGATTTACTAAAATATACAATACAAGTTGTTCTAATCTTCCGTGTGTTTCTCTCTCTCTCCCTCTCTCTCTATATATATAGAGAGAGAGAGAGAGTCGACAAGGAGTGGCTCAAGTGGTCAAGCACGATGTCTTCTCATGAAGGGACCTGGGTTCGAATCTCAGTTGCCGCCTTGATTTACCACTTTTCCGAGCGTTCGGCCTCCGCTACGGGCATGGGAGAGGGGGGAGAAATCTCTCTCTTAATCCCATATATGTAGAGAGGGAGGTTCTTTTCCTTCGTCGCCTTGTTCAGATTGCGTAGGGACATATTGCAACAATTCAAAAATTAATATGACGGGTGAAATGAATGATGCTACTACAAAGATCATGGAGGTAGGGAGGGAGGGGAGGGGATGGATGACTTATACCATTTTGGATGTTAGGGGGTGGGGCGTATGGCTTGCTAATTTTGACTTCTTTATTATCAATAAATACACAGTGTTATGTTCTTGAACTAAATCAAAGGCAATAATATTGACTTTCCTTTTTGGTTTCTGAGCTCCAAGAGTTGTTAATGTACTGGGACTATGGCAAGTAGAGCATCTTATTGCCTTGATAAGTGCCGACATTGGATGATGTTAATTGGGCATAGACGCCACTAAAATATCTGTTGGTAGTGTCTAATATTTGTTAAATTGTTGGTCGTGACATTTTTTGATTTTATTTCTATGCTCAAGTGAAGTTTTTATTCTTTTGAGAACAAAGCAAGTGTGAAGGAAATCTAATTAGTTATATGTCTTTGCTAATATGAAAGAGATCCAATTCCTTTGATATAGAATATGGATATACACTTTCAACTTGTGGCTTGTTTAGTGCACTGGTTGTACTTGTAAGCCGTTGTTTCCAAAAGCAATGTCCACCTGATAGACCTTAACCCTATTTGATTTGGATTCATACTAATTCAAATGTGAAATCACATCAAGTTTGAAATGAAACTTATGTATACTATGATGCAATAAGCTATGTGGTGATAAATTGTGGGAATTAAAGAGACCACTACACTACAGAAGGGTTGCAGAGAAATTACAAGTGTGTACTCAACATATCCTTAAATTGAAAGATGAATTATCCACAAACTACATAGGGCAAGTGATGCAAAACAAGTTCCACATCCATATCTGAGTGCCACTTTCAAATTAGTGTGCCACAACATATTAGGATAATTAGTTATTTTAATATGTTTTAAAGTTTATTATGCAATTGTTTTTAGGATCTAAATGTAATGTTAGGGACTCACATGTAACTTCTTAATTAATTAATTTCTAGTTCTTGTTTCAGTGTAGTCTTTAGATGAAATAAGCCAATTAGGGCTTTTCTCGTGTTATCTATATAAGCCCATGCTTGTTATCCAACATAGTTGACTTATGAATTGAGTTTTGTTTCAACATGGGTTGCATTAAGTGGTATCAAAGCCTGAGATCTAAACCCTAGGTCTTAACATCCCATGACCCGAGAGACAATTAAAACCCTAGGTGCGGCCTAACCCACCTTCCCCACCACAGGTCTCCAAAACCTTAGTCTACAAGCTATATCCACCGTCCATCGGATCCAAACCCTACGTTAGACCCGTTGATTAATCCCAGACCCTAGGTTGATTAATCTCATCCACCCACTAAATTTCGCCTATCCACCTGTAATTTTGCAACAAAAAAAATGTTCTTCGCATAGATAGAGCGTCGCCACACTTCTTTCTTCCGATCTTCCTTCCCCCTTGTTTAGATCTTCCTCTCGCTTTTGTCGGATCATCTACAATCTTCCTTTCAAATCATCCTCCACCATACTCCAATCATATATAAAAAGTGGAGAGAGTTAATACTGTTATGAAAGCAATATGCTACCGGCTTCATGTTTGCCATTCATGGCGATCCCGTGTGTGTTTAGCACCCAACAGACCCTTCCGCTCATCAGACCTTTCTTGTGATCCCTTTAACATTGATCCCCCCCCTAAGCAGTTCGACAAATTGTGATCTTCTTCCCGCCGTATTCACTCAATCTTCTTTCCGTCGCCGATCATTCAACTTTCCCTTTCGCTCATTGGACCTTTGCCATGATCCTTTCCCCTGTAGTTCTCCTCTAATAAGAAGTACAACTGCCACATCAACCACCAAACTCCCGATCTCTACCTCTATATTTCTCTGTTTACAACCACCAAACTCCCAATCTCTACCTCTATCTTTCTCTGTTTACAACCCTCCTTGTAGCAGCATCCATCCAATCTTCCTCCTGAGACAGAGCCGACCGCCCGCTTGGTACTGCAGACCCAGACAACGAGCTTTGACGCCGGTAGAGCCGCTGCCTGAGTGGCAAGTGTGGCCACTCCCTTCTTATCGTTGAAGGGCTCTGTGATCTTACATCGATGTGTCCAGATACCTACTGCCCAATTCGTTGGATCCCACCACAACCACCCCGCCCACCACAACCACCCCGCCACGTCCGCAAGTCGCGCCCAACAACAACGATGAGTGCAAGCCAATATGGCATTGGCTTGCATCATCAACGTTTTGTTTTGATCTTGGGGCAAGATCTTTCATAGTGGAAGCGACCGATACAGGACAAGTCCCACATCCGTATACGAGTGCCACTTTCAGATTCGAGTGCCACATAACATATTAGGATAATTAGTTATTTTATTATGTTCTACGATTTATTATGCAATCGTTTCAGTTTTAGAATCAAAATGTGATGTTAGGGACTTGTAAGTTCTTCATCAATTAGTTTTTAGTTCTTATTTTAATTTGGTCTTGAGTGGAAATAAGCCAATTAGCGCTTCCCGCATGTGATCTATACGAGCCCATGCATGGGGGTGTTGTCCATCGGAGTTGAATTATGTATTGAGTTTTGTTTGCTACATGGGTTGCATTAACAAGGCTGTGGCTATGTGGAAGAACTTAAGGGACCGTCAAGTGTATGTGTCTCATCCTTTTTATAATTCTGAGTTAGTGTTGGAAAAGTGTGGACTAGAGTGTTATAGCCTTATAGGTGTACTGGAGGGATTTGGTAGTTATTGGATTCTTATGTCCCCAGCCTGAACTACGTTGAGAATAAGGGCTCACCTACTTCAGAAGAAGTCCATAGATAACATTCTTACCCTCAAACCAGAAATCCATGCGTCTTTCCACCTTCACGATTTTGAAATTTGAAGTAGCTCTGTTCGATGCATTTCAAAATGCAATTGGTGCTGTAAAATAAGAGGTCCATAATCTGTCATTGTGGCAAGTCGGTGACATTCCAACATAAAGGACGAAATGACAATTATATATGGAAGTTTAAAGCCTGGCTGATGCAAAGCTCATTTGAGGAAATCGCTTCACTGTTTCATAGACTAGTTTAGCGAATATGGTGCATTATCCCTAGAAACTCAGGCCACTTGGTCTGTGTCATACTCCATTATAAGCACTGGGATCATTGTTTTTATAGTTATTTCACCCAGCCAAGTCCCCAAACCCCACGACGGCTCTACCCGCCCACGTCTTTGTTACACCAAGGATTTGACCCGGCAAACTGATTTCACAAAGACAGCTGACTTGTATTTTATCAATGTATTTTATCCCAAGGATGAATTCTGTGACCTTACATTCAAATGATGATATCAACACTCAAGATTCAGAGCTGAATTGATATTTATATAGATGATCAACAACAAGATTCCGATTGCAGTATGTTGCAGCTAATCAGCTAGTCAACTTCTCCGCTGGTTGTTTTCGGTGATTCTTTTGAATGAAAGAGATTGTAGTTCACCCTCCTATCTATAACAGTAGAAATCGCTTCACTGTTTCATAGACTAGTTTAGCGAATATGGTGCATTATCCCTAGAAACTCAGGCCACTTGGTCTGTGTCATACTCCATTATAAGCACTGGGATCATTGTTTTTATAGTTATTTTACCCAGCCAAGTCTCCAAACCCCACGACGGCTCTACCCTCCCACGTCTTTGTTACACCAAGGATTTGACCCGGCAAACTGATTTCACAAAGGCAGCTGACTTGTATTTTATCAATGTATTTTTTCCCAAGGATGAATTATGTGACCTTACATTCAAATGATGATATCAACACTCAAGATTCAGAGCTGAATTGATATTTATATAGATGATCAACAACAACATTCCGATTGCAGTATGTTGCAGCTAATCAGCTAGTCAACTTCTCCGCTGGTTGTTTTCGGTGATTCTTTTGAATGAAAGAGATTGTTGTTCACCCTCCTATCTATAACAGTAGAATTTATTTCTTGATGGTCTCTTTTAGCACAACATTTTCATTTCTAAGCTTAGTATGCCCATTTGTCTGCTACATTTTACCTGTCCTGCACTAGCCGTTCATATTTTCTGTAGTGATGCCTCTTTTTTGCTGATTTTGGCATGTATGTGGTTTTGTGACAATTTATTAGGGTTATCTATATTCTTTCAGATTGATTTCTTAGAATTTGAAAAGATAAACCTTAAAAAAAGGTAATTCACGTAAAAAAACTATCTGATCAATGTCTTGCTGTGGTCTTTCAGGTTCTTGTGCGATTCCCTACTGGACAGCGAAAGGAGAGGAGGTTCCATTGTTCAGCAAAAATAAAGTCTATTTATGACTTTGTTGATTCACTCGATTGCCTAATGGCAGACAAGTACAGCCTTGTTTCCAACTTCCCCCGAGTTAGCTATGGCCCAGAGAAGCATTCTTTAACATTAAAAGAAGCCGGGCTGCACCCTCAGGCAAGCCTCTTTGTGGAGGTCGAGTCCGACTGAACGTAGCTTATAAAGCATGATAGAGCCGTAATTTTAGAGTTACAGGGTACCTTTTTTATGTTTGTTTTGTCGGGTAGTTTACATTTGTTGTAGCATGAATATGTTCTCGGTCTTATGGGATTTACCAAAGGCCCAGGGCATGTCTCGACAAAATGGGGGCAGCTTGATAGAGCACTACGGCAACACCAAGACGTTTTACATCGTTGTATTAGATTTTAAATAACAGATATTGTAAAGGAAAAAAAAACTCATCAAACCTTGTGTTTAGTTTTTGGTGGGACGGTCCAAGCCAAGATGTTCTCATCTTCACCAATTCTGAAAGACATCAGGGTGTGTTAGACTTGCTACACTAAACAACACAAAAATTGCCCTCCGTGTTTCTTGTGGACTTGTCCACGAGGTTCTCTATTAGTGAATCCTTTTATTTTTTTTGTTTGTGCCTAGAATGTATGTATAGGTTCCTCAGCTTGAGCAGTTTGTGATATTTAGGTTGCGTTTGGGTGCAGTAATTGGAGGAGGTATTGTAGTTCAATTCGGTATTTGAACTACTGCATTGGTAACTACACCGTTTGGTTTACCTATACGTGATTTATCGAAATCGACGGTTGAAATGCGGCATTCTGCCCGACTCACAATCTGCTGACTTCCTAAAAGACGCCTGTTCTCGCGAGATTTCCAATCACCGAAGCGAGGGTTCCGCCCCGACTCCCCCCGATCCCCCCGACTCTCCGCCGACTCCCCGACTCTCCCATCCCTCTCCCCGATCGTCTCCTCTCCTTCCCCGCATCATCGCTGCCCTTCCGCCTCTCCTTCTCGGCCGTCTCCTCTCCGGATCTAGGCTGATCCTTCTTCCTGCGCCCAGTCCTCTCTCTACCCGCTAGGGTTTTAACTCCCCATCTCCTCCTCCCCGCTGTCTCCATTTCCCACCATCTCCTCCATCCCTGACGAAGCTCCTGATGCTCGTGCTCGCGGTTGAAGAGATCGGGGTTTTGGGCTCGCAACGCTTCTGATTGAAGTCCTTCGGTGGCTGCTCGCGGTGCTACGGTGTTCGCTGGGCTTGCTGGGACTCGCGATCCGACTGCTGTTCGAGGGTTCGGCGCATCTCGCTCTTCCTCGCGGAGCAGGTTAGTTCTCTACCTTTTTTTCCTTCTCCGACTTCCTCGTCTTCTCCCATTTCGTCTGATTTCACCCCCTTTTGCTTCCAGCCCTAGATCGATTTCACCATCGCTTCTCGATTTCGCCCTTGCTTCTCGATTTTGCCCGATTTCCTCCCTCTTCTGCTCCTCCCCTTTACTACCAGCTCCGTCGACGACGGCAAGGCAGCTCCCCTGTCATGAGTAGCGGGTTCAGAAGATGCTTCATCAGCTTTGCGCTCCTCCTGTTTCGCCTCGTCAACGGAGTCTACATCCAATTCAGTTGGGCGACCAGAGCCGGTGCTTCCAGTTGGTTGGAGTTGTTGTGCTGGGCAAATCCGCGTCCTCGTGAGCTGAAGGCAGTGTATGGTGGTGCACCATAGTGGGATCGGGATGCCTGGTGCCGTGGCCACGGGAGATGAACGTGGGTATATTATATTGGCGATTCAGTGTGGAGTGAAGACCACACAGCCGCAGCAGTGTCGAGGCCACCAACCTTTGTGAGGCACTGTCGAGATGTGTGACATCAGCCATCTCCGCACAAGGCGATCAATGGGCCTCCATGAAGCAGTGCGTGGATCTTCGTTTGCCGGTTCCGGGGTGCTGCCGACGTCGAGGAGCCCAAGGCAGTGTCGGCGTTGTGGCTGCTGGAGTCTACATCCAATTCAGTTGTGATGGATACGAGGCCCTGCATAGGGCCAAGGCGCTCATCAACATCCAATTCAATTGGATGCTTGTCGTTGTGGCGGCGGGGTGTGCGGGAATGTACCTGGTGATGGCTGGAAAGGTGCAGGACAGGGACAAGGAGGAGTATGTGCCGGTTGTTAGGGATGATGGGTCGGATGATGATGATGAGGATGAGTTTGATCTGAAAGGGCAGAAGGAGAAACAGAGGCTTGTTGTCATTGCTGCATACAAATCTTAGTTGGTTTCTTTCTCATATATTGTAGTGTTGGAGGGTGATGGGTGAAGTTGCTGTGAGAAACTGATTTTGGAACTGATCTTGGTTAGGCAAAGGAGGAAGAGCACACCACTTGTAACATTGTGTTATGTGTCTTCATGGGCATATGAAACATTATATTATTGATGTAGTTTATGTTAACTTTTGAGACAATGTGTTGGAATGATGTTGACAATGGGTTTTGGAGTGTGCTTTCATGGATTTGTTTTGGTATTGTTGTGATGTTTGACTATGTCGAGACGTTTGATAATATGTTGAGATGTGTAATTGTGGTTTATGTTAAATAGGCTCAAATATGTCAATGTCACTTATTTATCTGAATCTCTCCTTCATTCTCGGCTTCTGAAACGACTCTTTCTGCTAGGCCCCTGACCGTCTGGGTGCTATGTCCATAAAACAATAATATATATATATATATACTTTGATATGATTTAATTATATAAATGATGGGATTAGGACAAATGCTGCATTCGAAATATATTTCAGCCAAACAATGTGATTAAAAATGTAGCATTTGCAATTACTGTATTTATAAATCCGCAGTTATCCAAACGCGATAATTAGAAATTGCAGTATTTTATACAGCAGTAATCAAAATCCCATCAGTTGTTAATTACAGCGGTAATCACAAATGGTCCACCCAAACGCAACCTTAGTTCCAGCGGTAGCGGATGGATTGCTATCTCCTTGACAAACTTTATCACCGTATTCAAATACTTTTTTTTCCTTGATAAAAGCCTTACACGTTAATCTCATCAAAAGGCGGTATTATGAAATCACATTAGGGGCCGTTTGGGCGCGGTAATTTAGGGTGGTATTGTATTTTGTTGAAGTATTCTGACTACCACATTTATATTCGTGTACATATATGTGATTTTCTCAAATTCGGTAATCTAAATGTGGCAGTCCTGCTCTGTATATTTGACGGCCCTCCCAAAAGACGGCGAAACAGGCGTGCTTTGGAATCCCACCTTCCGCTCCCGACTCTCCGTCTCTCTTCACCTGCAATCACTTCTTTCCGTGGTTATCTCATCGCACTCCTTCCTCAGTGATCACCCGTCCAATCCCCGTCTGACTCTCCACCTTGTGCCCAGTCTCGCTAGGGTTCTAACTCCCTTTCCCTTTCCCTTTCCCGTATTGCCTCTCTAGCCCACCAGATGACATAACGGTGACAGCCGCCTCCGAGGCTCTTTGCCCTACAGAGTCTATCGGCGTTCTTAATTAGAGGCCCTTCCTCTTGATCTCCGTGACCCAACAAGTGAGGACTGGGCCGTCATCCTCATCCGGTGGTGCCGCCGTAGATGGTGATGTTAGGTTGCCTGGCAAATGAAAAGAGGAGACCGCAGATGGTGCGTTTGGGAGAAAGACTTCTCTGACGCCGTACTTGACTACGGAATCTGGAGCAATTGCAGCTTTGGATGGAAATTGACATAACTATCTTCCCCACACCCATCTTCCTCTTGTTTGCAGGGAGAAGCAAGAGGACCTGGAAACAGCCACCTGTCTGGTGTGCCATAGCCGTGAAGCAACAACAACAACACCTTATGCCCAAACAATGTCATTAGTGATTACAGACTTTGCTAATGTAGCAGTTTAAATCCCATAATTTATTGAGTACTGCAGGAGTTTTGATGGGGTTGCCCAAACGGCCCCTTAGGGGCCATTCGGGTCGTTACTTCAGCAATGCAGTAGTTGAATACATAGGGGACGTTTGGTTAGTTGAATTCATCCGGATTAGGGAGAATCCTGTGACTAGCTAGTCCCGTATAAGGATCTGTCAGTTTTCAAAAGACCTGTAAAATGTAATTTTACGTTTGGTTATCCTGTACTATTACTGACTGTAAAGCAGTTACGATACATGCATGTGCAGCCCAGCCCAGCCGTGTGAAAAACGGAACAAAAAAGTAACGTTGATAGGGTTAAAGCTGGCCCAGCCGCGTGAAAATTGGAACAAAAACGTAACGTTGACAGGTTAAAGCTGGCGCCAGAATTGATTTTTAAGATGAAAGAATAGGGGTGTAAATGGGTAGGGTATGGTGCGGTTATGGTCATATTCATAACTTTAACCATTTAGTTAAGTGTGTATGAGTATGGGTATATACCAACTTTTTCAAAAGATATACCCGCACCGTACCCATACCCACATAACCAATGGGTATTTGATGGTTAACTGGGTATATGGTTATGAAATAGACTTGCTACAATAACACAACATAAACTTTAGGTACAACAAACACCAGACAAATTAGGCGATACTGATACTAGTATGACATCAAATGCGTTATATACCACGTGTATATAACAGTTGGTAAGTATATAATATGTCATCATATAATGGACAACCAAGAGTAACATGTTGATACAACTAAATTAAAATATAAAAAAAAATGATGACTATTGGCTCTACTAGGGAATATTACAAAGTTTGACTATACTATTAATAGAATAATAATGTCAACAATTGATCTTAGACATCATGTTGACTTTCTTGGTGAATATGGATCGTTACATTCTAATATAAACTTTTACTATTTTAAGATATTTATACTTACAAAATTTGAGTGCTAAAATGTACATCATTACATTCTAGTATAAATTTTGTATATAAAAATAGATTTAAATGAGTATATGGGTATACAAGGTATGGGTACATACATAACCATAACCTTACCCAGTAAGAGGCGGATACATGGGTATAAGGGTAAGCAGTTATATAGTTATAAAAATTTATACCCATGACAAGTTTAGAGGGTATGAGTTTGAGGGTATGCGGGTATACCCATGTCCATTTACAACCCTATGAAAGAACAGCTTCGGGGAGCGGGCGACAGAGCTCAAAGAGCTGGATGAAGACGTCCAACAGATTTCAAATGGAATCGTCTATCCAACAATTACTACATAGTTAAAAGTGTAGGATTCTTCAAATTTTCAGCCTCCCATAAACCAAACCTAATATTTACCTAGTTGGACCATTAAATACAGTCCAATCCAACTAGATCAGGTAAAACAAACGTGCCCATAGACGACACTTGGATCATAAGAGTAAGGCGGGTGACGGCCGTAAAATTGTGCTGTGGGTGGCAACGAAGCAGCACGCGAACAGACAGATGCCAGGCTGAACGCTGCATTATGCAATGCCGTCATACACGACGAGATTATGATGTACGTCACTTTATGAAGATAAATACTGGAACCGATGCAGGAAAGAACTTTTGACTATGAAAATAACATATGTTAACACATAAGTACCTGTAGTTACAAAGTTGGGGGCCGAACGGTCCCTTACAGATGCACAAAAGAATCCCAGTAACGGTCTATTTGGTACGCGATAAATGGAGGGGAGGGGAAGGGAGGAGAAAGTGCTTTGATTGTTTGGTTGCACAAGGGGAAGGGGAAGGGAGGGGAATGGAGGGAATGAAGGGGAAAGAAACAAGTGTATTTTCACCCATTTTTCTCCCATTCTCTCCCCACCAAATCGGAGTGGAGACAAGGGGAAGGGAAAAGACTTGTCAGGAATATATTAGAAATGTTGAAGAAAAATATAAAACGTGGAAAGGAAAATATAAGTAAAACAATAAAAAAATTAGTACAACCCACAACTAATGGGAATACAACAAATGTAGTTTGTCACATATATCTACACCACTTGGAGGGATATATACAATGTTGGTTGATTATTTAAAAAGAACTATTTTTTAATAAAAAATAAAAATAAAATGAAACAAAGCTAAAATAATTTTTTCTGCCTAAAAATATACAAAAACTAGTTTTTTATTAGGATTTTTAAAAGTATGATATTATTATACAAGCATAACAAGTAAAAGAAAAATTGAGAATTGGAAAAAATGTAGTGTATTGTGGCGAGAAGTACTTGGATATGCGGAGGGGATTTTTTTTGCAAATTCACAAATATGAAGAAGATACTTCTATACTAAAAAAAAATAGTCTCATTTAAATATCATCAGTGTTTTGTGTCGGTATAATTTTCTTTATATTTACATTGTTGTTCATTTTCTCCTTCCCTTCCCCTCCCCATGCTAACCAAACAGACTAACATAAATGTCCCCTCCTTCCCCTCCCTTCCCTTTTCCTCTCCTTCATTCACCACGTACCAAACATAACATAAATGTTTACGAAAAGGAGCAGAGGTAAAAGCAGGAGAACATACACTGCAACGTTAGAGGGATCGAGTATAGGAAACCAAAAGATGATCCAACATGAAGCTAGACACCACATAGACACTGTTGGTGAAAAGCCAAAAGAACCAAATATCATAGATACGAGCATAGATCTAAATGTCGTCGACATTAGGCGAAATTTCGCCGATAATGTCGATGTCGACGGTCAGCGACGTCGAATGCATGTAAACATCTTTATTCTACAATATCCTCGACATTTCGTCAAATATGTCGACATTTCCCCATATGTCGGCGAAGTTGGCCCAAGTCCATACAAAAATTCCACAATGTCCTCGACATTTATCGAAGTCGTCGAAGTTGGCGACATATTTCAGGGATTTTGTGGAGTTGGCTGTGTGAGGTGGAAAAAGTGTTGGAGCTTGAGGTAAGATGATTTTGATGTTATCTTTTACTATTCTAAGCTAACAGTAATAGACCGATCCTCTCTCTGCTAAATCTACCATAGATTTACACTATTTTTATGTAGTTTGTTTATTGTCACAAACTTTATATATGGAAGAACTCTGTAGTTCGGAGACGACTGTATGTAAGCGTGCATTTATCTACATATGTAAACCTATATGGATGGCTATATGTAAACATATATTGTGTTTTTAAGCTAGATTTGATGAAATCTGTCGATTTTCATCACAAAATGGCTATTTTTTGCTTAATTTTTGTCGAAGTTGCGTCGAAACTTTGGTTGTAAAAATCCTCGACATTTCCAAAACTTCTGTGTCCACACCTGTCAAAGTCAGCTCGAAGTCGAAGTCCTGTTCCATGGATACGAGTATAGGTTGAAAGGATCCTTTAATGCTACCCCTTAAATCAGAAAGGGATGAAAAGATAAAACCACCACAAAAGTCCAAAGCTATCTATAGACACCAGCAACAATGGAGCTTGAGGAATGACTTTATCTATTAGAGGAGAAACTAGACAACTAGACTCCATAGTGAATAAGGATCCGACTTTAGCCGCATGAGTTGATGCAATATATTTGAAGGAAGAAGAGTGGGGCAAAAACATTGCGGAGGTGTAGAAGCAAAAAAGAATTGATGTTGATGTTAATGTAACCAATTTCTTTTTGATAGATACGACATCTTAGCCTGGTAAATGTCAATTATTCTAAAACATCTCAATTAAGCTTTCTCTGTGCATTGTAGAATCAACAAGCTAAAACATCAAGCTTAGTTTGCCAAGCTGAATTAGGATGTCAATGAAGTTTAAGATCATTGAGGTGATTGGCAAATGAATAACTAAGTCTCATACTGGAAGAAGGATATATTATGTGAAGTGGTTCGAGTTTGGTGACCAAAAGTAGACATGGAAGAGTAAGAGGGTGTAGGGACGACTGGAGCCTCTCTTCAAGAGACATTTTCAAAGAGAAGTTTCTTCACACCCACGATTCAAAGGACCTAGTAGAGACTTTTTTAGTCCCATCATTTAAAGGAGAAACTAGTCCACAATGCATATATAACCCATAATCTTGTATGATAGTGAACGAATCATCACAAACCCATAGGGAGGAAGATTAGATGAAATATATCATGGTGGGAAATGTGTTTGTAAGTTTAAAGCATACCCTAAGTGATAGGGCCTCATAGATGGTCGATATATTTGAACAAAGAATTTTGGTTTTGTTTATACGATATTCTTGT
The DNA here is from genome assembly GCA_963693085.1 of Alisma plantago-aquatica. NCBI lineage: Eukaryota > Viridiplantae > Streptophyta > Magnoliopsida > Alismatales > Alismataceae > Alisma > Alisma plantago-aquatica. The sequence continues at coordinate 652,854,336 of OY856410.1, forward strand.
GTTGGAGAGGGATGTAATGTCTAAACACATGTTCAATTTTTTCTCTATTACACCATCCTCTCAAAAACATAGACGAGGTATAGTTCTTGAGGGAAAAGGTAGGAAACCTTTCAAATATGGTATCTTTGGACATGTCTGATCAAAGAGGAGAGCAAAACTTTTTTTTATCTATGATTACACCATACCTGTCTATTGTATATGTGTTTAGGTATCACAAGCTAGTAGTATTGCAGCGAGAGGCTAGATGTTTGAGTTTGTAGCAAGCAACACATGTTTCTGTCTTCAGAATGCCCCAAGTACTCCAAACATTGAGTAGGGAAATTAGATCTCACTCTATGAGATACAACTTTCGATGATTATTTTTTAAATTCCAAATAAGTTCATATCAAAGTGACTCAATAACATGAGGCAATGTAACGAGAAGAGGGGTACAAGTAATATATTATGAAGGTATGTGCATGATTAGAACATTGAGGATAGTAACCTACTCAATTTGAAGAGCAATCGTCATTCCCATTATGCTACATATATTTGTAACTTTTTAATAACATGACTTTAACAAGAACATGGACACAACAAACAAAATATGAGGGTAAGTGCATGAGCAGAACAATGAGATTTCAAGAGCAATCAACATTCCTACCTTGGTAAATAGTTTTGTGACCTTTTGAATAAGACACCATATGGAAATTGGAAGCATACTTGTTAAGGCAGCAAGGCGACACAACGTTGGGGCTGGACGCCTTGCGCCAAGGCGTGACTAGGCGCGTCTAGGCGTCGCCTAAGCGACCTTTAAAAATAACAATTTATGTATATATACATGTGTCATGGTTTTTCCCCACTCATATACACACATTGTATAGTTATATATGTAGTTATCTACATATTTATAGTCGATTTCCCCATATATATTATTGTATGAAAAATTAACCAATTACATTTCTAATATATTATCATTGACAATCAATGTCAAAGACACAAAAAGAATTATTGTAAAGAATGTAAGAGAGTGATCAATAAATAAATATATTTATTGTCATACAAAGCTACAAGTATTAAGCAATGCAATCACTATTCTTCATAGCATAGCTACTTAGTACAATCTGAATTGAAGGTGCAAACTAAGAAAAATCAAATGTGTACTAAGAGTATTAGATCCAGTCAAACAAAAAAAGAGTATTAGATCCAGTCAAACCCAAAAAAGACTATTAGATCCAATTAAAAGTGATATTTGGCACATAAAATAGGCAACACTATTAATTTTGAACATTGGTGTAGCCATATCAAACATTAAAATAAGTGAATATACAACCAGACCCACAAAACTATGTCACTGTAGCATTATAAATAAAGTGTCCTCGCCTAGGCACAACCCTGGGATGCGTTGCAGCTTAGGCGGCTGCCTAGGTGCGCCTAGGCGAGCACCTTGACAAGTATGATTGGAAGTCCATGTGGGGATAGAGAAATGCCCACATATTTCTTTAAAAGGCCCTAGAAAGACAACGTAAGACAATGAAATACATGTGTTAAGCCACAAACATGTTCTTGAGGGACACTTCAATGGAGCAAGGAGGAATTTTACTAGTTAATTTAGCCAAGATCATGTTTAAAGATGCCTAGAATATATCCAACATCAACAATGTTCTTTCTCAAAAGTTTATTTAGAAGGAGTACACATGAAAAATGAATCATTAAGGACCCATTGTATCAATCTTATCCAATGTCGTCGATCAAGTTGTTAGTACATGCCATCTCAAGCATGCTACCTGGAAGTAGGGGTGGCAATCAGGTTCAGGTTTAGCGGGTTTTATTTCAGGTCAACACTTTTTGGCTAGACCCTAAACTTGTAAAAGATAATTTTTTGGGTCAAAACCATTGAGCCTAACCCGACCCGCAAATAATTTCGGGTCTATCGGGTCTGACCCGTAAATCCAACACCAAGACAATAGTTTAAAAAAATGCTATGATCTGTCTAGTTACTGATAATTCCCAAGTGTAGTTAACAAATTTCATTATGATAAACTTACAATGTGATATAAAGCTTATTGTAGTTTGTTCGAGACTTTTAAACACAAATTACTAATATAATTAGTATAATAAATTATACAAATCAATTCAAAACCATGCAGAATTGCCAAATAAACTTCATGATTGATGGATTAGTAAATTAACGGGCCATCGGGTGTCTTAAAGTATAGTATTTGTAATTTTATTTGAAAATATAATTCTGAATTTTGGGTCAATTGGGGTCTAAAGTCCAAACCCGGACCCGACCCTAAATTTGGGTTCTTCGGGTTCGGGTCAATTTTGGGTCGGATCGAAAAACCTTAGACCCTAAACTTGCTTAAAATTTTGGGTTCGGGTCAGGTCGATCGAGTCGAGTCTTGTTTTGCCAACCCTACCTGGAAGCCATGATGAAATGAAGTTATGCAGAAAAGGGATCACCGTAATGAAGACCGCCTAGACTCTAAATGTATTTGAATGAATCATGCCTACAAGAGTGGAAAAAGTGGGCGAGTCGATACATGAGCCAAACCATGCAATCAACGTAAACATGAAATTGTATTTGTTTTCATCCATTTAAAATGTGGGATATTTTGTCACATATCTGCACGGTATAGAGAAGACATGGTGGCTTCACCATCTCGTTTATGTGGGAATAAAAATTACTTTAAAGCCTCAAAATCCAATGAAGAAAGGAGAATCCACAATCTAAGATCTTAATAAAGCATCATGTTATGCATGGGTAAGGTATTAAGTATACCACACTCCATAACATTGATGTTTGATATCACAGGGAGGAAAGATAAAACAATCAAGTGAAAACATGCATACACATGTAAACAAACATAACTTTTACCTTGAGGATAATATACATGACATAGGGGATTTGAATGGAAGGAAAATGAGGGGGATCACTAATCTCAGTTGCTAGTAGGAGACTCAATATCTACATTGTAATGATGAGCTTTTCTAAGATCTCAAAGGAATCAAAGAAGGCATAGTAGAGGTTTGGGGATGTGAATTTACCACTCATGTGTCGCACATACCCCTAACTGTTGGGGTGGGATCAAGGTTTCTGATGTAGATATTTATCCCACAAAAATTCTTTAAGATATTAATCCTAGATCTACCTAGACTACATGCACTAATCACCACCCACAAGCATACAAGTCTTATTGCAATATAGTATTAGGATTAAACTCTAAGGACAACTTTCATAAGAATCTTCATTAAATCCAATTCATTTTGATATCAATATTTAAACCAATAGTTGACTGAGTTATTAACTAATTATAGGACATGAAATGGTAATGGCAAAGGTTAGAATTAAATGTATGGTAAAAACATTGAGATGGATTGGGTTTCACTACATATCCACTCTCTCACATTACATTACTCAATGTTACGACTATATAGATTGGGACCAATGAATTTCATATCCATTTAGAGTATGAAATTCATAGCAACATATATCCTTATAGGCTTAAGGTCTCATTACCTACGTATCCATAGTCTGTCACCTCAGAGAACTTCCTTTGGTGGTCTCATCCTAGGTTCAACAACTATGCTTGATATTCTAACCCTAGGTTTCAATGTCTTTATGTTGAGGATATTCATGCAATCCGATTGATCCGACTAAGAAGCATGTAAACAAAAAACTCATAGTCAATCTAAATATTCATAGGAATAATAATTTATAACACAAGAATACAACATACATGAAAAGAAGATACCCCATACACCCCATCTAGAAGGTCTAGATTCATGACATGAATTGACATTAAAGAGTAGAAAAGAGAAGAAGAAGCCATGGTTGTAGAAGCAATAAAGATGCGAGCCATGGTCTACGGATGACGATTAGCACTCCAACAAGATAGTTGTATAGAAAAATCCAAGGGAAGACCCTATTATTTCTTTTTATTTGTGTCGTAACTATCTAAGAATCATGTCAGGACTGATAGGGTAGAATCACTACTCATTATTTCAAAATTCCTTATATAGATATGCCACCATGACCACCAAATCATTAGTTAATTGGCACAATGACGCTCTTTATTTTTGCAAAAATGGCCTACTGTGAATGACAATGGTGAGTACCCTTGACGGATGACTCGCTGATGGGTTATTTGAATAGCTGGGGGATGAACTTCTTGACACACGAGTGAGAGGTATGAGTCGACTAAATTTCTGGGTAAATATAGAAGTTGGCTACTGATAACCTGCTTTGAAGACATTCCCGATCGATCAACTTGATTGGAAAATTGAGTGACTTGCATGTAGCTTGGGGAAGGCTTTAGTCGTCTAGCCAATTGATTGGGAAATGGACCAGTCGAATCGTTGGTCGTCAGGGCTTACTAATTTAACTGACGCTTTTCTACATTAATCAAATTAGACAATTGGAATGGCCAACTGACCACTTCAATTGGTTGTGAATATCCTCTTTTGAAATTTAGTCAAACTGTTCGACGGGGCAATCATATTATACGATTGGAATTTGTTGTGAAGGCCAATCCCTTGAATACATGTTGGAGTATCTCTTGATGCTTAGGAATGAGGAGATATTGATCTATATGACTATGATGAAGAGGCGAGACAATCAATGTTGAGGTCTTGGGATTGATATTCTTAAATTCCCTATAATAAACAAGAGTTTCTCATTAAAATCCCTATAAAGTAAGAATAACAATAAACCTAATTAATATGGAACAAGGAATAAAACATGTAAAAATGCATGAAATGGAGTCCAAAATGTGCAACCGAACTTAGATGAATATGCATTCATCAAACAACTCCAAACTTGAACATTTGTCGTTCCCTAGTAACACAAAATAAGAGACAATCCCCAGATGTTACTAATAAAATTAATCCATGCCTCTCTCTTTCAACTTCTTAATGCCTGTCACCAAGCTTGGACAAGCAACCATAACTTCTTGGGATCATAGAATGCAACTTTCTCTACCCTCATTCCCAACATCTACAAACATGTTTTCTGAAAAAATTCCCAAAGTCACACATAAATTAGAATTTCATGAAAATTAACGATCCCCACATAATCATAGAGAATGCACAACACTTGACATTGGGGTATTAAGAAGGAGAAATGGAGCATGTGGCACGCCCGTGGGTGGAAATTGGAGTGAAGGAAGGTATGGAAGGAAGAACACACATATCTCCTCTTTCGACTTGATATTGCATTTATTTTTACAAGTACATATGTTGCAACACTTTCTTTTTAGTTATGCACATTGACATCTTTTTATGGTAATACACCCCTATTACATAGAAAGGGGTATGAAAAAAGCAGATAGAGAGAAGGAGTGGTGTGCACCCCGATATTAGGGTCCAAAACATCTTGATTTTTATATTGTTTTTGGTGGATGGAAGGTATGGTGATAGAAGGAGAAGTATATAAGATGGGTTGGAAGAGATGAATATGCATGCATGCAATGCTAAGAAACTTTAGGTCAGATAGGTTTTGGCCTCATTACATAAGAGGATTTTTAGATTTATGCTAAAACAACTAAAATGCAGTGATACGAATGCTCGAGGATGATTTAGATCCAAAAATGACTAAATAGTTGGATGAAAGATAGATCTGGGTGGAATGAAGTATGTACCACCCACCCTCCACCTTGAACTTAAAAATTTGCTCACCTATGAACAAGTGCTAAATTTAGAATGGAGGGGAAGAACAAATCTACCATGGCCACCAAATTCCATGATCACCCTTAGGCGAGGGTTCCTACTGTTGCTAAGGTTGAGGCAAATAGAACTGGTTATGGTATAAAGATCCAATATATCGTTTGCCCCTGTTCCCATGGCTTAGATGGGAAGGGGCCTCGCCAAGTTTGGGGGGGGGGCTGCATAGTAGTGGCCATAGTAAACAAACGTAGTACTGGGGTAGGTCTAGTGAGTTCCAAAATTCTCATAGTGCGGGTGTACATGTAGATAATTTCCATGTCGGGCATGCCACTGCTGATGGGTGTGTTGCATCAAACACATGTGGTTCAACTGATGTCCCTTTTGTTGTTTCTCCCGCTCCATGTGGGTATGTACACTCTTGATGTGCCCAAGCTGTTGTTGCATGCTAGTGAAGTCATATGGTGCATCATGTATGCCAATGTTAGGAAATTGTTGCTATACGTGACATCCTTTATGAGCTTTAAAAGGGACAATATCCTCATCATATTCCTCTATAGAGGTACTGCATTGCTAGAAACAAGTTCAGTTATCTCACCTTTCATGGGCGTAAGCTTAGCATTATATCTGTGCAGATAAGTTTGTAAGATCATACGAGAGGTTTGCTACTACAAAGTGTGCATGCGTGGGAAGAGAAAGCTAGGTTAGTCTTTCCTTAAAATGTAGGAAATAAATTCCTTGCTCCAAGTACGGGAAGATGAAGGCCGAGGCGTGTAAATACTTCATATCAATCAATGATTCATAGGGAATGTGTGTGTAGCCTAGGTACGTGGCAATGGTAGTGACCGATCCCCCCAAGTGAGAAGTGAGAACTAATGTTCCACGTGACCACAAGGTGCAAATGTTCAATCAAAGCACTTCCATAGTTGACTAGCTTCTCATTCAATATGAACCTGAGACTATAAAGGTTTGTGTATGTATCAACTACTGGGCATGCCAACCACGCTAAAAATTATGCAAAAAAGGACACGATGGATATACCTCAACAAGAGGTTGTAGATGCAAGATGCCTTGATGCCATTATGAAACGACGACATTTGACCAATAATTTTAGCCCAAAATTTCCCATTGACGATTTTCTCATTGTAATCTTGGTTGGTGTGGCCACACTTCTTCATCTCGGTAGGGTCAATAAATAGAATGAGGAATTGAGGTCACTGTCTTTCAGTTCATGTTATTTTCCAAATAACTTGAATGTGTTATTGTAGTAGTTTATAACCATCTTTTTTTATGAAAATTGTGAGGAATTCTAAGGTGACTTCTTTGTAGACTAGGCAGAGTGTGAATAGAAATGTAAGAATGAAGGAATGGTGAAGCATGTCCTCAATGGGTTGTGATGCCGAGGTTGTCTAGTGTTTCTGAACATGCCATCGGGGTAATTGAATTCCAATGGTCTTCATGGACTTCTAACACTTCTGGTTGCCTGTGATAGTTGGCTTGTACTTAATGGGCTGAGGAGAGATGTGATAAGGGAATATGGGTTTGCATGGAAAAGGCATGCCCTTCGGTATAGACTGTCATGATGGTTACAGTGGTGGGAGTGTCTGTCTTTAAGAAGAGTGGCCCGCTACATATAAGACATTTTCTTGGTCCACGTCCTTAAGGCTGTGTTTGCTACATGGTGAATTATGATGATAGGAAATGATGGTAAAACAAAAATATTGTTTGCTTGTCATGGTGATAGGGAATCATGGTGAATCCGTGGTGAATTTTGATTTATTTTTGTCATCATGAAAAAGCATGACAAATCATGGTGAAAGAAGTTTCTTTTGAGACTCCACTACTTATTTAGATAAATGTAAAAAAAGTTAATAATATTTGTTTTAAGTTTTTTTCCATCCCTATCACTATCACCATGTACATGCTATCAAATAACACATTTTAACAATTTCCCCATCACCATCACGTCCCCTTCCCTGGCACTATTACCGTCCCCATCACCATCATTTTTTTCACCACCTACCAAACACAAACTAAGGAGCGGATATCTTGTGGCAATATCGTAAAAAACTGCTTCAGTAGTTGGTGGATTCATGTTTGTCAGACGCTTGGTGCATCCTGTAATCATATATTTCTTGTCTCTCCTAGATTTGAATGCCACCCATTGTAGTTGAGTAGGTAGACTGTGGGCTAGAGATGGTAGGATAAGGCCTCTTCTCCCTGTCCTTGCCTTCTCCCTCGTTCTTGCTGAAGGAATTACACTTCTTGGCTTTGTCAAAAAATCTACTTCTGGATGGGCTGTGCTAGGCACCTCATCTTGATATCGGCATGGTTGAAGGGAATCTTGATACTAGTCAGGTTGGTCGATTGACTGGGAAGATGGAACTGTGGACTGTCCTAGCGGGTTGGCCAACTAAGGGGTGGGATTCCCTGATTCATAGGAGATAAATGTTGGGTAGCCTAGTTATCCAGCAAGATGGGTGACTCACTGAAGTGAAGGAGGCAGCTGCGGGAGCATGAGAGGAGCAATCAATGAATATGAAACAACCCAATGAGTAATGATGGAGATTGGGGATGATAGTTCGACTGGGAGAGTGGGGTGCATGAGTCAAACAATCGGGGGTTTCATGGAGTCTGGATGTAGCGCCTCTGTACCTAGCTAGGAAAGGGCAAGAAGAAGAGGTTAAGATAGCAAATGGCTTAAGAAGGAGGCAAATCGGGTGATTGGGGGTGCGCGACTGGGTGATCATTAGCCAAATATGACAATGGGTGGAGGAGACTGGGCCATGGCAGACATTTTAGAGACCCCGGGATGAAGATAAAAAATGGGCCCTCAGTATACTCTTATTTAACAAATTTAAATAAACATCAGTTTAGTCATAATTGTCATATAAAAAAATAGAACATATTCTGACAAATCAAACTAAAAAGAACATAAAAATTAAATATAGATATCTCCTTATCGAGATTCAGTCATCATATAAAATGACTTCTTCGAGCCTTTCTAGATGCAAAATCTTAAATAACAGTGTCAACATCAATATTTTCCAACATATCCTTCTCAATACATAACATTGCCAAACCGTTCAATCTTTCTTGAGACATTGATGATCTAAGATAGTTTTTCCATAACTTTAGCTTGGAAAAACTCATGTGAAGTCACCGTTGGAAAAGAGGAACACATGATCGGACGAAAGACGCGGCTTTAAGTCATTGTCCTGTTGGTTTCTAATGGAACCTATTTTACGGAAGCATATATATATATATATATATATATATATATATATATATATATATATATATATATATATATATAGAGAGAGAGAGAGAGAGAGAGTCAGTCTAGAATACACTCGAGTGTACGGATCGCACGAATACACTCAAGTGTGTTTGCATATCAAGACTATTTTTTGCAAAATGTAAACCATTGATCTTCACCGTCATACTATAACTAGGCTACATACAAATTTTGAGCCCATTTGGATGAGCGTAAGTCACTCATCCAAGGGCAAAAAAATCGACGCGCGAAACTAATTTGAAATGCATAATTTTTGCGGTCTTCATAACATGAGCTATACATATCCAAATGTACTCAAATTTTGCGTATGAGTTGTTCACAAGATGTTTAAGAAGATCAACAGATTATATTTAAAAAAAAATATTACATCATGAAAAACTACTTGAGTGTATTCCGCTCCGGATACACTCGAGTGTATTCTAGCCTGACTCTCTCTCTCTCTCTATATATATATATATGTCTAAGATTCCAGGGAAAATTAGGGAACTCAAGCTCCAGACTTCTAGGAAACCAGTCAAGTAAAATCAGAAAGGGAATTTGACTTCTAATATTTTCAAGACAAATTATACCAAACCAGTCATACCCTTAAGCTTCGATTGATTCGTTGTAACTATAGTTTTTAGGGAACTCATTTTCCAAGAACTTGAGTTCAGTCTTAGGAGATTAAGATCAGGTGATTGGTTTGAAAGATAACTTTTCTTAGGCAAATGACTTCCATATGATTGGTATATTGTAACCGAGGAAGCTTTCCTCAAAGACTATTTGCCCTAACGCTGTTCTCCATAGCTCTCATTTATACTATATGTTAATCAATTAATTCCTAATAGTAATGAACCATGATGATAAAAAGTTCTGATGTCTTTTTATTGTATGTATACTCACAAAACTAGAAGATGACTTGGACACAAAGGGCGTGCTTATGAACTATGTTTTAAATTACAATATTCAAATACAGATCATCATACTTATTCTTGAGTTTTTCTAATTCACTGCCTGTGTGAGAACTCAGTTGTGCAACTTTGTAATCAGTTTCGTCTATGCTAGATGAATAAAATAAAAAGAGAAAGCAAGACAAGAATACACAATCAAACAAAAATAGTGGTTGCTGTAGCAACACAGTAAATCACATGGGTGTTTGAATGATTTTCCATCGCAGTGGCATCTGTCGCCGATTGATTAGAGTAAATCATGAGAAAAGTCAAGAGTAACAATGCTCCAACCCAATCGATCATCAACCTTTGATTTATTTATTCCCCACAACAAACATATCAGTTGTCGATTGATCAAGGAAAAATGGCAAGAAAAATGAGGTGCAAGTCAGAGATGCGTGGCTGAAGAGGTACATGCCAGAGAGGCGCATGCGAGAGAGGAGTGGTTGAATGCTACCCAACATAGAGAAGCGTGGACGAAAGGGGCACAGGCGAGGAGAGAGCTGCCGTCGGGACAGATGCGTTGAACTTGTTTTCCACTCACTTTTCAGCGGAAGTCTGGAACTCTAGTTTATATATATGTCCAAAAGTCTATGGAAAATTAGGAAAGTCTAATTCCTAACTTTCTGATAACCAATCACTCAAAACTAAACATGGAACTTGACTTCCGGACCTTCCGGTATTTTCCTAACAAGTAACATCGAATCAATCCCGTTTCATTTACAAATGTGTATTAAAAAAGAAAAAAATTATGGGCCTCCTTCTTTGTTGGGCCCCTGACCGTCACCCAGGTTGACCCCCTAATGGGACGGCCCTGGGAGGAGACGAGGACAAAGGTGACAGTGGTTGGCTAGATCTCACGAGATTTGGGGGAGGGGAAATGGCAACAATAGTGGGTTGTGTCGACCCATCTTTTCCCTAGTTAAACGATTCTCATAGAGGCCAGTTGCCCAGTTCGCATCAGCAAATCAGACGGTTGGAATTCTTTGTGGCTTGTATCTGCTATGGTAACTCATCCAACTACGGTAGCAAGTCAAACGACTCGTTGGATTTCAAAACATTGTTGCTTTGGCCTTCTTTTCCAATTGTTGACTCAGAGAATGATTCGATCATTTTTGTTTTTTTGGGGGGTGGGTGGGTTCCTCCACTTTGCAGGTAGATCAACTGACTAAAGAATGAATCGACCGACTCATAGAAGCGGGATTTTACTGTCATTATTGTTGAATTTCACCATTAACTAATTAGTCAAGCTTTTCCTACTACAAGCGAGTCAGTTGAACTTTCAGAATGAGGTTTGCTATACATATCAGAATCTGGATTAGAAATGAGACTCTTTTTGACATTATGTGTGCATAACAATAAGAATGGAGGAGGAAAATAAATTCCTCATCCATTCTTGTTGTTATGCACACATATTGCCAAAAAGGGTCACATTTCTGATCCAATTTTTGTTCAATATATCATTTCTCTTTCAGAATAGGTTCACTTGCTGCCAAAGTCTTGTATGTGAGGGCCTCCCATTCAGCCGATCACATTACCCAATCGTCAACTTTTGGAGTTCACACGGTCTTTTATCCTTCATCTTTTCCCTACAACCAAGTTAGACCGAAATGTGGATCTAATAATGAAGTGGAAATAGAACATGTGCGAAGTGATGCATATGTGTAATATACCCAAACTCAACCTTTTGATTCTAAAAGTTCTAATCTATAAATAGGAGGAAGTGATCAAATAAGGATGAGGTTATACCTTAATATGTATAGTTAGAGCACATAACATGAACAACACAATTATAACCCATAATATATAAACTTGAAAATAAATAGAACACATTAAATAGCATTATGTTCTATAATCAACATCACATTAATATAATAACATATATGCGTGCTGATATGTAAGTGAATATATGAAATATGTTACATATGATCTCGTTGATAACTAATATTCACATAACGGATAAGATATATTTAATAAGAGAAATAATGTGTTTTGGAATAATAATTGGTGTTTTCATGTCTATTGATATGGATAATGTACCATTATCTAAATAAATACTGAATTAGTGGACTTAATAGGATAGATAAGTAAAATATGGGATCTCATGCATAATAGTATAAGAAAACTCTTGTGGTAACAATGTGAAGATGATGAGACTCTAAGTAATAAATAATGATGGTAATGGTGTAATGTTACAATAATATAATGATAATAAGCGTAAGATGCTAATTGTATTAGAAATCATAAAAGGAAATCTCAAAACTGAAATATAATGGTAAATTCATGTTCCTTAGGTCCCAGTTAGCTTGAGTGTTTCACACTATTTGAACAATAATAACTATCCTAATTTTATTTAGAAAAGAAAATATGAGATAAGACCAAAAATATTAAATAAACTTAGTGAATGACGTCAGAAGTGGGAAAAATCCCAAAATGGTATCCTACATACCAAAATTAGTCTATGCGTCGATTTTTACATTAATTAAACAATCTTATATATCCTACTTTAATTTAGTAGAGAGAATATCACTTAAGGTCCAAAATATTAAATAAATAATTAACAATCCCAAAAGATAAAAATAATGATAAAATAAGTTTCTACATGTCTTAATTAGGCTAAATATGAAATTTCATATTAATTAAACACCATTAGAAGTCTCAAATTAAATGGAAAAAGTGAATCGTCTAAAGTTGTCCTGAATAGTGGATATTTCATTTATTACCCCAATTTTCTTAAGTTTTTTTTGAAGCATCGCTGCCACACTATTTTTTTTAATTCTGTCACGGGGATCCCTCATATCCTTCTGACTCATGATTGTCGGGATTGGTCCATCATCTTCCACCCGTGGAAGGCGCATGTTTCTGAATACATGTACACACAAAATCTTCTCGCATGAATACCTCTCTCTCTAGTTCATAGATTCTTCAAATTTCTTCACACATAGAATCCTCTCTCCAATCCACATCTATCGACACCCAGATCTAGGACCATATCTCACCAATTTGGAAACCCTTCAATCGTCTATCTCCTACACTTGTTGCTCGACTTTCTCCCATTCTTTCCTTTCCTTCCTTTCATGCACTCCGATCTTTCCCCCTAATAATTATCTGACAACCACAAACAGTTAAGCCCTAACGGGATAATATTAAGGACATTAATGGAGACCCTAAAGTTGTACTGGTGTCACTTTTAGCCATGATCGAACTTCTTAGAACCTGTAATTAGGGTTAGAGAAAGAATCATGGACAAAGGAAATGAGAAGGGAATGGGAATGGGAGGAAGATAGAGAGTAGAGTAAGATAGAGAGGATATTCACAACAAGGGAACTTTTATTCAAAGATTCAATACCCTTAAAATGGGTTTGGTCGAACTACTTATACTCGGTCTCACAGGTTCAACCCAAAGATTTATCTCGACTTATCATGACCAATTTAGTAGAACATAACAAACAACCACCCAAACAACTATCATCCCCACCCTTGCTGACTTGGCTATTAGATAATAGGATATTACATGTAACAAATACCCCCCTCACAATGACATTGTCCTCAAGGTCACTTATGCAGACCAAGAAAACACACATCATCGACAAGATGCCCTAGTTTATGGGCTTTTTGACAATCACCCCAACTAGATTCCTTCCTCAAAGCTGGAAAAAGCGACGTTGTTGGATACTGCCTATATAGTTTGTAAAGTCGCTCTCAAGTTGCTTCAAAAACATATCTCCCTGCCCATTGAACTAGAACTTCAATCACAGACCGATGACTACCTTAATTAGGAACATTTCTTGACCCAATTTTGTTTCCAGCATCGAAGGTTGGACCACTAGAATTTATGATAGACCAATTCCTCTAGGTTTACCATTCCCTAGATTCTTTTTCAGAAATCAAACATGGAAGATAGGGTGTATAAGAGTATTCAAAGGTAGTTATAACTTATAGACTATAGATCCAATCTTCTTAGTAATTTGGAATGGTCCATTGAAGTGAGCTTTGTGTGACTCTAAAAAACTACGAATCCTTGTCAAACAAATAACAGTTTGAGATAAACCCAGTCACCTACCTCAAATACCCTTTTAGACCTCCTTGAATCAACAAATTTCTTCTTTCTATCTTTGGCCTTCCAAAGGTTTTCCTAAAGAAGAGTGAGTATCTCATCCTTGGTTCTAAGCGTGTCATCCCACCCCACTACTTTGGACTGACTAGGATCATACAACAACAAGGTGGGAGGTGGTTTACCAAACACCACTTCATATGGTGAAATCTGCATAGATACATGAGGTGCTATGTTGTAACACCATTCTTACCATGGCAAGAGCTTAGCCCACTCAGAAGGTTTATTGGCACAATAGCATCGTAGAGAACATTGTAGCCTTTTATTCAAAACTGCACAATTGATGTGATAAGATGTACTCATTCTTAACTAAGTACCCTGCAACATGAAGAAATCTTGCCAAAAATTACTAGTGAAAATTGTATCTCTATCAGACACGATGGATGTTGGACTGCCATGATGCTTAAAAACTCCATCGATTAAAATATCTAGAACTGATTGTGCTGTATAACAATGGTTCAATGCAAAGAAATGTGCAACTTTTGAAAGTTGATCCACAACCGCCATAATTATCAAATGTCTATGAGATAATGGTAATGCATCAATGAAATCAGTCACCACGTCACTCTAGACTTGAGTAGGAATAGGCAAGGGTTGAAGCAATCCTAGAGGTGGAAAGTTTTCAAACTTATTTGCTTGGCAAGTACTGCATTCCTCAATATACTTCTGCAATTGTCCCCTCATACCCTTCCATAAAAAAACTTCCCTCAACTTGTGAAAAGTTTTTTTTCATAGCCCAGGTGTCCCCATGTGGTTGCATTGTGCATCTCATATATGGCTTTGTTACTCAACTCAGGATTTTCCATAATGACTACTTTACCTTTGTTTAACAACACTCTGTTCTTCATTTGAGATTTAGTAGGGTCCAATTCCCTCCAATCCCACCTATCCTTTGTATGCACCAATATTGGATCAGTGTTGACTAAAAGCTTCACCTCCCACTACCAGTCTGGAATAGGAATAGTGATGTACTGTAGTTCATTTTTTCTCTCTAAACTGACCTCCAGGTCTTCTCTTTTAGATATAGCATATGCCATTTTATTCACTACCCCTAATTGTAGTCGAACTCATACTAGTAACCGAGGACTTTAGAAAGCCACATTTGTTGGGTTGGTGTATGTAGTCTCTGGTCCATCATATACTTGATGCTCCTCTAGACAATTTTAATGATAAATTTTGACCCAACAAGGCAATGTCTTTATTTGGTAATTTCTAATAGAATGGAATGAATCTTCATTTCATATGTTGACCAGACCAACTATCAGCCTTTCAAGGTAGAACTCAAGAAAGCTATTGGTCCATATCCTTGCATCAACACAACTCCCATAATGTATCCCAATGCACTAGATTCAATAATGAATTCTCGATCAAAATCTAGCATTGCTAATATAGGAGGCAAAATCATTATCTCTTTCAACTTTTTAAAAGCATGAGTGGCCTCCTCGTCCCACCTAAAGCTATTCTTAGTTAATAGACTTGTCAATGGTTGAGCCACTTGCTCACACCCTTAAACAATTTTTCTATAATATCACATGAGTACAAAAAAATCCTTTTAGAGCCTTCACAAATGTGGGTCTTGGCCAAACTTGTATGCTTCTAATTTTTTAAGGATCAACATCTACCCTTCATGGGAAATATATAACCCAAGTAATCCACCTTGCTAACTCCAAACTGGCATTAAGTATGCTTCACATACAACCTATTCTATCATAGAATCTCTAACACGATGTGGATATGTTGAATGTGGGTTAATGGGATTCTTATTATAGGATAATACATGTGTGATAAACATTAAATCTCTCAATCCTTCATTATATGTATATGCCGGGATGATGTATCACTAATCTCCCGATGATAATGTTAATGCCGAATCGATGCGAGATAAGCAAGAAATCCCTCGATTTCGAAGAGAGTACATCATGCCACTGTATCTCTAATAGAGAAGTTGCCAGTATACCCTGGAAAGCTATTTTTGGCAGAGACACAAGATGTCCTGCATGTTGTTCCTCACACTGACTGAGGAAGATGAGGTCATAGAAATCCGGCTCTTCTGATGACCTATGTATGGTACCGATTTTGATTTTGCAATGGTCAGTTGGAGTATGAGCGGTATACCTCATCTCCTCAGGGCATAAATATGTTTGTAAAATGTAATCAGTCATGTAGCATAATTGCTAGGGTTGAACTATGAGAATCAATGTTTGATGATACATTGTTTAATATGTCCTAGTTGGATAATTAATATACATGTTCTTCATATTCCTTATTAAATGAATGGCTTGCTGCTTAATCAAGTTATAATTGAAATGATTGCATAGAGAATACTGCTATGCATATCTTATTCAATGAATTATCTGCTGTTGAATATTTATAATTTTACTACTCAGTGCTATTCTATTATCAGCAATAACAATGCTTCTGGCGGAGAATTATATCTCTCATTGGGACAATTTTCAATGGTCTCACCCCCGTGGGATTCAACTTTTTAGGTAGACACCGAGGAAGAAGAAACCCTTCAGTGGGTGATAGCAACAACAGCAGCCACAACAACAGCAACAACAATAAAGGCAACAATGATCTTCAGGTAGAGACACTGTCTATTAGGTTATGTATATAGAGAGTCCTATGCATTGTCTCTGTACTCTCAGGTCCTAGGAGTCAGTAGATGGTTTGATTTAGATATGAGATTTTTGGCTTGATGCCTCGAGATTTTTGTATACTTCTCATGTATAGTTTAACAGGGCAGTCAATGTTTATGACTCTCGAGATGGGATGATACAGAGATGAACTGATGTATCAGAATGTAAATAACTTACCTTGTTTCTTTATGAAAGAATTCTACAGTTTGTGGACCTCATTGCAAAAAGTTTTAATTTTTAGTGATTTTTAGTAATTCCACTGCTAGCGAAACGCTTCCGCATCAGTTAGTTTAGTTAATAATGTTTTGTTCGAACGGTGTATCATAATTAGTGGTATCAGAGCTCTAGGTTCACTGAGTCTACAGAGACATAGGACTAGGGTTGTTGAGTCTGTTCTAGTATCTTCCAGTCTAACTGATAGTGTCTTCTGCTCATATAGGAGGAGAAGAGAAAACTAAAGATGTCTGGATCACATGATGAACATGTTGCTGAAAATAGTGTCGCTGCACCCGGAGGAGGTGCAAGAGACCAAGGAAGGGAGGAACCTGTACCTGAACCACCCTAGTTCAATCAAGATGACATGGGGAACCCAACCTTCCAAGCCATGTTTGGGCAGTTTATGGCTGCCATGACCCACATGACTGGTAGGATGCCCATACCTACACCTAGGGCACCTACCCCTCAAGAAAGACAAGGAGCCGACAATACGTTTGAATGACTACGCCGTGTTGGAGCCACAGAATATGTTGGGACATCTGACCCAACAAATGCTGACATGTGGCTAACAGAGTTAGAGAAGGCCTTTAGAATCCTGAACATCCCAGAAGTTGAGAAGGTTAGACATGCTGTGTATCTTCTTAAGGGGAGTGCTGGCCACTGGTGGACAATAGAGGAAGGGAAAAGGCCAGGTGTGGAGATCAAATGGGAAGTATTTCGATGAGAATTGGTCAACAAATACTTTCCTAAGATGTTCCTGGATGAGAAAATCTCTCAGTTTGAGAGATTAAGGCAAGGACCAATGAACATTAGCGAGTACGAGGCTAAGTTAATGGAGCTGTTATGGTTTTGTCCGCATATGGCAACCACAGATGAAGAGCGGATTCGACATTTTGAGAAGGGGTTAAACGCTGAGTTGACCACCCATGTGTCTGCTCTGGAGAACAGGGAAAGATTTGCTACTTTTGTAGAGTATGTCAGAAGGATAGAGAGGTTTGTGACGGAGAAGCGACAGACCAAGAACAAGAAGGTGTATCCCCAGTTCCAAGGATCCTCATCCAAAGGTTTCAAGAAACTGAGGTTTTCTGTGCCTATACCACCACCTAGATTCAGTACCCAGACGCATTGGACGTCAAATAGGGGTAGAGGACGAAGTTTACCACCAGAAGGAGCCCACAACTCAGCATCCGTGTCGGTTACAGGACCATCCGGACCACAGTAAGGGATCAGAAGTTGTTTCATATGTGGAAAGGTGGGACATCTGATGAAGGATTGCAGAGCCAGAGAGGCGAGTGTGACTCAACCTCAAAGGCAGAGTCAACAAGGTTCCCAAAGGAGACAGTTTCCAGGTGGAGCTAGAGGACGTGGACAAGCATCCCAAGCTGGATCATCATCACCCAGTCATCGAGGACCAAATCAACCACATGCAACAACGAGATTTTATGCGATGAATCCACCTGATGCAGTGATCAACCCTCGCGTTGTGACAAGTCAGATGAAGTTGTTTTATTTTGATATGTCTACATACTGCGTCATATCTTTTTTGATTGATCCGGGTGCTACACACTCCTTTATCACTCGAAGAGTGATTCTTGACTGCAATATGACAGTTGGTCATAGGGCAGAGAGTTTGAAGTTAGAAACTCCTTTGATGGGATCTGCTGTGTTGTAGGAGGTGTGTTCTCCCTACATTCTTTTCTTTTCTGAACATCACATTCAAGTGGATCTTATACCACTTGAGATGCATGGGTTTGATATAATCCTTAGGATGGATACCTTAGAAAGGTATAAGGTTGTCTTGGATTGGGAGTCCAAGCAAGCTGTATTCACTGATGATAGTGACACATGGATCTTCCAGGGAGATAGAAAGATTCTTCCAACCTATCTTGTGTCAGCTATGGTTGCAGAGAAGTTGATGAGGTAAGGGTGTTGTGCATTCTTGGCCCATGTGGTAGATACCACTATGGAGAGTCCTAATCCTGCTGAAGTTCCTGTAGTCATGGAATTTGAAGATGTATTTCCTGAAGAACTTCCAAGTGTAACTCCGCCCCAAGAGATTGATTTTGAAATTAATCTAATCCCGGGCACGCAACCAATGACACAAACACTGTATAGGATGGCGCCTGCTGAGACGACAGAACTCAAGATACAACTGCAAGAGTTTCTTGAGAAAGGTTTCATCGGACCGAGTACTTCACCCTGGGGTGCTTGATGCAGCCCTATTTTAGGGCTTCATCTTGTGTCTTTTTTCTCTTCAATCACATCTATACCTGTTAGATTGCATGTCATTCCCCCTAATATGCTTATTTGTATAAAATGCACTTATGGACATTATTTGCATGTTTTTTAGGCTTTTGGACCACATTTGATGGAAGAGAGAGAGAAGGGGCGATCCTAGGGTTCCTATGCACTTGGGAAGGCCCAAAGTGAATTCCGGTGCTCCCTCGACCTACCCCTAGTGGCCAAAGATCAATTGAAGCAAAGAAGTCCAAGAAAAGCCAAAGCTCTAAGTTAAAGTGCTGATCCAGGACCCAGCACGACCGTGGTACCACAGAACGGCCGTGCTAGATGACTTAGAAATTAACAGGCTCAACATCCAAGTGAAGCAGAGAGCACCACGACTGTGCAATGGGCAGACACCACGACCGTGCTCCACAAAACGGCTGTGGCACAGCAGAGCAAAACGGACGTGCAGCAGCACCACGACCACCTCCACCAAGCCCACCACGGCCGTTCCATACACCACGACCGTGGCACACCACCTCCACCACGGCCGTGGCCGTTTTGACAAAAACCCTGTAACTTTGCTATTTTAATTCCCACGACCGTGCCCATCCACCACGACCGTGGCTTATCCTACCCACCACGGCCGTGCTACTCACAGAATCCAGCCACTTTTTCACTACTTTCCCCATTTTGCCCCTAACTTAACCTAGTGCTTCCCCCACACCTATATATACCTAGGTGGCAGCTGGGGCACGAGGCTGGCTACCTTCTACCCCTTCCTAGCTCCCCAAATTGCCACCTACTCCATTCCACTCCATATCCACCTCAAATCCACTCCATTTCACCATTTCCATCACATAACCCCCATATCTAAGCCTTCCATCCACTTCCCTCCATCATTCCACACCATTTCATCCAAGGAGAAGAAGGAGGACGTCCCTACAGTTGCTGGAGAGGAGGACTTCTTCATCTACACTGAGCTCCATGGATTCTTCTACCTCTTTCTCCTCTCTTTTTGTATTTTGCTTTGTTATGAATAGCTAGGCCCCTTGGGTGGGCTGTTTGGGGGAAAATATGTTACTTTGATACCATGTTGGGGGAAAATGACATGTAAAATTTGTAATTTCATTTGTTAATGATTATATTCTATTTCTATCTCTTTCTCCATGGATTTCTTGTTGGTTTGTGTGTGAAATCACCTAGGAATTTAGGCAAATTGCTTGTATGTGTGAATTTTGGGATTTGCCCCTAGGTCCAATTCTTGGATCCCTAGGTTAGCTCCCATCTTCCTACATCCTAATCAATCTCCCTAAACCTAAGTGAGAGATCTAAGTAGCTAGATTAGGTAAATCTAGTGCAATTAGCATGGAGCCTTCTCAAGGCTAGAATGTGGGGGAATTGGGGTCCAAAACCCTAATCTCACCTCCCCATTACTACCCTCGGCCTCTAATTGCCCTAGGAATGCCTAATCTAGAAACCTAGACTTGATTAGACTCTAATTGAATTGAACCTAATCCCTAACCCAATTGAGCCTTGTAAGGGTAGTAGGGGGTGTTAGGGACTAGTTCCCCTATACACAACCTAGCATATCCATGGCCAGTTAGTAGCTTAGGTTAATTCATTAGACTCTTACTTGTTGTTTGGTTTGGATAATCTAAATGGAATCATAATGTTCACATGTCACCCCCAACTTAAGTGATACGTTCATACCCCTAAACAGCCCACACATCTCTTTACTACTTAAAACCCTAGTTTTGTGCTTGCTTAGCTTAGTTAGTTCTTTTCTTGCTTAGTTAGCTTCTTGCCTTTATCTTGCCTTGTTTATGCTAGTTTAGTTCTTTAATTGCTCTTTTGCTTCTCTCTTGCTTGCCTTAGTGTAATTTGTCTTTTCATACCTAGCTTAGTCCTTTCTTTCCTGCTTAATCTTAATCTAGTCTAGGGTTAACATAGATTTCATTCATACCTTTAACTGCTCTCTTGTTCATCATTAGTTAACAATCAAATCAACCTTCAAACCCTTAACCCTAGTCTCCACAGTAGGAACCTAGCTAAACTAACCTAGCTCTAGCACCCCCTCTTTTCCCTGTGGATCGACCCTTTACTTGCCACCTTCCTATACTACGACACGACCCCATGCACTTGTGGGTGTAGTGTTTTAGTAGACGTAGGTAGCTAGTTTAGGTCTTATAAATTTTGAAAGCAAACCCCCATCCACCATGCATTCCGACCTCGTGGGGCGCATCTATTCTATCGAGTAGTGTGTTAGCACCACTAGCGGAATTGCACCAAGCTTTCTGGCACCGTTGCCGGGGATTAGAGGTGCTCGGCCTAGCTAGTTAGTTTTACTTTGACTTTTCCTACTGCCCTCATCATTGCTATTTTTTACTCATTTTTCTTTGCATTTCTTGTGTATATTGGTTTACTAACTTGCTTTCTTTTGTTTGGTTGTGCTTTATGCATGTGACAAGCCATTCGGGAGGAAACAAGATGGAAGACCAAAATGCACCTCACAAGCCGCTTCAAGACTACTTCATGCCTAGCAACTACAAATCGCCAATTGCTAGCAGGGTTGATCAAATGCCAGGGGAGCAATTCTCTATTCCTCCAGGCCTTCTTGGGCTCCTGCCCATCTTCTACGGCTCAGAGAGTGAGAACCCCTATAAGCACTTAGACGCCTTTCTTGAAGTATGCTACACCTTCAGGACGTCGACGGCTAGTGATGATACCATCCGGTTGACCTTATTCTCTTTCTCCCTCAAAGATAGAGCTAAAGACTGGTATGACTCAAGAAGGGACATTATGAGTTGGGAAACGATGAAGAATGCTTTCTTGAGACAGTTCTACTCTATTGCAAGGTTGACACAAATGCGGCGTGCCGTGACAAGTTTTAGTCAAATGGGAGATGAGCAGTTTCATAATGCATGGGAGAGATTCAAGAAGCTGTTGAGAGAGTGTCCTCACCATGAGATACCTTTGTGGCAGCTAGTTCAATCATTCTACTCTGGTTTGTCTCTAAAGGACCAAGACACAGTGGACTCTTCTTGTGGAGGAGTTTTCATGGCTAGGCCACCTGAGGAGATATGGCCGCTGTTTGAGCAGTTGGCTGAAGGATCAAGAATTCGAGCTTCTATCATGATGAATGAAGGAAGGTATGCCTTTGGTGTGACACCCCCTACTCATGATGACTCAAGCCCGCAAGTGATGAAGATTCTAGGTGACATGGTGAACCTAATGTAGAACCAGGCGACAAATGCTCCTTGCCACACGGTCAATTCTATCGAGTTCTATGGGGAAGAGAAGAAGACATCTCACTCCTATAGCTACCAGGAACCACACAGTCCCACCTACAGCTCAAGGTTTGAGGAAGAAGTTATTTCTAGATTGAGAGTGTTTGATGATGTTCAAAGGGATGTTGCAAGGTTAGAAGAGAGAATAGAGCAAATATCTTCTATCATCGCTCTCCAAGAGGAAAAATTGTCTTCAAGACCCATCGTGAGCCACCATGAAGCAAGTGGACCCATGCCCTCTTCACAAGTTTTCTACAGTCCACCCCCCATGCAAGTGCATCCCATTCACTCCTTCCAAGGTTATCCCCAGCCTTACACCCCTCCACCACCTCCCTCACCTCAAATTTCACAAAACTTCACTTTCCAGCCCCAATTCTCTCATCCCCCTCAATTCCCTTCTCCACCTCAATTTCAACCCCAAGTATCACCTCCACCTCCTCCACAGCCACAACATGCTCCCCCTCTCCACCATGAGCAAGGTAGTGCCGTGACAGTTCTAAGGAGTGGAAAAACTCTTGAGCAGCCCGCAAGTCAAAGAAAGGTTGATAAAGCAAAGAAAAGGCAGCCAAGTGGTGATACTGTGATTGATATTACTGAAAATGATGTTGTGATACCGCATGTTGAGTTTGGGATTCCATGTGATCCACCACATATCCATTTTGCAGGTTCTACCATCCCTAGCATTCCGCCTCATGTTCATGTAAGTGCAGCAAAAGCTAGTGATCCTCCATTTGTAGAAGCACTAGATGAGCCACCAGAATTGAAAAGGAGGCAAAAGCACAATGTTGATATTGTTGAGGTATTTCGCCAAGTAAAGGTGAACATTCCATTATTAGATGCTATCAAGCAGATCCCATCATATGCCAAGTTCCTCAAGAACCTATGCACTGTGAAAAGAAGGTCAACGGGGAGGATTCCAAAGAAGGTGAGACTGAATGAACAAGTGAGCTCCATCATACAACACTCACTTCTCGTGAAAAGAAAGGACCCAGGAGCCCCACTCATACCTAGTTACATAGGGGGACATCGCATAGACAAGTCCTTGCTTGATTTGGGATCTGGTGTGAATTTGATGCCATATCATGTCTATGTTGAACTTGGCTTAGGCAAGTTGAAGCCGACACATTGCACTCTCCAGTTGGTAGATAGATCCATAAAAGTACCTAGAGGTAGAGTGGATGATGTCTTGGTAATGATAGACAAGGAAAAAGGTGCGGTGTTCCCGACGAATTTCATTGTACTTGATATGGATCTGGAGGATAGGAAGATTCCCATCATCTTGGGGAGGCCGTTCTTATCTATAGCTGATGCCAACATTCATGTACGTAGTGGCACCATGACAGTCTCATTTATGGACATGAAGATCAACATCAACATGTACATGACCCCAACCCGACGAGTCCGAGATAGGGATATTGGACATGATCACTTCACAAGTCCAAATGGGCAATTGAGAGAAGGACATCAAGGTGAAGAAGTTAATGATGATTACTGCGATCAAAGGGATGAGGAAAACAGATTGAGTGCAAAGGAAGGATGCATGTTTTGCAAGAATGGACACATGAGAATGCCAAACGGATGAATTTTGAAGAATCACCAATAAGCCTAGATGAAGGCAAGAAACTCAATGCTTGTGGGAGGCAACCCACCTAGGTTTGGGAATTTTTGACCCAAACTGCATTTTTATACTTTTCTTTGTTTTTACATTTTTCCAAGAAAGCACACACACACACACTCGTATTTGATAGTTTTTGTATAGTTTTGATATGTGCAGGCGAGAACAGAGTGAAACGAAGAAGAATAGATGAAAGTTTGACAACACATCAATAGAATATCAACTTGAGATCTGTTTTTGATGTTTGAACAAGATTCGAGTCTCCTACTGCTGTTACAGTGCCCAACACGTCCGTGGTACATCAACACGGCCGTGGTGGTGCACTCACATTCAACAAAGAAATGATCAGAAAATTGCAAAAATCGGCTAAGTTTTGAACCAGGGCAGCACAGCCGTGCAAGGCAGCACGACCGTGGTACATGAAGCCACCACGGCCGTGCCGCGCAGCACGGCCGTGCAGCAGCCCGATTCCAGCAGATTTAAGTCAGAATTTGCAAAACTTTTTTCTCTTGCTCATTTCTCCGAAGAACAGAACGGCCGTTCCCCGCGCCCTAGCGACCGTGCAGCGCTCCGACCGCCCATTCCACCCCTCGAATCCCCACCAAATCACCCCAAACCATTCCAAATCACTCCCCTACCATTTCCACTACCTTAATCTCCAGATCCCACCCATTTCCATCCACAAACGCACCACTCTCTCTCCATTCCGCCCCAACAGCCCCGTTCTTCGGAGAAATCCGAATTTTTCTAATTCCACCTCCATTTTCGAGCAAGAATGAAGAAGTTTGCAAGGAAGGCAGTAGAGAAGACTAGGGGTGTCATCCCCTACTAAAGGAAGCCAAGGAACAGCCACCCCCAGTTGACGGAGGCAGAATTGGATGCCATAGTGGATCCTATCACTGAAGAAGCCACCGTACATCCACGGTGGGGAGCACCATCTTCGTCGTAGCCACTGCCGTCTGCCTCCCGACACTCCGTCTCATCCGAGAGACCTTCCACCTCAGCCGTGCGGCCGACAGTTTTAGCCGCACAGCCGTCCGTCTCCTCCACGGCACAACCACAGCCTGAGCCGCAACCACGACTACGACCACGTCGATGACTCGTGCTAGCTGATGAAGATGATATTGATATGCCTGAGGTTGAGCAGCAACCAAGCCCGCCACAACGCCCGTTTTCACAGCCAGAGGTTACTACAGGCAGGGCAAAGGAGCCCAAGCACCCTGGATGCCTGACACACAGAGTGTTTGCTACTCTATATGCATGCCAAGCGTCAATGGAGGCAATGGGGTTCTTTGTCTGTTTTCAAGAATTGATGGAAAAATTGGGGCTTTTTGAGATCCTGACACTGCAGCAGGACACCTACATCGAGCTGACGCAGTAGTTCTTCACCACGCTAGAGAAAGTAACCAATGATGGCGAGAATGCAATTAAGGTAACGATTGGGGATAAGAGGTGGAAAATAACCTCAGAGATGCTAAATCAGATTTTTGCCCCAAGTGGAGAGATGGCTGCCCTCCTAGATGGAGGAAGGACAGAAAATGACTCTAGTTCCACGTATCCAGCCATGTGGAAGTGCTTCACCGGACAAAGTACATTTTTAGTAGGGAAATCAAAGACAAGTGGTATTCACAGCCCATTTCTCCGCTATGTTCAGAAGGTGTTGGCAAACACCATCTTTGGCAGGTACGAAAATCAAGGCAGCTGCACCAACAAAGATCTTTTTGTGCTTGGTTGGATGGCAAAGGAGAGACATGTGAACCTGGGGGCGTTATTGATTGATCACATGAGGACAATCCCGTCCAAGAGCACAAATCCATTTGTAATGGGAGGGATTGTAACATCTATTGCCACTGCCTTGGGGCATGACATGACAGGATATACAAAGGCAGAGGGTGGCAAGTTGGTTGATTTGCACTACCTGGCTCGCTCATCCATGATTATGGTTACGGATCAGAAGATCATTTACCAAATCAACCCACCTTACCCAGGAGTCACATTGGAGCTGCCTTACCATACTCCTCCCCTCATGGCACTGTTTGGACCAACGCCAGGTTTTCTGGAAAAGTTGAGGAGGTAAGAGGAGGAGAACCCCAAAGGAGAGGAAATCCCTGAGGTGAGGTTTGCAGGGTGTCCAGGAGAGCCTTCATAGGCGGCAGAGCAGAGGCGGACGACAGAGGAGAGAGCGGCAAGATGGGTGAGGCAAAGAGAAGAAAGAATGGGAGCGTCAGAGCCACAACAGCCTCCAGTGAATGCATATGATATGGGTACCATCCATGCACAGCTGGAGGGCATTCAGGCGACGCAGGACATAATTCTACAGGCACAGGTGGGCTTTCAGAGGACACATGATGCCATGTGGTTGGACCACCAGCATATGCATTACCAGGTCAACTGCCTTTATCAGTTTCACAATGCCCAGGCCCAGAGGAACCCACAGTGGGGTGAAGACTGGTGGAGTTCTTTATCAGCTTTTCAGGACAGCTATCCGCCTCCACAGTCAGACTACTGGGGCGCCTACTACAGACAGGGAGGATCACCTCCACCACCTCCGCAGTGATCATCTACCCTATCACCCTAGACTTTAGTATCATGCTGAGGACAACATGGTTCAAAAGTTTGAGGTGGTAGGGCGGTATGCCCTTATTCTTCTTTCACTCATTTTTGCATCTCATCTGCTATTTTACTTTTTGTTTGTTGTTTTTCATTTCTTTTGCTTGCCCTGCTATCTAGTCTAGAATTTTACTACTTTGCATACCTGCATTCCATGTAGTTTACCTTATTGTCATTTTTTGCGTAATTTTCAAATTTTTTTCTCTTTTGCCATGCATTGCATACCATGTAGATTTTTGGTAATTTTTGAATGTTTTTAGCTAGGATTTTCTTGTTTACTGCTTTAAGTTCAATAATATAGGCTTAGATGTGATTGAAGGCAACTTGGCACCATTTTAGCCAATCTTTTCTAAAAATTGTGTTTTGATCCAATCTCTACTGTTTTGAATTAAAATGTTGACCTTTGACAAATGCAAGTGAATCACCATTGTTTGTTGCTAAGTGGTATCAATGTTTGACTTTTTACATGTGCATCACCTCTCTTAGGATTGTGATTGAATTGGTTGAATTATGAAATTGAGCAAGCTTTGAACGCTTAGTGTTTGTGGAATCACATGTTTGATATATCAATTTCATGTTGTTCATTCATGTGGTGTGATATCTTGAATGAAGTGTTGGATTAATTTTCATGCATGATGTCTTATGTGGAAAATCATACCAATGACCCCTCTTTGACCCGACTATTCTTCCACCATCTTCATACCCCTCCGCCTCATAAAAAGATGCCCTAGTGCACATAATCAACCTTGGCCACCTCTAAAAGTTTGGGGTGGCCATATCTTTATCTCCCCACTTCACTCTATCCACCATATGCCCTATCTACACCAAGGGAAAGAAAAAGAAAAGAAAAAGAAAAGCAAAATAAAATAAAAGTATGCTCATGTTTAAGAGCATTCAAATAAAGAAAAGCTGAGTGTGTAAAAACACTCCATAAATCTTACCGCAACCCTTTCTTCCACTTTCATACCCATTGAGCTAGGAAACATCAAACTTAGCTCATTTTACCCTTTTCCGCAGCCACGTGGGTCATTTGGTGTGATTTGAGATATAAGATTGAATGCATGAATGTGAAACAACACTCCTAGTCATTCTTGATTAACGCCACCATGAAATGGTTTACCCGGAACTTAATGGAAGAAATATGGATAACTTATGTATTCTATGCGCTATATTTGAAGTTCATATGCTTTGTGCTCTTTTCATGATTGGATTGTGAAAGGAGAGGAGAGAGGTGAAATGCATGTACTTAGTCATCTTTGATCCCATTCAGCAACAATCGTCTTTTATATTGCATTTGTCATTTCTTTTTGTGAAAGTTTGTAGAGAGATTAAGTTGGAGCATACTTGAGGACAAGTATGTTTTAAGTTTGGGGTGGTGATGCAGCCCTATTTTAGGGCTTCATCTTGTGTCTTTTTGCTCTTTAATCACATCTATACCTGTTAGATTGCATGTCATTCCCCTAATATGCTTATTTGTATAAAATGCACTTATGGACATTATTTGCATGTTTTTCAGGCTTTTGGACAATGCTTGATGGAAGAGAGAGAGAGAAGGGGCGATCCTAGGGTTCCTCTGCACTTGGGGAGGCCCAAAGTGAAGTCCGGTGCTCCCTCAACCTACCCCTAGTGGCCAAAGATCAATTGAAGCAAAGAAGTCCAAGAAAAGCCAAAGATCCAAGTTAAAGTGCTGATCCAGGACCCAACACGGCCGTGGTACCACAGAACGGCCGTGCTAGATGACTTAGAAATTAACAGGCACAACATCCAAGTGAAGCAGAGAGCACCACGGCCGTGCAATGGGCAGACACCACGGCCGTGCTCCACAAAATGGCCGTGGCACAGTAGAGCAAAACGGCCGTGCAGCAGCACCACAACCACCTCCACCAAGCCCACCACGGCCGTGCCATACACCACGGCCGTGGCACACCACCTCCACTACGACCGTGGCCGTTTTGACAAAAACCCTGTAACTTTGCTATTTTAATTCCCACGACCGTGCCCATCCACCACGGCCGTGGCCTATCCTACCCACCACGACCGTGGTACCCCACCACGGCCGTGCTACTCACAGAATCCAGCCACTTTTTCACTACTTTCCCCATTTTGCCCCTAACTTAAACTAGTGCTTCCCCCACACCTATATATACCTAGGAGGCGGCTGGGGCACGAGGCTGGCTACCTTCTACCCCTTCATAGTTCCCCAAATTGCCACCTACTCCATTCCACTCCATATCCACCTCAAATCCACTCCATTTCACCATTTCCACCACATAACCCCCCATATCTAAGCCTTCCATCCACTTCCCTACATCATTCCACACCATTTCATCCAAGGAGAAGAAGGAGGACGTCCCTGTAGCTGCTGGAGAGGAGGACTTCTTCATCTACACCAAGCTCCATGGTTTCTTCTACCTCTTTCTCCTCTCTTTTTGTATTTTGCTTTGTTATGAGTAGGTAGGCCCCTTGGGTGGGCTGTTTGGGGGAAAATATGTTACTTTGATACCATGTTGGGGGAAAATGACATGTAAACTTTGTAATTTCATTTGTTAATGATTATATTCTATTTCTATCTCTTTCTCCATGGATTTCTTGTTGGTTTGTGTGTGAAATCACCTAGGAATTTAGGCAAATTGCTTGTATGTGTGAATTTTGGGATTTGCCCCTAGGTCCAATTCTTGGATCCCTAGGTTGGCTCCCATATTTCTACATCCTAATCAATCTTCCTAAACCTAAGTGAGAGATCTAAGTAGCTAGATTAGGCAACTCTAGTGCAATTAGCATGGAGCCTTCTCAAGGCTAGAATGTGGGGGAATTGGGGTCCAAAACCCTAATCTCACCTCCCCATTACTACCCTCGGCCCCTAATTGCCCTAGGAATGCCTAATCTAGAAACCTAGACTTGATTAGACTCTAATTGAATTGAACCTAATCCCTAACCCAATTGAGCCTCGTAAGGGTAGTAGGGGGTGTTAGGGACTAGTTCCCCTATACACAACCTAGCATATCCATGGCCAGTTAGTAGCTTAGGTTAATTCATTAGACTCTAACTTGTTGTTTGGTTTGGATAATCTAAATGGAATCATAATGTTCACATGTCACCCCCAACTTAAGTGATAAGTTCATACCCCTAAACAGCCCACACATCTCTTTACTGCTTAAAACCCTAGTTTTGTGCTTGCTTAGCTTAGTTAGTTCTTTTCTTGCTTAGTTAGCTTCTTGCCTTTCTCTTGCCTTGTTTATGCTAGTTTAGTTCTTTAATTGCTCTTTTTCTTCTCTCTTACTTGCCTTAGTGTAACTTGTCTTTTCATACCTAGCTTAGTCCTTTCTTTCCTGTTTAGTCTTAATCTAGTCTAGGGTTAACGTAGATTTCATTCCTGCCTTTAACTGCTCTCTTGTTCATCCTTAGTTAACAATCAAATCAACCTTCAAACCCTTAACCCTAGTCTCCGCAGTAGGAACCTAGCTAAACTAACCTAGCTCTAGCGCCCCCTCTTTTCCCTGTGGATCGACCCTTTACTTGCCACCTTCCTATACTATGACACGACCCCATGCGCTTGCGGGTGTAGTGATTTAGTAGACGTAGGTAGCTAGTTTAGGTCTTATAAATTTTGAAAGCAAACCCCCATCCACCGTGCATTCCGACCTCGTGGGGCGCATCTATTCTATCGAGTAGTGTGTTAGCACTACTAGCGGAATTGCACCAAGCTTTCTGGCGCCGTTGCCGGGGATTAGAGGTGCTCGGCCTAGCTAGTTAGTTTTGCTTTGACTTTTCCTACTGCCCTCATCATTGCTATTCTTTATTCATTTTTCTTTGCATTTCTTGTGTATATTGGTTTACTAACTTGCTTTCTTTTGTTTGGTTGTGCTTTGTGCATGTGACAAGCCATTCGGGAGGAAACAAGATGGAAGACCAAAATGCACCTCACAAGCCACTTCAAGACTACTTCATGCCTAACAACTACAAATCACCAATTGCTAGCAGGGTTGATCGAATGCCAGGGGAGAAATTCTCTATTCCTCCAGGCCTTCTTGGGCTCCTGCCCATCTTCTACGGATTAGAGAGTGAGAACCCCTATAAGCACTTGGACGCCTTTATTGAAGTATGCTCCACCTTCAGGACGTCGACGACTAGTGATGATACCATCCGGTTGACCTTGTTCTCTTTCTCCCTCAAAGATAGAGCTAAAGACTGGTATGACTCAAGAAGGGACATTATGAGTTGGGAAATGATGAAGAATGCTTTCTTGAGACAGTTCTACTCTATTGCAAGGTTGACACAAATGCGGTGTGCCGCGAAAAGTTTTAGTCAAATGGGAGATGAGTAGTTTCATAATGCATGGGAGAGATTCAAGAAGCTGTTGAGAGAGTGTCCTCACCATGAGATCCCTTTATGGCAGCTAGTTCAATCATTCTACTATGGTTTGTCTCTAAAGGACCAAGACACAGTGGACTCTTCTTGTGGAGGAGTTTTCATGGCTAGGTCACCTGAGGAGATATGACCTTTGTTTGAGTAGTTGGCTGAAGGATCAAGAATTCGAGCTTCTAGCATGATGAATGAAAGAGGGTATGCCTTTGGTGTGACACCCCCTACTCATGATGACTCAAGCCCACAAGTGATGAAGATTCTTGGTGACATGGTGGACCTCATGAAGAACCAGGCGACAAATGCTCCTTGCCACCCGGTCAATTCTATCGAGTTCTATGGGGAAGAAAAGAAGACATCTCACTCCTATAGCTACTAGGAACCACACAGTCCCACCTACAGCTCAAGGTTTGAGGAAGAAGTTATTTCTAGATTGAGAGTGTTTGATGATGTTCAAAGGGATGTTGCAAGGTTAGAAGAGAGAATAGAGCAACTATCTTCTATCATCGCTCTCTAAGAGGAAAAATTGTCTTCAAGACCCATCGTGAGCCACCATGAAGCAAGTGGACCCATGCCCTCTTTACAAGTTTCCTATAGTCCACCCCAATGCAAGTGCATCCCATTCACTCCTTCCAAGGCTATCCCCAACCTTACACCCCTCCACCACCTCCCTCACCTCAAATTTCACAAAACTTCACTTTCCAGCCCCAATTCTCTCATCCCCCTCAATTCTCTTCTCCACCTCAATTTCAACCCCAAGTATCACCTCCACCTCCTCCATAGCCACAACATGCTCCCCCTCTCCACCATGAGCAAGGTAGTTCCGTGACAGTTCTAAGGAGTGGAAAAACTCTTGAGCAGCCCGCAAGTCAAAGAAAGCTTGATAAAGCAAAGCAAAGGCAGCCAAGTGGTGATACTGTGATTGATATTGCTGAAGATGATGTTGTGATACCGCATGTTGAGTTTGGGATTCCATGTGATCCACCACATATCCCTTTTGTAGGTCCTACCAACCCTAGCGTTCCGCCTCATGTTCATGTAAGTGCAGCAAAAGCTAGTGATCCTCCATTTATAGAAGCACTAGATGAGCCACCAGAATTGAAAAGGAGGCAAAAGCACAATGTTGATATTCTTGAGGTATTTCGCCAAGTAAAGGTGAACATTCCACTATTGGATGCTATCAATCATATCCCATCATATGCCAAGTTCCTTAAGAACCTATGCACTGTGAAAAGAAGGTCAACGGGGAGGATTCCAAAGAAGGTGAAACTGAATGAACAAGTGAGCTCCATCATACAACACTCACTTCCCGTGAAAAGAAAGGACCCAGGAGCCCCACTCATACCTAGTTACATAGGGGGACATCACATAGACAAGTCCTTGCTTGATTTGGGATCTAGTGTGAATTTGATGCCATATCATGTCTATGTTGAGCTGGGCTTAGGCAAGTTGAAGCCGGCGCATTGCACTCTCCAGTTGGCAGATAGATCCATAAAAGTACCTAGAGGTAGAGTGGATGATGTCTTGGTAATGATAGACAAGGAAAAAGGCGCGGTGTTCCCGGCGGATTTCATTGTACTTGATATGGAGCCGGAGGATAGGAAGATTCCCATCATCTTGGGGAGGCCATTCTTATCTACAGCTGATGTCGACATTCATGTATGTAGTGGCACCATGACAGTCTCATTTATGGACATGAAGATCAACATCAACATGTACAGGACCCCAACCCGGCGAGTCCGAGATAGGGATATTGGACATGATCACTTCACAAGTCCAAATGGGCATTTGAGAGAAGGACATCAAGGTGAAGAAGTTAATGATGATTACTGTGATCAAAGGGATGAGGAAAACAGATTGAGTGCAAAGGAAGGATGCATGTTTTGCAAGAATGGACACATGAGAATGCCAAACGGATGAATTTTGAAGAATCACCAATAAGCCTAGCTGAAGGCAAGAAACTCAGCGCTTGTGGGAGGCAACCCACCTAGGTTTGGGAATTTTTGACCCAAACTGCATTTTTATACTTTTCTTTGTTTTTACATTTTCCCAAGAAAGCACACACACACACACACACTCATATTTGATAGTTTTTGTATAGTTTTGATATATGCAGGCGAGAACAGAGTGAAACGAAGAAGAATAGATGAAAGTTTGACAACGCATCAATAGAATATCAACTTGAGATCTGTTTTTGATGTTTGAATAAGATTCGAGTATCCTACTGCTGTTACAGTGCCCAACACGTCCGTGGTACATCAACACGGCCGTGGTGGTGCACTCACATTCAACAAAGAAATGATCAGAAAATTGCGAAAATCGGTTAAGTTTTGAACCAGGGCAGCACGACCGTGGTACATGAAGCCACCACGGCCGTGCCGCGCAGCACGGCCGTGCAGCAGCCCGATTCTAGCAGATTTAAGTCAGAATTTGCAAAACGTTTTTCACTTGCTCATTTCTCCGAAGAACAGAACGGCCGTGCCCCGCGCCCTAGCGACCGTGCAGCGCTCCACCCACCCATTCCACCCCTTGAATCCCCACCAAATCACCCCCAAACCATTCCCAATCACTCGCCTACCATTTCCACTACCTTAATCTCCAGATCCCACCCATTTCCATCCACAGACACACCACTCTCTCTCCATTCCACCCCAACATCCCCGTTCTTCGGAGAATTCCAAAATTTTCTAATTCCACCTCCATTTTCGAGCAAGAATGAAGAAGTTTGCAAGGAAGGCAGTAGAGAAGACTAGGGGTGTCATCCCCTACCAAAGGAAGCCAAGGAACAACCACCCCCAGTTGACGGAGGCAGAATTGGATGCCATAGTGGATCCTATCACTGAAGAAGCCACTGTACAGCCACACCGGGGAGCACCATCTTCGTCGCAGCCACCGCCGTCTGCCTCCCGACAGTCAGTCTCATCCGAGAGACCTTCCGCCTCAGCCGTGTGGCCGACAGTTTCATCCGCACGACCGTCCGTCTCCTCCGCGGCACAACCACAACCCGAGCCGTAGCCACGACTATGACCACGTCGACGACTCGTGCTAGCTGATGAAGATGATACTGATATGCCTGAGGTTGAGCAGCAACCAAGCCCGCCACAACGTCCGTTTTCACAGCCAGAGGTTACTACAGGCATGGCAAAGGAGCCCAAGCACCCTAGATGCCTAACACCCAGAGTGTTAGCTACTCGATATGCATGCCAAGCGTCAATGGAGGCAATGGGGTTCTTTGTCTGTTTTCAAGAATTGATGGAAAAATTGGGGCTTTTTGAGATCCTGACACTGCAGCAGGACACCTACATCGAGCTGACGCAGCAGTTCTTCGCCATGCTAGAGAAAGCAACCAATGATGGAGAGAATGCAATTAAGGTAACGATTGGGGATAAGAGGTGGAAAATAACCTCAGAGATGCTAAATTAGATTTTTGCCCCAAGTGGAGAGATGGCTGCCCTCGTAGATGGAGGAAGGACAGAAAATGACTCTAGTTCCACGTATCCAGCCATGTGGAAGTGCTTCACCGGACAAAGTACATTTGTAGCAGGGAAATCAAAGACAAGTGGTATTCACAACCCATTTCTCCGCTATGTTCAGAAGGTGTTGGCAAACACCATCTTTGGCAGGTACGAAAATCAAGGCAGCTGCACCAACAAAGATCTTTTTGTGCTTGGTTGGATGGCAAAGGAGAGACATGTGACCCTGGGGCGTTATTGATTGATCACATGAGGACAATCCCGTCCAAGAGCACAAATCCATTTGTAATGGGAGGGATTGTAACATCTATTGCTACTTCCTTATGGCATGACATGACAGGATATACAAAGGCAGAGGGTGGCAAGTTGGTTGATTTGCACTACCTGGCTCGCTCATCCATGATTACGGTTACGGATCAGAAGATCATTTACCAAATCAACCCACCTTACACAGGAGTCACATTGGAGCTGCCTTACCATACTCCTCCCCTTATGGCACAGTTTGGACCAACGCCAGATTTTCTAGAAAAGTTGAGGAGGTACGAGGAGGAGAACCCCAAAGGAGAGGAAATCCCTGAGGTGAGGTTTGTAGGGAGTCCAGGAGAGCCTTCACAGGTGACAGAGCAGAGGCGGACGGCAGAGGAGAGAGTGGCAAGACGGGTGAGGCAAAGAGAAGAAAGAATGGGAGCGTCAGAGCCACAACAGCCTTCAGTGAATGCATATGATATGGGTACCATCCATGCACAGTTGGAGGGCATTCAGGCGACGCAGGACAGAATTCTACGGGCACAGGAGGGATTTCAGAGGACACAGGATGCCATGTGGTTGGACCATCAGCATATGCATTACCAGGTCAACCACCTTTATCAGTTTCACAATGCCTAGGCCCAGAGGAACCCACAGTGGGGTGAAGACTGGTGGAGTTCTTTATCAGCTTTTCAGGACAGCAATCCGCCTCCACAGTCAGACTACTGGGCGCCTACTACAGACAGGGATGATCACCTCCACCACCTCCGCAGTGATCATCTACCCTATCACCCTAGACTTTAGTGTCATGCTGAGGACAACATGGTTCAAAAGTTTGAGGTGGTATGGCGGTATGCCCTTATTCTTCTTTCACTCATTTTTGCATCTCATCTGCTATTTTACTTTTTGTTTGTTGTTTTTCATTTCTTTTGCTTGCCCTGCTATCTAGTCTAGAATTTTACTACTTTGCATACCTGCATTCCATGTAGTTTACCTTATTGTCATTTTTTGCGTAATTTTCAAATTTTTTTCTCTTTTGCCATGCATTGCATACCATGTAGAATTTTGGTAATTTTTGCATTTTTAGCTAGGATTTGCTTGTTTACTGCTTTAAGTTCAATAATATAGGCTTAGATGTGATTGAAGGCAACTTGGCACCATTTTGGCCAATTTTGCCCAAATTTGGAACTTCTTGTCTAAAAATTGTGTTTTGACCCAATCTCTACTGTTTTGAATTAAAATGTTTACCTTTGACAAATGCAAGTGAATCACCATTGTTTGTTGCTGAGTGGTATCAATGTTTGACTTTTTACATGTGCATCACCTCTCTTAGGATTGTGATTGAATTGGTTGAATTATGAAATTGAGCAAGCTTTGAACGCTTAGTGTTTGTGGAATCACATGTTTGATATATCAATTTCATGTTGTTCATTCATGTGGTGTGATATCTTGAATGAAGTGTTGGATTAATTTTCATGCAGGATGTCTTATGTGGAAAATCATACCAATGACCCCTCTTTGACCTGACTATTCTTCCACCATCTTCATACCCCTCTGCCTCATAAAAAGATGCCCTAGTGCACATAATCATCCTTGGCCACCTCTAAAAGTTTGGGGTGGCCATATCTTTATCTCCCCGCTTCACTCTATCCACCATATGCCCTATCTACACCAAGGGCAAGAAAAAGAAAAGAAAAAGAAAAGCAAAATAAAATAAAAGGATGCTCCTGTTTAAGAGCATTCAAATAAAGAAAAGATGAGTGTGTAAAAACACTCCAAAAATCTTACCGCAATCCTTTCTTCCACTTTCATACCCATTGAGCTAGGAAACATCAAACTTAGCTCATTTTACCCTTTTCCGCAGCCACGTGGGTCATTTGGTGTGATTTGAGATATAAGATTGAATGCATGAATGTGAAACAACACTCCTAGTCATTCTTGATTAACGCCACCATGAAACGGTTTACCCGGAACTTAATGGAAGAAATATGGATAACTTATGTATTCTATGCGCTATATTTGAAGTTCATATGCTTTGTGCTCTTTTCATGATTGGATTGTGAAAGAAGGAGAGGAGAGAGGTGAAATGCATGTACTTAGTCATCTTTGATCCCATTCAGCAACAGTCGTCTTTTATATTGCATTTTTCATTTCTTTTTGTGAAAGTTTGTAGAGAGATTGAGTTGGAGCATACTTGAGGATAAGTATGTTTTAAGTTTGGGGTGGTGATGCTGCCCTATTTTAGGGCTTCATCTTATGTCTTTTTGCTCTTTAATCACATCTATACCTGTTAGATTGCATGTCATTCCCCCTAATATGCTTATTTGTATAAAATTCACTTATGGACATTATTTGCATGTTTTTCAGGCTTTTGGACCACGCTTGATGGAAGAGAGAGAGAAGGGGTGATCCTAGGGTTCCTATGCACTTGGGGAGGCCCAAAGTGAAGTTTGGTGCTCCCTCGACCTACCCCTAGTGGCCAAAGATCAATTGAAGCAAAGAAGTCCAAGAAAAGCCAAAGATCCAAGTTAAAGTGCTGATCAAGGACCCAACACGGCCGTGGTACCACAGAACGGCCATGCTAGATGACTTAGAAATTAACAGGCACAACATCCAAGTGAAGCAGAGAGCACCACGGCCGTGCAATGGGCAGACACCACGACCGTGCTCCACAAAACGACCTTGGCAAAGCAGAGCAAAATGGCCGTGCAACAGCACCATGACCGCCTCCACCAAGCCCACCACAGCCGTGCCATACACCACGGCCGTGGCACACCACCTCCACCACGACCGTGGCCGTTTTGACAAAAACCCTGTAACTTTGCTATTTTAATTCCCACGACCGTGCCCATCCACCACGGCCGTGGCCTATCCTACCCACCACGGCCGTGCTACTCACAGAATCCAGCCACTTTTTCACTGCTTTCCCCATTTTGCCCCTAACTTAACCTAGTGCTTCCCCCACACCTATATATTCCTAGGTGGCGACTGGGGCATGAGGCTGGCTACCTTCTACCCCTTCCTAGCTCCCCAAATTGCCACCTACTCCATTCCACTCCATATCCACCTCAAATCCACTCCATTTCACCATTTCCACCACATAACCCCCCATATCTAAGTCTTCCATCCACTTCCCTCCATCATTTCACACCATTTCATCCAAGGAGAAGAAGGAGGACGTCCCTGCAGCTGATGGAGAGGAGGACTTCTTCATCTACACCGAGCTCCATGGCTTCTTCTACCTCTTTCTCCTCTCTTTTTGTATTTTGCTTTGTTATGAGTAGCTAGGCTCCGTGGGTGGGCTGTTTGGGGGAAAATATGTTACTTTGATACCATGTTGGGGGGAAAATGACATGTAAACTTTGTAATTTCATTTGTTAATGATTATATTCTATTTCTATCTCTTTCTCCATGGATTTCTTGTTGGTTTGTGTGTGAAATCACCTAGGAATTTAGGCAAATTGCTTGTATGTGTGAATTTTGGGATTTGCCCCTAGGTCCAATTCTTGGATCCCTAGGTTGGCTCCCATCTTCCTACATCCTAATCAATCTCCCTAAACCTAAGTGAGAGATCTAAGTAGCTAGATTAGGTAACTCTAGTGCAATTAGCATGGAGCCTTCTCAAGGCTAGAATGTGGGGGAATTGGGGTCCAAAACCCTAATCTCACCTCCCCATTACTACCCTCGGCCCCTAATTGCCCTAGGAATGCCTAATCTAGAAACCTAGACTTGATTAGACTCTAATTGAATTGAACCTAATCCCTAACCCAATTGAGCCTCGTAAGGGTAGTAGGGGGTGTTAGGGACTAGTTCCCCTATACACAACCTAGCATATCCATGGCCAGTTAGTAGCTTAGGTTAATTCATTAGACTCTAACTTGTTGTTTGGTTTGGATAATCTAAATGGAATTGTAATGTTCACATGTCACCCCCAACTTAAGTGATAAGTTCATACCCCTAAACAGCCCACACATCTCTTTACTGCTTAAAACCCTAGTTTTGTGCTTGCTTAGCTTAGTTAGTTCTTTTCTTGCTTAGTTAGCTTCTTGCCTTTCTCTTGCCTTGTTTATGCTAGTTTAGTTCTTTAATTGCTCTTTTGCTTCTCTCTTGCTTGCCTTAGTGTAATTTGTCTTTTCATACCTAGCTTAGTCCTTTCTTTCCTGCTTAGTCTTAATCTAGTCTAGGGTTAATGTAGATTTCATTCCTGCCTTTAACATCTCTCTTGTTCATCCTTATTTAACAATCAAATCAACCTTCAAACCCTTAATCCTAGTCTCCGCAGTAGGAACCTAGCTAAACTAACCTAGCTCTAGCGCCCCCTCTTTTCCCTGTGGATCGACCCTTTACTTGCCACCTTCTTATACTATGACATGACCCCATGTGCTTGCGGGTGTAGTGTTTTAGTAGACGTAGGTAGCTAGTTTAGGTCTTATAAATTTTGAAAGCAAACCCCCATCCACTATGCATTCCGACCTCGTGGGGCGCATCTATTCTATCGAGTAGTGTGTTAGCACCACTAGAGGAATCGCACCGGTGCTCCAGTCCTCTTTGTTAAAAAGAAGGATGGGTCAATGCAGTTGTGCATTGATTACATACAATTAAATAAAGTAACAATAAAGAATAAGTATCCTTTGCCGAGTATTGATGATCTCTTTGACCAGTTGCGTGGTGCAACAGTCTTCTCAAAGATAGATTTGAGGTCGGGATATCATCAGCTATATATTAAGGAGGGTGACATACCTAAGTATACCTTTAGGACAAGGTATGGTCACTATGAGTTCACAGTTATGTCGTTTGGACTAACTAATGCACCATCTGCATTTATGGAACTCATGAATAGAATCTTTTGACCTTTTCTTGATCAATATGTTGTCATCTTCATAGATGACATTCTGATCTACAGTAGAGATGCTTAGCAGTATGAACACCATCTTCACCAGGCTCTAACTTTTCTAAGAGAGCCTAACTTATATGCTCAATTTAGCAAGTGTGAGTTTTGGTTACCTGAAGTTTATTTTCTTGGACACGTAATATCAGCTTCAGGTATTCGTGTTGACCCTAAAAAGGTAGAATCTGTCTTACAATGGGAGCAACTGAAAACACTGACGGAGATCCGCAGTTTTCTAGGGTTGGTAGGATATTACCAGAGGTTCATTAAGAACTTCAGTTCCATAGCTGTACCCTTGACTAAGTTGACCAGGAAGGATGTTCCTTTTGTCTGGAATGACAAGTGTAACAACCGAGCCCACTTCCCATGGATCTAGTAGAGTTTCAGGAATGATGACTGGCCCCACGAACCACCACTAGCCTTAACTGCGCACTTTGTCCACACTGACACGCAAGCCAGGATCAACTTCCCGACTGGTCACCCATCCTAATACTACTCCAAGCTGAGCACGCTTAACTATGTAGTTCTTTAGACATGGGCTCCCTGAAAAAGAGGTGCACCTTGGTGATATGGGTAGTCCAATCATTCCTTTTAAGAGTGTTTTATCTGAGGCCTCAAATCCTGGGATGTTACAATCTCCCCCACTTAGACTCTTGACGTCCACGTCAAGGATCAACTATAAGGCCTCATAATCTCTTTCCAATTTCAGTGCAGACCCACAATGGCCCATGGACACCCAACTCTCGATCACGGAATACTAGCGCAAGGGTGGCTACGTCAACCATGGACAACCCTTTCCTACATGCCTGGACCGCACGGCTCAAGACTGACATGCCATGTCCATGTGGGCCCCACCTACTGGAGGGAAATTGGCTCTGATACCATTTGTAACAACCGTGCCCACTTCCCATGGCTCTAGTAGAGTTTCAGGAATGATGACTGGCCCCACGGACCACCACTAGCCTTAACTGCGCACTTTGTCCACACTGACACACAAGCCAGGATCAACTTCCTGACGGGTCACCCATTCTAATACTACTCCAAGCTGAGAACACTTAACTATGGAGTTCTTTAGACATGGGCTCCCTGAAAAAGAGGTGCACCTTGGTGATATGGGTAGTCCAATCATTCCTTTTAAGAGTCTTTTATCTGAGGCCTCAAATCCTGGGATGTTACAACAAGTGTCAACAATCATTCCAGTTATTAAAAGAAAGGCTGACAAGTGCACCTGTGCTAGTGTTACCTGAACAAGGGAAAGGGTATATAGTTTTCTGTGATGCCTCTAAGAATGGACTAGGATGTGTGTTAATACAGGATAAACAAGTGATTTCTTTTGCTTCTCAACAGCTTAAGAAACACGAGGAGAATTATCTGACACACGACCTAGAACTAGCTGCTGTAGTCCATGCCTTGAAGATCTGGAGACATTATCTTTATGGAGAGACATTCCATATTTTCACAGACCATAAGAACCTAAAGTATATGTTCTCTCAGCATGAACTTAACATGAGGCAACACCGCTGAATGGAGTTAATCAAGGACTACGATTGTACAATTGATTATCATCCAGGGAAGGCCAATGTAGTTGCTGATGCTTTGAGTAAGAAATCAGCAACACCAGCCATAGATAGAGCACAACTAAATTCCTTGGTATGCTCTAGGAGGTATATGCTTATCTTTTTAAGGCAAGATAATGTACAGTTAAAAGTATCGTTGTTATCTGGGTTGTTAGCTGAGATGCACATAAAACCTACTCTGAGACAACAAATTAAGGAGGCACAACAAGCTGATGCTGTAGTTTAGTAGATTAGATCAGAGTATGGTAGTGAAAAACAAGATGGTTTCAATGATTCAGATGATCAAGTAGCTTGTTATCATGGTAGGATGATAGTACCAGATGTTGATAATTTGAGGAAGTTAGTCCTGGAAGAAGCCCATTCTTCAATGTATGCTATGCATCCAGGAAGCACCAAGATGTATCATAACTTGAAAGATATGTATTGGTAGCCTGGACTGAAGAAGGATGTTGCTGAGTTCGTTATGCGGTGTACAGTATGTCAGCAAGTTAAAGCTGAACATCAGAAGCCTGCAGGAACATTGCAGCCTTTACCCATACCACAATGGAAGTGGGATCATGTAACCATGGATTTTGTGGTTGGTTTACCCAGAACAGCCAAAGGTCATGATTCCATATGGGTAATAGTTGATAGGTTGACAAAGACAACACATTTCTTACCTGTCAAAACAACCTTTTCTACTGAAAAGTTGGCACAGTTATATGTAGACGAGATAGTGCGGCTACATGGGGTCCCAGTTACCATTGTTTCTGACAGAGGACCCCAGTTTATGAGTCATTTTTGGGAGTGACTTCATAAATCCTTAGGCACATAGTTAAGGTTTAGCACGGCCTTTCATCCTCAGACTGATGGACAATCAGAAAGGACTATACAAACCTTGAAGGATTTGCTTAGGGCATGTGTCCTCCAATTTACAGGAAGTTGGGATCTACATCTAAGTTTGATAGAGTCTGCCTACAACAATAGCTATCAGCACATCATTGACATGGCACCTTATGAAGCTTTGTATGGTAGACGTTGTAGATCTCCCCTATGTTGGTATGAAACTGGTGAATATCAACTTTTGGGTCCTGATCTTGTGCAGCAGACCACCGAGAAGATTAAAATAATACAACAACAGTTAAAGACTGCATATGATAGGCAGAAATCTTATGCTGATAAGTGTCGTAGACCTTTAGAATTCTAGGTTGGAGACAGAGTGTACCTCAAGGTCTCACCCTGGAAAGGAGTTATTAGATTTGGAAGGAAAGGAAAGTTAGCTCCTAGATTTATGGGGCCTTATCCAATCATTGAACGGGTTGGAAAGGTAGCTTATAAGCTATAATTACCACTTGAGCTGCAAAAGTTGCACCCAGTGTTCCACATTTCCATGCTAAGGAAATGTCATCCTTACACAAAGACAGTTCTGAAGCCTATGGAAGTAGAATTGAATGATGATATATCTTATATTGAAGGACCTGTGTTGATTCTCGATAGAAGAATCAAGAAGATGAAGAAGAAAGACATTAGTCTTATAAAAGTCCTCTGGAATCACCATGGCATTGAAGAAGCTACATGGGAACTAGAGGAAGAAATGAGAAGGAAATACCCTACTCTTTTCTCTTAAAATGTTTTGTTGATGATTTCGGGGACAAAATCCTTATAAGGGGTGGATAATTTGTAACATCTCTGACCTGGGTTATGTACTAACCCTAGCTGTTTTGCCTAATTAAGTTGATTAGATGCTTGCTTTTATACTTTGAAAAGTAATTAAGGCTTTTGAGGAACTTATATTTCAATCTCAGTCCTTTTTGAATAATGTTGAAACATTGTTTTGTTACTTTTGGACTAAAGTGCAAATTACCCAAGTAGAGGGGTTAACTTGCAAATTGCACATGATAAGATGTTCCTCTGATGCTGATACATCATAAGAATGAATATGATGTAGTGGTATGGTTTCTACAAGCTTGGGCACCAAGATAAAGCTTGTAGAGCAATCCTTGTGCATTAAAACCTAGTTTTGGTGTAATGTGCAAATTACCCAAAACCTAGTGTTCAATATGCAAAATACCACTTCTAGAGGGTCTCTCATGTTTCTTGTCATCAATAAGAGCAAATAAAATGAGAAGGGCACCTCATTTGAATTATCTTGGAGGAGAGAGAATCTTGACATTAAAGTAATCAAGATTTAAGCACAAATGGCTCTTTAATATAATTTAGTGCAAAAAGAAATATATTAATTAAGGAGCCCTTCAAACAAAAGTTGAGGGATGTGTTTGCTATAGTTTGGAAGAGCTTGTTCCATTTTTGGGCACAAAAAGATCTTGGTTGAGTTGAAGCCATTCACATTAATGTAATATAAAACAATATCCAATAAAAGGATGGATATTAGTATACATCTCTTTAAGGTGCTTAGTTCCTTTGGAGACCTATTGGGAATAATGTAGGCCAATTCTCCATCAATAATTATTAATTAACTTCAATTGGTTCACTAGTTTAAGGTCCAACAATCACCAAAACCCTAATCGGG
Organism: Alisma plantago-aquatica; assembly: GCA_963693085.1. Classification (NCBI taxonomy): domain Eukaryota; kingdom Viridiplantae; phylum Streptophyta; class Magnoliopsida; order Alismatales; family Alismataceae; genus Alisma; species Alisma plantago-aquatica. The sequence goes on from OY856410.1 coordinate 652,897,968, forward strand.
TTAGGTGCTGATTTGATAATTGAATAAGTTTGAAACTTGGGTTGTGTGACCCAAACAGTTTCAAAACCATTTGGGGATCACCCAAACGGTCTCAATCCGTTTGGTGACCACCCAAGACCGTTTGGAGGTCTAGGGTTAGGTATGGTTGACCAATTGAAGATTCAAATATATTAGATTGAAGTGTATTCGGTTGCTGATTTGGTGACTAATCCTAGGATCCAAACCCTAAGTGAATGACATGGTTAATGATGATGTGATGGGCAAACGGTATCAAGACCATTTGGGGAATCACACAAACGATACCAAGACCATTTGGGGGTCACCCAAGACCGTTTGGAGGTCTAGGGTTGACTAAGGATAGGTGTTTGAAGACCTAATGATGCTATGTTGAAGAGCAATCAATATTTGATATGGTGATCAATCCAATGAGCCAAACCTTAATTGGTTAACTTGGATTTTGATGTTGTCTTGGGAAAACCATCTCAAGACTGTTTGGAGGTCATCCAAACGACCTCAAGACCGTTTGGGGTCAGGTCATGTTCACATTGGATGATGGTTCAATGGTTTCAAATCAATTAGACTCACATTGGTTAATGTTGAAGGGTCATCGATTTTAAACCCTAATTCAAGTGATTTAAACCCTAATTGATGACCAATTGAGGGCCAATTGAGTGTCAAATCAGTTGAAGGTTGACCTAATTAACACATTTGAAATATGATGATAAGTCCAATTGGTGATTGATGACATGTATATAACTGTTGAGGGAATCTACATTGAGAACCCTAAATCGATTTGACTTGTTGAGACCATACTTGGTCCTTGCGGTTTTGAGGGGGGTTTGGACCAAACGGTCTCAAGATCATTTGGGACCAAATGGTCTCAAGACCGTTTGGGACCAAACGATCCCAAACCATTTAGGTCATGCAGTTTCCAAATCGATCAAGTTCATGCGGTTTCAAAAGTCAACTTTGGGTAAACGGTCTTCACCACCTATTTCACCAAACGGTTTCAGAGGTTGTGCAAGACCGCATGGAGGTCTAAACGGTCTTAGACCATTTGGATGTTTGTGGTCAAGATCGTTTGGGGTCCTTGTAGCCAGGATCGTTTGGTGAATAATTAACCAAAACCGTATGGATACTTAAAGTGGTTAAAGGTTAAGTTGGTTAATTGTTTAATATAAGATGTAATCAAAGATGATTATGGTACTTGTATCTTAATGGGATAGTGTGATTAATATCCAATGAGTAGTTAAGCCTTAATGATCATAATGGTACTGACATAACCCATGATGTCAATTCTCTTTCATGTTGAGTTGACTTAGCCTAATCAAGGCTGAAGTAAACATCATCCTATAAAGGATGAGAGAGAAATGATTACCTACATAAATGTTAATTATGTTAATGGACTCTTATTATGAATAGATGTCAAATTAGGATATGATCCAGGATAGTGAGACCATGAAACCCTAATTATGAAGGTTAATGAATCATAACCCTAACTGAGGGTATTATTGGAAGTAATTTTAATACATGGTGATGGTATGATCTCAATTCATAGTGCTGACATGATAAACCTTAATTCAAGGTACTTTGATGATCACTCCTATTTGGGGTGAATAGTAAACCCTAATCTAGGGTGATGTGATATGAATAGTAAACCCTAACCTAGGGTGATGTAATATGAATAGTAAACCCTAACCTAGGGTGATGTAATATGAATAGTAAACCCTAATCTAGGATGATGTGATATGAATAGTAAACCCTAATCTAGGGTGATGTGATATGAATAGTAAACCCTAACTATGGAATGTTGAACATGAACCCTAATCTAGGGTGATGTGATGGGTATAGTAAACCCTATTTCTGAATAAGGTAAATGGTAGTGTGAAACCTTAATTCTGGGTTATGCATTAGAGCATAAATCCCTAAGGTTGGATAATGAAATGATGAAGTCACTAATCCTAATTGAGCTAAGGGGATGATTAACGCTAGTTGAATTGAAAAGGGAAACCCTAACCCTAGCAAGGGTATAGTGGTGTAACCCTTGAATAGTGATGTTATAATTGTTTTGTATTATGCTGACATGAAATTGATGTATATGTTATCATCTATACTAATCATGCATGTTTTATGAGATATTAAACATAGCCAGGTATGAGCTATGATGCTTTGTTTAATAAAAACACTTTATGAGTTGTGTAAGCAATGACATGCTATGTTGCCCAGTGAAAGGTGACAAAAGAAGGTTTATAGGCCTTAAGGGCTATGTGAAATACCCGCATTGCAATTATCATATCTACACTATTAAATGATTTGATGGCATTAAGTTACCTGTTAAAGTGGTAACAAGTGCATTGATAATCTAAGGATTGAACACCCATATTCTTGAATCATGATGATGAGATTATAAGGGATTGAGTTCCCAATGCTGTTAAAGCTGTGAAATGAACTTGATAAAAATAGTACTCATTCTTTATAGTAATTGTTATTATAGTTATGTTTGAAAACATGCCTGATGCTAAAAGAATGCTGTAATGTACTTAAATAATCAAGTGAAATAATATCATGTAGAGCCCTGACCATAGATCCATCATCATCAGTAGTTGGGTGATGGTGAAATAGGCTTTCCTAAGGGAACTCCTGGAGAGCATACTTTTGAGTATGTGGGGGTAATGGGTGCGAATATCCTTACGCCCTAATGGAGGAATTGACGTGAGATAAACATTAAATCTCTCAATCCTTCATTATATGTATATGCTAGGATGATGTATCACTAATCTCCCGATGATAATGTTAATGTTGAATCGATGTGAGATAAACAAGAAATACCTCAATTTCGAAGAGAGTACAACATGTCAATGTAACTCTAATAGCGAAGTTACCAGTATACCCTGGAAGGCTATTTTTGGCAGAGACACAAGATGTCCTGCATGTTGTTCCTCACACTGACTGAGGAAGATGAGGTCATAGAAATCTGGCTCTTCTGATGACCTATGTATGTTACCAATTTTGATTTCGCAATGTTTGGTTGGAGTATGAGCGGTATACCTCATCTCCGCAGGGCATAAATATGTTTGTAATATGTAATCATCCGTGTAGCATAATTGCTAGGGTTGAACTACGAGAATCAATGTTTGATGATACATTGTTTAATATGTCTAGTTGGATAATTAATATACATGTTCTCCACATTCCTTATTAAATGAATGGCTTGCTGCTTAATCAAGTTATAATTGTAATGCTTGCATAGAGAATACTGCTCTGCATATCTTATTCAATGAATTATCTATTGTTGAATATTTATAATTTTACTGCTCAGTGCTATTCTATTATCAGCAATAACAATGCTTCTGGCGGAGAGTTATATCTCTCACTGGGACAATTTTCAATGGTCTCACCCCCGTGGGATTCAACTTTTTAGGTAGACGCCGAGGAAGAAGAAACCCTTCAGTGGGTGAGCAGCAACAACAACAGCCATAACAGCAACAACTACAATAAGGGCATCAATGATCTTCAGGTGGAGACACTGTCTATTAGGTTCTATATATAGAGAGTGCTATGCGTCGTCTCTGTACTCTCAGGTCCTAGGAGTCAGTAGATGGTTTGATTTAGATATGAGATTTTTGGCTTGATGCCTCGAGATTTTTGTATACTGCTCATGTACAGTTTAACAGGGCAATCGATGTTTATGACTCTTGAGATGGGATGATACATATATGAACTAATGTATCAGAATGTAAATAACTTACCTTGTTTCTTTATGAAAGAATTCTACAGTTTGTGGACCTCATTGCAAAAAGTTTTAATTTTTAGTGATTTTTAGTAATTTTGCTGCTAGCGAAACACTTCCGCATAAGTAACTTTAGTTAATAACATTTTGTTCGAATGGTGTATCACAATTAGTAGTATCAGAGTTCTAGGTTTGCTGAGTCTACAGAGACAGAGGACTAGGGTTGTTGAGTCTGTTCTAGTATCTTCCAGTCTATCTGATAGTGTCTTCTGCTCATATAGGAGGAGAAGAGAAAACTAAAGATGTCTGGATTACATGATGAACATGTTGCTGAAAGTAGTGTCGCTACACCTGGAGGAGGTGAAAGTGACCAAGGAAGGGAGGAGCCTGTACCTGAACCACCCCAGTTCAATCAAGATGACATGGGGAACCCAACCTTCCAAGCCATGTTTGGGCAGTTTATGGCTGCCATGACCCACATGACTGATAGGATGCCCATACCTGCACCTAGGGCACCTACCCCTCAAGAAAGACAAGGAGCCGACAAGACGTTTGAACAACTAAACCATGTTGGAGCCACGGAATATGCTGGGACAGCTGACCCAACAGATGCCGACATGTGGCTAACAAAGTTAGAGAAGGCCTTTAGAATCCTAAATATCCCAGAAGCTGAGAAGGTTAGACATGCTGTGTATCTTCTTAAGGGGAGTGCTGGCCACTGGTGGACCATAGAGGAAGGGAAAAGGCCAGGTGTGGATATCAAATGGGAAGTATTTCGACGAGAAATTATTAACAGATACTTTCCTAAGACATTCCTGGATGAGAAAATCTCTCAGTTTGAGAGATTAAGGCAAGGACCAATGAACATTAGCGAGTACGAGGATAAGTTCATGGAGCTGTTATGGTTTTGTCTGCATATGGCAACCACAGATGAAGAGCAGATTCAATGTTTAGAGAAGGGGTTACATGCTGAGTTGACCACCCCTGTGTCTGCTCTGGAGAATAGTGAAAGATTTTCTACTTTTGCGGAGTCTGTCAGAAGGATAGAGAGTTCTGTGACGGAGAAGCGATAGACCAAGAACAAGAAGGTGTATCCCCAGTTCCAAGGATCCTCATCCAAAGGTTTCAAGAAACTGAGGTTTTCTGTGCCTACACCACCACCTAGATTCAGTACCCAGACACAGTGGATGTCAAATAGGGGTAGAGGATGAAGTTTACCACCAAAAGGAGCCCACAACTCAGCATTCATGTTGGTTACAGGACCACCCAAACCATAATAAGGGATCAGAAGTTGTTTCATATGTGGAAAGTTGGGACATTTGATGAAAGATTGCAGAACCAGAGAGGCGAGTGTGACTCAACCTCAAAGGCAGAGTCAGCAAGGTTCCCAAAGGAGACAGTTTCCAGGTGGAGCTAGAGGACGTGGACAAGCGTCCCAAGCTGGATCATCGACACCCAGTCATCGAGGACCGAATCAACCATAGGCAACATCGAGATTCTATGCGATGAATACACCTGATGCAGTGATCAACCCTCGGGTTGTGACATGTCAGATGAAGTTGTTTTATTCTGATATGTCTACATACTGCGTCATATCTGTTTTGATTGATCCGGGTTCTACACACTCCTTTATCACTCGAAGAGTGATTCTTGACTGCTATATGACGGTTGTTCATAGGGCAGAGAGTTTGAAGTTATAAACTCCTTTGATGGGATCTGTTGTGTTGCGGGAAGTGTGTTCTCCCTACATTCTTTTCTTTTCTGAACATCACATTCAGGTGGATCTTATACCACTTGAGATGCATGGGTTTGATATAATCCTTGGGATGGATACCTTATAAAGGTATGAGGTTGTCTTGGATTGTGAGCCAAGCAAGCTGTGTTCACTGATGATAGTGACACATGGATCTTCTAGGGAGATAAAAGATTCTTCCAACCTGTCTTGTATCAGCTATGGTTGTAGAGAAGTTGATGAGGCAAGGATGTTGTGCATTCTTGGCCCATGTGGTAGATACCACTATGGATAGTCCTAATCCTGCTGAAGTTCCTATAGTCAGGGAATTTGAAGATGTATTTCTTGAAGAACTTCTAGGTGTACCTCTGCCCCGACAAATTGATTTTAAAATTAATGTAATCCCAGACACACAACTAATGGCACAAACACCGTATAGGATGACACCTGTTGAGATGGTAGAACTCAAGAAACAACTGCAAGAGTTGCTTGAGAAAGGTTTCATCCGACCGAGTACTTCACCCTGGGGTGCTTCGGTCCTCTTTGTTAAAAAGAAGGATGGGTCAATGCGGTTGTGCATTGATTACAGACAATCAAATAAAGTAACAATAAAGAATAAGTATCCTTTTCCGAGGATTGATGATCTCTTTGACCAGTTGCATGGTGCAACAATCTTCTCAAAGATAGATTTGAGGTCGGGATATCATCAGCTGCGTATTAAGGAGGGTGACATACCTAAGTCTGCCTTTAGGACAAGGTATGGTCACTATGAGTTCACAGTTATGTCATTTGGACTAACTAATGCACCAACTACATTTATGGAACTCATGAATAGAATCTTTTGACCTTTTCTTAATCAATATGTTGTTGTCTTCATAGATGACATTCTGATCTATAGTAGAGATGCTCAGCAGCATGAGCACCATCTTCGTAAGGCTCTAACTTTGCTAAGAGAGCATACATTATATGCTAAATTTAGCAAGTGTGAGTTTTGGTTACATGAAGTTTCTTTTCTTGGACACGTAATATCTGCTTCAGGTATTCGTGTTGACCCTAAAAAGGTAGAATCTGTCTTGCCGTGGGAGCAGCCAAAAACACCGATGGAGATCCGCAGTTTTCTAGGGTTGGCAGGATATTACCGGAGGTTCATTCAGAACTTCAGTTCCATAGCTGTACCCTTGACTAAGTTGACTAGGAAGGATGTTCCTTTTTCCTGGAATGACAAGTGTCAACAATCATTCCAATTATTAAAGGAAAGGCTGATAAGTGCACCTGTGCTAGTGTTACCTGAACAAGGGAAATGGTATATAGTTTTCTGTGATGCCTCTAATAATGGACTAGGATGTGTGTTAATGCAGGATAAACACGTGATTTCTTTTGCTTATCGACAACTTAAGAAACACGAGGAGAGTTATCCGACACACGACCTAGAACTAGCTACTGTAGTCCGTGCCTTGAAGATCTAGAGACATTATCTTTATGGAGAGACATTCCATATTTTCACATACCATAAGAACCTAAAGTATATCTTCTCTCAGCATGAGCTTAACATGAGGCAACGCCACTGGATGGAGTTAATCAAGGACTACGATTGTACAATTGATTATCATCCAGGGAAGGCCAATGTAGTTGCTGATGCTTTGAGTAGGAAATCAGCAACACCAGCCATAGATAGAGCACAACTGAATTCCTTGGTAAGCTCTAGGAGGGATATGCTTATCTCTTTAAGGCAAGACAATGTACAGTTAAAAGTATCGTTGTTATGTGGGTTGTTAGCTGAGATGCACATAAAACCTATTATGAGACGACATATTAAGGAGGCACAACAAGCTGATGCTGTAGTTCAACAGATTAGATCAGAGTATGGTAGTGAAAAACAAGATGGTTTCAATGATTTGGATGATCAAGTAGCTTGTTATCATGGTAGGATGATAGTACCAGATGTTGATAATTTGAGGAAGTTAGTCCTCAAAGAAGCCCATTATTCAATGTATGCTATGCATCCAGGAAGCACCAAGATGTATCATAACTTGAAAGATATGTATTGGTGGCTTGGATTGAAGAAGGATGTTGCTGAGTTCGTTATGCGGTGTAAAGTATGTCAACAAGTTAAAGCTGAACATCAGAAGCCTGCAGGAACACTGTAGCCTTTACCCATACCATAGTGGAAGTGGGATCATGTAACCATGGATTTTGTGGTTGGTTTACCCAGAATAGCCAAAGGTCATGATTCCATCTGGGTAATAGTTGATAGGTTGACAAAGACAACACATTTCTTACCTATCAAAACAACCTTTTCTGCTGAATAGTTGGCACAATTAAATGTAGATGAGATAGTGTGGCTACATGGGGTCCCAGTTACCATTGTTTCCGACAGAGGTCCCCAGTTTACGAGTCATTTTTGGGAGCGACTTCATAAAGCCTTAGACAGACAATTAAGGTTTAGTACGGCCTTTCATCCTCAGACTGATGGACAATCAGAAAGGACTATACAAACCTTGGAGGATTTACTTAGGGCATGTGTCCTCCAATTTACAGGAAGTTGGGATCTACATCTAAGTTTGATAGAGTTTGGCTACAACAATATCTATCAACACATCATTAAAATGACACCTTATGAAGCTTTGTATGGTAGACATTGTAGATCTCCCCTATGTTGGTATGAAACTGGTGAATATCAACTTTTGGGTCCTGATCTTGTGCAGCAGACCATCGAGAAGATTAAAATAATACAAAAACAGTTAAAGACTGCACAGGATAGGCAGAAATCTTATGCTGATAAGCATCGTAGACCATTAGAATTCCAGGTTGGAGACAGAGTGTACGTCAAGGTCTCACCCTGGAAACGATTTCTTAGATTTGGAAGGAAAGGAAAGTTAGCTCCTATATTTATGGGGCCTTATCCAATCATTGAACGTGTTGGAAAGGTAGATTATAAGCTGGAATTACCACTTGAGCTACAAAAATTGCACCCAGTGTTCCATATTTCCATGCTAAGGAAATGTCATCCTGACACAGAGACAGTTCTGCAGCCTATGGAAGTAGAATTGAACGATGATATATCTTATATTGAAGGACCTGTGTTGATTCTCGATAGAAGAATCAAGAAGCTGAAGAAGAAAGACATTAGTCTTGTAAAAGTCCTCTGGAATCACAGTGGCATTGAAGAAGCTACATGGGAACTAGAGGAAGAGATGAGAAGGAAATACCCTACTCTTTTCTCTTAAAATGTTTTGTTGATGATTTCGGGGACGAAATCCTTGTAAGGGGTGGATAATTTGTAACATACCTGACCTGGGTTATATACTAACCCTAGGCGTTTTGCCTAATTAAGTTGATTAGATGCTTGCTATTATACTTTGAAAAGTAATTAAGGCTTTTGAGGAACTTATATTCAATCTCAGTCCTTTTTGAATAATGTTGAAACATTGTTTTGTTACTTTTGGACTAAAGTGAAAATTACCCAAGTAGAGGGGTTAACTTGCAAATTGCACATGATAAAATGTTCCTCTGATGATGAGACATCATAAGAATGAATATGATGTAGTGGTATGGTTTCTACAAGCTTGGGCATCAAGATAAAGCTTGTAGAGCAATCCTTTTGCATTAAAATCTAGTTTTGGTGTAATGTGTAAATTACTCAAAACCTAGGGTTCTAGAGGGTCTCTCATGTTTCTTGGCATCAAGGAGAGCAAAGAAACTGAGAAGGGTGCCTCATTTGAATTATCTTGGAGGAGAGAGAATCTTGACATTAAAGTAATCAAGATTTAAGCACAAATGACTCTTTAATATAATTTAGTGCAAAAAGAAATATATTAATTAAGGAGCCCTTCAACCAAAAGTTGAGGGATGAGTTTGATATAGTTTGGACGAGCTTGTTCCATGCTTGGGCACAAAAAGATCTTGGTTGAGTTGAAGCCATTCACATTAATGTAATATAAAACAATATCCAATAAAAGGATGGATATTAATATACATCTCTTTAAGGTGCTTAGTTCCTTTTTCCATTATTTCTTGGATAATGGAGAAAGTTTTGCAAGGAAAATAGAAGGTGGCCACGTGGCCAAGGAATGGAGGAAGATTTGATGGAAATTAGTTGAAATTAAAGAAGAGAACTCTCTTTTTTCTATTTCCTTAAAAACCCATATACATATCTCTTATGTATATCTTTGGCAGTACACATGAGAACCGTTCCCTTAGTTTCTTTCTCTATTCACCTTGATTTGGCTGACCAAAGGAGAGCTCTGGAATAGAGGAAGGATGACCAAACCTATTGGTAAGTTTGGATCATCATCTACCTCGGATTCATGGTGGAAACCCTAAAACAAGGCTTGATTAATGGTTTTCTTCACATGATTTTCATTTCTAGCCATCTTGTTCACCCAATAGTTGAAGGACGGACCTTGGACAACTGCTGGAACTCCATTTACCATTAAAACCGTGGAGCTTGGAGCTTTGGATCAGTTCTAGAGGCGGGTTTTATAACTCTAACCCCTAAGCATTGCTAATGCATCCATACTTTTAATAATCATTGGCTACTTTTCTTCTTAGATACTCTTTTTAGTTCTTGCTATAATTTCCATGAAAAACAACAACATTTCTTGGTTGAACATAGGAAGAAGAAGGTGACTTCATTCTAGATAAATATCCAAAAAGTTACTTTACCAAACAGTTTGCTTTTGTTGCTCAAACAGTTTCCCAAACCAGTTGGGAGCAAACGGTTTCAAACCGTTTGAATGCAAATGGTTTCACTAAACCACATAGAAGCAAACGATCCAAGGCCGTTTGGTGGCTTTGACCAAGAGTTGACCATTTGGAAACTTGTTGGGAATAATGTAGGTCAATTCTCCATCAATAATTATTAATTAACTTCAATTGGTTCACTAGTTTAAGGTCCAACAATCACCAAAACCCTAATCGGATTAGGTGCTGATTTGATAATTGAATAAGTTTGAAACTTGGGTTGAGTGACCCAAACAGTTTCAAAACCGTTTGGGGATCACCCAAATGGTCTCAAGACCATTTGGTGACCACCCAAGACCGTTTGGAGGTCTAGGGTTAGGTATGGTTGACCAATTGAAGATTCAAATATATTAGATTGAAGTGTATTCGATTGCTGATTTGGTGACTAATCCTAGGATCCAAACCCTAAGTGAATGACATGGTTAATGATGATGTGATGGGCAAACGATCTCAAGACCATTTGGGGAATCACCCAAATGATCCCAAGACCGTTTGGGGGTTACCCAAGACCGTTTGGAGGTCTAGGGTTGACTATGGATATGTGTTTGAAGACCTAATGATGCTATGTTGAAGGGCAATCAATATTTGATATGGTGATCAATCCAATGACCCAAACCCTAACTGGTTAACTTGGATTTTGATGTTGGCTTGGGAAAACGGTCTCAAGACCATTTGGAGGTCATCCAAACGACCTCAAGACCATTTGGGGTCAGGTCATGTTCACATTGGATGATGGTTCAATGGTTTCAAATCAATTAGACTCACATTGGTTAATGTTGAAGGGTTATCAATTTTAAACCCTAATTCAAGTGATTTAAAACCTAATTGATGACCAATTGAGGGTCAAATCAGTTGAAGGTTGACCTAATTAACTCATTTGAAATATGATGATAAGTCCAATTGGTGATTGATGACATGTATATAACTGTTGAGGGAATCTACATTGAGAACCCTCAATCGATTTGACTTGTTGAGACCATACTTGGTCCTTGCGGTTTTGAGGGGGGTTTGGACCAAATGGTCTCAAGACCGTTTGGGACCAAACAATCCCAAACCGTTTAGGTTCATGCGGTTTCCAAATCGATCAAGTTCATGCGGTTTCAAAAGTCAACTTTCGGCAAACGGTCTTCACCACCTATTTCACCAAACGGTTTCAGAGGCTGTGCAAGACCGCATGGAGGTCTAAACGGTCTTAGACCGTTTAAATGTTTGTGGTCTAGATCGTTTGGGGTCCTTGTATCTAGGATCGTTTGGTGAATAATTAACCAAATCCGCATGGATACTTAAAGTGGTTAAAGGTTAAGTTGGTTAATTGTTTAATACAAGATGTAATCAAAGATGATTATGGTACTTGTATCTTAATGGGATAGTGTGATTAATATCCAATGAGTAGTTAAGCCTTAATGATCATAATGGTAATGACATAACCCATGATGTCAATTCTCTTTCATGTTGAGTTGACTTATCCTAATCAAGGCTGAAGTAAACATCATCCTATAAAGGATGAAGGAGAAAGGATTACCTACATAAATGTTAATTATGTTAATGGACTCTTATTATGAATAGATGTCAAATTAGGGTATGATCCATGATAGTGAGATCATGAAACCCTAATTATGAAGGTTAATGAATCATAACCCTAACTGAGGGTATTATTGGAAGTAATTTTAATACATGGTGATGGTATGATCTCAATTCATAGTGATGACATGATAAACCTTAATTCAAGGTACTTTGATTATCACTCCTATTTGGGGTGAATAGTAAACCCTAATCTAGGATGATGTGATATGAATAGTAAACCCTAACCTAGGGTGATGTAATATGAATAGTAAACCCTAACCTAGGGTGATGTAATATGAATAGTAAACCCTAATCTAGGGTGATGTGATATGAATAGTAAACCCTAATCTAGGGTGATGTGATATGAATAGTAAACCCTAACTATGGAATGTTGAACATGAACCCTAATCTAGGGTGATGTGATGGGAATAGTAAACCCTAATTCCGAATAAGGTAAATGGCAGTGTGAAACCTTAATTCTGGGTTATGCTTTAGAGCATAAAGCCCTAAGGTTGGATAATGAAATTATGAAGTCACTAATCCTAATTGAGCTAAGGGGATGATTAACCCTAATTGAATTGAAAAGTGAAACCCTACCCCTAGCAAGGGTATAGTGGTGTAACCCTTGAATAGTGATGTTATAATTGTTTTGTATTATGCTGACATGAAATTTATGTATATATTATCATCTATACTAATCATGCATGTTTTATGAGATATTAAACATAGCCAGGTATGGGCTATGATGCTTTGTTTAATAAAAACACTTTATGAGATGTGTAAGCAATGACATGCTATGTTGCCCAGTGAAAGGTGACAAAAGAAGGTTTATAGGCCTTAAGGGCTATGTGAAATACCCACATTGCAATTATCATATCTACATTGTTAAATGATTTGACGACATTAAGTTACCTATTAACGTGGTAACAAGTGCATTGATAATCTAAGGATTGAACACCCATATTCTTGAATCATGTTGATGAGATGATATGGGATTGAGTTCCCAATGCTGTTAAAGCTATGAAATGAACTTGATAAAAAATAGTACTCATTCTTTATAGTAATTGTTATTATAGTTATGTTTGAAAACATGCCTGATGCTAAAAGAATGCTGTAATATACTTAAATAATCAAGTAAAATGATATCATGTAGAGCCCTGACCATAGATCCATCATCATCAGTAGTTGGGTGATGGTGAAATAGGCTTTCCTAAGGGAACTCCTAGAGAGCATACTTTTGAGTATGTGGGGGTAATGGGTGCGAATATCCTTACGCCCTAATGGAGGAATTGATGTGAGATAAACATTAAATCTCTCAATCCTTCATTATATGTATATGCCGGGATGATGTATCACTGATCTCCCGATGATAATGTTAATGCCAAATCGATGTGAGATAAACAATAAATCCCTCGATTTCGAAGAGAGTACATCATGCCACTGTAACTCTAATAGCGAAGTTGCCAGTATACCCTGGAAAGCTATTTTTGGCAGAGAAACAAGATGTCATGCATGTTGTTCCTCACACTGACTGAGGAAGATGAGGTCATAGAAATCTGGCTCTTCTGATGACCTATGTATGGTACCGATTTCGATTTTGCAATGGTCGGTTGGAGTATGAGCGGTATACCTCATCTCCTTAGGGCACATATATGTTTGTAAAATGTAATCAGCCGAGTAGCATAATTGCTAGGGTTAAACTACGAGAATCAATGTTTGATGATACATTGTTTAATATGTCCTAGTTGGATAATTAATATACATGTTCTTCATACTCCTTATTAAATGAATGGCTTGCTGCTTAATCAAGTTATAATTGAAATGGTTGCATAGAGAATACTGCTCTGCATATCTTATTCAATGAATTATCTGCTATTGAATATTTATAATTTTACTGCTCAGTGCTATTCTATTATCAGCAATAACAATGCTTATGGTGGAGAGTTATATCTCTCGCTGGGAAAATTTTCAATTGTCTCACCCCCATGGGATTCAACTTTTTAGGTAGATGCCGAGGAAGAAGAAACCCTTCAGTGGGTGAGCAGCAACAACAACAGCCACAACAACAGCAACAATAATAAGGGCAGCAATGATCTTCAGGTGGAGACACTGTCTATTAGGTTCTGTATATATAGAGTCCTATGCGTCGTCTCTGTACTCTCAGGTCCTAGGAGTCAGTAGATGGTTTGATTTAGATATGAGATTTTTGGCTTGATGCCTCGAGATTTTTGTATACTGCTCATGTATAGTTTAACAGGGCAGTCAATATTTATGACTCTCGAGATGGGATGATACAGAGATGAACTGATGTATCAAAATGTAAATAACTTACCTTGTTTCTTTATGAAAGAATTCTACAGTTTGTGGACCTCATTGCAAAAATTTTTAATTTTTAATGATTTTCAGTAATTCCGCTGCTAGCGAAACACTTCCGCATCAGTTAGTTTAGTTAATAATGTTTTGTTCGAATGGTGTATCACATAGCCTCTCCCATGGATTTCAACATGTTCTCCTTAACATGGCATCTCAACTTATCATCAAACATGCTAACAAAAGTTTCAAATGTAAAGGATTCATCCAACCCCAACTACCCGTTGTAAAGGTTCTAAACTTTGAAAGGAAATCTCTCACCGAACCTTCTTGTTTTAGTTTTCTGAATTCCCCTGCACCCTCCTCACATTAATTCTAAAATCGCACATGAAATTTTGATTCAAAATTTCCCTAGGACTTTAAGGGATTTGAATCCAACATCTAGCTCCACCATTGTAGTGCACTCCCCACCATATAATACGAATTAAGATAATAACTTTTCTAGGTCTGAATATATATTGTAGAAGTGGAAGAATTGCTACACATAACTGATCCAGTTGACAAGTGTTGTGGTCCTGTCATACTTATCCAATTTTAGCCAGAGTCTCCTTACTGCTTTCTTATCACAAATTGAATAAGAAGAAGAACTCCTTTCTACATCCACCTTTTCCACCAACACTCTCTATTTTTCTACCATTGAACTTAGGGATTCCATCCGCACACAAATGAAGTCTAATTTCTACATGATCTTGGTTTTTAGATCAATGCAATCCTTCTGTGCTGCTCCTGCCATCTCTGGACATCTACAATCTACCATTCACTTAAGTGACTCCGGAACTTTGATCTTAATAATTTGTCTTGCTGAGGATCTTCACCAGATGGCACCATGCTATCTAGTAGAGGCTCTGATACCACTTTGGGGCTCCTTAAGTTAAACTGTTGTTGCTTTTGGCCGTGATCCAGCTTCTGAGAACCTATGATTCATGTTAGAGAAAGAATTAGTATGAAGGAAATGAGAAGGGGTGATAGACAAAGAGTAGAGAAATATAGAGAGGATATTCACATTGAGGGAACTTCTATTCAAAGATTCTATACCCTCAAACTAGATTTGGTCGACCTACTTATACTCAGTCTCACCACTTCAAACCAGACAACCATTTCAACTTATTAGGTCCGGTTCAATAGAACATAAGAAACAACAACAATTGTCATCCCCACCCTTTCTGACTCGACTATTAGCTAATAGGCTATTGCATGTAATAATTAAACACCGAGACAAATCCATGTTCATAAATTACTACTACTTCCATGTTTCATTCTTCCTTACCTTCCCCTCACATCTCGGTGACTTTGGACCCCTTTAAATCTATCCTAACACCACCTCAAGAACTCCATGAATCATTTCCTCCTCCTCACCTACTTATGTGCTTGCCACATCATCCCCCTGGCCTGTACAACCCTCCACAATGATTTGTTCTCCGCGTGAAGGATCCACTCTATCTTTCCATCATTTTCTTACATTGTTTTCTTGCTCTAGTGGATTGTGTTCATTGTTGACGGTCTAAAACACCTTCTCCAGGTTTGTTGAAGCAATATGCAACCCCAAATTCCTATTATGAAGGTACCTACCTATATTTCCCTCTTTTGCATCTTCAATGTTGATCCTACAATTCATGCAGTGTTTCTCAGATCATGGCTTTTCATGTTTTTCTCTCACCCAACTTTACCTGGACCTCTCGACGGTGTCTTGGGTTTCAATAGTTATTGTGATGGTTGCTCCTTTGTGTTGCATTCCTCTTCTCGGTCAATCATGGCATGAATGATTTCCCCTGCTATGTTGGCCTCTTGGCTTGAGCAACAACTCATTTAATCCACAAGAATCTGCTGGCTCATCCTCGATGCCTCCTATCTATGGGGATGTGTGGGGCCGAATCAAGCATGGCCGACTAGAGTTTTAAGAGTCAGAAATGGCACTTGAGCAGGAAGAACTGGGAGGAGACTCCCCTATGATGATTCTTAGTATTACCCCTCACCTTTCTTCATGCCAGTTTCTTTCTAAGGGGTATTTCTAACTTTTGAGTTGTTTGGTCACATGTCATATTTTGGGTCATGATATAGTTGAAAACCTTGTTTGAAGGTGAAATCATGATTTAGAAAAAAGCAATGAACTTAAAAAATTCCTAACTCAATATTTACTTATCAATAATAAAATAAAATATAATTTGGAATTAGAAAGTTATAATCTGTCTAATGATACTAATTATATTGTCTTATTCCAACAGAGTAAATATATGATTTTTAAGGATTTTTCTAATTGGTAATATTTTCTAAAAAACATAACTAACAATTTATAAGTAAAAAATATAAAATCTTCTATGAATTCATGAAAATATAACCTACCATATGATATGGTTCTCATAACCTAGTTCACTAATGATATAAAGGTGATGTTTAGGGTTTATGTAATTAATGTGAAGTTAACCCTAATTCTATATATCCATGTAATAGGTGGTTTGTGACTTGGATGTGTAACTAGAACTAACCCTAGATATGTCTAGATTCTATTTGAAGTATGTTGCATCCCATACTAATCATATTGATAAATCACCTATAATTTTTTCTTTTAGTCTTTTAAGACATATACCTTACAGAATCTCTCTCTTTTCTGAGAATTCATGAGTGGTTCTTGTGGTCTACTCAACTATCTGGATATTCTTTTTGGACTCTGATGTATATCATGATCATCTTTTACATGTGGAAATCCTACTTTGAGAAATTGATTTAAATGGAATTTTATTTTTAAATATGATAGCCTCTAATGATCTAGTGATGTATCTTGATTATGGATATGATAGGATATTTGTTTATTGGGTACTCTGTCCCTATCCTGTTATTTTAGACTGACTAATTAAGACTATTAACTTGGATTTATGCTTAAACATGCTTGATTAAATTAATTGGGTTCTTAATCCCCTAATCAGACCTTATTTAATGCTTCAATATTAGTTGATAAAGCTATGTTTCAAATTTGGTCCGATTTGCACTTTGTTTGCTCAAGTTTTGCAATATATGTGCTTATGTGAATTTTTATGCAATTTTCCCTTTTCTAGGGTTCTATTTGTAATTTCAACACATTTATGTTGTGATTCATGGTATGTCTCATAATATAGATATAGTTGCACCTTTGGATGCATAGTTACACCATCTTATGTTTTCTCTTTTCGCTTGAAGGTTGAGAATCAATGGACTTTCAACTAAGTGACAATTCAACGATTTTTCTATGTAAGATGAAGATTTGATGGTTTCATAAAGTGAGTGAATGATTCAATCATTCCTCCTTGTAGTTGAGGATCCAATGGATTTCCCTTGAGACCCTAGAACTGATGGTTAACCTGGTTGAAGTGTACAATCCAATGGAAGATCAAGGTTTGCAAAATGGCTTAGTGTGGTGCATAAATTGATGGTTTCTCTGATGATATGTCTTTGTGATTTCACCAAAGCATGAACCAATGGGATTTCTGACATGCGCAAAAAAGATGGATTTTTGGTTTTGACACATGGCAAGTTAGGTTTTCAACCCTTGACCACCTTTCTCTCTCTTCTTGGATATATATACCCTTCACCTCTCTCCCAAACGAACCCTTTTGTTTCTCTCTCTTATTCTAGTTTCTAGAGTGACCCAAACCCATCATTTTGTGAAGGAAGAGCCCATTGTGGACGAAGCTTGGATGGATCATGGATGCATGTTGCTCTAAGGTTTGAATCAAGCATATCTAGGGTTGTTTGGAGCTTCCTAACCTAGTTTCTTGCCTTATTCAAGTAAGATCTTATTCTCTAATCTAGTTTTCTTGCTGTTCTCTTCCTTCGCTCTTCATCCACGGGTGGAATCCTAGTGTTCATGATGGAAACTCATGCATGTGGTTGAAGAAATCCTTTTCTACTCTCTATTGCCCTAGATCTACCTTGTTCTTGAAGAAAGGAACTACCTTGGTGCTTTTAGGAGGGCAAAGATAGGGTTTTCATCTTCTCTTCTTGAGTCACCTTGCTATTTGGACGTTCAACTTCAACATGAAGTGAGTTATAGAACTTTCAACCCATTTCTTGCTTGCTTTTAACTTTCTCTATGTAGATCTTACCCTAGAAATTGATATTATGGAGAAAAATGATCTTAGTGTACTATTTTACATACATTCATGATAGTTGTGTGTTTTTACACTATCCTTTGATCATATGTATGTTCCTTCTTCTATGATGAACTACCTTGTATTTTGAAGGTATGGTATCAAGGCATGAAATGATGGCTTTTACTTAGTGTAAAGAACTAGTTTTCCCTTAGTGTAGAAAATGTTAGTTTTACTTAGAGCTGAAATCAATGCTTTTACCTGACCTATTAATCGATGGTTCTACTTTGTCCTTGAAATAGTGGTTTTGTTAAGAGTAGGAAATGATGGTTTTAATTAGCATGAGAATCAATGACGCCACTTGGTATGTGAACCAATGGTTATGTAAGTCAATAATCTGACAACTTTTGTTGATCATGAACCGATGGGTATGTTTAGTATATGATTTAATGTTTTCCTAATTTCGTTAAAGAATTGATGGTTTTGTTTAAGTTTAGCAATAAATGGTAGAGTGTGCCAAGTATGTGAAATAATGTTTGGGCTAAGTACTCTAATGATTTAATGGATTTGAGTTTGACCAAGTACTCTAATGATTTGGCAATTTTGCTTTTGGCTAAGTACATCATTGATCTGATGGTTTTGCTTTTGGATTAGTACATCAATAATCTGATGGTTTTGCTTTTGTCTAAGTACATCAATGATCTGATGGTTTTTCTTTTGGGTAAGTACATCAATGAACCACTGGGTATGCTAGGTATTTGAATTGATGTTTCTGACTAAGTCTTATAATGAACCAATGTATTGTTATATGCGTTACAAGAATCGATGGCTTACATATGTGTTCTAATAAAATGATGGTTTACCTAAGTGTTTACCTAAGTGTTCTAATGAAATGATGGTTTTCCTAAGTGTTTACCTAAGTGTGCTAATGAAATGATGGTTTGCCTAGTGTTTACCTAAGTGTGCTAATGAACCGATGGTTTACTTATGTATTGATTTGGTGATGCAAATTCAATCCATACTTTGGATCCTTCTTATAATGGTTAACTAATGAGGGTTTAGTCTTCAATCATCTACTAATGTTGAAATGATGAATGATCACAATTCATATTGAATAAGGTAACTTTGTTATGTTACTCTTAGGAATATAATAACTCTTATGATTGATGAACCCTTATGCTAAGTTTGTATGCAATAAGTGTGTTGGTGACATGTTGAACCCTCTCCAATGTGTTGAATGATAATGATGTTCTACATGAAGTAATGTTGTTTTTGCCTGAAGGGCCTTTGGGCATGTTTTGAGCCTTAGTGAAAGTTTAGACCTCTTCATGAATGCATATGAACTACTACCCTTTGATGTTGTGATAAGGGATGTGTTTCATACATTTTATATCTTCTGGAGTTGTTACGTACCAATGGTTTTATAGGAACAATATAGTTATTTGTATGTAACTTGATTGATGCAGCCTAAAAACACCCAATTGGCCTAATTAATCAAGCAAACCCCTATTGATGTAGTTCCCTATGTCATAGAACTATTCTAGTGTCAGGACTTGTTGGATAGTAAATTGAGTATTCCATAAGGGAAACCCAGAGTCATATATTGTTGAGTATATGTGGGTGGAAGGAGGGTATATCCTTGTCATCATGATCCCAAGGTTTTGGAGAGCGTTTGAGGCTGTGTCTCTAATGAATATATATGTTGAGGATGGCTATGGTCATACCTCAGATTTTAGGATTTAATACCCTTATTTCTTGTGCCATGGCCTGTGTACCCTGGTTGGACTAGGCTGATTGTAGTTTGATTAATATGTCACTACGCCAGACTTTTCCTGACTGAAGGGAAGAGATCATAGGATTCTATCTCTTCTAGATCATGTATAGAGATGATTGTGACTTCACAGGGTCAGCTGGTAGTTTTAGTGGTACGCCTCAAACTATCCAGAGATTAATAAAATCTATAATTCAGTCGAGTAGTATATCTGTTAAGGTTATTCAACGATTCACATTGGATTATTCCCTTGATTTATTTCTTTTAGTATTAGATGATGTAGAATGCGGAAAGAGAAATAAATTGTGCTTATGGTGACAACTATGCCTAATCCTATGTTAATTGGTTTAATCTTTAATCCTTTAATTATGACTTTAGCTATGAATGTTCTTAATGCAGGTTATATTTGGCATTTCAATTCTATAATACTATCTACTTTATTTGTTTAAATATGCAATTTTCTATAGGAAATAAACCTTATTGAGAGTTATATCTCTGGGGCACGGGTCTCACCTCGTGGGTCACCACATCTTTTTAGGTAATTATCAGCAACGTCACTAGATCTGTGGTAGCGAGGAGGAACAATTTGGAGACCCATAGAAGAAGGTTGGCTAGTTGTTTAGTGTGTCCTAGAATTGTCCCTATACTCTCAGGTCTAGGCGAGAAAGGTTTTTAGATGGTGTTTCACCGAATCAAGTTTTGGTAGCGTAATGACGTTTGTACATGATGTAAATATGTGGATAAAACCTTATGTATACAAGTGGTGGTTGAGGCCACATAATACATCTGTTGTAAAGAATACCTAGTATGTTATACACTTTTATGTAAGACGTTGGACCTCTATGTAAATTTTCTTGGACTTGATTGAAGAAGTTCAAATCCGTTCTAATTATCCCCCTTTTAGTGATGTGGTTAATTAGTGATATATCATGTATAGGTTTTGAGTAATCTCGTTTAGCGTGGTAGATTGCCACATTTGGTGGTATCAGAGCTTAGGTTCGCTAAGGCAGTAGGGACAATAGGAATTAGGACTAATATGATAACTGAGTGATGAATATGACGCGAACATAATGCATATTTCTTGAACTTAATACTTGGGTGCCCTGGTCATGTATTCAATTATTGAGAGAAGGGTAAGTGTGGAACTATTTGATTGTTATCCTTCTGATAAGTTTGACCAAGTAGTCAGAACCACCCAAAGAGCACAATAAATAAGAAATCATGATGAAAATGTACTAAAAAATTACCAGTAAAGAAAAATAAAAAAAAATCATATCTTAACTCATCAAAACCTGAGTGTTTGGTGATTAAAGAAAAATATGTGAAACCATGAAGCTTAATGTGAATATAAATAATATAAAAAGGAGTTCTTGAAATAATGATTATAGAAAATAATGAAGTAAAAGAGAGATGAATCTGTGTTATCAAAATGATTTAAGGTGTAAAATTCATGTAAGAGGAGGAGAACTTCAATGATAAGTGTGTTATGAGATAATAAATAAGGAAAATGATAGATGAACAAAGTGAAACCTAAGTTAATCTCAGACCAATTCATGTGTTTTAAGAAAACATTGAGTTAATCATGTTAATTCATAAATATTTAGCAATGAATCTAAATAAGAAAATGAATGATACATAAAAAGTTGTAACTTGCCTATTTGTGGTAGAACTGATAACCACTTACTAGAAACCCCTTTTGGTTATTTCCCCTGTTATTGCGTGAGGTGTGTCCATGTTTTGTTATTTCTTTCTCGGGATGAAACATCAAAGCGGATCTTATGCCACTTAGTATGTTGGGTTCAATGTGATCCTAGGGATGGATACTTTGAAGAAGTACAAGGTTGTTTTGGGCTGCAGTTCCAAAGTTAGGATGCTTTGTGATAGGGATGTCTCTTGAGAATTCCAAGGAGATAGGAAGATTTTTCCTAATTGTTTTGTGTCAGCTGTGATAACAGAGAAGTTGATGAGACAAGGGGTGTGAAGCTTTCTTAGCTCATGTAGTAGATACCAAGGTTAAGATTCCTAGTATCTTGAAAGTACCAGTGGTACATGAATTTGAGGATGTTTTCCCAAAAATAATTTCCTAGTGTCCACCCCCTAAAGAGATTGATTTTGAGATCAATCTAGCTCCTGGAACACAACCCATAGCATAGACACCCTATCGGATGGCACCAACTGAGATGAAAGAGTTGAAGAGGTAGTTGTAAGAGTTGTTGGAGATATGTTTCCTACCATCAAGCATATCACCTTGGGGTGCTCTCATGTTGTTCATGAAGAAGGAGGATGGTTGTATGAGACCTTGCATAGATTAGTGGTAGTTGAACAAGGTCACAATGAAGAATAAGTATCCATTGACGAGTATAGATGATTTGTTTGATCAGTGTAGAGGTGCTACAATGTTTTCCAAGATAGACTTGAGGTTGGGATATCACCAGTTAAAGGTGAAGATGAATGACACACCAAATACTACTTTTAGGTCTAGGTATGGTCATTATGAGTTTGCGGTTATGTCATTTGGGCTAATCAATGCATCAACAGTGTTTATGGACCTGATGAACATAATATTCGTGCCATATCTTGCTCAGTTTGTAGTTGTGTTTATAGATGATGTCTTGATATATTCTAGAGATAGTCAACAACATGAACAAGATCTTCACCAAGCACTAGAGTTGTTGAGGCAACACCAATTGTATGCTAAGTTTAGTAAGTGTGAGTTTTGGCTTATCGAGGTGTCTTTTCTTGGTCATGCCATATCTGCAAAAGGTCTTTGTGTAGACCCAAAGAAGGTGGAGTCAAAGCTAGAATGGGAGCAGCCCAAGACACCGACTAAGGTTCAAAGCTTCCTAGGTCTAGCTCATTACTATAAGAGGTTCATTAAGAACTTCAGTGCAATTGCCTTAACCTTTGACCAAGCCGACTAAAATAGGTGTTCCTTTTTTTGGGATGACAAATGTCAATGTTATTTTAAGTTATTGAAGGAGAAGTTGATGAGTGCTCCAATGTTAGTACTTCCAAAACAAGGGAAAGGTTATATCATTTTCTACAATACTTCAAAAGAATT
Source organism: Alisma plantago-aquatica (assembly GCA_963693085.1). Lineage (NCBI taxonomy): Eukaryota > Viridiplantae > Streptophyta > Magnoliopsida > Alismatales > Alismataceae > Alisma > Alisma plantago-aquatica. The sequence continues at coordinate 652,920,999 of OY856410.1, forward strand.
CTTTGGGATGTGTGCTGATACATGATCAAAATATGATTCCTTTTGATTCATGACAGCTTGAGAAACACAAGGGTAACCATCCAAATCATGACTTGAAGTTATCCGCTATAGTTCTTTCCATGAAGATTTGAAGGTACTATTCATATGGAAAAAATGTTAAATCTTCACCAATCATAAGAATCTTCAATGTATCTTCTCAAAGTAGGAGCTGAACATGAGGCAGATAAGGTGGTGGAGATAATCAAGGACTATGACTACACAATAGACTACCATCACGGAAAAATAAATGTGGCAGTTGATGTACTGAGCAGGAAGTCATCCTTGTCAACATTTTTAGATAAAGTGCACTCACACTCCATGGCGTATCACAAACGGGACATGCTAGTGTCACTTTTGCATATGAATGTACAATTGGAAGTATCTCTATTGGTAGGATTGTTGGCACAACTACAAGTCAAACTGATAGTAATACAACATGTCAAGGATGCATACAAGGATGATACCATGATATAGAACATCAGACCAGTGTTTGGCACCGAGAAGCATGATGACTTCCATGAGTTAGATGATGCAGCTGTGTGCTTCCACAACAAAATAGTGGTTCTTGAAGCTGGCGATCTGAGTGAGATAGTATTGGAGGAGGCTCATTCCACAATGTACTTGATGCACCTTGGCAGTAAAAAAAATGTATCATAATATGAAGGATTTGTATTGGTGGCCAGGTTTGAAATGTGATATTGTAGATCTTATGGCCAAGTGTCCAGTCTGTAAGTAGGTCAAGGCAAAGCATTATAAGACTACAGTGGAGCATTAGAAGACTGTAGTGGCGTTACAACCTTTGCCAATTCCACATTGTAAATATGATCATATAACCATGGACTTTGTGGCTGGACTTCCAAAGATAGTCAAAGGACAAGATTCCATCTAGGTAATCATTGACCGACTAATGAAGTCAACTCATTTTCTTTTAGTTAAAACACTTATACAAAAGAGAAGTTGGCACAAGTCTATGTTGATGAGATAGTTCCTCTTAATGACATACTAGTTACCATAGTGTTTGATAGATGTCCTCAATTCACGAGCATATTCTGGGAACATCTGCATACATGTTGGGGACACAATTGAAGTTCAACACAACCTTTCACCCATAGACAATTGGTCAATCAGAAAGGACCATTTAGACATTAGAGGATCTTTAGAGAGCGTGTGTTGCTCAATTTATTGGGAGTTGGGATGTCCACCCGAGTCTGGCCGAGTTTGTCTACAACAACATCTATCATAAAAGCATAGACATGGCACCATATGAGGCTTTATATGGTAGGCATTGTCTATCACCTCCTTGTTGATACAAGACAAATGAGTATTAACTGTTGAGTGTCCTATTTTGATCCTAGGTAAGTGGGTGTAGAAATTGAGTAAGAAGGACATAACCTTAGTGAAGGTCTTGTAACATCACAGTTGGGTGGAAGAATCCATGTGGGAGTCAAAGGATGAGATGCTTAGGAAGTACCCATCCTTGTTTGCTTAGGATCTCAGGACTGAAATCCCTATTAGAAGTTTATGGTTGTATGACCCCAAACACAAATTTATGCTTAAACATGCTTGAATATCTTAATTGGGTTCTTAAATACCTAATCAAACCTTAGTTTATGATTTGATATCTGGTGATAAATCTACAATTCAAATTTGGTCCAGTTTGGACTTTGTTTGCTTAAGTTTTGCAATATATGTGCTTATGTGGATTTTAATGCAATTTTCCCTTTTCTAGGGTTCTATCTGTAATTTCAACATATGCATGTTGTTCTTTATGGTACTCCTCATCATATTTGATATAGTTGCACCTTTGTATTCATAGTTGCACCATCGAATGTTTGCCCTTTTGCCTTGAAGGTTGAGAATCAATGGATTTTTAACTAAGTGACAACTTAATGGTTTTCTATGTAAGATGAAGATCTAGTGGTTTCACCAAGAGAGTGAATGATTCAATGGTTCATCCTTATGGTTGAGGATCCAATGGATTTACCTTGAGGCCCTAGAACTGATGGTTACCCTGGTTGAAGTGTATAATCTGATGGATGATCAGGGTTTGTAAAAAATGGCTAAGTGTGGCGCTTAATCGATGATTTATCTGATGATACATCTTGACGATTTCACCAAGGCATGAACCAATGGGATATTTTACATACATGGAAAAAATGGATTTTAGGTTTTGACACATAGCAAGTCAGTTTTTTAACCGTTGACTACCTTTCTCTCTCTTCTTGGATATGTATACCCTTCACCTCTCCCAAACGAACCCTTTTGTTTCTCCCTCTTGTTCTTATTTCTCGAGAGACAAAAACCCATCATATTGTGAAGGAAGATCCCTGTTACAACCCTGATTTTGGGTTCAGTTGCCAAGAAATGTAATTTCTCATATGAAGGATATTTAAACAAATAATGATATAATGTATTTGGAATAAATGGATTTGTTTTACAATAGCCTTGATGTTTGTGTTGTGGGCTTTATTGGCTATTGGGCCCAAATAACAAGAAAATTCAATTAGTGAATGAATAATTGAATATTTGAGAAAAGAAAAATGTAGAAACCTCTAGAAGGCAAATCCAAAGAGGGATTTCGTGCCTATTGGATTCCTTGGGTTCCAAGGAGTCCAAAGTTGCATAAAGAGTGCAATACAAAAAGAAAAGATCAATTAACTATTTCTTTATTGAGAAAAAATTGAAAATAATGATAAAATGTGGAAAAGGAGTGGAAAGAGGCATAAATGAGATTTCTTGGTGAATTTTCGTATCCATGAGGTTGCTAATATTAAAAGGAATGCCAATGAGGAAAATAAAAGAGAAATAAAGAGAAAACCTCGAAAAGAGTTATTTTAATAAGAAATAAACATGATAATGAAGAAATAATGCATATAGATGCATCTAGAAGGATAATGAATATCCAATAAAAAGGATTTCGAAATAATAGAGTTTCTTGGGATCCAAGGAGTCCCAATAAAGAGGAAGGAAAGAGAAAATACTAAAATTGCAAAATAAGAGGATAATGTGATACATTATTAATGGATTTTGTGATAAGGATAGAAAGGAAGTATTTTATAATAAAAGAGAATATAATTTCGTGCCAATAAATTAAAAAGCAAGTACAAAGTAGATAAAAGATATAATTTTCGAAATCCTAATAATTAAAGAAGAAGGTTTATCGAAGGAAATTAGGAAAGAGAGAGAGACTTTCTTAGTAGTGAAGGAAACACTTTTCTAATTAGAACATGGCTTGGTTGCCTTGAGGGCAAGCCTACTGGGGCGTGGATACTCACCCTATAAAAGAGGATAGAACCCTGGTTTGAGTTAAAAAGAGATCCTACATCTCCCTCTCTCTTCCCCATTGCTTCTTGATGTTTGAAACCCTAACCGTGTGACATAGCACATCTATAGAGCGATGAGGGACCAGTGGACGAGTTGGGTTGATGATGCATGCTCCCACGACACCAGGGGAGGGATAGCTGACACTTTCGTGCCCCAGATCACATGTGGCAGCAGCGACAAGGCTGTAGGGCCGCCAAGTATTACATGCCTAGCCAGCTCAAGCCAGCGGCTTTGGCCATGAGTGTTTGGCTTCTGGGGGAGCGCCTAGGGGCGTCGGAGGTGGAGGTACCAACTTTGGTGGTCGATGAGATCCAGGGAGGAGAGGAGAAGCACCGCCGGTTGCGTCTAGGGCAGCAGGGAGCGCCGTCCCGAGGAAGAAGATGACCTGAGGATCGTTTGGATAGATATGCCCCTCCACGGGCTGTAGAAGATATGACTTAACCGCGGGCAAGAAGGTCAATTCCCAAAGAAAGCAACGTTGCATGTATTGCGTGGCGTGGCACAATCTGATTGGCCAAGTAAGTGAATCCTTGTGAATTTCATAACTAAAGATTGGTAGCTCAGATTAGTACGAATAAAATATGAAAATTGATCAGGAGAATGAGAGGAATCCAATAAAAATGATATGAAAAATTGATTCCGTTCCTAATTGAAAAATTACTATAAGTTGATGAAAAGTGCATTAAAGCTAAGTTAAAAACCCTATTTGTGATTAAAGGTTGAATCTAGTATGCTTAATGGGTGAATTGAAGTGTTAATAACCTATTGAATAATAATGTTAGATTCACACCCGATCTAGATGTAAAATTGCATAATTTAGGGTTTTTAACCCATATGAGAATGCTTAAGTATTTAGAAACCCTAATTTAGGGACAAAGAGGATAAGATTATATTTAATTTGAAAAATGTGAAAATATGTTGTTATATGATGGTTCTAATCTATTTCGAGCATTAAAATCCTTAATTTTGGATAAATACCCTATATGTAGTAATTAGGGTTTTCTCATGAATAAAAGGTGGAAATGATGGTAAAATGAGTTCATATGTTAATTAGACCCTAATGAACTTTGAATTGATGATAGAGGTGTATAATGCTATTATCATGGATTAAAAGGATAAAAATAGTAGCTTTAATGTAAAAGAAGCTTAATGAACTTAATTGATGATTAATGTGCATGTAATATGAAAATAGAGTTATATGTTGTTAAGATAACCTTAATATTAAAGAATAGATGAGATAATTAGGGTTTATGAGTAATGACATAAAATTAGGGTTTAATATGGTAAAAGATGAAGGGAAACCCTAATTGCAAAATGAAACCCTAAAATGGATACAAAAACCCTAGAAAGTGAATCCAAGTCAATAAAGTAGATTCTTGATAAAATGTGTAATAAATAGAGTACATATTCTTTTCAGGAATTATGTGATTATTGAATTGCTTGCTTGGATTGCATTCTTGGGTGGATTTTCTTAATGCTTGTGAAATCATCAAATCAGGTATGTGGTTACGCTTATGATTATCCCGACTAGTTTTTCGAGGATTTTATCGACGTTTCCCTCATGGCTTGAAATAACTATTGGATGCTTTTATTTCATGCAACTATAGAGTGACTATGACTATCAATATGAATATACATGTATAACTGGCTAGATCCGGGTCCACCTCTATGGCATGTAAAGGCTAAAAAGGGGTAACCTAGAGTAAGGTCTAGGTTATCGTGGGTTAGAAATTGGGCTACCAAGAGTAGTGCCATGAGACCCATTAGCATGCCATGAGTTAAGGAGTGGGCTACTTACGAGTAGTGCCATGTGACTCAACCCTAGAATCTGGTTCACCTATAGGTGGGACCATGAGGGGTATAATGGGGATCTACCATAAGGAAGGTAGTATCTAGGTCCACTACAGGGATAACACAGAGGATATGGTACTCATGGATCGTGAAGTTATATTTAAAACATAATCTTGGTTGTTAAATGATTAATTGAATGATTATGTTGTTATCATAGTTGCACGTTTATTGTTTCCCCCACATACCGGCTTCGGATGACCGATGTTTTATTTGTCAGAATTTTAGGTACAAGCCAAAAGGACAAACAGTAAATCGTCATATTGTGAAATACATGAAGTAAAATACAAGGAGGATTAGTTAGGATAGAATCCATAAGTGGATAGAAGTTTAGAGATCCAAGTTTTCAAAAAGGTATGCAAAAGTTTATTTCCTTACAGTTTTCCTATTTAGTCTGTTAAAATTTGATAATTGTTCTTGGTTAATTGCCGAACCTTTGATCCGAAAGTTATGGGTGCGGCTTCGACCTCTCGGTCTCCCTTAATTGGTGGTTATCGGGAGGTGGGGTCGTAACATTTGGTATCAGAGCGTAGGTTCCTTAGTTAACCATTAATAATTATTAAATTTTACAAAGTCCATAGAACCCAAGGGAGTTATTAGAGCATTATCCGAAAGACGGAGGTGTCTAGAAAAGGATCACGATTGGGGGCTGGCAATATTTTCCTCCGCACCGCTAGTCGGAATTTGAGGACTCCCGGATCTGTGTGACTGCCTAGCCAAAGTCTTAGGGTATGAATCAAAATAAGATACCTTTAGGACTTTCTCATCTCATTCATCCCTTCTCATCACAAATTCTATTAAGGACCCTAAGGATTAGGGGTTTCTCTCTTCTCCTCACCCTCTTGAGGTATGGGTAAGGTTAATACGGTCTAAGGAATCCTCCACCAAATTAATGAAAAGCATGTAAATAAGATGTCATGGATATAAGCTTAATAAATTAAGCGCAAACTAAAGGATAGATACATGCATAGGTCGTATGACATAAGTTGTCATGCCCTCAGAAGAGACCTGAGGCTAGACCTTCTTATCAGGAGGATAGATAAAGAAAGTTAGCCTTGGAGATAGAGATCTCCATTGCAAGTAGAGACCTGGCACATCCTCCGAGGATGACGTTTTCCCTAACCCTAAGTGAAGGTTAGAGAGAGAGATGGCATGATGATTTAGACCAGGTGTTTAGATGGACATGCCTTGGATGACATATGAGCCATGAGAGGTTGGATGACCAAGCACCTTTGGCGACCCAACCCTGGGAAGGGTCGTGCATGTTAGAGTGAAGGCTAACTCCTTCATTGAGGAGGTTAGAGAAAAACCTATAGAACCATATTTACTTGTACAAGTAGGGTATAACTTGCACCTAGGGCACATCAGCAGTGCTGACAGTAGGATGAAACCCTGGTTAAGGAATCATGATGGACGGCTTATGAAATAAGCATAAAGGGCTATGGATGATATTGAGCAAACATAAGTTCGAGCCTAGGCTTCACCCATGTAGAGGATGCTTTTGAGGGTGATCCTTCATGAAGAGAGGATCTCTAATGGTGAGGTTGGTTGTAGTGTTAGCTCTAGAGAGAGGATAGGAAACCAAGCAAGAAGGTTGGAATCCTAGACTCCGAGATATGAGGAAAAGTAGGGAGTTGAGGATGATGCGACCTAAGTGGATGATAGTAGTCACCACATTCCTAGAGGTTGATGATGTCTTGGTTTCCATGGGAGGGACCAAACCCTAGAGAGAGGATGAGGCTTATGGCACCTATGTGCCTATGATATAAGTGTTCACCTTCTGAGAAAGGAAGAAGAAGTTCGGTATACCATGGAGAGGTTTAGTAACAGGTTATGAGGCCGTGTACCTTGTTGGTTGTCCTTGAGAAGGACTCAACTTTAGAGTGTTGATTAAGGAAAAAGGATGACAGGAAGTGTATGTCATTCCCGTTACATGTTTGGTTTGTGGTTAAGAGGTTGAACAAACAACTGGACATCAAGAACATGAACCTAGGGTTCCTAGGCCCAAGAGGGGAAGTGGTCTACCTAATTCTCATGATGAGAATTAAGTTGTTATAGTTTTGAGCATGGTACTCCTCATGTATGGAGGAAAAGGGAAACTCCTTAAGTCAAAGGTATGATGAACCCCTCACAGCTAAGTTGATGTTAAAGGAAGGTATGATCTTGATCTAATGATGAGGAATGAGAACCCATATGACCTAGCCTGGTTTTGTAGTCCGCTTGTGCCTTAATGGCTTGCTTGGGTCAAGCATGCTCATATGGATGTAAACCCAAAGGATGTTTGTGACCTTGTTGTCAAGAGATAGTTTTCCTCCCATCCTGGGAGAGGGGCCCCTTTGGTAGGGTGTATATCAGTTTTGTTGGTTTAAGGTAACCTAAAGAGGTCTCATAGGATCCTGAGAAGCTAAGTGAAAAGTACATGGCATGAGATGAACCTGTAGACCCATAGATATCCATCTCTAAGTGCATGTGGATGTGTTACCATGGAGGTAACTGGTAAGGGGCCTGACCAAGGTAGGCATGTCACCATGACCTCTATGAGAGGATGAATGTCACCCCATGTATACAAAGAGAGAAGATGAAGGCTTGGGTAAGGTTCTAAGTTGGACATGTACTATAACACAATCCTAAGTCTATCCTAGGGCCATGTAGGGATAAGACCGATGAAAGTAGGAGTTACCTAATTCCTTAGTTGCACATGATCATAGGGTCGGGAGGTAACAACTATCATTGTCTGAGGGCCATGGGTTAGGAGATTGATCACCTTCATGAACTCATGGGACCCAAAGGGCAAATGAGTAGGGCACTCTCTAAATGCATAAGGGAAGAGGGATGACCCCAAAAGTACCGGCACCCTATAGACCTAGAGGGGATGACCAAGGATTCTGTGTAAACCCAAGTAGGTTCGAAACCAGTGTTCCATGGAAGTAACCTTGATATCGAGATGATTGTGATGTAAAGACGTAGGTGCCACATTTCAACTAGATTTGAAGGTGTACTGGCAAGGTGTGATGTACCATCTCTACTCTTGGAACAGGAAGAACTCTGTATTTGGACTGCAACCAAATGCTTATTTCCTCTTGTTATGGGAGAGAGAGATAGGACAATACGCATGCCATACACCAAGGATAAAGATGATGTGGGTGGAATGTTGCCACGAGATATGGGGACAAAGAAGATAACATACCATGATAAAGTGAATGATACATGGATGGTTTGCAAATACTAAAGAGAAATAAGGTAGTCATCTTATAAGGATGTTTTTAGCATGAGCTATGAGTTATACCAGGTTGAGTTCGAAAACCAAAGGAATAAGCTCATAATGTTCTTGATGAAGAAGGACTTAGGGCTAAGATGAGATAATAAGTGGCATACAGGAAGGTGTATGTCATCAACATTACCTAATACATAAGAAGGTGAAGTGGTAATGGATGCTCTAGTTGAGATATATCTGCCTAGTTCGGTTGTTAGACTAACCCTAAGTTTGGAAAAGAAGATATGTTTGGCTAACACTAATGTAATGAGATCAGTTAATGGTTTTTTGGTTAGCCAGTCTAGTCCTTGATGCAATGAAAGGATGGTGGTAGAACCTCATATGCACTTCTTTGGAAAAGAAGGCGATGAAACCCCGATAGAATGGTTTAGGGTTTTTGAGGTATTGATCTTGAAGAATAATGACATACATGAGATCATGATTTTAAGATCACCATACACCGTACTACGAAGATAATAAGTGACAATAGTCACTACTACAGAACCTACCTTTAGTGTCGGTTATTTAAGGCCTTTAGTGTCGGTATCTAAGTGACACCTATGTGGGCGACACTAAAAGCTCACCCATTACGCGTCGGTTCCAAAACCGACGCCCAAACTCTTCGCGCACCACCGAAATCGCGCCTATTTCCTGTGGCGCGAAGGTATAGGCGTCGGTTATTAGATAATAAACCGACACCATATACCTTCGCGCCACAGAAAGGGCGCCATCTTGGCCACTATCAGCGTCAGTTATTAGATAATAAACTGACGCCATATACCTTCACGCCACAGAAAGGGCGCCATCTTGGCCACTATCAGCGTCGGTTATTAGATAATAAACCGACGCCATATACCTTCGCGCCACAGGAAACAGGCGTCAGTTATTTATATAAAACCGACACTATAACTTTGTGTGTCGGTGTTATACAAAGAACTGACACCTATTATTTTTTTTTCTATCAGTCTGCAGACCTGCTGTGGCTGGTCGTAGGATGAGAAACCTGCAGTTAACTGTAGGTTTTACGACATCCATTGATATCAGCCAACAACAGGCCACAAACCTGCAAATTTAACAACAAAAATATTCACACATGCATTTAGCAATACAACCTACAGTTCCATTTTATTTTCACACATTTAGAAACATTCATGTAGCTAGCAATCTGTAGTTCCATTCATTCACATTCGCACATGTAGAAACATTCATATAGCAACCAATAATTTCATTCATTTTCACTCAGACACATGTAGAAACAGTCTAGACATGTAGAAACATTCACACATATATTATAATTCAGAAATTCATTTACAAAATATAATTCTTTAGTCATTATTCGCTATCAACATCCCAATTATATTTTAAAACCCCCACTATTTGTATGGTTGTTGCCCATTCTTCTCTTACTCCATTTAATTCTCCCATCGTATAGGGAGCATGTACATCTGGTAAGTCCGTTCCTGTAGTGGTGTCATCTTTAAACACCTGTAAAGAGAATGATGTATATATAATTAATGAGCTATAAATAAGATTGATATATTTCATATTATCTAATGAGACTATATAATACCTGAGTAATACAATCGATGTCCATACAACATGACAGACTAACACATATATAGTACATAACAACAGCAGCGTCGAATTTACATACAACACTAGCTTAGTACATATATAGTGGGACTAAGGTGACGATCCCACATGCTAAAACAGGTTACCGACAACTACATGTTACGACTGGGAGGTCGTGATTCAGCAACCATATTCATTAGCAGGAGGACAAACAGATCCACCTGCTAATGCATACGGTTGCTGAATCACGACCTCCCAGTCGTAACATGTAGTTGTCGGTAACCTGTTTTAGCAGGTGGGATCGTCACCCTAGTCCCACTATATATGTACTAAGCTAGTGTTGTATGTAAATTCGGAGTTGCTGTTGTTATGCACTATATATGTGTTAGTCTGTCATGTTATATGAATCTGAAGCACTTGTGTGTGCTGCACATTGATTTGGTTAGTAACAATAAAGGTTAATCTTGAATAGGTGAATACATAAAAACATATATTAATTAAATTGGGAGTGGCGCTTAATACCTTGAATTCATTTGTTTTTCTTTGGGTAACAAACTCCTCCCAGTCTTTGGGGTCCAAGTAGTTCCATTGCTGTGTGGCTTCCTTCTTCCTATATTTATTTTTCAAAGAGAATACAAACAAAAATTATTAGTGTAGAGTTAGTAAAATACTGATCAATGTCTAGAATTGGAATCAATCAAGAACCTATTCTCAGCATCGCGTATGTAATCTCGGGTGAGATTGGTCCTATAGTTCTTTAGAACCCTCCCACAATGTTTAGCATTTGTATTAACTAGAAGATAATGAAACATCAAATCAGAAAATGATATTGATATTAAAAAAGTAAACATTTAGCTTCAATAAAAAATATAAACATGCATGCCTCTAAAATTGTGATCTTTTATCAATTAACAATCCTTCATTGTGATCTCCGCGCACATATAAGTCATCATTAGCTTCAATATTTTGTGGAGTTGGCAACCCAACTATGAATGGACTGGATTCATCATATTTATCATAGTACTCTTCTTCATCTATAGGATCTTCAATGAACTGTCTTTTACCATGAAGAACAACCGACCATTTATCATTTGTAGGATCATCGATATAAAATACTTGTTTCGCCTGTGATGCCAATATGAATGGTTCAGCCTTCTCACCAATCTTTTCAAAGTTCACTAAAGTGAAACCCAATCCATCCACTATAACTCCGTTGGTGTTATCAACCCAATTACATTTGAAGAGCGGAATTTTGAAATCTATGTAGTCAAATTCCCATATCTCTTCAATGACACCGTAATATGACATTTTAGCTTCACGTGGACTCTTATCCTTTGCACTTGAAAAAAACATAGTCGATGCTTGAAGGGTGACCCCACTGTTTTGGACGACACTCTTATCATCTTGGCGCTTTGTGTAATATGTGAATCCATTAATGTCATACCCTTCATATGACATAACAGTCAACTTTGGTTTAAAGGTGAGGCATTTGATAGTTTTAGTAATATCATCTGGTGTTTGAGATAGTTGATGTAAGACTTTATCTTCAAACCACTTAATAAAAGTCTTGTTATGCTCTCTAGCAAGCCACATTGTATTGGCTCGAGGATATTGTCTTTTGATGAAATTGGTATGTTCCTCGATATAAACGTTCACTTCGTCCATGTTGTGTAAAATATACAAATGACCTTGTCCCAACTGCTCACGGCTGATTACTTTCACACGTGATCCCAAAATTCCTTTGCCAAATAGCTCGTCAATATTCTTGTCATTATCAGGAGTGTCATTACCACTGAGAAAGTCATTGCAGAAATCCATAACCTCTCTCGCCACATAACCTTCAATAATACTCCCTTCAGGCCGATAACGGTTTCGAACATCACCTTTAAAAACGCTCATGTATCGTTCAAAGGGATACATCCAATGCAAGAAAACCGGTCCCAAGATTTTCACTTCCCTAGTCAAGTGGACAACAAGATGTACCATGATATCAAAGAACAAAGGAGGGAAATACATCTCAAGCTGACATAGGGTAACAACCACTTCTCTTTGCAAATTATCGAGAGTCTCAGGGTCAATAACTTTGCTGCAGAGATTGTTGAAAAAGAAACAAAGTCTGGTGATCGCAAACCTTACATGCTTCGGCAATATAGATCGAATTGCCACAGGCAATATTTAGAGTGTGACAATCATGAGATTTAAGACCTATCAACTTCATATCTTTCATTGATACCAATCTACGGATGTTGGACGAGTAACCATATGGCACCTTAACATTTACCAAGCATTCACAAAAAGCTTTCTTCTCCTTTCTAAACAACGTGTAACAAGCGGGAGGTAAGTATGTTCTTTTATTACCCATTTCACGTAATTCTGTTAATTCTGACCTTATTCCCATTTCACGTAGGTCCAGTCTGGATTTTATCCCATCTTTAGTCTTACCTGGTATATTTAACAGAGTACCAATGATGCTATCACAGACATTTTTCTCAATGTGCATTACATCGATACAATGTCTGACTGTCAAAGAACTCCAATAAGGAAGATCCCAAAATATTGACTTCTTATTGAATGAAGAATTGTCACTCCGTGTAGTACATTGTGATCTCTTACCAAATTCATTGACAAAGTCTTTTACTCTTTCATAAACAACCTCCCCTGGTATAGGTTTAGGTGCACTGCGTTCCTCATTCAATCCATTGAATGTTTTGCACTTCCTACGATACAAATGGAATTTTGGAAGAAACCTTCGATGACCGAGATATACATTCTTACCGCCATGTTTTAGTCTTGTTGAATCAGTGTTCTCTTCACATATAGGACACGCTTTAGCTCCTTTGACACTATATCCAGACAAATTCCCATATGCTGGAAAGTCATTAATAGTACAAAACAACATAGCATGCAAACAAAATGTCTCTCTTCGTGAAGCATCATAGGTCATCACACCTTCACCCCAGAGTTTCTTTAAGTCATCAATCAGAGGTTCAAGATAAACATCGATGTCATTTCCAGGTTGTTTAGGGCCCGATATCAACAACGACAGCATTACGTACTTATTTTTCATACACAGCTAGGGAGGAAGATTATATATAACAAGCATGACTGGCCAAGTGCTATGTTGGCTGCTCAATGTCCCGTACAGATTCATCCCGTCTGTACAAAGCCCAAGTCTTAGATTCCTGACTTCTTCACCAAATTCAGGGTACAATACATCAATCTTCTTCCACTGTGGGGAATCAGACGCATGTCGTAGGATCCCATCATTATTTTTCTTAACATCTTCATGCCACCTCAAATTCTTCGCATCTATCAGATTGGCAAACAAGCGTTGAAACCATGATATTATAGGTAGATACCACATCACCTTGGCAGGAGAACCAGTTTTGGACTCCCTCGAAGTCGTCAATTTATACAGTGACGCACCACATTTTGGACAATCTTTCAAATCCGCATAGTCCTTTTGAAATAATACACAATCATTAGGGCATGCATGTATCTTCTTGGCATCCATTCCCATTGGGCACAACAATTTCTTTACCTGGTATGTTGAGATTGGAAGCTCGTTTCCTTCAGGAAGCATTTCTTTCAACAAAGACAGCAATGACGTGAAGATTTTGTCGCTCCATCTATTGTTAGCTTTCAACTTATACAATCTCAACACAGCGTTAAGCTTCGTAAACTTAGTACAACCTGTGTATAATGACATCTCAGTATCATGCACAATGTTTCTAAAAATGGGAGGTGGATCGGTGTGCTCTACCCCACAACTATCCAGCATCGCATCAACGATGTCTACTGGAACTGGTTCATTCACATCTACGTCATCGTAGGCAATTTCTTCTTCCACACAAGCACTACTATCGACATCCACTGGTTTCGGGTTTGAAATCTCTCCATGCCAGTGCCATTCTGTATAGCCTTGTATAATCCCGTTGCACATGACATGAGTTTTGATTTCGTCACCAGTGTTGACTTTCAAGTTGTTACCGCAATGCCTACATGGACAGTAGAACCTATCTCCAGGTTGTTTCCTATGTTCCTCGGCAAGTCTAATGAACTGGTCAAGACCAGAAATAAACTCTGGGGTGCAACGATTGCGAATGGACATCCATGATCTATCCATTCTATGATCAAAGAGAAAACAAGTATATATTAGGACAAGATTAGGGTCTAGGGTTAACAAATACATGTGATGTCATTATTATATATAATAAATGTGTACCACCTATCCATTCTTGAACACCTAATCTCACTAGTAAGTGTATAATGTGTATTGGGTTTTCAAGAAAATTTCGGCAGCATTTCCCTGCTGTTCTCCAAGTACATATGTACTTAGAGAACAAACGGGGAAATGCTGCCGAAATTTTCTTGAAAAACCAATACACATTATACACTAACATCCTAAGCGAGATTAGGTGTTCAAAAACAGTCCCAAACAGGGTACTATCCAAGATTTACTCCTAATGAGTAAATCTTGGACGGGTTTCTAGGCCAACAAATAATGTGTCGGACGGGTTTCATGTAGCAACTTTCAGTTCCATTCATTAATCTCTTTTTACATCCACACACAGGGGTGTACCCCTAAACAATAACTAAACAAAGGGGTTGGTGTACCCCTAAACATGCAAATAATTAAAAAAACTATTAATACAGACAAGTCTAGATAGATAGACAACTAAATACTACACCAACATGGTCCCGCATAAGTAACTTCGAGGACTTATCATTGTGGCGATCTTCTCCTGAAGTTCAGAATAGAAAGCAGCTATGAGTATTGATTGCTTGACAATTATATTTGTTAATTGGACTTACCGTGGTCTTTTTGATGATGAAGCTGTGTCACGAAGCTTGTCACTGTATTTAGACGAATCTGAACTGACAGGGGCCTCAGATTCAGATTCGTCCGAGCTGATATGCGACGACGTGTGCTCATACCACAGTAGATGATCGGGGGTCTCGTAGTTGCTGTTGGTTATCCAAACTTTGATGGAATTATGGCCAACTGGACGGAGAAAAAGCCTGTTGCAACGTACCACATGCATCTCTCCAATCCAATCACGCCAACTGGATTTTGATACAAGATTTCCCTCCAAATCATACTCAAACTCGATAACATGTGAATAATTGCCAAAAGTTAGGGTCACTTTACCAGGCATGTAGTGTCTTCCTTTTAGAAAACGCCAATGTTTGGGTATGACCAATTGGTTTAAGGAACGATCATCTAGGATGATGTCCAATTGTTCTTCAATAGGGAACGTTAACATTGACATAGAGGCCCAGTTCATAGTGACTGTTATGGGTGGACAGAGACTGCATAATATTAGTATTAACAAAGTGTAAGTACATATAACGATGTTATATATTTTCAGAAAAAGTTGTATAACATCAGTTAACCTTTTATTGCTTGTCATAACCAACTTTATTGTGGTAGACATGATAGCTTGAAAAGAAGTCTACATATGTACTTAGAGAACAAAGGAGGAAATTCTACCGAAATTTTCTCGAAACCCCAATACACATTATACACTTACATCCTAAGTGAGATTAGGTGTTCAAGAACAGTCCCAAACCGGGGACTATCCAAGATTTACTCCTAATGAGTAAATCTTGGACGGGTTTCTAGGTGCTTACTAAAATAGAACCATTATATGAAACTAATCCTACATTATACACATACTTTTCCTGAGTAAGATAATGTGCATTTCATGGAATTATTAAGATATGAATATATATAAGTTGTTTCTACCTACTTTGATGGGATTTTATAACATTCGAGTCTTCCATTTAAGGCATTAGATGCATATATTGCAGTCCATTGTGTTGAGATAAGAATCCCATGTGATACACACGATTGAGAATCTTTCACGATACTAGGAAAATTACATGTATTGTATAGACAATAGAGGATTCAACTCAGTAGAAGCACAAAATCAGTACCTAAACCCTAAACACAAATAAGTAAATAACTTATAAAAAAAATGCCCAGCAGCTGCTTGGGCGTGCCTTGGCACCGCCCAAGCAGCCGCCGGAGCAGAGGAAGAAGGAAGAAGGCAGGGAAGGCAGGCATACCTTGAGGGCAGAGGAGAGCAGCGGCCGGAGCACAGCAGCCACCGGCGGAGGTGGCGGCAAAGAGAGGAGAAGCGCCGACGAGGACACGGAGCAGCGACGGAGAGGGCACGGAGCAGCGGCGAGGGCACGGAGCAGGAGCACGGACGGCCTCCGGTGAGCACAGACGCCAGGAGCAGGAGCACGACCGCCGGTGAGCACGGAGCAGCGGCGAGGGAAGGAGCAGGAGCACGGCAGCGGCGGCGGAGGAGCAACGACCGGCGGGGGCGAGCAAGAAATCGCCGTACCTAACTGAAATCGAGAATGAAAAAAGGGAAAGAGGAAGAGAAGCTCGCGCTGGTGAGCTATTAAGTTGACAATAAGCGTCGGTTATTCTAAAAAATGACAAATAAACCAACTGTGTTGGTTCTATTCCAAAAACCGGCACCTATACTAGATTATAGTCATCGGTTTTTAACTAAAGGACAACCGACAACTATTCCTGTCTCACGAATACCCTTTAGTCGTCGGTTATTTATTTATGAACCGACGTCATATGTCAAATTTTGGAGGTGATTTTTTCACTGGAATTTTGGTTTTGGCGGTTGATTTTAGGTGTCAGTTTTTTATTAATTAACCGACACTTAATAAAAGCGGTATCTGTGTCTGGTCGACCTTCACAGATTGTATGTCGGTTTATGTTATAAACCGACACTGTAGAGTTTAGGTGTCCGTTTATGTATACAACCGACACCTTGAAAAGTGACTTTATAAGCCATTTCTGTAGTAGTGAGTATTTTAGATACCTAAGACAAAGTTGCATGTGGTATATGACCATGCAAGTCGAGGGTGAAGGATGAACACCAGTAACCTAGTGCGTGGATATAAAGGATAAAGAGTCCCTGAAAGAGAAAGGGAGTTCATCACTATGGATGTTGTAAGTCTCCCCTGGACCAAGGAAGGTTGAGATGCAATATGGGTTATGGTAGATCGCCTTACGTAGATGACATGAGAAAGAAAGCGTTCTGTCAAGAGATAGATTTGGTTGAACTACTCATGAGAGAGATGGTTCAATTACACCATGAAGTGAGTTCAAAGGTTCTTGAGTTTGACCTAAAGGTGGAAGTAGGTACATGAAGAACTCGATGTTAGTACAACTTATCACTCCTAACTAATGGTTAGTATGATTGAGACTAAAGGGTCTGATGAGAGCATATGTGCTCATTTAGGGTGATAGCTAGAGACAGTTCTTATCCTATGCAAGATGTGAAGTTAACCACCATAGCCAGTATAGAGATTTAAAGAAGCTTTGAAAAGGAGGTTGTATCGGTCGCCACTTCAGTAAGGTGATGTTGGTGAAATGACCACGTGATGGTTAGAAAAGGACCAAAGTGTGTGTATATGAAGTCGCTTTGATCGTGCAACGGCTGAAAGGAACCTAGAGACGACAAGAGTCGTGAGCAGATGCAAAGTAGACTAACATGCAGTTCACTGTGGGAGAATATGTGACATGAAAATCCGACCCCTCTAAGTTATAGCTAAGAGAGCTGAGTCCCTGATGCATGAGTTCTTTTGACATGGTTTGGTAGAGAAGTTTAAGTTTGACCTTACCTCTCAGAATAAAGTAATGTGTGATGAGTTCCATGTGTCCAATTTAGAGCACTATGTGAGGTACCCCGACCATGTGCTGAGCAATGAACCTAGTGAGCCCCAAGGGAGGCTGAAATGACCTGAGTCACCTGTGAGGTTTATAGATGCCAAGGTGAAAGAAACTCAGAGAAAAGAATATGTGATGATAAAGGTTCTTAGAAGTGCCATGGATAAGGTAAAGCCACATAGGGGCCAATGATGGAAATGGAAAGGTCTTATCCTGAATTGTTTGGTTGCTTGATAGAATTTTGAGGACAAAATTCCTATAAGAGGGGAAGGATGTTACAACCCTGATTTTGGGTTCAGTTGCTGAGAAATGTAATGTCTAATATTAAGGATATTTAAACAAATAATGATATAATGTATTTGGAATAAATGCATTTTTTTTACAATAGCCTTGATGTTTGTGTTATGGGCTTTATTGGCTATTTGGCCCAAATAATAAGAAAATTCAATTAGTGAATGAATAATTGGATATTTGAGAAAAGAAAAATGTGGAAACCTCTAGAAGGCACATCCAAAGAGGGATTTCGTGCCTCTTGGGTTCCTTGGGTTCCAAGGAGTCCAAAGTTGCATAAAGAGTGAAATACGAAAAGAAAAGATCAATTAAGTATTCCTTTATTAAGAAAGAAATTGAAAATAATGATAAAATGTGGAAAAGGAGTGGAAAGAGGCATAAATGAGATTTCTTGGTGAATTTTCATATCCATGAGGTTGCTAATATTAAAAGGAATTCCAATGAGGAAAATAAAATAGAAATAAAGAGAAAACCTCGAAAAGAGTTATTTTAATAATAAATAAACATGATAATGAAGAAATAATGCATATAGATGCATCTAGAAGGATAATGAATATCTAATAAAAAGGATTTTGAAATAATAGAGTTTCTTGGGATCCAAGGAGTCCCAATAAAGAGGAAGGAAAGAGAAAATACTAAAATTGCAAAATAAAAGGATAATGTGATACATTATTAATGGATTTTGTGATAAGGATAGAAAGGAAGTATTTTCTAATAAAAGAGAATATAATTTCATGCCAATAAATTAAAAAACAAGTACAAAGAAGATAAAAGATATAATTTTCGAAATCCTAATAATTAAAGAAGAAGGTTTATCGAAGGAAATTAGGAAAGAGAGAGAGACTTGCTTAGTAGTGAAGGAAACACTTTCCTAATTAGAACAGGGCTTGGTTGCTTTGAGGGCAAGCCTACTGGGGTGTGGATACTCACCCTATAAAAGAGGGTAGAACCCTGGTTTGAGTTAAAAAGAGATCCTACATCTCCCTCTCTCTTCCCCATTGCTTCTTGATGTTTGAAACCCTAACCGTGTGATATAACACATCTATAGAGAGACGAGGGACCAGTGGACGAGTTGGGTTGATGCTGCATGCTCCCACGACACCAGGGGAGGGATGGCCGACACTTTCGTGCCCTGGATCACATGTGGCAGCAGCGACAAGGCTGCAGGGCCGCCAAGTGTTTCAGGCTTGGCCAGCGCAAGCCAGTGGCTTTGGCCGTGAGTTTTTGGCTTCTAGGGGAGTGCCTAGGGGCGTCAGAGGTGGATACACCAACTCCGGTGGTCGATGGGATCTAGGGAGGAGAGGAGAAGCACTGCCGGTTGCGTATAGGGCGACAGGGAGCGTTGTCCCGAGGAAGAAGATGACATGAGGGTCGTTTGGATAGATATGCCCCTCCGCAGGCTGTAGAAAATACAACTTAACTGAGGGCAAGAAAGTCAATTCGAAATGTTTCCAAAGAAAGCAACACTGCATGTATTGTGTGACGTGGCGCAATCTGATTGGCCAAGTAATTGAATCCTTGTTAATTTCATAACTAAAGATTGGTAGCTCGGATTAGTATGAATAAAATATTAAAATTGATCAGGAGAACGAGAGGAATCCAATAAAAATGATATGAAAAATTGATTCCGTTTCTAATTGCAAAAGTACTATAAGTTGATGAAAAGTGCATTAAAGCTAAGTTAAAAACCCTATTTGTGATTAAAGGTTGAATCTAGTATTCTTAATGGGTGAATTGAAGTGTTAACAACATGTTGAATGATAATGTTAGATTCACACCTGATCTAGATGTAAAATTGCACAATTTAGGGTTTTTACCCCATATGAGAACGATTAAATATTTAGAAACCCTAATTTAGGGACAAAGAGGATACAATTATATTTAATTTGAAAATTGTGAAAATATGTTGTTATATGATGGTTCTAATCTATTTCGAGCATTAAAGTCCTTAATTTTGGATAAATACCCTATATGTAGTAATTAGGGTTTTTCTTATGAATAAAAGGTGGAAATGATGGTAAAATGAGTTCATATGTTAATTAGACCCTAATGATCTTTGAATTGATGATAGAGGTGTATAATGATCTTGTCATGGATTAAAAGGATAAAAATAGTAGCTTTAATGTAAAAGAAGCTTAATGAACTTAATTGATGATTAATGTGCATGTAATATGAAAATAGAGTTATATGTTGTTAAGATAACCTTAATATTGAAGAATAGATGAGATAATTAGGGTTTATGAGTAATGGCATAAAATTAGGGTTTAATATGGTAAAAGATGAAGGGAAACCCTAATTGCAAAATGAAACCCTAAAATGGATACAAAAACCCTAGAAAGTGAATCCAAGTCAATAAAGTAGATTCTTGATAAAGTGTGTAATAAATAGAGTACATATTCTTTTCAGGAATTATGTGATTATTGAATTGCTTGCTTGGATTGCATTCTTGGGTGGATTTGCTTAATGCTTGTGAAATCATCAAATTAGGTATGTGGTTACACTTATGATTATCCCGATTAGTTTTCTGAGGATTTTATCGACGTTTCCCTCAAGGCTTGAAATAACTGTTGCATGCTTTTATTTCATGCAACTATAGAGTGACTATGACTATCACTATGAATATACATGTATAACTGGCTAGATCCGGGTCCACCTCTGTGGCTTGTAAAGGTTAAAAAGGGGTAACCTAGAGTAAGGTCTAGGTTATCGTGGGTTAGAAATTGGGCTACCAAGAGTAGTGCCATGAGACCCATTAGCATGCCATGAGTTAAGGAGTGGGCTACTTACGAGTAGTGCCATGTGACTCAACCCTAGAATTTGGTTCACCTATAGGTGGGACCATGAGGGGTATAATGGGGATCTACCATAAGGAAGGTAGTATCCAGGTCCACTGCAGGGATAACACAGAGGATAGGGTAATCATGGATCATGAAGTTATATTTAAAACATATTATTGGTTGTTAAATGATTAATTGAATGATTATGTTGTTATCATAGTTGCACGTTTATTGTTTCCCCCACATACCGGCTTCGGCTGACCGATGTTTTGTTTGTCAGCGTTTTAGGTACAAGCCAAAAGGACAAACAATAAATCGTTATATTGTGAAATACATGAAGTAAAATACAAGGAGGATTAGTTAGGATAGAATCCATAAGTTGATAGAAGTTTAGAGATCCAAGTTTTCAAAAAGGTATGCAAAAGTTTATTTCCTTACAGTTTTCCCATTTAGTCTGTTAAAATTTGATAATTGTTCTTGGTTAATTGCCGAACCTTTGATCCGAAAGTTATGGGTGCGGCTTCGACCTCTCGGTCTCCCTTAATTGGGGGTTATCGGGAGGTGGGGTCGTAACATTTGGTATCAGAGCGTAGGTTCCTCAGTTAACCATTAATAATTATTAAATTTTACAAACTTCATAGAACCCAAGGGAGTTATTAGAGGATTATCCGAAAGACAGAGGTGTATAGAAAACGATCACGACCGGGGGCTGGCAATATTTTCCTATGAATCAATGGTTCCACTTTGTCCTTGAAACAATGGTTTTGTTAAGAGTAGGAAATGATGGCTTTATTTAGTGTGAGAATCAATGCATGACTAGCTCAGATCCTGGTCCTCCTCTGTGGCTTTGCTAATGATGAAAAGGGTAACATGGTATAGGGCCTACTTGTTAAGTAGTACATCAGGTTATCGTGAGTTAGAAATTGGGCTACCCACGTGTAGTTCCATGAGACTCTTTAGCACACCATGAATTAAGGAGTGGGATACCTATGGGTAGTGCCATGTAACTCAACCCTAGAAATTGATTCACCTGTTAGAAAACCCATTAGACTTTGCACCATACTTAGCCATTTTGCAAATCCAGATCTTCCATCAGATTGTACACTTCAACCAGGATGGCCATCAATTATAGAGCCTTGAGGGAAAACCATTAATGGTAGACATGTAGGTTCTGCCAAAGCAGGGTGCATGTTTATAGTGTCAGCTTTTGGGTTAGACTTAATTGGTGATTCTTAGAGCGTCTAAGCCCAGAGGCAAGGAATGTTCATGGCAAGGTGTTGCACATGTTCATTCATTAAGAGTTGCATATGATGCAATTGGCATGATGACCTACCTAAATAGTCAAGATTGTAGGCGATTAGCCAAAGCTGACTCATGACTTGATGAAATATGGATCTTGCCCACTAGAAGGTTGTACGCTACAATCTTCCGAATTGATGGTGAGGGCTATCAATTTGAAGTAAAATAGTGGGAGCGATAATTAATTAAAGGCCTAATTATATCATCAACTTTTCAAATCAATAAAATAAGTCAAAAATGAGTTTTGGACTAAAATTGCATATTTTTCTTTTGTAGTACAAATGGCAACAAACAACAATCATTTTTCTTTGCGATCCGTCCTGGAAAAGGACAAGTTAAATGGGAATAATTTCCACGATTGGTTAGGATGTTGAGAAGCATTCTCAATCAAAGAGCGAAAGCTCTAAGTCCTAGTTATACCAGAACCAGATGAACTCGATCCCACCACATCAATGGCTGAAAGTATGCTTATGGAAGCATACCGAGGATGACATTGATGAGGAGTGCTTGATGTTGTGTCCTATGAACTATGAGTTGCAGACACAACATGAGGCATATGATGTCTCCAAGACATTGTCCTAGTATGTCATGACATAAGGAGATCCACTAAGGTATTCACACACTCAATATGATTGGGTATGTGGAAAGACCTGACTAAGAAGGATTCCCTCTGAGCCAAGAGTTGGCTATTGGTATGATACTGCAAATGTTGCGAGAATCATACAGTTCATGATAAACTACAACATGAACAACTTTGACAAGTGTTGGCAAAGTTGTTGGACATGTTGAGGACAGTAGAGGCAAATATGAAGAAAGACTAACCCTAATCTTTGATGAGATCAATGAAAGGTAAGTCTTATGTAAGAATTGGTAATGTTTAAAATAAAGAAGGTAAAAAAGAACCCCATAACATAATAATAATAATAAATGGTGTACGATTTGATGAATTTCTAAGTTCATGAAGGAATCAATGGTTTTGTTTAAATTTTATAAAGGGTCGATGAGTATGCCAAGTATTAGAAATAATGATTGGGGCTAAGTAATCTAATGATCCAATGGATTTGCTTTGACCAAGTACTCTAATGATCCGTTGGTTTTGCTTTTGGCTAAGTACATCAACAATCCGATGGTTTTGCTTTTGGCTAATTACATCAATGATCTGATGGTTTTTCTTTTGGTTAAGTACATCAATGATCCAATGGTTATGCTTTTGGCTTAGTACATCAATGAACCGATAGGTATGATAGGTATTAGAATTGATGTTTTTTCTAAGTCTAATAATGAAATGATGGTCTTGCTATATGTGTTAAAGGAATCGACGGCTTACCTATGTGTGCCAATGAAATAATGATTTTCCTGAGCGTTTACCTAAGTTTGCTATGAAATGATGGTTTGCCTAAGTGTGCTAATGAATTGATGGCTTACTTATGTACACAGATTTGGTGATGCAAATTCAATCCATACTTTGTATCCTTCTAATAATGGTTAACTAATGAGGGTTTAGTCTTCAATCATCTATTAATGTTGAAATGATGAATGATCACAATTCATATTGAATAAGGTAACTTTGTTATGTTACTATTAGGAATATCATAAATCTTATGATTGATGAACCCTTAAGCTACGTTTGTATGCAATAAGTGTGTTGGTGACGTGTTGAACCCTCTCTAATGTGTTGAATGATAATGATGTTCTACATGAAGTAATGTTGTTTTCTCCTGAAGGGCCTTTGGGTATGTTTTGAGCCTTAGTGAAGGTTTAGAGCTCTTGATGAATGCATATGAACTACTATCCTTTGATGTTGTGATAAGGGATGTGTTTCATACATTTTATATCTTCTGGAGTTGTTATGTACCAATGATTTTATAGGAACAATATAGTTATTTATATGTAGCTTGATTGATGTAGCCTGAAAACACCCAATTGGCCTAATTAATCAAGTGAAACCCTAATAATGTCATTCCTTATGTCGTAGAACTATTCTAGTGTCAGGACTTGCTGGATAGTAAAATGAGTATTCTAGAAGGGAAACTTGGAGTTGTATATAGTTGAGTATATGTGGGTGGAGGGAGGGTATATCCTTTTCATCGTGATCCCAAGGTTTTCGAGAGAGGCTGAGGTTGTGTCTCAGATGAACATATATATATATATGTATATATATATATGTATATGTATATATATATATATATATATATATATATATATATATATATATATATATATATATATATATATATATGAGGACGGCTATGTTCGTACCTCAGATTTTAGGGTTGAATACCCTGGTTTCTAGTGTTATGGCCCGTGTACCCAGGGTAGACTAGGGTGACTCGTACTGACTGAGGGGAAGAGATCGTAGAATTCCAGATCTCTTATATCTTGTACGATGATGATTGTGACTTCACAATGGTCAACTTGTAGTTTGAGTGGTACACCTCAAACTTACTAGATTATCTAATTTATCCATGTATTATATTTTCTAGGGTTATTCAACAATTCACATTGGATGATACCCTTTCTTTGTATCTTTTAATATTAGATGATGTAGATTGTGGTAAGAGAAATCAACTATGCTTATGGTGATAGCTATGTCTGATCCTATGTTAATTGGGTTATTCTTTCAATCTGTAATTAGGAATTGAGCTATGGATGTTCTTAATGAGGGTTATATTTGGTATTTCAACTATGTGATACTATCTACTTATTTGTTTAATTACATAATCTATTGTTAGCAATAAATGTTGTTGCAAGTTATATCTCTCACTGAGACATGGATCTCACCTTGTGGGTTAGCAAATCTTTTTAGGTGATCATCAACAGTTCCTTCAGATCTGTGGTAGCAAGGAGGAGCAGTTTGGAAACTCATAGAGGAAGGTTGGCTAGTTTTCTAGTGTTTCCTAGAGTTGTCCATGTACTCTCAAGTATGAGTGGGAAAGTTTTTGAGATGATGTTTCACCGACTTGAGTTTTAGTAGAGTAATGAAATTTGTACATGATGTAAATATGTGGATAATACCTTATGTATAAAAGTGGTGGTTGAGGCCATAGAACAGTTATAAAGAGTACCTATTATGTTATATGCTTTTACACAAGATGTTGGACCTCTATGTATATGTTTTTGTACTTGATTGAAGAAGTTTAATTCGGTTTTAATTATCACCCTTTTAGTGATGTGATTAATTAGTGATCGATCGTGTTTTGGTTTTGAGTAATCTCATTTAGTGTGGTGGATTGTCACAAACTAAACTTATTCTTACCTCTACATTGTGCATGACTTAGACTAATTTCATATCTAGTAGTGGTACATGAGTACAACCATATATGAGACACACTTTTTCTGCCCCGAATGTGATTTTCCACTCGTTATATATAGGGCACGCTTATTCCTCCTGAGGTGTGCCTTTTTCCACCCAATACTTTTTGGTTGAGATCCTATGGTGTCCAAACCCTTATTGAAATAACCTTGGTCAATGTTGTTTATATGCACTGTTTATGAATTGTGATATTATTATTTTGAGATTGTTTTAAGGCAAGAAATCTCATATTTTTTATTATCATTTAGTGAATAAATATTCTCCTTTGATATCCACTTGGAAGGTACTTTTACACTTGGATGGGAAGCCTTGGAATATTTGATGTCCTTATTCCTATTGTTGCTCAATCCCCAATTAATATGCACATGCCAAATTTTATGCTGATGACTTCCATTTTGTCTTCTCTTGATGGGTATGCTTCCAACCCCTAGGTGAAGGACATGTCATGCATGTGTGGACTTGGTTTAAGGAGCTGACTCTTGGGAGATAGATTTGAGATAGTTTAGATACCCCTCTACTTAGATCCTGATGTTGTTGCTTTCATGTAAACCCAAAGTGGAAAATATTATGTAACCTTGATAAATTGAATATAGTCATGATTTATTATTCTGATTCTATACTTTGGTCTTGTATACCACTATTTGAAAAATGAAAAAACCCCAATTTTAACATACTTTTTAGTGAGTTTGGATTCGATGGATTTATTCCTCAAAATTTAGTAGGGAGTGGATTCCCTACTGGGTCCTACTCCTTACAATATGCCATGAACTAAATGTATGAGTGAACTAGTTAAGAAATAATTTAAATCTTAAGAAAACAATAACGGCCGGGTTACCTCCCAACAAGTGCCTTGTTTAACATCATTGGACAGATGCAAGTAAATCAAATTGCTTTCATACTGGTGAGATGGATGTGTGATGACTTGCTTTTGAAATATTCCATGGTGTAGTATCAATTATGACATTGCCCATTTGCTACAAGTTCTACCTTCTATTTGATAATGCACACACATGTATCTAGAGTCCATTATTTATCAAAGAAAAATGATTGAACATCAAGAGGATGATTTTTCCATGCCTCAAATTCAATCTGGATATTAGAGGCTAAGGGATTATATGATCACTACAACATTGGCCACAATATAAGTTGAACTTGTTCTCTCACTTATCCAATTACTTGGGTGGAAATAACTATTTCTAGATTCCACTAATTGCTTGTAAAGTCATAATTTGATTTCATATGTGAATATTTTGAAATGTGAATCATATAGTATCACACACATTGGATCCATAGGGAAGAGGAGTATAATCATCGACACAAGTTAAAATTGGTTACTAAAATGAATATGTAATCAACTAGAAAAGTGTAACTATCTACAAGATCATTAATGGACTACAAAGGTCAGTCGATGGACTAGAAAAGATCATCCCAATTGATCAATTGAGAAGTCCATCTGATCTACTAGACCAGTCATCCCAGATGATTGACTGGAAAGTCCACTCGATCAATTGCCCAAGATTAGTCAATCGAATGACCAATTATAGAACATTCTGATACTAACCAATTAATCAAGTGGATTAGCCAATTGATTGACTAGATCTACGTGAGTAGGCCTCTTAAACAAAGTCACTTGCTTTTCATTTCTCAATTTCTTTTAGAAACCTGATTCTCTGCCTTCCCATGTTAAAAGGGACATGAAAGCCTAGGTTTGGCTACATGATTTGACACTCGAACCCTATATGTCATTAACCCAAGGGAGAGGGAGGAGATAGTGTGATGTTGGCACTGTGTCAAGTAAAAGGTTTCTCCTTCCCTTTCAAATCAAGTTGAACTATGAGGAGTTCCTAATCATCCATGTGGATTATGTGGAGATGCATTCGTTGCACGACTATGTGAGGAGGGTGTTTTTAACTTCTATATGTGCACCACTATGAGCGAATCATACACATATGAAGAACGTCACTAGACTTGATCCATGATTTGGTATATCCCATGCCCTTCCTTCCCAATACACTATTATTAGCGAGATATGATCATGGGAAATGGAAAACTTTTATTTCTTTTGTTACATTTTATCACCCTTTTCCCAACATAATGTGCATCGACTACCACAAGTTGAATGTTGGCATGAAAAAAGACACTTAACCCTGCCCTTCCTCGGCTAGATTCTGGAATGATTGGTGCATATGTCACTTTTGTGTTACCTTGACAGTCACTCATGATTGTTCCTATCTAGATCCTCTTGGATGACCAAGATAAGATGCCATTCACATGATTCTATGTCATGTTTGCCTACCACATATTTCTTCAAGCTCTGGAGCTCCCCTATCACCTTTTAGGGATGCATGAAGCCCATTTTCTTTGACTACATCAAGAACAACACAAAGGTGTTCATTGATTACAATGACTTCTTCAATCAATATCTTTGAAACCTATACCTTATTCATGCTCACTAAGAGGAGACACACCTTGTACTCCAATGTGAGAAGTAGTGCTTCATGTTGAGAGAAGGCATCATCCTCAACCACCTTGTGTCTGAAAGTGTCATTGAGGTCAATAAACCTAAAGTGGATGTCATATCCCACATCGTTTCTCCACCGTCTATTGAGAAGTTAGGAGTTTTTTTAGACATTCCAGGTTATGCTGGAAATTCTTCAAGGACTTCAAGAAAGTTACTAAACCCCTCACAATTCTACTACTGAAGGAAGCCAACTTCACCTTCATTTATAAGTGCATAAAGGCTTTCAACACTCTAGGTAATTCCCTTGTCTACACACTAGTTATACAAGCACCAGACTAGACCCTCTCATTTGATAGCATGTGTGATGTGATCAACTAAATGAACAATAGGAGCCATCCTTGGGTAGTGTAAGGAGAACAATGCCACTTGATGTACAATGCAAGAAATACCTTAGGCGAGGTCCATGTCAACAATGGCACAAAAGAGAAGGAGAGGCTAGCCAACATCTACACCTTTTACAAAATTAGATCCTACCTAGTGAAGTCTAAAGTTGTTGTATACATCGACCATACATCCCTAGGTACATGATGAAGAAAGAAGGAGATGAAAACTCATCTTATCCGGTGGGTCCTCCTACTTGAAGAATTTGACCTGAAGATAAGTGATAAGAAGGACAGTGAGAAGATGGTATTTGAGTGTCTCTCTCAGATATAGTTTTACTATGATGACATGATCTCCATTGGTAACTCCTACCCTAAAGATCAACTCATCAAGATCTCTACCACAACCTCTCCTTAGTTTTTTGGTTTTTGGAACTACCTAGCTTTGGGGGGAAGTACATCTAGAGATGAACTACAATGCCAAGAAGAACTTCTTAAGAAACTTGTGCCATTATAATTGGTATAATTATACTTGTTTTGCAAGTGTGTGGATGGACTATATTATTGCTTCAAAACGGAGTTAGAGATACCCAACATCATCAATAAATGGAATTACTCACCCTACAAGGGCTCATGAAACATAAAAAATGGAAACAAAATTTCTCCACTCCATCTTTTTTTGACCCTCCATTTTCAAGGACACACTTTCCTTTTTCTAGGTGTGCAAAATTAATGACACACATGAAACATTTGGAGGTGAGATAAGATTCCCATTCAAAATTGGATAGAATTAAAAATATTAGATGTTTCATGGATCATCTACATTGGGTCATTCTTATTGTAATGTGTCTTCAAGTACACACTTTTTGTACTGGACTACATCTCAAATTGAGTATAAGTGATTTTCTCCCACACATGTGACCGCAAGCTTGTTATCAAGAACATGATCTTTGCTTGGTTTGAAGTATCGAGGTTGGTGATTAGTGATGGAGGTTCCCACTTCTACAAGTGCCACTTCAAATGAATATTGAATAAGTAAAATGCTTATCACAAAGTTGCTAGCTTGTATCAATCAAAAACAAGTTTCCAAGTCAAAGTACCAAATCGATGAATCAAGTAAATACCAAAAAAATATAGTGAACTACAATGTAAAGACTGCTTGTGTAAGATAAACAATGCATTATGGGCTTACAACATCACTTTCAAGACCTTGATCAACACCATGTCATATCTCGTTATTTTGGCAAGTCATGTCACCTCCCATTGGAGAAAAAAGAATGGTGGGCCATCAAGATTCTCAACCATGACCCCAACCTTACTAGCTAGAAATGTCTTTAACAAGCTCAGGGAGTTGTGCCTACATTCCTAGGAGAATTCTCATATATACAAAGACAAGATGAAGCTATAGCATGATACCCACATACATTAATAAGTTTTCAAGGAGTGATACTTGGTTATGCTCTTCACCTCCTAGATATATCTCTTTCCCATGAATTTGTATTCTTGGTGGTCTAGAATATTCTAAGTGAATAAGTTATACCCATATGGATTAATGGATGTATGGAGTGAAGGAGCAGGTACATTCAAAGTTAATGGGCATATGATGAATCTATAGTTTATAGAAGAATAATTTATCTGGCATGTACACTAACACCAACGAATAGTGCACCACCAAAATGAAAACAAATAGGGGTCAAGCTCAAGACCTAAAACAAGTTCTTCTCAGGAGGAAACCCGATTTTTTATTTTTCTATTTTTTCTTCTAACTTTTAAGCAGTTTCCATATTTTATTTCATTAGTAATTATGGTTTACTTTTGTTTTGGTTGAAAGAAGTATTGAGGGTTGTCAACCAATTGATAGACAGTCAAGAAATAGACTATTGGCACCCAAATGATTGAACATAGGATATTCGTTCAACCCACATATCAAATCTCTCATATCACAACCAACTAATTATTTGTACACCTGTCGATCGGTCTAACAGACCATCCTAAACCACTATGTCCACAACAACCATTCGACTCTTATCCAATTTATTAGCTCCCCTACACCTACCTTCAAACTGACCACCCACCAATTGACCAATTGGCACCCAACCAGTTGACTCAAAAACCAAACTCGTCTACTAAAAGTTATTGAACTAGTCAATCATCCCATCATTCCAATTATAAAAACCCTCCACACCCTTATTAGGTTGAGAAAAAAGCCATTCAACCAGCTATACAAACCTACCAAAAATTGTGACCTTCTGCCCAATGATTGAGTGACCCCTAGTTGATTGAAACATTCACCAAACACTAAACATTAATCCTCTATAACACCTCCCAGTTGATTGGTTTCCTACCAACTGATCAGAAACCTAACCCACCCAAGACCGAATCATCATTCCATCATATCGACTGCTCATCAATCGATCAATTCATGTGTTAATTTAAACCCCAATAGCATGACCCCCTCTACATAACACATTCAACATCCCCTATCTCCAAATGAGATGATTGGGTCTCACACCTCCACTTCCACCACTTTCACTTCCGGTCATCTTCTCTAATCTAGAACACTACCAGACAAGGTGAGCGATGATAGACACCCTCCATTACATGGATTTTTCCTTGAACAAAATCAATTATAGTGCCACCATCTTGCTTCCTCCTCCACTAGAGATGCCTTTCTATGCATCACCACCACCATCCCAACCTATCCTTGTGTTGTTTTCCTTCCATCATTGACACCATCACAATGTCTAGATTCATGAGTGATGCCAACGATCTCATTGTTAAAGGGAATAAGGTCCCTAATTGCAAGCAAGTAGTTGGGGAAGCGTCAAAAAACATGAAAAAAGGAAAGTATTCACATAGGAAACCTTTTCCCGAGCACATTTGGCAATTTCAACGATGAACCCCTGATAATCCACCTAATAGAGGAGGCCTCCAAGGCACAAACCACTCTAGTAGGAAAGGTGGGTAGGAATCCATGGCCAAACCAAAGCATGTAGCCACACCAACCAAGTACAAAGTCTTTTATATCTATGACATGAAAGAATTATTTGAGAAGTTTATTATATAGGGAATTCATACCACCCACAACATTTATCATGTAACAATGCATAAAGTCAAGATCAAGGAGAAGGTGTGTGGGACATTTGGCAAAGGTCAATTGGAGTTTTTTTCTTCTTTCCAAGAGCATAAGATGTGTAATTAGTTGACATTGGAGTTTTTCAATTCTATATGTTGTGAGATCATTAAGGGAAATATGTCACTTACCTTATGCATTTATGGGAAGGAGAAGTGGCTTAGCAGTGACATGCTCAATCAAATTCTTTCCAAATTTTACATTGAGGTCTATGAGGCACGTAACAAACTAGGGTTCAACCCAATTGATGATAGCTACTATTATGGAAACTATTGACAATATCTCATTGGTGACCCTTCAAAGAAATTCACTTCAGGTGCCAAGATTAGTTGGTTCCACAATATGAATCTATGATACATCCATCACCTTCTGATGACCTTCCTCTTTGCCCAATGATACAATCAAGGTATCTACAACATTGGAGACCTATAAACCATGTGGGAACTCAAGGATTCAATTACTTATAACTATGACATACTCCTGATGGATTACATTCACTGTATTATTGTTTGGAATACCGCTACACTTATCATTCTTGGAGGATTCATCACCACCACAACACTCCATCTAGGGCACCCAGATCTCAACTAATTGACCTTGACTACCATTTTGAATGACACGTGATCAAGTTGAGTAAGAATGTTGAGAATTATTCAAATATTCAACTATTCAGCTTGAGTTTCCCAAGTATGTGCCTTTTTTTTACCAAGTACTACTTGTATGACTTGGACAACATTAAGGGATGCATCAAAGAATCAGACGAAGAGTAAAAATGTAACATACTAGAACTAGAACCCTATCCTAGTAGTTTTACCCTTTTGTCTTAGCCAAACAAGAATAAACTAATGCATGTAATTAAGGGAATACAAAATACTGTGTGCTTAATAATAACTCATTTAGATGATAATAAGAAATTAAAGAACTTAGTTGGATAAATACCTCCCCATATATTCTTAATATAGGGTTGTATGTACATAAACACCAACTTGGTTTTAATTAATGGGGTTGAAGTATAAATTGTCACTAAGTAATAGAAATCATAAAATTTCTTCGTAGAACTTTCTAGGACTTCCTAAAATAGGAGAAAATCCGAATTTTATATAAAGGAGAAGATAAATGCAATAATTAAAGGTAATATGGGAATTAATGGGTAAAGAAGATAATTAGAAAGATATTGTACCAAAATTTATAATTGGAAACCCATAAGGATAATTTGATACTCAAATTCGTTTCCTTGATCAAAAAGTAACTTAAGGGCCAAGTATCATTTAAAGTGGAACATAATATAAATATTAATGACATTATCAATAGAAAATAGGAAATATGCCAATAAAGTGAAATAAAATACTTAATGTTCTCAAATCAAAAAAATAACTCCAAATTCGTATTCTAAACATAAAAATAATCCTTTGGACAAATTTGTATTTAATTTGGTCAATGTTTAATATTTTAATTTAATCTGGAGAGAGAAAATGATTTAAAGATCAAAAATATTAATATATGTTGATAAAAATTAATTAATCTAAAAAACACGTTCCTAACATTTATTATTACTTGTATACCATGTTTTATATTTTTAGATGGTTTCTAGATGCCTCTAATAAATTAAAAGGTTAAATAAGTGATAAATTTAAATGAATTAAATAAAATTATAAAAGTCTTTTAAAAAATAAAATAATGCTAAATTAGTGTTCTACACGTCAAAATATATCTTTATATGAATTTTGATTCAATTTGGAAAATATTTTATAAGAAGGTGAATTTAGGAGAGAGAAAGTGTGTAAAATATTAAAATCATTAATTAAAATAATAAACGATATCAAAAAATAGAAATAATACTAAATTAGTATCCAAAATATTAAATGTGACTTGTGGGTCAAGTTTTATAATTTTTGGATAATCCTAACATCATTAGTAAAGGAGGAAAGAGAAAATAGTAATTAATTTAGTTGACACAATAAAAGTTGTCAAAAGGTAAATATAATTTTATATTCGGATTCCTCACCCCAAAATCAGTAAAACTACTAAATTTGATTTTATTTGGACTTTATTTGCACCTTTAAATAATTATAGAAAGGTTTATGCATTAAATGCACCAAATGACCAAAGTTTAGCAAGCAATCTCATTTCATCTTCTTCCTTGGTCACGTATGAACAGTAATCCACATTTTGTGATTATTTTTCGGATGGCTGTTTCTCTCTGGTTTCTCAACGAAACTTCACGAAACAAGTTGCATTGGATTGCAAATTCAATTCCGCATCCAACTAGTACAAGATCTCATGTTTTAATCGAGTATTTGGGGAACGCCCAAAGCTTGCGCCGCCACTCTCTACCTTCACCTACCTAAACCCTAGTCTAGAGTACCTTGCCTATAATTATTACAACCCCAGCGACCGCCATCGCCTTAGCAACTCGCTCGTGCCCTCAATTTGGCATTTCGTGGACGATCTGACCCCCAACTGGCCGCCGAAGACACCTAACTTGCGGCGCCTCTCGTGCTCTGCTCGGTTGATCTCGTTTCAAATCAAAGGTACGATTTAGTTCGTTTGTTGCTTGGCTTTCCAACACATGTTCTCGTGTCGAGTTTGGTGCTCTAGGGAAAAATTGCCCAAACCCCCGCAAGAAGCAGCTTGCTTCGGCTGTCGGGCGGGCTGGAGAAGACGATCTCGTCGTTTTCCCTTTTTGCCCCTGATCGCTTGCCTTTCTTGCATTTCACGCGAGGGACATTTTCGTCTTTTTCCCTCTGTTTTGACCAATTGACCCCGACCGCTTGACCTGCTGCGAGTGCTCCTGAGACGCGGGTCACTGCTCCCACTCGCCCGCGATCGCTTGGTTTTGCATGCCTTGCCTACGTGGCAGGCTGTGATTGGTCGAGACAAAATAAATTGTATAAATTAATTTTGATGTCAAAAATTAAAAGTAAATAGTGTTTTGAAATCAGGAAGACGAGATCTATTCATTAAAAATGTTTTTGAGTTTTGGTTTTGATGTTTGCGAAAATGTAATTTTTAGAATGATCATCACTAAAATCACTAAAATTAACCCTAAAAGTCCATGTTTTCAAAACATACAATATTATATGTTATATTAATCAGAAAATCCTAACTAAGATGATGGTGAGGTTTTTGGAGTCTGATTCGATGCTTTGCGCAAAAAGTTAGTAAAATTAGGGTTTCAATCTTTAATGAATACATACAACTCTAATTTATAAATCTAATGATGAATTAGGGAAAGTGGGTTCTATATTCGTGTGAAGTGTTGGAAAGAGGGATTCTAGAACACCTGAGGCTAAGGTATGTTGTATCCCCTATTCGTCCATATTGATAAATTCACCTACTTTATCATCTTTTTGACTTTTGCCTACACACATGTCTATTCTCTTATTATCGTGGTTCATGTGAACTATCCTGGTTATTGTGATCTTGGATAGTTTCTTGGAATCTTTTGTTGAGATATGGAAACATGATGATATTGTTGATGGTTTCTACCACTATGATGTGGAAGTTTATTAATGTTTCATATGTTGACCATTGTGGAAAATCTTATTTGATGTTTGACTATACTTTCCTACTTGCCTCTACATTTTCCTGCTATGTGATTCAGTAACCCTAGAGTAGTATAATTGCATTGGTTTTGTCTCATTATCATTTGTGGCAATATTGTAATATTTTTGGATGGTGGATGTGTGATTCCCCATGCCAGGGCAGGATGTATGATTCCTGGCCCATGTTATACATGTTTGGATGGTGGATGTGTGATTCCCCATGCCAGGGCAGGATGTGTGGTTCTTGGCTCATGTTCCATCAGGTTCAAGATGTGTGATTCTTGACCATCATTGTATTTTATAATATTCTAGTGTTATGCTTATCTCACATTTATGCAGGATGTTGGTCATGATATGTGCATGTGGCACTTCTTTATTGTTTTACATATGGCAAGTATCCCTTTGGTTATGAATCTTATCTTTTATGCCCGTGTGGGTAGTCCTATTCTTTTGCATGGGAAGCATTCATACTTGATGTCCTTAATGACATATATTGCTCAAGATTTTCTTTAGAATACACATACCAGCTTTTGTTGATATATTTCTCTTTTCTTCTTCTTTTGTCGGGGTTTGCTTCCAACCCCAGGTTAGGTCGAGGAGAGTGAACTTCAACAACAACCTTATAGCTGATCTTCGGGAGGCTTGAAGAGGTGGTTATATGACCCTTAGCTTAGTCCTTGGTTTTATGTTTAGTTTTACTTTATATTACCTTATGTGGTGATGTGTTGTAACCAACTTTGTAAATTGTTAGATAAAACATCTT
The DNA here is from genome assembly GCA_963693085.1 of Alisma plantago-aquatica. Lineage (NCBI taxonomy): Eukaryota > Viridiplantae > Streptophyta > Magnoliopsida > Alismatales > Alismataceae > Alisma > Alisma plantago-aquatica. Next base: position 652,956,702 of record OY856410.1, read on the forward strand.
TTTTTCCACTGCTACTCATTGTGTAATGATACATACATGTTGAATGAATTGATCTCCATCCCTTTGGCGAAAACTTTTACGTGGTGTTTGTCTTTAAGGGATGTGGTCTTTTCTTTCTAGTAGAGGAGTGGTTTCACTTCTTTACAAAAAATAACATGAAAACAAGTTGCACTGACCTCACAAATGATGAGTTTATAAATGGAGAGGTTGATGATGAGGGAGAGGGAAACAAATCCATAGTTCGATCATGCCACATTCATGTCTTTGGGTCAAACACCAATTAGAGAGATCATTATCACCCCCAGTTATGTGTCCTTCTTCATACAACATTTGTAGAATCACCTCATCCCTTTATGAGATTAGGGGAAATGAGGTATAGATCGTTCCTCAACATGAATCCTTCATTGGAAAGACAAGAAAAGAAGTATTGTGAGTAGACAAGTCAACCTTACCAGCTTAATAACCTCTAGCATTATGTTTGAGAGAAATTGAGAGTGGCACCTACATTAGGTTCTCTACATGGTTCATCCCTTGATGCACCCCACTGGGGATTACTCTTATTATCAATAATCGAACTTCAACTACTTGATGAAAATATAAATGTCACATGCTATAGTGATTGCCACCATGGCATATACATATTTTTAGGGTCACACCCACACCATTCAACCTGAAGAGACCCCACATGCACCAACATCACCAGACAAAAAATCATTGAGAGCCTATATCCCCACTTAGGTTTTACTTGGGATGACAAAGGATCTTGGTCTAGGGTGAAAAGGTAGGTTTTAATGTACAACATTTTTCCTGCATGTTTCAACTTACTTCTCAAATTTTATTTATTGCTTGCATCTACATGTTAGGAGTGCATGATTAGGTTTCTAGGATTGAATTTGATTTTTTTCCCCTTATAAATTCATTATAGACTAATTGATTGCTATTTTATCGAACAACATCAATCATCGTCATCTATTTTCTATATTAATATGCTACAAAACAAAGGGGATTGCAATTATGCATTTTCCAGTGAGTTTGTTAGACCCTTATCTATGATAGATTGAAAACAACCCATGTTAACTTAAAGAAGCAAAAAGTTGATATTGGTCTGCAAACTATTTTATGTTTAGAGCTAGCATACCTAGAAATCATGAAATTGCACTTGTTATTATCTTCATGGCATAGTTTAAGCTTGTATATACTTTTCTAATCATGGATCTTGTTTGATAATCAAAATGAATAAAAAGCTCTACACTCACAAAACCCAAAGGAAATTGTAACGACCCCGCCTCCCGGTAACCCCCAATTAAGGAAGACCGAAAGGTCAGATCCATTAACCAATAACACGGATCAAAGGTTCGACCAATAATCAATAATAATTATGAAATTCTACTGCTAAACTAAAATACTAGTATAAAATAAAAACTTTACTTACCTTTTAAAAGCTGGGATTTCTAAACTTCTATCCATGAAGATACTAATCTAACTAATCCTCATGTTTACGTTATTTCTCATTTAGTTCCACATATGCCACTTTACTGTTCGTTCTTTTCATTTGTACCTAAAACGCCGACAAATAAAACGCCGGTCAGTAAGAAGCTGGTATGTGGGGGAAACAATAATTGTGCAACTATGTTAACAATTTAGTCAACCAAATATCTTTTAACATCCAAGATTACGTTTTAAGCAATACTACTCAATCCTTGCCTATCCCCTATCTCTGTACCGTCCCAGCAGTGGACATGGATACTACCTCTATCATATGGTAGATCCTTACCCCCATGGTCCTACCACACAGGTAGCCAATTTCTAGGGTTATGGAGTCACATGGCCCTATCCAAAGGTAGCCCAATCCCTGACTCGTGATGACTTGATGGTCCTACCCCATTGGTAGCCATGTACTAAGTCATTCAATGACCTGATGGGCCTACCCCATTGGTAGCCATGTACTAGTTCAATCCATTAGGCTACAGAAGGGACTATGATCTGAGCTAGTAGGCACATCTCTTATGTGACAGTCATATTCACATTATAATTTGCATGAATTAAATGCAACCAACAGTTTAATTCAAGTCATTGATAAAACCTCGAAAATCCTCGAGAAACTAATTCAGGATATTCATTGGCATAACCACATACCTGTCAAGTTGATGTGAGACAGAAATAATCCAATCAACCAATAGGCAAGAAAGCATTCAATAAGATCCTGAAACAATTATACAATTTCCTTTTATTACTCATGGCATTAAGATCTATTAAACCTAGCTCGCTTCCTAGGATTTCTAGTCCACTTTTAGGGTTTCCATTGCAATTAGGGTTTCCCTTCATCTTTTGCTATTTTAAACCCTAATTTAACGCAATTGATCACAAACCCTAATTATCTCAACATCTAATCCTCAGTTTCAGATTTAAGGCATAATTAACCATTGAATAAGTCCATTAAGCCTATTTTACATTAAAGCTACAATTTTCATCCTTTTAATATACAACAAGATCATTATGCTCATTTATCGTCAATTCAAAGTTCATTATGGTCCAAATCACATATGAACTTGATTTACCATTAATTCTATCTTTTATTCATCAGAAAACCCTAATTTCTATATTAAGGTTATTTATCCACAATTTAGGAACTTTAATGCTCGAAATAGCCTAGGATCATTATGTCTCTGCTTTGAATAATTAAAGCTATTAAAAGTCGAATTGCCAACATTAGGGTTTCAAGGCCCATTAAAGCATTATTCATGCACATTAAACTTGAAATTAAACTAATTACATGTAAAGTTCATCCTTTTTATTCCTAATGTGCCCTTTCATCATTAACATGTTAATACCAACTCTAATCATCCTTTAAACCCTTATAAATATATTATTCATATGAAAATAGGGTTCTTTATACATCAATACATTAACGTTGAAATCTTCCATTACTTTTCGAATTTCAAGAGGAATCAAGCTTCAATTATATTTTTAATGGACTCCCCTCAATTTTATGAGCAACTTTCATGTATAATGTGCATCTATCCGAGCTTCGGTTGAGGAGATATGAATTTAACAAAATTGACTTACTTCAAGCCAATTGGATTGCGCCACGTCACTTTACCCATGCAGCGATCTGGCAAATTTAGAAAACATTTCGAAAAGACATCCATGCGCTTGGTTAAGTCATCCGCTGCTTCAGCCCGCGAAGGGAAAAACCGTCCAACGACCATCATCTTCCTCCTCGGTTCAGCAACAACAGTGGCCGCCTAGGGCAGGCCTCGGCGTGGCTCTCCTACCTAGGTCTAGGCTCGAACTCCACCGGGAACGTGCTCTTTGCCTCCGCCTTACTTGGGCACATGCAGCTGTCCTTCAAACCATGGCCAAGATGGCCGGTTTCTCCCTCGTCGACCCTGCCTATTGCAGCCGCCCCTGCAGCCTTGTGGCTGCCAATATGCGCGCTCCAGGGCCTAGCTTCGATGACCAAGTTGCTCTTTGGCAACGTGTCACATCAAGCCACCATGTTGACCTTGCCTTGGCTCCTTCTACCTCCATGCTCACATTGCTACCCTGGGCTAGGGTTTAAGAACGCAAACGAGAAAGAAGAGTGGAGGACTACGTGTGGGTTCTTCTGGATTCGGTCCAAGCTCGTATCCCTTATATAGGGGAGAGTACGAAGCCCTAAGGTGTGCCTCAAGAGGACTCAAGTCCCAAACTTGAAAGGAAACACACTTTTCTTGGTTGTGAAGCAACCATCTCTCTCTCTTCATCATATCCTATTTCCTTGATATTCCTTGTTGCATGGATATTTAGGAATTCGAAATTCCTCTCCCTTATCCTCTTTTAATCTTGTCTTTTAATTCATTGGCCTCGAAATTATATTCTCCTCAAGTAGGAAAATACTCCTTCTTAAAAAAAACCACATAATTCCATTAATTATGTATTCCCATTATCCTTATTTTGCAATTTTGGTATTTTCTCTTTCTTTCCTCTTCATTGGGACTCCTTGGATCCCAAGAAACTCTATTATTTCGAAATCTTTTTATTGGATACTCATTATCCTTCTAGATGCATCTAAATGCATTATTCTTCAATATCATGTGTATTTCTTATTAAAATATTTCTTTTTGAGGATTTCTCTTTATTTCTCTTTTATTTTCCTCATTAATATTCCTTTTATCATTAGGAATCCTTGGAATACGAAATTCCACTAAGGATAACTCAATTATACCTCTTTTCACTTATTTTCCACCTTTTACCATTGTTTTCAATTTCTTTCTTAATAAAGAAATACTTAATTAATCTTTTCTTTTCTTATTGCTTTTCTTTGCAACTTTGGACTCCTTGGAACCCAAGTAACCCATGTGGTATGAAATCCACCTTTGGATTAAGTTCTTTACCTTCTAGAGGTTTCCACATTTTTCTTTTCTCGATTTCTTAATTAATTGAATTTCCTTGTTATTGGGCCCAATAGCCAATAAAGCCCACAATACAATCATCAAGGCTATTGTAAACGAAATTACATCATTATTTGTCCCATATGAGAGTTTACATTTCTCATCAGATGAACCCAAAATTGGGGTTGTAACAGAAATCATATATCAAAGTCTCAAATATTTTAATTAATAACACAAAATGACTCCTTCGACAACAAAAACCTAGATCTTAAGAGGTGCACCCTCTACTCCAATCCAAGGGTTGTAGGGACCAATTACTAACTAATGGGCCCCTAGTGTAAGGAATAATAGGAAATTGGTTGAAAAAAATCATGTTTAGTTTACTTTCTTATTTCAATAAGGTGTAGTAGATTGATTATATGATAACATGTTGAATTCTAGGATTATATAGATATTTCATGTAGCTTTTAAATGAACTAGGTTACATTATACTTGTGCAATGATTGAAATCTAGTCCTTTGTGAATTCTTGGCTTAATCATTTATAGTTTGGTGTTAATGTCAATGTGGGAAATGAATGAAGGAGGATGGGAGTTAGTTAAATCTTATTTTTATTTGATGACATCAAATGCTTAATTCAAATATTATGTTAGAGTTATCATAGTTTACATGTCAATTTACCTTTTTGAAAAAAACTTGCTTGATATTGCTTTAGGAACAGAAAGAAGCTAAGTCTGGGGAAGGTTGGTGCTTTCTGACATGTATGATTTTGCAATGCTTAACCTCCAAATTTTAATGTATGTTTGTTCCCTATTTATCCACTTTATTCCAAATTTAGGTTTCCATATTCTTTTGTTTAGCTCACTTTGTTTGTGAAGTCAAAATAAAAATAGGTGACATGCCAAAACTATGTGTGTAAACGTAAGTGTACGATCATGAAGTAATAAAGGGAAATTGATCCCCATGTTGTCAAACCTCGAGAAGTTGTACCACTAGAAACTGTTAACAACTTCTTCCAATCATCTAACTCTAGAATTTTATTACATGTGGATGTGATGAACAAAGAAATTAAACTAATCTATGAAAAAAGTTTATAATATCTAGGGATAGAGATGTCAAGAATTTTGAGTTCACCACTATACTGAACTATTTCAAGTTAAATAAATTGATCATATATTGATGTTTAATATTTAATAGTTGTTACAAAAAAGTTTAAAGTCCTTCCATATTATTACACAATATCTAGTAGAAAAAAATCCTACTTTTGTGGTATCCAAAGATGACTAAATCCATTTTTTTAAAGTCTACAACAGTTAAAGACTAAAATGCATATGTTTGCTTCCATGTTCTTTATGTACATATGCTCATTGAGGAAATATGAATAAATTAGCACCTTCTGACTACCAATCTTTTCTAGAAAATTGAATAAGATATCTAATTATATTCAACGAGAATATACATTACATCCAAAAAATTAAAAGAAATAATAATATATAATTAGTAATGATCCTACCACAATAGTTTCTGGTTGGGATACTCCTAGATCCTAGAGAGAGATAAAAATGATTGCACATGAAAAAGTTTGCTCCACACAATCAAGGCAAAATATAACAAATTCCATGGTGAGTGGTGTAGAACATGAATCAACAAGTCTTGAGCATCTCCAAATGACTTTGATTGGTCGATTCCTCCTCCGCATATATCATGGATGCCAATGGAGCTTTATATCATCTCCTACTTGATCTGTATCCATCTCAATCTAGATATGACAAATTTCCATCATGGTTAGGCTTTAAAAGATTTAAACTTTCATATTAGATATTTGGTTCTAAATTAAACAAATTAAACTCTTAGCTTAAATGTTGTGTTAGGTTGATAGTATCGGATTTATGATCAAATACAATGTTTGAACTATAGAAAAACTTAGCGGTAGGGTCAATAATTTCAGCCATATGGTCGATACTATCAACCATGCTGCCTGGAAACACTATAATTTCGATGTTTAGGTTTAGAAGCATAAACATAATTAGTGTTCTAGCTGCCCAGAAAAATCCTCTGAGGAAGCTAGTTTGATGGTCGCTAAAACATGGGAAAATGATAAAAAAAGGATAAACTCAGATTCATTACCATGTTTTCTTCGTAGAATGAGAAAAAAATGAGATAAACATAAAATCAGCGACAAAACGTAAGAACTTTGTTTTTTTTACTCCACCCAAGGGAGAATAAGAAAAAATATGGAAATAGTAGCTAAAAGATAAATTTGGCAATCATCTTATAGGTGAGGAAGGTTTCAGTGCTCCCACTACACCTAATAAACCAAGTATAAATCCTTTTTCTTTATGATCTTGAGATATGTTTGTTTCGGGTTTTGATTAAAAGAAAACTAAACAGTGAAAAGTGATAAAATATTTTTTTGTTCATGTTTGTGGATATTTGGGCTGGAGACGGTCATGACTTTACCTTCATTGCCCTAAAGATCCTAACTTTAGTTGTAGGGTCTTAGTATCCTCAAGATCTCCAACAACAAAGATCCCTCTTAGGCAATTAGGACTTATGCATATGAAAAAAGAGGAGACAATATGAAATAAAATCAATTAGAAGTGAGATTCCATCCTATGTATGACAAGTATTATAGTTGGATAACATTAGATCAAAGCATATTAGTTAGATAGATATGATAAATTATGAACAAATTATAATAGTTACAAGCAGTTAAGATCAGTTAATAGGTAGCTTGAGACAAACATATAAGTAGTTATGATTGCTACTACTCAACCTAATGGTGCTTAGAACATAGTTGTGTCAGAGGAAGGATCCTATAATCCTGAGCAATATGGAAAGTAAAAGGAGAGGGGTATTTGATTCTCTGACTTCAGAAGGATCAAAAGGGGCATGTAATGTGGTGGGCATGGGGGTCTCTTTATAGGATATAAATAGGGTTTGAGGGTTACTGATGGAAAGATTTTAAAGAGCGGAAAATAGCACTAATAAATAATAGTGGACACATGTGCTGGTGACAACGACTCATCACATGATATGCTATAGATGGTTGTGATCCACTTGGTGTCTCTTGTGACACCCCACCATGCTAAATGATATTACTCAAATCCAAAACATGATCGATCACCAATTAACCACATAGCAAGAAAAAGGGATAATTAAAACCAAAATAAATGTGACCAGAAACATGTACATATAGGTCTAACATCCTTCATAACAACACATAGTGTACTAGGCATTTATAGAACTGTCTAGCAGACTCAGCCACACCTATATAGAAAAGCATTATTCTGCATATACATGCCATATACAAAATCATCATACTTACAAAAACTTGAGTCGATATACATTGCCTACAAAACTTCCCTGACTGGACCTGAGAGTACATGGAAGGCTCTAGGACACTAAACACTAGCCAACCTTATGTTTGTACTATTTGCCATGCCACTCCTCGTTGCTACCACGGGTCTGACAACGCTGCTGACAATCACCTAAAAATATGTGGTGACCCACGAGGTGAGACCCATGTCCCAGCAAGAGATATAACTCTCAACAACATTTATTGACTACAACATCTTAGGTAATTAAAGTTAAGTAGATGATATTATAGAAAAGAGAGATTAACATAGTATTTAGAGGAACAAGCAAAGTGATAACCATATAAATAATTGATTTCTCTTACCTCATTATAAATCACTTAAATATTACAACAAATAAGGTAAGGGTTATCATCCAATGTGAATCATGGTATAACCCTAACATATATTCTACATGGTTGAGTTACAAATTTTATTAATCTCTAAGAAGTTTGAGTCATACCAATCAAATCTTCAACTAACCACTATGAAGTTGTAATCATTTTCATATAAGATCTAGGAGATCAGGAATCCTAAGATCGCTTTTCCTCAATCAGTACAAGTCTGTCATAGCAACATCTTAGTCAAGTTGCAATTAGCCTGGTCCGCCCTTGTTATATAGGTCATGTCATTAGAAACTAGGGTAATCAACCCTATCATCCAAGGTACAACTACAACTATCCTCAATCACATCACATATACATATAATCATTCATCTAAGATACAGCCTCGACCATTCTCCATAACCTTGGGATCAGGATGACAAGGATACACTCTCCCTGCACCTGCATATACCACTCAATAGTATACGACTCTAAGTTTCCCTTCTCGAATACTGATTTTTCTACCCAACAAAATTTGAAACTAGAATAGCTCTATGAACATGGCACTACATGATTAGGGTTTCACTTTATTTGTTATTTCTAATTGGGTGAGTTCAGGCTGCATCAATCAAGTTACATACAAACCCTAAAAGATTTCTCCAAACATTGATGTATGAGAACTTTAGAAGATATAAAACGTCTGAGATACATTCCTTATCACATCATCACAACATACTAATCTTTTCCACATATGAAGAGGATTACACCTCCACTAGGGCTCAAGTCATGCCCAAAGGTCATTTAGACCATTCACATTATCTCTTGCAAGAACATCATTATCTTTCCATACATTTGTACATGGTTCTAAAAATCATCAGCACACTTGTTATGTATAGATTTAGCATAAGATTGCATTAATCATAAGAGATATGAGTTCACAAGGTAACATAGTAGGGTTACATATCATTATGAGAGTATCCTTCTATCATAACAATAAAAAAGAAGAGAGGTATATTTAACCATCATCACTTAATTGCTTTAAGTTAGGTTCAACCAGGTAGATTGGATTGATGTTAAAAATCAGGATCCATAAGTAATCAATCAATTTATACACACACTTAGACAAAACATAAAATCATGTACCTATCATCCCCATAGGTTCATGGATGCACTTGGTCAAGAACTAAACCATTGAATCATGGCCACTACAAGACCATCGGTACACACGCTAAGCACAAGTATAAACTCATATATCACACAAAACATAACAATAAAATCTTGCGATCTAAATAAAACTAATGGTTTCCATATAGATATAACTGTCAAATCACACACCTAGTAAAGACATCATTTCTTCAACTTAGTTCGTTAAACATCTCATAGAGTAGTAAAGCCATCAGTTGTGTGAGACAGGTAAGGCATCAGTTGTGAGAGGTAGGCAAACCATTGATTATGAACAACAATCAACCCATCGATCATGAACATAGGCAAGTCATCAGTTTCAAGTGCTAGAAAGACCATTGTTTGATAAGATAGGTAAACCATTGTATGAAAAACTAGGTAGATCATCGCTTGTCAATGCAAGGTGAAACCATCGTTTGTCAAGAGAAGTCAAACTATAATTTGTAAAACTAGTGAAACCATTGATTGAGAGCATTGAGTAAACCATCAGTTGTGAACCATAGAAAGACCATCATTTGTGAACATGAGGTAAGCCATCAGTTGTGATCATTGAAAAACCATCATTTCTCAAGAGCTAGGAAAACCACCAAATCATCTACTTAAAGAGAGTATCAAATAAACCATCAATATTCGAATAATGAGTGACCATAGATCCTAAGCAAAACCCTAGTTTCACTTACTAGTAAAACCATCATTTCAAGGAAAAAAAACCATCGATTCCCAAAACATGCAAGGTTTTACGTAGCGTACTTCAAGAGAAGATCATGCACAGGATCTAGAGGTAGATTATTTACACAAGTACTAATGCCTATTCTCAAACCCTAGTCAAACGATTATCTTTATACATGTTATTCTGTTATTAGAGCAAGATATACATATGGGAAGTTATGAGTAAGAAAGAAACGTGGAAAAGATTATATAACTTGCCTCAAGGAGGGTGATTAAGCTCCAAACAACAAGGTATCTTGAAAGAGAGAAGAGAAATCCTAGCTTTAGCACTCCAAGCTAGCTCCCTTCTTCAAGAACAAGGAAGAACTAGTATAAAAGAGAAGAAAGAAGATGTTCTTCAACCATATGATAAATATATACCAAGAACACCATGGTTTCATCCAAGAATGATGAGAGAAGGATGATGGAATCAAGGAAAATGAAGGCAGGGAAGACGATCTTGCTTGTTTAGGTCAAGAAGCTAGGTTAGGAAGCTCCAAATGATTTAAGAGAGGGTAGATGCAAACCCTAGAGCACATGCAACCAAGCTTGACCAAGCTTCATACTCTAGAGCTCTTATCCTCCACCAATCAAGAAGGTCAATCCTCTCAAGCAACAAGAATATGAAGAAAGTGGGTTAAGAGTTCGTTTGGGTGAAAGGAGAGGGGTATATAAAGCTAGGATGAAAGAGGAAGGTAGGTTGAGGTGTAAAGGCTTGCAAGCCATGTGTCCAAAGGTCAAAACCTCCCATCCATGCAAAATAGATATATCATTGGATCATGTACCATTAGATATTCAACCTAGGAGGCCATCGAGTCCTATCATCAAAAGGGCTATCAGATCATGCCCTTACTTGGCCACTTGAGCAAACCCTAAACCACCATTTGTTGGTGCTCACCACATGGAAAAACATTGATCAAGGTGCCTCAAGAGAAAACCATTGAATGTCATGAAACACAAGAAAACCATAAAATCCTTAACTTCAATATTGAAACCATCAGATCTCAAGTTTACAAAGGAAAACCATCGAGTTGGGGCACTTAGGTGAGAAACCCTAGATCTCAACCTAAGTTAGATAACACCCCAGATTCGATGGTGCATCTAGGTGCCCAAAGATGCAACCATATCAAACATGTTCTGAAAACTTATGAAGCACAACATAAATGTGAAGATTACAAATAAAACCCTAGATATGGGAAAATTGCATAAAAGTCCATATAAGCACATAAATTGCAAATCTTACTCAAACAATGTCCAAAGTGGACCGAACTTGAAACTTAGCTCTATCATATGATATAAAAGAACAAGTTAGGATTTGATTAAGGTTTTAAGCACCCAATTTAGATAAGAAAGCATGTTTAACCATAAATCTAGGTTAGGGGTCTTACAACCATAAACCCTAACAAGGATTTCACCCACGAAATCCTATGCAAACAAAGTTGGGTATTTCCTACGCATCTCATTCTCTAACTCCCATGTGGCTTCCTCCACCCCATGATGATGCCAAAACACCTTCACTAAGGTTATGTCCTTCTTCCTCAGCTTCTATACTCACTTATCTAGGATTGAAAATTGACCCTCCACATAAGAAACATCCTCATCTAACTCAACCTCCACTGGCTGTATCATATGTTCTATATATGAGTGACACTTCCTTTGCATGGAAACGTTAAAGATGTTATGCAACCTGTGCAACTTTGGAGATAAATCTAGCTTATATGCCACCTTTCCAACTCGTGTCAACATAGGGTAAGGTCCCATAAATCTAGGATCCAACCTTCCCTTCTTACCAAACCTCAACACACCCTTCCAAGGGGAAACCTTCAGATACACACAATCCCCAACTTGGAACTCTAACAGACTGTGATGGTTATCAACATATGACTTCTGTCTGTCCTGAGCTACTTTCATATGTTGTTATATCACATTGATCTTCTCTGTAGTCTGTGCACTAACTTAGGACCCAAAATCTGATACTCACCTACCTCATACCAACAAAGAGGTGACTGACAATGTCTCCCTATAAAGCCTCATATGGTGCCATATCTATACTTCTCTAATAGTTTTTATTGTAGTAAAGCTCAATTAAACTCATATGGATATCCCAAATACCAAGAAACTAAAGAACACATGCTCTCAAAAGATCTTCTAATGTTTGAATGGCCCTTTCTAACTGACCATCTGTCTGTGGGTGAAAAGTTATGCTAAACCTCAGTTGTGTCCCCAAAGCTGTATGCAGACATTCCCAAAACTTGCTCATAAACTGAGGACCTCTGTTATATACTATGGTCACTAGTATGCCATGTAGATGGACTATCTCATCAACATATATCTGTGCTAACTTCTCATATGTATAAGCTATCTTGACTGGAAGAAAGTGAGCTAACTTTTTCATCCGCTCAACTATCACCAATATGGAATCATGACCCTTGGTTGTCCTTGTAAGACCAACCACAAAGTCCATGGTTACATGATCTCATTTCCATTGTGGTATTAGCAAAGGTTGCAATGTCCATGCATGCTTCTGATGCTCCACCTTGACTCATTGGCAGACTGGACACTTGGCAACAAACTCTACCACATCACGCTTTAGACCTGGCCACCAATAAAAATCCTTCAAATTATGAAACATCTTTGTATTGTCGGGATGCATTGGGTACATCAAGGAATGTGCCTCCTCAAGTACCATCTCCCTCAGGCCATCAACATTTGGAACCATTGTTCTGTTGTGAAAACATAATGTCCCATCATCTAACTCATGGAAACCATCACGCTTCCCACTGCCAAACTCTAATCTGATATTCTGTAACATGGTATCATCCTTCTGTGCATCTATGATCTGCTATATCCACGTCGACTTAACCTGCAAATATGTCAACAATCCTTCCAATAGATATTTTTCCAACTACACTTTCATCTGAGGGAGTGATATTAACATGTCTCACTTGTGACATGCCATGGAGTGTAATGTGCCTTGTGTGCATAAGATGATGAATATGACTTCCTACTTAGTGCATCAGCTACCACATTCACCTTCCCTGGATGGTAGTCTATCATGCAAAAAATTTTATTAGCTCCATCCATCTGCGTTGCCCCATGTTCAGCTCTTACTTCAAGAAGATATACTAAAGGTTCTTGTGATTTATGAATATTCGAAACTTCTCCCCATATAGATAGTGTCTCCAAATATTTAGGACAAGAACTACAACTGCTAACTCTGAGTCATGAGTTGGATAGTTCTCCTTGTGTTTCTTAAGTTGTAGCAAAGCAAAAAAAATCACATTCTTGTCCCGCATCAACACACATCCCAAGCCATTCTTCAAGCCATCACAGAAAACTATGTAGCCTTTCCCTTGATATGGTAGCACTAACACTGGAGCTCTTATCAACTTCTCCTTCAACAACCGAAAAGAACGCAGACATTTGTCATCTCAGAAAAAGGAACACTTTCCTAGTAAACTTGGTCAAAGGTAATGCTACCACACTCAACTTTTTTATGAACCTCCTATAGTAGCCTATTAGACCTAAGAAGCTTCAGATCTCAATCGGTGTCTTGGGCTGCTCCCACTCTAGCAGTGACCACCTTTTTAGGGTACACAGAAGTTGTTGGGTTTTAGGGGAGACAGAGAAGGCAGCGGAAACAAAAATTTTCTCCCCAAACCCATACCGAGGAAATGCGTCAACGTCTATATAATAGGAAAGGATGGTTTGTGGAATCATACCTTGTCCCGAGGCTTGCTCGGCGAAAATACCTCGCGCAATGCGCGGTCTTCAACTCCGGTCTTGGACGGTGTCTGTGCAGCTCCTGGTCGCACCGGGACTGACGACTCCTCCTCCTACCGGACTGTCAGATGACAGTTGTCCTCCTAAGCGGCAGTGTCCTCCCGCCTCTGTAGTAGTCCACACAAACCACCTGGAACTCCACTCTCCTTGTCCCACAAGGAAGTGGAAGGAGTCGCACCCTCCTGTTGACGTACTAGTCGCCAACACACTCTCCTGCTACCATTTGCAACTGCAGTTGTCCTTCCCTTGCTGCACCTCCCTTTTGTGGGAAGCACTTGCTCGGGATCTCTCACGGTTACCAAAACCAGAGAGAACGACAACTTCGCAAAGCAACCGGCTTGCATTGAGTTGTACTTTGAGAAGCCCCCAATACCCCTATATATATAGGCGGGTCATGGGACAGGGTTCTCTGTGTCCGGCAATATGGGACTAAAGCAGGAGTAGAAGGGTTCGAGATTTTCCACAAAAAGCAACCAACTCGCAACCTGAACCGATCGGTTCACAAGTGAACCGGTCGGTTGGGGACCTGAACCGGTCGGTTGGAGCACCAACCGATCGGTTGGGACCCATGAGCCGATCGGTTCACTTCTGAACCGGTCGGTTCGTGGTCTTGATCAGTTCCCGATTGACTTTCCAACTTTCATTTCTAATTGGTATCGAATACCAATCCTTGTTCCAATCAAATTGGGCAAGTGAAATGCAAGGAAAATTCTCACCGACCTGACTTTCCCAACTTGCTCGGTTGCACCAGTTGAACCGATCGGTTCAACACTTGAACCGCTCGTTTCACCCTGGGCTTGAGCCGATCAGCTCCACTCTTGAGCCGACCGGTTCAGCAACCTCAGCCGACCGGTTCAACACTTGAACCGATCGGTTGGGAGTACAGGTTGTGCAGAATCAGTCAAATGCGATTTCAATCAATCTGATACTCCAATCAATGCGTCCAACACCTTGAACCATATGATATTGAGCTATCAACTGATTGAGTGTTTAATTGAACTACTAAACTCCTTTAGTAATCAATCTAAACGTTGCTTGTGGACAAAACTCCTCTTCCAGGTTAAATCCTATGTGTGTGACCCTACAGGTCCATTTCACGTTGGCAGTGAAAGTCCATAACACTTATGACTTCACAAGCAAAGAGCGGTGCCTAGTCACACATCAGTGCTACCCAAGTGAAAGTAGAAAGTTGGAGAACAACTTTCATCCTACAATCCGTGAATGGTGTTACAATGAATGTATAATTCCTTTGTCACTGATATCTCGAATGTACTCAAGGCATGGAACAGTCATCCTGTCAATGTTCATTCACTTTCTTGATCTCAGAGTAGATTGAAGGAGATATGTATGACATCAATATCACATACTGATTCAACCATGCGTGCGCACGCCTATCTCAATCCTACTCATCAAGTGGCCTTGGATATCAAACTCCCTTAGGAGGGACAAATCCCATATCTATCACTCACCCCTCAAAATCCCCATGTGTCAAAGCCACCCAATCATCACCTTTATAAAAACCCATGTTTCAGGACTGCGTTTGATGATGTCAAAGTGTGCCCAACGACATGTGTTGAGTGCAGTGATTTCAGGTTTAAGAATCACACTCACCACCATCACTGTGAGTACTGACTGTGACTACCATCTTATGGTTCCATGTGTCAAACTCACGGTGGGTCTGTCTGGTACACTTGTTCTCTAACAAGTACCTATGTGTTTGGTTTGATATCTCTATATCATGACTAATGAGATTCTGTCATCAACCAACACCACAATCCAGTCTTGTGTGTCATTGCTGTCTATCTACCTTCCACAATGACATCCGACTAGGGACATAACAAGAATGTACAAACTCTTAGCATCCGTATGATCTCATCGTTCAGGTCCTCAACCTGAAAGCATACGTCATTGAGTACTATCATTCTCTAGACATTCAATCTGTTCTATCACTATCTCATATGACTGAACCAAAATGAATTGGAAGTTTGCCTTTGATGTTTATCAAATCAATCTTAATGTATCCCACCAATCATCCCATGATTGGCTCTCAGGGCATACATACAAACAGACTCCCACTTGCACTGCGATCCAATCACTCTTGAATCATATTCATAGTGATCTTCAAACATGTCCCACATGTCACTGTGCTCTAGTGCCAACATAGTGAGTAATGGCAACACCTTGCCAAAGTCAGTATAAATTGCATGTCTCTCATCTCTTCGCTGTACGTCACACGTATGAGATGGAGTTGTCGTAATATGTGATCTAGTATTCCTTTGCTAACCTTTAGCCACATTGCATGATCAAGGATTCCAGACTTGTCATCAATGAGTGGAATATCTATAAGTTCATCTCATGAACTTTTAGATCCATATAGTATCCACTGATGTTATCTAACACACAGATACTCGTCATTTCCTTTTAAATGGTTTTATTGGAACACTTCCAATTATCAACAAACTTTCACTTTTATATATCCTATATATATTTTGTGATTTATTTTTTGTCCTTTCGGAAGTTTGCATCAATGTAACTCTTTACATCGAACTCTTCCTTATCTCCATAGAACTAGTACTTCCCAAGTACTTATCAAGTTCTTATGGTATTCCAATAACCCTTATTGGAAGTAGACATACATCCACTCGTCATGTCCTACATACGAGTTATCAGGATGAGCACATCATATTGCCATGTCCTACATACAAGATGATGAATGCATTTTATTCTTGCCATGTCATACATGCAAGACAATGGGATGATTGCATACATGATAGATCCATATCTATTCTTAGTGTTCCCATTATTCATAAGAATTGGACACTTGGCCTTGGGATACTAATATCCATATAACATGGACAAGTTTTCTCCCACTGAATCCGTGCATACTGAACCCTTCAGTACAAATTGCCAATGTATGCTCTCTCCTTTCCAGGTCAAGAGATTTGTCGAGAACTATCTCTATAGATCTCTATTCCTATCATATAGGAAAAATCTCTATCTTCCTTAAAGATAATTTCCACTTTTGGATTTCCATTCTAGAACATTTCCATTTCACATCAACATGTGGAATGTGAACATACTCCCACTAAATCACATATCCCTTCTTTATCTTTGACATATCAGTCAAACCCTTTGACTATATCATCAAAGTAAAGATCCAATTCTGAGTTGCTTGTACTCAATCAATCACATTGATTAGTCCATTGTAACTTATAGACTTCATTTGCACTAGTGGATTCATAAACCTTATAGGTTGTGTCACGTACACATCCTTGTTTTATTCCTCATAGGAATGCGGTTTTAGTATCCATATGCCAAACTTCTTAGTCATTAAGTTGCAATTAACAAGCATCATCCTTCTCAAAATGTTATCCATGTGTCTTAACACTTAAGACTTATTTGCACTTATGGACATGATCCAATGAATGCTACCATCAAGGTCATACCTTATGGCTCACATGGAAGTCATTTAGGATGTAATGGTTTTATACCATAACTCAAAATATGATTCCTCATATTCATCTGGATAGTTGACTCATCATATGAACAACTCATCACATAGATAATTGAGGTGTATCTGTTAAAGATATAAGAACTCACAACCCTTGTGATTCTTA
The DNA here is from genome assembly GCA_963693085.1 of Alisma plantago-aquatica. Lineage (NCBI taxonomy): Eukaryota > Viridiplantae > Streptophyta > Magnoliopsida > Alismatales > Alismataceae > Alisma > Alisma plantago-aquatica. The sequence continues at coordinate 652,974,043 of OY856410.1, forward strand.
ATTTCTTTTATTAGTGTGGGGTATTCATTTATTAAGAAGAATTCAGTTATTTGATAATTATTCTCTAACTCCTTAGAGTATGATTCCTTCTTGATTTAGACATCACTATGCCTTAATCATGAGTTCACTATGATACACTATCATAATCACTCATAAGGATCTCAAACATTTGGTCCAAGTATTTCATTCATTGATCTCATCAAGAATTAATACTTTACCAAATTTGTACTTCATTTATGATAATCTTGAACACTTCAAGATATTCATATTGGTATTTCTCTAAACACCATTTGAAGTATTAGCATTCACTCCAATAGGTATGTAAATACATCACATGTATTATACCTAATAGGACAATCATTCTCCCACTACCATTAGTGAAGATTGATTAATCATGTACAAGAGATTCATGTCTCTTACTGGTTCTCTAACCAAAAGAGTCTAGATTTATCCATCATATGGAAACTAGAAATGAATTTCTCATGATTGATGCTAATTTGATTGTTTGAGTTATCAATAACTTTAGGTATCATTTTATCTTATGCATACCATGTATCACAAGATAAACAAGGCATTGCCACAAAGATCATATCTTTGAGATTGAAACATCAACTTTATTTATTGCCATCATTGTCATACAATATGCAATAATAAAGTGTTTCTATCTATTGGCAATATATGAAATAGCAGTTCTCAACTCTATTTCGTGCCCTTTAGGCTGAAATAAACTGAAAGGTACTCCTATCTATGGCAGCAACACTTGCTCCAATGATGGGTACTTCTTTTTTGGTCCTTTCACAAAGGCCATCACTTCTTTGTGGATATTGCATATCATATATGACATATCCATATCTTGGTATCATATACCTCAGATAAAGAAGCGGTTCATTTCATGATACCTTAGGTGGAGATCTCCATCCCCTCCTTCATCTTCTTTTGTTCTTCCAGATATAGAGGGCAATCCCTCATACACCCTTTCCCCATGTTCCTTGAGGCTGAAGACGGCTTGGATTTCTGGCTAGCATCAGAACACTTCTTAGCTTTGCCCTTATCCTTGCCCTTAAGAATTACCTTTCTCTTTGATCACATCAAAGATTATGGTTTGTCTTTCTTCATCTTTGCCTTTACTATCCTTAACATGTCCAACAACTCTGTCAAAGTTTGTCAAAGTTGTTCATGTTGTAGCTTATCATGAATTGTATGATCCTCGCAACATTTGTAGTATCATACCAATAGCCAACTCTTGGCTCAGAGGGAATCCTTCTTAGTCATGTTTTTCGACATACCCAATCACATTGAGTGTGTGAATCCCTTACTGGATCTCCTTCTGTCATGACATACTTGGATAGTGTCTTGGAGACATCATATGTCTCATGTTGTCTCTGCAACTCACAGTTCAGAGAACACAACGTCAAGCACTCCTCATCAATGTCTTTCTCAGTACGCTTCCATAAGCATACTTTCAGCCATTGATGTGGTGGGATCGAGTTCATCTGGTTCTGGTATAACTAGGACTTAGAGCTTTTGCTCTTTGACTGAGAACACTTCTCATCATCCTAACCAGTCGTGGAATTATTCCCATTTAATTTGTTGGTCTCAAAGACCGATCGCAAATAAAGTGATTTTTTGATTAACCATTTATATTAACAAAAAGGAAATATATGCAATTTTAGTCCAAAAATCTTTTGACTTGTTTGATTGATTTGAAAATTTTGACGATATAATTAGGCCTTTAATTAATTATCGCTCCCACTATTTTAGTTCAAATTGATAGCCCTCACCATCAATTCGGAAGATTGCAGCGTACAACCTTCTAGTGGGCAAGATCCTAAAATCCTCTAAGTCATGAGTCAGCTTTGGCTGATCGCCCACAACTTAGATCTCTCAGGTAGGCAACTCTTGCCAATTGCATCATATGCAACTCTTGTTGAATGAACATGCACAACACCTTGCCATGAACATTCCTTGCCTCTGGGCTTAGACGCTCTAAGAATCACCAGTTAAGTCTAACCCAAAAGCCGACACGGTAAACATGCACCCTGCTTTGGCAGAACCTACATGTCTACCCTTCACACTTCCACAAGATAGACGGCGCACCACGCTTTGGCGTAACCTACGCTTGGTCGATCGAGCTTTTCATGTGTGCCGCTAATGGAAGGCATGTAAGACTTAATATTTTATTGAGGGATTTGGTTTTATATACATATACATATACATATCCAATCACCACAATACATAGTACGTATCATATACATGCTATATCCCACAGAAAACATGCACAAATGATAAAAAGCGATGATTATGGCCATCCTAATGTGATTCCTCGAGCCAAGAGGAATCATGGTCATCTAGGTCTACATCATATGCAACATGTACAAGATAAACATATGTGCCTTGCCATCCGAGTTGATCAACTCATCACATGAATGATCAAGTACTCTCCAGCCGGTCGTCTGGGTGCCACCAGCCGATTGGTTGGCTCCTCCAACCGATCGGTTCGCCTGGTCGTCGTGCATCTCGTCATGTCCGCCACCCGCTCGTCACGCTCCTCGAACCGGTCATCAACCGATCGGTTCACTCCTTGAACCGACCGTCTGGAACGTCAACCGATCAGTTCACGCCTTGAACCGATCGTTTCAGCTGTCGTCTTGATGTCCGCCGGTCTTCGACATAACAGGAAATAAAAATCTATCCTATTTATTACATTGCTTTAAAAAAAGGGAAACCCCGAGTTACATTCGGGGGGAGCAAAGGTAGGAAAGAATCTCGAATTATTTCGAGTTACATCAGGAATAAGAGAGGGAAGATCGGTGCGTAGACCGAGATGCAAGCAACCACAAACAACCATACACAGATAGGGGTTTATAGGCCATAATCACGCTACACACATCCACCACAAAACTCGTTTAAGGGCGACGCGTATCGAGTGCATTAATAATACATATCATATATGTAATTAGGGATTTGTGGATTTAGGATTGGACATGCATAAAGCCGATAGTATTCGCATCGTATGCAATAAATAAAGGCGACAAACCAAAATCGATCATATCGATATTCCTAAAATATAGAGCAGTTGACCTGGCTCTGATACCACTGTTGGGTTTTAGGGGAGACAGAGAAGGCAGCGGAAACAAAAATTTTCTCCCCAAACCCATACCGAGGAAACGCGTCAATGTCTATATAATAGGAAAGGATGGTTTGTGGAATCATACCTTGTCCCGAGGCTTGCTCGGCGACAATACCTCGCGCAATGCGCGGTCTTCAACTCCGATCTTGGACGGTGTCTGTGCAGCTCCTGGTCGCACCGGGACTGACGACTCCTCCTCCTACCGGACTGTCGGATGACAGTTGTCCTCCTAAGCGGCAGTGTCCTCCCGCCTCTGTAGTAGTCCACACGGACCACCTGGAACTCCACTCTCCTTGTCCCACAAGGAAGTGGAAGGAGTCACACCCTCCTGTTGACGTACTAGTCGCCAACACACTCTCCTGCTACCAGTTGCAACTGCAGTTGTCCTTCCCTTGCTGCACCTCCCTTTTGCGGGAAGCACTTGCTCAGGATCTCTCACGGTTACCAAAACCAGAGAGAACGACAACTTCGCAAAGCAACCGGCTTGCATTGAGTTGTACTTTGAGAAGCCCCCAATACCCCTATATATATAGGCGGGTCATGGGATAGGGTTCTCTGTGTCCGGCAATATGGGACTAAAGCAGGAGTAGAAGGGTTCGAGATTTTCCACAAAAAGCAACCAACTCGCAACCTGAACCGATCGGTTCACAAGTGAACCGGTCAGTTGGGGACCTGAACCGGTCGGTTGGAGCACCAACCGATCGGTTGGGACCCATGAGCCGATCGGTTCACTTCTGAACCGGTCGGTTCGTGGTCCTGATCAGTTCCCGATTGACTTTCCAACTTTCGTTTCTAATTGGTATCGAATACCAATCCTTGTTCCAATCAAATTGGGCAAGTGAAACGCAAGGAAAATTCTCACCGACCTGACTTTCCCAACTTGCTCGATTGCACCAGTTGAACCGATCGGTTCAACACTTGAACTGCTCGTTTCACCCTGGGCTTGAGCCGATCAGCTCCACTCTTGAGCCGACCGGTTCAGCAACCTCAGCCGACCGGTTCAACACTTGAACCGATCGGTTGGGAGTACAGGTTGTGCAGAATCAGTCAAATGCGATTTCAATCAATCTGATACTCCAATCAATGCGTCCAACACCTTGAACCATATGATATTGAGCTATCAACTGATTGAGTGTTTAATTGAACTACTAAACTCCTTTAGTAATCAATCTAAACGTTGCTTGTGGACAAAACTCCTCTTCTAGGTTAAATCCTATGTGTGTGACCCTGCAGGTCCATTTTATGTTGGCAGTGAAAGTCCATAACACTTATGACTTCACAAGCAAAGAGCGGTGCCTAGTCACACATCAGTGCTACCCAAGTGAAAGTAGAAAGTTGGAGAACAACTTTCATCCTACAATCCGTGAATGGTGTTACAGTGAATGTATAATTCCTTTGTCACTGATATCCCGAATGAACTCAAGGCATGGAACAGTCATCCTGTCAATGTTCATTCACTTTCTTGATCTCAGAGTAGATTGAAGGAGATGTGTATGACATCAATATCACATACTGATTCAACCATGCGTGCGCATGCCTATCTCAATCCTACTCATCAAGTGGCCTTGGATATCAAACTCCCTTAGGAGGGACAAATCCCATATCTATCACTCACCCCTCAAAAGCCCCATGTGTCAAAGCCACCCAATCACCACCTTTATAACAACCCATGTTTCAGGACTGCGTTTGATGATGTCAAAGTGTGCCCAACGACATGTGTTGAGTGCAGTGATTTCAGGTCTAAGAATCACACTCACCACCATCACTGTGAGTACTGACTGTGACTACCATCTTATGGTTCCATGTGTCAAACTCACGGTGGGTCTGTCCGGTACACTTGTTCTCTAACAAGTAACTATGTGTTTGGTTTGATATCTCTATATCATGACTAATGAGATTTTGTCATCAACCAACACCACAATCTAGTCTTGTGTGTCATTGCTGTCTATCTACCTTCCACAATGACATCCGACTAGGGACATAACAAGAATGTACAAACTCTTAGCATCCGTATGATCTCATCGTTCAGGTCCTCAACCTGAAAGCATACGTCATTGAGTACTGTCATTCTCTAGACATTCAATCTGTTCTATCACTATCTCATATGACTGAACCAGAATGAATTGGAAGCTTGCCTTTGATGTTTATCAAATCAATCTTAATGTATCCCACCAATCATCCCATGATTGGCTCTCAGGGCATACATACCAACAGAAGCACCATTGGTAGAAATGACATGATCAAGAAAAGATACCTCAGTCAGCTAAAACTCACACTTGTTGAACTTGGCATACAGTCGGTGTTGCCTCAACAATGTTGATGCTTACCGAAGATGTTTCTCATGATGCTGACTATCCCTGGAGTATATCAAGATATCATCTATGAACATAACTACAAACTGATAAAGTTACAGTTTGAACACCTTGTTCATCAAGTCCATAAAAGTTTTTGATGCATTGGTTAGCCTAAAAGCATAACTCGTAATGACCATACCTAGTCCTAAAAGCAGTCTTAGGTATTTCATCTGTCTTGATCCTTAATTGGTGATATCCTAAACTCATGTCTATCTTGGAAAACTCAAGAAGTAAGAGAGAATAAGGAGGGCAACAAGGAAAATGAAGGTAGGGAAGATCTTCTTACTTGTTTAGGTCAAGAAGCTAGGTTAGGAAGCTCCAAATGATCCAAGGGAGAGTAGATCCAAACCCTAGAGGACATGCAACCAAGCTTGACCAAGATTCATCCTCTACTTCTCTTCTCCTCCACCAAGCAAGAAGGTCCAACCTCTCAAGAAACAAGAAGATTAAGAAGGTGTGTAAAGAGTTTGTTTGGGTGAAAGGAGAGGGGTATATAAAGCTAGGATGAAAGAGGAAGGTGGGTTGAGGTGTGGAAGCATGCATGCCATGTGTCCAAAGGTCAAAACCTCCCATCCATGCAAAATATATCTATCATAAGATCTGGTACCTAGGTGAACCATACGATCTCTAACCTAGGAGGACCATCAACTCCTAGCATCAAAAGAGTCATCAGATCATTCCCTCACTTGGCCACTTGAGCAAACCCTAAACCACCTTCAGTTGGTGCTCACCACATGGAAAGCCATAAATCTAGGTGCCTTAAGAGGAAACCATTGAATCTCATGCAACAAAGAAAAACCATAGGATGATTTACTTCCATAGTGAAACTATCAGGTCCCAATCTTATAGAGGGAAACCATTGAGTTGGGGCACTTAGGTGAGAAACCCTAGATCTCAACCCTAAGTTAGATAACACCCCACATTTGATGATGCGTCTAGGTTCCCAAAGATACAACCATATAAAAATGTTCTAAAAACTTATGAAGAATAACATACATGTGAAGATTACAGATAAAACCCTAGATATGGGAAAATTGCATAAAAGTTCATATTAGCACATTAATTGCAAGACTTACTCAAACAATGTCCAAAGTGGACCCAACTTGAAACTTATCTTTATCACATGATATAAAAGCATGTGTTAGGGTTTGATTAAGGTTTTAATCACCCAATTAAGATAAGCAAGTATGTTTAACCATAAATTTAGGTCAGGGGTCTTACATCTGTGGACTGGAAAAAACATGTTTTCTTCTATTTGATTCTCAAGATACAAGAATGTTTTGGACAAAAATAAGAAAATATTGGTTTAAAATGTAGGTTTGAGCTTATGTAGAATAAAAATAAATAAAAATAATGAAAAAATAAAATAGAATATTAATTTGGGATTAAAATTCCTTATTAAAAAAGAATGAGTGAATTTTGTGAGGATAAAGGAAATTGAATATTTGTAAGAAAGGAAAATACGTATTCACGATAATCCAATTGGGAACTTTATGAAAAAGCTTGTTGGGAGCATAATGAAGGGAAAATTGAACATTAGTATAGAGAAGAATAAAGGCTAAATTGCACATTAGTCCTTAGAAAAATGCTTCACGTACATAAACCCCCCCCCAAACAGTAGCAAATAAGTGAAAATGAGTGGATTAAGTAGGTGGGAAATGTGGGAAAATATGGAAAAAGTGGGAAAGTATGTGAAAATGGAATGAAATCCTTTATTAGACATATAATGATATTATCATGAATTTTTTATTGAATGAGCAAAAAAAGGTGTCAAAAATTTGTCCCTCTCAAGATAATGTTCAATGTTAGAGTAAGAACCGCAAGCTTGAGCTAAGTATGACCCCCCATTTTTTGTCATGAAGGATAAAAGATGATACTCATAAAGGATGTTTTGATGACACTCATGGATGAAAAAAACATAGGTGATGTCTTTCCCTTATTGGGAAGGACTGGTGAAGAAATCATTCATAAAGAAAACAAGTTTTGGCATAAATGATTTATCTAAAATAAGGCTAGTCTTTGACCAAAGCATGTACTTGTATTTAGCCAATCATTTATTCCCCTTGAGTGATGTTGAGCCATTCAAAGTTTATATAGTTGTGAAAGTGTCTATCATAATTGCTCGATTTCTTATTAGTCCATGTCTGATTCCCTTACTAACTCATTCCTTAGTGAGAAAAGGTGGATGTGAATGTGGATATGATAAGGGTTTGTTAGAGGGCATGAAACCAAGAGTCTGTAATCATGAAGGATTATGGAAAATGCTTAATTGTGAAAATATCTTAAAAATATAGCATGTCTCTCGTTTTGCGATTAGATATTAGACTGAGTTGGGTCAATCACAAAACCTAGTGGGTAAACCAATTTAGGGTTAGGATCATTGTGAGTTGGATCAATCACAAAACATGGTGGGCAAACCAATTTAGGGTTAGGGTCACAACACTAAAGGGGTAAAATGTGTTTTTTTTTGCTATCTGATACATGGATTTTGGTTGCTCTGGATAGATAAGATTGGGAACTTGACAATTATCTGATGATAAGGTCAACCTTTATCCAACACTAATGAATGTACATGGTTAATTATCTATTCCTTAAAGCATCACCCAACTACAAAGAGTTTTGTTTTTCTTGTTAAGATTTTTGAAAGCATCATCCTAGTTCTCTAGTTCTGTAAAAGTACTCAAAATATATAGATTGTGAACTAGGCAATTATCCAACGACGTGGTCATCATTTATTTGATATTGGTGATTATACATGATTAATTATATGTTCCTTAGAGCATATCAAGTTATCAATTGATTTTGGATGCAAGATGGTTGCCTTTGAGAATAAGGCCCATGCACTGATTAATATTGCCTACCTTACACATGATTTTGATGTAGAAATGAAAGCATTGTTTATTTTATGTGGGATTTCATGTATGAAATGGTACAGTTCAAGTTCATGATTCAAGATCCAAAAGGTTGAAAATTAAAATTAGATTAGTTTAAGATCACAGTCTAGGACACAACTGAGGATAAGACTATGGCATGCCTATCTGAGATAGGGCATGCGGTTCAATTTAAGTCTAGGACCATTTTTGGTATAGTTCAATTTCATGATCTAGGAACCAAATAGATGAAGTTAGATATGGTCTATTTTAAGGTCATAATATAGGATCATAAAAGACTTTTGAATTTAGAGATGATCTAGTTTACAGTCATACTCCAAGACCCTAAATGATTTTGAAATTTGAAGATGGTTTAGTTTAAGGTCATAGTCAAGGAACATAAAAGATTTTGAATTTAGAAATGGTTTAGTTGAAGGTTATTGTCCAATACCATAAGATTTTTTGAATTTAGAAATGGTCTAATTCAAGGTCATGGTCCGGGACCATAAAATATTTTGAATTTAGAGATGGTCCAATTTAAGGTTGCAGTCCAAGACAATTTTTAGAGAAAAGAAAGAAGTCATATTTGCCATTAGGCTTTATATTGAAATACATATTGAAAGAATTAAATGCGTGAGAGCAAGGATATTGGTTAAAGATTTGGGTTATAGGAGATTATCAATTTCTCAGGTTAATCTTAACTTGTCACCAGTTAGCCCAAAATAATAAACAATTGTCATTATTATTTATTAATGATGAAACCTTAAGTTGGTCAAATATACAAGAGACCCTATTATATACATATTTACATTCTGATGTCCAAAATACTACTGAGTTTCATATCTTTTCATCTCATAATAATATTTTCATCAAACTCTTGAAGAACCTTAGTCTCACCATAGTAATCAACCCTAAATTTCCTTATGACATGTATAGCATCATGTGGTGATCAATTTACCAAAATGCCTTTAGATTCTATGTATGCATAAAAAGACTCCAATATAGGTAGTAACATATGCAACCTGGCCCACTTGTCTCATTTTTTTTCTAATATAAATAATAAGTACATAGGTGGCTATGAAATTTGGGATGTGACTAACTATCCACCCTAGAGGCAATTTCATCCTCAAAATTTGGTTCTACTAATCTAGTCTACCTACCTTAGGGTCCTAGCTCTACCTTGATATTCACTTTACTCATTTATGTTTATTATCTGACCTTGACCTTTATTCTAGGGTTATAAATTGCAAGTTATTAGGTTTAGGTGACCATCTACGTCAACTTTTTGTGTTAAATCTTTTTTTGTCACCCCCTGGTATATGTCAGTTTGTCATATATCTAAAAGTGGTATGTCTTATCATACTTATGTCAACACATCACCAATGCATATATCCCATACAACATGCACTTGAGAGGGTGAGAACAGTCATAAGCATATACTTATGCACATAACATCCCCTATACAATGTCTCATAAGTGTGTGTCCCATACCACAAACACGTGGGAAAGAGAGCGGACATGCTATATGAAATCTAGAGTTAACATGTAAGTTCAAAGAATCTACATACATAACCCTAATGCATATCTCAACTTATGTCGCCTGAATAAACCTCCAAATAAAGTTTTACTATCTTTCATCCACTACTTCTATAACTAGGGATAATAACTCTCTTTCTAAATATGTACTTCTGTATTACCTGTATTTTGATAGGGAAATGCAAACTAAGAATATGAGAATTTACTTGGTGGCCATCTACATCATTGCTCTGCTACCATATTATAACAACCCAATTTTCATATCACATGAGCGGAAGCTAGTTATTTTTTTCAACTTGGGAGTGTCACAAGCATGATATGGGTAACAATATTAATAGACAAGAACCATTACAGACTGTGCATGAAAGAAATTATGATAATGTTCTTAGTAAAGAAATTTGATTACATGATGATATATAATAGGAATTTAATACCATGATACTACTTTTACAAATTTAATCTCAATTCTAGGACCACATAGACAACACCCTACCAAAATAATCTTTTAAATTTGTGGTTGTATCATCTTGTATTGACCACATCCTAAAGCTCGGTACCTAGGAATGTATCATCCCCAGCCATGCACAAAGGGAACACTATAGTAAGAGTAAGTGGCCTTGAATTACAATAACTATAAGGATATGATTGAATTATAAAACTAGAAATCTGCAAGTAAAGTAAACATATTTTATTTACATATTTTATATATTTGTAGTCAATATTATACAATAAATCCTCTTATATAGAGTGATGCCCCTTCTGTGGCATTGTGTGCCTTCTATGGTGCAATGCACCTTCTATGGCATTAAATGCCTTCTGATGACACCAAGGTGTCTTCTATTATGTGTATTGCATTACTTCTATTCTATGAGGACATATTGTATAATATTTAAGTATGTTTTAGTGTCTCTTTCTATTCTTTTCTACTTATAGTTCTAGTTCTATTTCTAATTTTGTTTCTATTCTGGTTTTGTATCTCAAGCAATGGGGAGAATTATGAAAGTATGTCTTATGTTTGGGCATTTTATTCTAACTTAATATGAGAAATATTAATAATGGCATAAAAATAATATGTTTGGGCGACGCCACTGTGTGTGTGGAGGTTGATGCCAACTCCGAGTTCCCACAGAACGTTAAGGTCAGAGTGGATGGTAGTCTCAGGAACCTGAAGGTCAGCTATGTGGCGAAACCTCAAGTCTGCTTTGGCTGCTCCCAGTTCGATCACCGACTGCCCTCTTGTCCTAGTGCCACAGGGAGCAGGTCGATGCCGAATCAACTGCAGGTAAGAGTCGGGAAGAGTACAAGGAGGCAAGGTTCTCGACGCCCTATTGAGGAGAACATCCCCTTCTGTGAAGATGATCCTAGGTCTATCCAAGAATCTGAGCAAAAGGTTGATGAAGCTCCATGTTTTGTACGGCTGGAACCAGATATGAAGAGCAGGTCTCCCGCAGAGAGTGTGGGCGCACTGAACTTGGACTGGGAGCTTTCTTATTCCAAGTCGATTGCTACCCCTCCATGTTTGAAGCAGCTTGCACAGGATACAGGGATTGCCTTGGTTTATCACCAGAAATATTCCTGGAATTCTGATGATGGATCCTTGATCAGTTCTGATGATCTTGACCCGGAGGTGTTAGAGGATTTTAGGGTGAACAAGGAACCAAGATCAAAGAAAAAGAAGAAGAAACATAGGAGGACTGGAACTGAAGAGATTCCTATAATTGACTTCTCAGGGTCCGTTTAGAATCCTTTGTCTGGTCATTCCATGGTTGGGTGTGTTGGTATCTTATTAGGTGTAATACTCAGTTTGAAGTGAGCTTGCCTTCCTGTTGATAAGCTTGATCTGTATGTGGTTGGTTGGACTCTTTTCATGCAACACAACTTTGTGGGTATGCAGACTGTCAGTGTTCATGGATTGATGATGGTTGGATGCGGAAGACCTAGGCTTTGTCCTGGATGGGGTTCCATTAGTCTGTATATTGCACCTGTATACTTACCTATCTTGTATGGAGCTGGGTTAGAAGTGGAAGATCACCTATCTCCAGGGAGTTTGCATGACGTGGCAGGTCATGCATTTCTCATTTGCTCCTTATGCATCTCTCAGCTATCAGTCAACTCTAGTTGCAGATTAAGATGTGTCTGGCGAATGGTTTCCAATTAATTAGCTAGGAGTTTCACATAGTTATTTTTGTGGGTGTTACTAATGCTTCTATGTGATCTTCTTCTTCTTTTCTAGTTCTATTCTTCCTGATAGGTCTCTATGATGCTCTTAGTTTTCCGATATCTGAGGTTTTTTCCTGGTTCCAATCTGATGTGCTCTTCCTGCGTGGAGGCATATAGATCTAGTTCGTTTCGAGGCACTTATGTACCTAAAGTTTTTGGTTTTATAGTAACACGATTTTTTGCCGACCAAAAAAATAATAATAAAGAACAAACGTGTTGGAGATAAATTTTAAAACTTTTATTCTATGCTCTATAATTTATTATGAGATTTTAAATTTTAATTACTACATAAATGTGATAAATCTAAATCCTAGATTTTGTATCTGATTCTGATATTTTAAATGACATTGAATTCTAAATAATAATTAGAAACTAATTTATAGAAAATAAAATCTAATTATCACATCCTAAATTATTTTGCTAGCATTCTGAACATCCTTGAAGTAATATCATTTTAGATCTAAAACTAAAAGAAATCTATGTAAGAGATATTTGAGGAAATAATTCCACTTCACTGGAAAAGAATTATCTAAATAAGTACATTTAGACAATATGTCTAAGGAATAATTTTGGGCAAGATCATCAGACTATTAGCCTAAAGTGGTATTGTTTTAGTCAGAAATAAAAAATGTGAAAAAGGGTGGTTTGGAATCGTTTTCGAGTTTTAGTCAGAAAACCCAAAAAAATAGAAAAAGTGACTCATGTGTTGATAAGGAAGGAAGGCGTATGAGAATTTGAATTCAACACACTCATTCTTAAAGTGGGAATGGGTCAAAAATTGGTACCACAATCTACCTACCAAACTAGTATTACAGGGGTTTACATTGAAAAAATCATTATATGTGAATCACTAGGAAGAAGATGATATGATGTTCTCTCACTTTGCTTTGTATTTTGTATGTAGAAGGGTTTGACACTTCTCGACATGGAGAGGATATGCAATTGAGGGTGTCTAGTAACAAAGCTAGATCTAGAGCAGATGTTGATCCAATCTAGCATCGACTACTTTCACACTTCTGGGCACTAATGTGTTTGGCACTTCTGAGAGTAAACAAGTTTTGCCCTTCTTGTCATCTTTCTCTCTCTCTCTCTCTCTAATATCTCTGCTTCTCCTCTTAGTAAGCCAGGGGTCTCTTTTGGTGGTCTCCCCTCTCCTTTCTAGAGTGGAGGGAGTTGATGAGGGGGTTTTCTCCTTTCTCCAAATTCATGACCCACTCTCTCTATGGATAGTCACGGGCCATGTGGTCCTCTCTCAGGATTCCCAATACCAACATGGTTTTAGTGGGTGTAGATTTAGTTGGTACTATTAGGCATGGGAGAGTTTGGTGCCCAACTGTCCTTTTTATGAGAAAAAATTAAAATGTGTGTAAATTGGTTTGACACATTTGTTTGTGAAACCCTTTGACACCTAGCTTGGTCTGTTAAAAGAAAACCCAAAATATGCATGATATGGATCGTAATATCTGGGTGTGAAATCCTTTGGCACCCAGCACAACCTATGTGTGAATCAGTTAAAAATACACATCCATGTGTGAAATCCTTTGGCGCCTAGTGTGGTCTATAAAAGGGGTATAAAACCCTTTGACACCAAAATAAGATACTTTCCCAAAATATTCTAGAAAGGATGTGGTCAGATTTTGTCTAATATGGGTGCAAATTAGATTTGCACCCATAATTAGTACAGTCAAATTGAGATTTTTTGTAGATCTCACCTTAACCTAGATAATGTGTAAATTTTGTCCATTAGGGTTTAGGACCCATTGGGTCAATTTTAAAGTTTTGTTTAGTCTAATGTTGGTCCACATCTTTCCTAAACTTTGTGCAAGTTAGTTTTGCACTCCGAACTGACCAGAATGTATCTAGTGGGTGCATGTTTGATCCTTTTGGCATAAATTGCAGTTTTCAATTATTATAGTCTGAGACAACTTAGATTTTGTAAAAAAAACCCAAATAACAAGGATTTCATTGGGACCCAAAAATGAGGTGTCAATATTTTGTCCCTCTCAAGATGAGATCCAAGACATGGTTGGTGGATCCACCCATGTCAAGGGCTAATTCTTAGGGACTGACAACATTTTTGGTTAGAGAGCATTATCATCATGCATAATATTTTTGTTGGCTATATTTGACTATGAGTATTAATTGAGAAAACTCATTAGCAAGAGCCAGAAAACATGTGAAAAGAAACAATTAGTGAAAAAATATAAATTGTTTACCTTGGTAGGGCTTAAAACCATATCCACCTTGGTAGAGTTTGGTTTAAATGTAGGGGAAATGTATATTGTAATAATCCTTTATGACAAAACTTTAAATGACTGAATAAAATTGTGTCTGAATGATTGCATGAATTTTTGGTATTCAAAAAGGCTATAGGACAGAACAACAATATATGTTTTAATATTTATTTAGTTTTAGTTTTTCAAGATTTTTGTGTGATTTTTTTAGCATGGATGGGTTCGGCACAAGTTTTTTATATGTTTTTAATATATTTTTTAGATTTTTTAGCACATATGGGTTTGGTGCCTTTTGTGCATGAATAGGTTTGGCATAAGGTTTTTTGATGCAAAAAGGATTGGTGTCAGGTTTTTCGTGTGATTTGTTTATAATTTTTTTCGGAGAGTGAAAGAGTTTGGTGCAATTTTTTTAGGCATGAAATGGATTGGTGGTCGAGCTTTTTTGTGATTTTTTTATTTTTTCAAGAGCGCAAAAGGGTTTGGTGACATGTTTTTTGGGTGTGAAAGGGATTGGCGCCGACTTTTTTATTTTTAATTTTTTGTGCTTTATTCTGGAGCATAAAAGGGTTTGATGCCGACTGTTTTTGGTGAAAAAGGGATTGATGTGGAGTTTTTTTTCTTTGCATTATTTTTTGTTATTATTTTTATAGGAACGCAAAGCGTTTGGCACTCGATTTTTTCTCACTTTATTGGCAGTGTTAAGGAGTCATGGTTCTATTTGACAAGGAATCTTTGTAAAATAGAAACCCTAAAAAGAATATGAATAAAAGGTTGTTTTGGTAGTTAGGATTCGATCTGTCACCACTTTGGCGAGGGAAAAAATGTGAGTACAAAAAGTTTTGGCACTTCAAAGAACAAAATAGTTTGGTTCTCCAAAGAGAGAAAGGGTTTGGCACTTCAAAGTGCATCATAACATGTTCATGGAGAATATCTATTTTTGGAAACTCTCCTATCATGTAAGGTCTTTCTGCATCAACCTGGACCTGATTGGTGTGAAACTAATACACACCAATGTATGTCAAATCAATGTGTGCCTAATAAGTGGAAAGTCATATGTGCATGATAGGTGGAGAAGTGCTCTATCCGTGGAAGGGATCTGAATCTGGCTGGTGTGAAGCTGATCTACACTAGTCTATGTCAAACTGGTCTGCACCGTCTAGGTGGGAGGTTGATCTATGCTTGTTAGGTGGAATATGATTTTTCTATCTACACAAGAGACCTAGATTTTATTAGTGTGGAATCGATCTACACCAGTCTATGTTAAATCAATCTGCTTCTATCAGGGGAAGGTTGACAATAATGAAAATCCTACGTCAAGTTCTAGAATTGAAGAAGGGTTGAGAAACTTAGAAATTGTGCATGAATGGATAGTTGACATGGATATTACTAAAAGGATGAACATGTCTAACTATAACATCGAGAATATATATTCCTATATCTCGAGATTTGATGATAGTTGCAATTCAATTTTGGGATAAAAATTCACACTCATTTTAGTTTGGTAATGTGATGTTGATGACAACACTGCAAGACATAGAGTTGATCACTCGGTTGAAGCTAAATTATAAATGGCCTCGGGTTGCACATATACAAAATTGGTGTAAAGAACTTAGCCAATTTCTTGATGTGAAGAAGCAAGTTTTAGAAAAACTCATGTATAAAAATTAGTACTTTATGGGGTAGTTTCAACACAGTAGCAGCTTATAAGAAGTTGAAGCCAAGAAAAGGTCATTTTCATGCCTTCTTAATAGTTTTATTTGTTGGTACTCTATTATTTAAGAGTCAAAATGCAACGGTTAGTGCTAATTTGGTAGACATTATGGGTGTTGTAGAGAAGTGAGAGAGTGTCATCCCTTGGATCCTTAGTGAGCTTTATCGGTGTCTCGATGCTGTAAAAGTTTTTGGAAAAATGGTGGGTCCATTCCAAGTGTTGCAACTGTACTTTAGGATGTTATTAGGTTCTAACAAATGGTGGGTCCATTCCAAGTGTTGCAACTGTAGTTTGGTATGTTATTAGGTTCTAACTAATGGTGGGTCCATTCCAAGTGTTGCAACTGTACTTTGGGATGTGATTGGGTTCTAATGACTTTGTCGTTGACTGTCATCTGATGAGTAGCTTTGCAAACAATTATCTTACTACTTGAGATATGTTGACTATGCCCTTCCAGAAGAGAGGTGAGATAACCACATGGTTAGAGAATCTTGAAGATGAGGTGGTCTAATG
Source organism: Alisma plantago-aquatica (assembly GCA_963693085.1). Classification (NCBI taxonomy): domain Eukaryota; kingdom Viridiplantae; phylum Streptophyta; class Magnoliopsida; order Alismatales; family Alismataceae; genus Alisma; species Alisma plantago-aquatica. Next base: position 652,990,611 of record OY856410.1, read on the forward strand.
GAGATGGATGACCAAGGGATTCATACATTCTTGTACAGTATCTCTATGGTAGGTTTTGATAATCTTGTCACCTTCATACTTTGGGAGTTGTCATGATTATTCCCATATTACAAAATTACACTAGTTTGAGAGAAATAAGGTTGTGTGTTAGCTGGATCAAGTTCCACACTACTATACATAAGATGTTGGAGAGGGTGATGGTCATTTGCCAACCAAGTTAGCAGACATGTGGAAACCTGCAAGATGATGGTCCTGGACCCTGTTGGTTGGAATTGCATGCCAGAGTATCTACATCAACGTGAAGCATTTGAGTGTGTAAAAGTGACTTGGAAGCCTGATGGGGATCTTACATACAAAAAAATTAGTGGAGCATGAGCTAAAGATTAGATATAGTATCATCATTATCATTTTTGTGTTTCTTCTTCTTTAGGTTGGTGTAACATACCAGATCTTGGACCCTAGCTTAAAACTTTGACCTTTTGGATTTGACCAAGCAAGGTTGGGGTTAGTATGATCCTAATAATCAAATACAGGAATAAGGTAATCTAATAAGTCATATAATTCATTTGGATGGTAATAAGATGATAAAGAACTTAATTGAATGAGTAATTGAACTAATGGGCCTATAATGGGCATAATGGCATAACCCATGTAATAAAGCCTCAAAATAAAGAATAGAATTCAAATTCATAATCTACACATTAAAATAAGCCTACATGTCAATTTTAATTTAATTTGGACAACCTCAAAATAATATGGTAAGTAAGGAGAGAGAAAAAGGAAATAATGCATTCGTACTTTATTAATATCATATTCAAAATTAGTATTTTGTCATGCTGGTTTCCTAATTTCCAAATTTCACTTATATACACTTCTTTCTCTACCATCAGATTTTGATCTAGTGGATGACATATCGTCTCCTACCTTGGGTAGGAGGCCGATTCTTTTGTGAACAGTATCATTAATTTCCATCGCCTATATCTTCCGTGATTCTCGATTATTTCTCAAAATGTCTTCACTGTTGCCTTTTTCATTTGACTCCAATTGTTTTGATCCCAAGTTTTATGGGGTACATATACCCCTTGTTCTCTAACCTTGATCACCACCTGTCATTCCCCTATTTTCTCTCTGTTCCCTCTACTTCCCTTCTTCTCGCCCATCCGAGCCTTCGGACCAAGTGGGGTTAGTCCCCTGACCTCCGATGAGGTCCCGTATGCATCTTGCTTGCCTCAGTTATGGACTTATCAGTCTCTAGGATGTCACCCGTACTCCTGTCACCTCTCCGCAGGTGTTCTGGTTGGAGTTTGGCACCTTGGCCATCGGGAGGCATGGATAGGTTTTAGAGATAGTATGTGCAAATTCACCATGGATATGCAGAGCTATATGCTCCTCCGCAACTTATAATTTGAAGTATACCATTTTTCCCCAAATTTGGGTGTGCGCATCTCTCTACCCAGTCGCAGCCATGGAATGGCTTGGGTAGAAGAAGGCTTGTAGGTCATTTACTCGTTTGCCCCTTTGATTTGTTTTTTATTCATCTTTCTCATCAGGGGCAACATCAAATTTTCACCTTTTTGTTTGTGCTTTTGTCTGCGCTGAGTAAATGCCAGGCTAACCAAGGGCTTGTGCCCCTTGGCTGGGCTGCATTGGGTCCCCTCGGTGGACCCACACCCTCTCTCACGAGGATATTAACTGCTTGCATGGATTTTCCCGATTTTCTGATTGGTCGTTAATCAAAAATTGACCACTAATTACTGGATAATCATAAAAATATGGAAAAATAGTCGTTAGATTTAGAAAAAGAAGGGCTTTCTAATGGTATATGTTGTGATAACTAAATCTAAATATTAATAATAGGTGTTTCCAATGGATCTAATTAATGATGAATTAAGTTGTAAAATCATAACTAATTATCTGCAAGTTAGAAAAATATAATAAAATATGTTTTTAACTCCTAATGACATATACTAAAATATGGCATGGCTTTGAAAACCTAATTCACATAATAATAAAAAGGTGGTTTTTAGGGTTTTGTATAATTAATGGAAACCTAACCCTAATTCCACATATATGATAATAGGTGCTCTGGAAGCCTAGGCTTGGACCTAGAAGTGACTTTGGATCGTTTAACTCTAAAGTTGAGGTATGTTAGCATCTCATATTTTTCTTTATTGAGAAATAACCTAAATTGTCTTTCTCTTGGTCCCATGGACAATAACCTAAAAATCATATCTTTTCCTCTTGAATATTATGCTTCATGTGAAGTACCCTAATGGCTACTGATCTTGTGATCAAAATATCTTCATGACATTATTTTTGAATCATTATTATGCCTTGTTCATTGTGGAACTCAATTTGTTGTTATATGCCCACTTTGAGGTGGTTGATTTTAATGATCACTTATGTGGTGATTAACTTGTGAATCTGACTATACTTTTACTTGCCTCCCTATTAAGCATGTTGTGTGACTCAGTACCCCTAGAGTAATTTAATTTGCATTGGTTTTGGGTTATGTTCCCTTATTGTTTATTTTGGGATGGTGGTTATGTGCCCCATACCCGGGTTTCAGCTTTATGGGGGTAGGCCCAAATTTTTAAATATATTGGGAGTTTGGTTATGTGCCATTCTCTATCAGGTTTCAACTTTATGAGGGTTGGCCGCCAATTGTTATTTATGTTGTTCTAGGGCTATGTTTATCTCACATGCATGCAGGATATTGATTGTGGGGTGTGTGCCCTACTTGTTCTTTGTTTCCCACCATGGTAGTGGATTTATTTATGGCACAATCCTTTTATATGTTATTTTATGGCAAGTATCCCTTTTGTTATGATGATTCTTTTCTTTTATGCCTGATTGGGTAGTCCTTATCTCTTGCATAGGAAGCCTTTTATTTTGATGTCCCTCATTCTTTATAAATTTCTCAATTTTCTTTTTAGTATGCACATACCAGCTTTTGCTGATATCTCCTTTTGTTTCTCTTTTGCTGGGGTATGCTTCCAACCCTAGGTGGAGGACTTGGATGACAAGACGTGATGACCTAGACTTAGCTTGAGATGATGAAGCTTGGATACAATCTTGAGGTGGTTTATATTTCCTCAACATGGATCCTTATGTTGTAAGTTTAAGATGTTCCCTTGTTTTATAATTGAATATAGTCATGTTTTTGATTCCGCTGCTATACTTTGGTCTTTTGTTACCATTATATAAAGATTTGGAAATTTTACACCCACTCCATCATACCTTATGAGTATGTTTGGACTAAAGGTTCTATTGTTCAAATTTTTGGTAAGGAGGTATTTTCACTTCTTTACAGTATGGTATCAGAGCCCATGGTAGTCAGAATCTGACTATTTCAATTTTGTCTCCCTATAGAACCTTTGACTTAGTTAGTTACCTCTAAGTGAGATGTTGACCCTAGATTTGTTCTATGATGATCTTTATATACAATGAGGTTTGATTTGAGGATGAGATTAGGTTATGAGGAAGTATTCATATGGAAATATTGTGACTTAGTTTGTCACTTTGATTTTGGGACCTAAATTTCAGTTTTCAATCGTAAAAGTTTTTCACAAAAAATTATTTTCCATATAATACTATATGTACAAAAGAAAATGCTTTCTCTAGATTTTATTAATGTTTTCTTGAACTAAGTCACAATGAAGAGAAACTCTAGTTTGAGTAGAATCTAACCCTAGTTTGTGATTAGGATTGATATAATGGTGTAGTTGACCTACCCTATGACTTTTTGGATGTTCATGTAGGGTTGATAGGTTAGAGACACGAGGACCTAAATCTCAACCCTAGATGGTGACTTTAGTTGGATACATGAGAAATATAAATCTCTAAAACATTCACAACTAAATAATATGTGGGTAGTCTTAATACCTTGATGATGATTATTTGACTTATTAGGTTGAACCCTTTATGGGGTGGAGTATAGTTATTTGTTTGATGTTTGGATTAATAGATTTCGAGGACGAAATCCTTTTAAAGGGGTGGAGTGTTGTAACATACCGGATCTTGGACCCTAGCTTAAAACTTTGACCTTTTGGGTTTGACAAAGCAAGGTTGGGGTTAGTATGATCCTAATAATCAAATACAGGAATAAGGTAATCTAATAATTCCTATAATTCATTTGGATGGTAATAAGATGATAAAGAGTTAAATTGAATGAGTAATTGAACTAATGTGCCTCTAATGGGCCTAATGGCATAACCCATGTAAGAAAGCCTCAAAATAAAGAATAGACTTCAAATTCATAATCTACACATTAAAATAAGCCTACATGTCAATTTTCATTTAATTTGGACAACCTCAAAATAATATTGTAAGTTAGGAGAGAGAAAAAGGAAATAATGCATTCACACTTTATTAATATCAGATTCGAAATTAGTATTTTGTCACGCTGGTTTCCTGATTTCCAAATTTCACTTATACATACTTCTTTCTCTACCATCGGATTTTGATCTAGTGGATGACAGATCATCTCCTACCTTGGGTAGGAGACCGATTCTTCTGTGAACAGTATCATTAATTTCCATCGCATATATCTTCTGTGATTCTCGATTATTTCTCAAAATTTCTTCAGTGTTGCCTTTTTCATTTGACTCCGATTGTTTTGATCCCAAGTTTTATGGGGTATATATACCCCATGTTCTCTAACCTTGAGCACCACCTGTCGTTCTCCTATTTTCTCTCTGCTCCCTCTGCTTCCCTTCTTCTCGCCCATCTGGGCCTTCAGACCAAGTGGGTTTGGTCCCTTGACCTCTGTTGAGGTCTCGTATGCATCTTACTCGCCTCATGTCTGGACTTATCAGTCTCTGGTATGTCACCGCTACTCCGGTCATCTCAACGTAGGTGTTCTAGTTGGAGTTTGGCACCTTGGCCATCGAGAGGCCTGGATAGGTTTTAGAGATCGTCTGTGCAAATTCGCCATGGATATGCAGAGCTCTATGCTCCTCCGTGACTTACAATTAGAGTTATACCATTTTCCCCCAAATCTGGGTGTGCGCAGCTCTCTACCCAATCGTAGCCATGGCACGGCTTGGGTAGAAGAAGGCTTGTAGATCATTTACTCATTTGCCCCTTTGATTCATTTTTTATTCATCTTTCTCATCAGGGGAAACATCGACTTTTCACCTTTTTGTTTGTGCTTTTGTCTATGCTGAGTAAATGCCAGGCTGACCAAGGGCTTGTGCCTCTTGGCTGGGCTGCATTGGGTCCCCTCAGTGGCCCACACCCTCTCTTATGAGGATATTAACTGCTTGCATGGATTTTCCTAATTTTCTGATTGGTCGTTAATCAAAAATTGACAACTAATTATTGGATAATCATAAAAATATGGAAAAATACTCGTTGGATTTAGAAAAAGAAGGGCTTTCTAATGGTATATGTTGTGATAACTAAATCTAAATATTAATAACAGGTGTTTCCAATGGATCTAATTAATGATGAATTAAGTTGTAAAAATCATAACGAATTATCTACAAGTTAGAAAAATATAATAAAATATGTTTTTAACTCCTAATGACATATACTAAAATATGGCATGACTTTGAAAACCTAATTCACATAATAATAAAAAGGTGGTTTTTAGGGTTTTGTATAATTAATGGAAACCTAACCCTAATTCCACTTATATGATAATAGGTGCTCTGGAAGCCTAGGCTTGGACCTAGATGTGACTTTGGATCATTTAACTCTGAAGTTGAGGTATGTTAGCATCTCCTATTTTTCTTTATTGAGCAATAACCTAAATTGTCTTTTTCTTGGTCCTATGGATAATAACCTAAAAACCATATCTTTTCCTCTTGAATATTATGCTTCATGTGAAGTACCCTAATTGCTACTGATCTTGTGATCAAAATATCTTCATGACTTTATTTTGGAATCATTATTATGCCTTGTTCATTATGGAACTCAATTTGTTGTTATATGCCCACTTTGAGGTGGTTGATTTTGATGATCACTTATGTGGTGATTAACTTGTGAATCTGACTATACTTTTACTTGCCTCCCTATTTAGCATGTTGTGTGACTCAGTAGCCCTAGAGTAATTTAATTTGCCTTGGTTTTGGGTTATGTGCCCTTATTGTTTATTTTGGGATGGTGGTTATGTGCCCCATACCCAGGTTTCAGCTTTATGGGGATTGGCCCAAATTTTTATATATTGGGAGTTTGGTTATGTGCCATTCTCTATCAGGTTTCAACTTTATGAGGGTTGGCCGCCAATTGTTATTTATGTTGTTCTAGGGCTATGTTTATCTCACATGCATGCAGGATATTGATTGTGGGGTGTGTGCCCTACTTGTGCTTTGTTTCCCACCATGGTAGTGGATTTATTTATGGCACAATCCTTTTATATGTTATTTTATGGCAAGTATCCCTTTTGTTATGATGTTTGTTTTCTTTTATGCCTGATTGGGTAGTCCTTATTTCTTGCATGGGAAGCCTTTTATTTTGATGTCCCTCATTCTTTATAAATTGCTCAATTTTCTTTTTAGTATGCACATACCAGCTTTTGTTGATATCTCCTTTTGTTTCTCTTTTGTTGGGGTATGCTTCCAACCCTAGGTGGAGGACTTGGATGACAAGACGTGATGACCTAGACTTAGCTTGAGATGATGAAGCTTGGAGACAATCTTGAGGTGGTTTAGATTTCCTCTACATGGATCCTTATGTTGTAAGTTTAAGATGTTCCCTTGTTTTATAATTGAATATAGTCATGTTTTTAATTCCGCTTCTATACTTTGGTCTTTTGTTACCATTATATAAAGATTTGAAAATTTTACACCCATTCCATCATACCTTATGAGTATGTTTGGACTAGAGGTTCTATTGTTCAAATTTTTGAGGTGTTTTCACTTCTTTACAGTTGGCTGATTAGGGTAGATTTTATGAGGTTTGTATATTTCATATTGAATGTTAATCTCTTTTTTAATAGATTTATCATTATGAAACATGTTTCTAGTTGTGTATTATTATTTATTATATTATCCATCTATAGTAATTTAGACTTTAGGCCTTGAGACATTTCAAGATAAAACAAGAATCGTTCTTTCTCTAGAACATCGGGGCTCATAATACCAATTGTTTGAGATGTTACTCCGTTTTAGTTCCCTTTACAAACATTTTCACTTGGTTTGTCAGATGAATGGAAATGTGTGTAGAAGTGGTGAGCTTATGGTGGAAAGGAATGTTTGTCAAATGAAAGTGGATGATCACTCTACACATTAGGAACTCCCTTTCCTACTTCCATTAATCATCCAGTCAACATGTAAAGCATATTTAAGCAATGCCATAACCTCTATGAGTTACTAATGGGTAGTAGTTCCTCACACGGTGCTCCTATGGAGATTTAAGGATATAAGAAAAACTTGGCACCCCATTGGTTCTAGATAACTTAACATGTCAAATAACAAATATCAAATTCCTTTTTTATTGTTATGCATTTGATATATCCTCTTCTTTTCATTTTGACCAATGTGTCACAATTACATATCGATTTGGGATATTGGTATTCAAGACCTTAGGATGAAGTCTATTTCACCTCACTGGTCTTTGAAAGCTACCTAATCACTTTATAATCTTGACAAATTTGTCACAATCACATATCACCTTAGTTAAATTATGAATGAACCTTGGGACATTGGTGCTCAAGACCTTGGCATGGAGGCTTTTGTGCCTCAGTGGTCTTTGACATTGGGTCTAATTGCTTATCAATCTCAAGTATATCACAAGCACATATCCTTTCTGGTTCAATCTATTTTTGGGATCATAGGATACTAATGCTTAGAAACATAGGATGGGGCACAAATTTATTAACTCAATTATAGATTGTGTTTTCCTCAAGCAAGTTATTACCACACAAGGAGTATCTATGGAGAATGACACCTACGTTCATTTAGTGAGGTCTAGACATCACAACAAGAAATGTTGACTAGTCACAATTGTAACCACCTCTATTGCATGTCCTACTAGTAGAGTGATCAGAAATGTGCCATTGTGATGAGTGGTGTGTATATTTACCTTGGCAAGTGTGTACATATTTGGATGAAGGCATTCAATTGACGTAGCCCTTTCTAAGGATAATGAAGGAGGGTTACTATCATCATTGCCCAATGTTGCTAGATTGTTGACTGAGTCATGAGTCATCTTTTTGTTCTTTCCTTGATCTATACTACAAGAGAAATTAATTTTATATATTTTTCTTTTTGAGATGGGAAGTTGTTGACAAGGGTACTATATTACAGTTTTATGCCATAAATAGGAGTCCTTTTGTTATGAATTTTGATAGGAATCCTTTTGTTCTGAATTTTGACATGTCCCTTTGTGAGGGTATTGAATCTTCCTCGTCTCATTGGAAGAGGGATTGTAATCAAGGTGATGACCGAGATCATCTTTCATAGGCCCATATCCTATTTTTTGTTATTTAGGTTGTTGATAGGTTTTGTGTTTTTGTTTCATTTTGTTTTTTGTTTTTGTTGTTTGTTTTTTAATCCCTTGTATTCTTAAGTGATCCATGAGTATCCCTATCCTTGTTGACGAGAGTATGATGTATTTTAAGTGCTTTTACAGGCTTTACCTCCACCGGGAGTCATCAACATTAGTATAGCTTCACGTGACTTGTGTTGATGTGTGACAAGTGTATGTCTCCATCCATATCTTGCAAACATAGAGCTTCCCCAAAATATACCTTATGCACAATGTAGGGCCCCTCTCACTTTGGATTAAACTTGCCACAAGTATCAGGGTTGACAAGCATGCGAAGAATAAGGTCACCCTTTTTAAACTATTATGGATGAACTTTTTTGAAGAAGGCATGATTCACTCTAGCTTGGTAGAATTGTGGTGATGGAGTGCTCATATTTGTTTCTCTTTAATGATTTGCAAGATATAGATACAATCTTATTAATGAAGGGATTTCAACCTCAATAGGTAAAATTGCTTCTGTCATGTAAACTAAAAAATAAGGGGTTTCACTTGTTGATATCCAGATTGACATTTGATAAGCCCACAATGCTAGTGGCATCTGTTCATGCTAGACTCTAGACAAGGGGATTGTCTTCTTCAAGATTCTTAGAAGATTTATATTTGCAGCTTCCACTACACCATTCATTTGCGGATGACGTAGAGATGTGCAATGAGGCTTGATGTTAAAAGAATTACAGCGACAAAGTTGGTGTCGTTGTGTGATATTATCTCACTAGGAATCCCATAATGAGTGATGATGTTATTCCTAAGGAATTTCATGACTTGAGAGCTGAAGCCACTGATATACATATTTGCCTCCACCAATTAAGTGAAAAAATCAATTGCTACCAAGATGAAGCAATGACCATTAGAGGCTTTGGGATGTATTTTACCGATCATATATATAACACAAATGGCCAAGGCATGGCAATATTGTAAATGTGATTAGGTGGGGAATGAATATGGTCAATATGAAGTTGGAATATTTGACATTTATGAACATATTGAGGACAATCGGCCTCCATTGTTCTCTAGAAATATTCTAACAACTGAATTTTCTTGGCTAGCATCACTCTTTACACTTGGGCACCACAAACACCTACATGAACCTCTATAATCAACTCATCTGCTTCTTTATAGGTCAACAATCAGAGTAGAGTTTGATTATGAGATCAACGATAAAGTTGTCCAGTATATGTTCTGTATGGGAAATGTATATAGCTAATTTTATGTTCATCACTTTTAGAAGATCCTTAAGGGAAGAATTGACCTTTTAAGAATCTTTTAATATCATAAAACTAGGGGTGTCCATCACTTAGATATGTTTTCTCTATGTACATGCAATATGATGGTTTGGCTAATTTCTTTACTTCAATAGAAAAACTTTCCAGGCCTTGGATTTTCACCCATGAGGCAAGTGTAGCAATTGTGTTAGCGTAAGTGTTTTTTCTCACTTTAAATGACTGAACTTGACTTCTTCAAAATCCTTAGTTAGCACAGTGAGATATTCATGATAAGGAATGACTGTTCTTTCTTAGTCTTCCATTTGTGATTGATTTGAGAAAGTATTAGTCGAGCATCACCAATGACTTGAAGGTGATGAGCTTCATATGCTTTGCAACTTGTAAACCTAGAATACAAGATTCATATTCAGTCACATTGTTTATGGCATCAAATTCCAATCATTTAGTAATATGTATATGTTCACCTTTAGGATCAATGACAATGATGCCAATTCACCTTTTGCTTGATTGGATGCTCTGTCAAAGAAAACTATCCATGTATCTGGATGTTAAGAACATGTGTCACAGAAGCTTCAACCATGTTGATATCTTCATCTGGAAAACCAAAATCACATTCGTCTGTATGTGTATTCAAGATCTTAGTTAACTGTTCAGTAAGAGATTGTGGTTTTACAACTTTCATTGATACATAATTTATGTCAAATATTAATTGTAATACCTACCATTTAGTAGACCAACCTATCAACAATGGGTGATCACATAAATATTGTAATGGTTCATGATGAGCCACAAGTTGTACTAGATATGACATGAAGTAATGACGTAGTTTGCATGTGGCATACACCAATGATAGAAATTGTTCTCCACCATGGTGTAATTACTTTCTTCGTCTGAAAACTTTTTTGATATATAATAGATTACATGTTGCCAATTTCGACTTTTTGGGTTAATTTTTCTCCCATAAGACCCTTCCATCACAAATAAATGTGGCATTAGAGGATATGATGGCATGGGCGGTTTTAGAACACATAGATTGGATAAGTATACCTTGATCTGATTAAATGTTGCTTGACATTGGTCGTTCCATCCATGTTTGAGGTCTTCTTTAGAAGTTTAAAAATATGTTCACATACTGGTGTCAACTTTGTAATGAACCGACTAATGTATTGAAGCTTTCTAAGAAAATCATAAATTTCTTTTTCAATTTGGGGAGGAGGTCAATAAATAATGGCTTGAGCTTTCCAAGGAGCCACTTTAACATCTAGTTGGCTAACTATGTAACCTAACATATTGCTACACGTGACCCTAAAGGTACACTTTGTTGGGTTAAGATGAGACACAAACATTTGAGCCTTTCAAAAATCTTTTTAAGCAATCTAAGTGTTCATTTGCATTCTTTGACTTAGCAATCATGTCATCAATGTACACTTCAATCTCCTTATGCATGAGGTCACAAAAAAAAAGCTACCATATCATGTTGATATGCAGTGCCTACATTTTTCAAACCAAATGGTATAACCCAATAGAAGAAGACTCCCCATTCTTTAGTAAATCTTGTCTTTTCCATGTCACAAGGTTCCATCTTAATCTGATTATATCCTGAGAACCCATCCATGAAGCTAAAAATAACATGCCCTACTATATTATCAACTAATACATCAAAATGTAAAAGTGGGAAGTCATCCCTGGGACTTGCTTTCAACATTCAGACACGTCCATCTTTCTTTAGAATTGGTATGACATTGTCTAACCGCGTTGGATATGTTATAGGGCAGATAAAGCCAACATCATATTCTTTTTGCATCTCTTCTCCAAATTTGAGTCCCCATTTTGGTCAAACACTACAGGCTTTATATTTAATATGGTGTAAACATGGTATTATAGGAAGGTAGTGGACTATAATGGAATCATTGAGGCACGACGTGTCATCTTAACTCCAAGAAAAATGCCCATGCATTAGCAGAGAAGAATTATCAATCTGATTTTGATAAATAAAAATAATGTTGCTACAATCTTTACTTGACATATTATGGGTCCCACAACAATATTTTCTTATTCTATTACATCTCTAATTTGTAATGGTTGGTATTCCTTTGTCATATATTCAGGTATTTGGACATCTTCATAATTAAGGGGAGAATTTGTGAGAAATTCAGATGGTAGAATGGAATGGTGCCCCCTTGATGTTGTTAGGATTTATAATTCATTTTGTCCAGTAGATAAGGTGATTACATTTAGGAACCTGATGAGGAGACTAGTAGAAGAGCCCGGATGGTACCTCCTCATCAGTTACTAGACATTTTTTAGCAAGGAGTTGAATGACTTGAGGTTGGCCCTTATCTTTTACATGTAACTGGTGAGGACTTCATTTGAACAGAATGGTCGGATTGTCTGGTCTATTGAAGGTGTGTCCTTAGTGAAAGCAATGCCACTCCAAGTTCATAAGTGGTGTATTCATCATCACTTGATGTGTAATCTAATAAGTTGTTCGACTTGATGGAATATTCATAAGTCTTGTGAGAAATGGCATAAATATTCATAGTAGGTGTACAAATTTCATGTCTCCACTGAGTATTTTCCTTCGTGATATGACAATCGAAATACATCTTTGAGAAACTCCATGGCTTGTGTTCTTTTTGTTTGTTCAAATATTATTTGGTTGGTCATACAACACTAGGGTGCAAATAAGGATCATTGTGCCTTATGATTACCCTTTGGGAGACTGAGGCCATGGCATCTGAGTCCCCTTCAATCCTGATTTGTAGGACCAAAGATGTAAGTTGTGATTCCCTGTCGATTATGCCAAGTCCCCATCCATGTTGGAGTCCCATTCTATCTAGGAACTTCATATATACATGGTTATCATGGAGTATTTGAGGAAAAACCCAAAATTGCTCAGGAATGTAGTTGATAATTTCTATAGGACATGAATGAAACTACAAGTCTACTTCTTTAGATTCCATAGTTTCTATTATTTTGGTATTTGATCACCTTGAACAATGACTATGTCTCAATCATGGTGAATTTTAAGAAATTGATGCAATGTGGATGGTATGACTTTATTCTTGTGAATCCATGGTCTTCCTAGGAGAAGGTTGAAGGACACATTTATTTCCCTTATGATGAAGCTTTCCTTGCACATTCTAGAGTCTACCTCAATAGTTAAAGTAATGTCACCCATGACTTCTTTAGGAGACCATCGAACATTTTTTCTCTGGGTCAACATCCTTTAGAATAGATGCACCTTCTAGAATCTTCAATATTGCTGATTTGTGAGATGATGAACTTTAAATTAAGTCACATATAGAAATATCGATGCTGGTTTTCTTCATTTGTTCAAGCTAGCAAATGAGGTCATAGACTTACTTGTCTCATTATTTAGTAAAGGGACAAGTATGAAACCATGTATAGTAATGTGCGAGTAGAGAGGTTCCAGTGTAGGTGGCACTTTGCTTAACTTATATAGACCCAGTATCTTGATTGGTTTGATAGGGATCCCAATTGTTGTTGTAGAAGTCACATCATTTGTCATTGTGTCATCTGAAGTGGAGTCTTTTCCCATGTATGTAGTAACTTTCAATTTTCATTTATCAATCATATCAAAAGTGTGATTATGTAAAAAATCCTTAGCATTTCCAAGGGTAGATTCTAAAGTTTGAATATCTTTGTTAACCTGAGTGTAGGAAGGAAAAGGTGGATCAATATTATGATGCACATTATTCAATCCAAGTATGTGAATTTGAGGTGTAATTTGATTCCTATTGTGCATGGGTCCTATCAAAACTTGATTTGGGGTGAATGGAGGTGACTACATTGTGGGTATACAAATGTGTGATGTAACCAAAATCACTGAACCAAATGACTTTGGCAATCCATGAACCATGATGGTTTGTTTTACAAGGGGCATTAGTGACGTGATTTTCTTGCTTGTAACTTCGATCAAACTAATAAAAGTGGGATAACTAGATAGGAGAAACCAATTAGCCCAGTTGTAGGTGTAAGGATTTTCCGTACAAAATCGAAGGGAGTCTGACTTCTTCCCACAACTCATGTAGCATATCACTCAAAGGGAGTCTAAGTTTTAAAATTTTAGATTCAACTTCTTAAGTTTTGGCATCCATTGTCTTTGATGAGGTTGACTAGGTGACATTGTTGGGTGTTTATTGGAAGTACCTTCTATATAGATTGGTAATGGTTCATGTGAATCTTCAATGTGAACCTCTTTTTCTTATTTCCATGGGTGTCTAATTTCTAGTTCCTTTTGTATATGTTCCATAAGGTGAGTAAGTGCATCTCCATCCAATTTGTATACCATAGACAATATTAATTTAAACATTGCATTAGATGAATTATAATCATAAGAACATGGATCCACTGAGGTGGAGTCATCTGAATATATGGAATAAACATCATCTACCCATATGTATGGTTGCTCTTGTATCTTCTAGATAACAAAATGTGTCATCATTCTAGTGATTGGTTTTTCTTCTACAATTTCTTCCAAGATGACTGCCAATGTTATCACCAAGTATTGTTCATTTATGACTTCAATATTGCCATTTTCTATCAAATATTGTATTGCGTGCATGAATGTCTGACATGTGTCAATAAGGTGACCATGAGACCCATGAAACTAACAATAAGTTGTGTCATTATTTTTTGAGAGAGGATTCAGAGAAGGTATCTGTGTAGGGAATTTTAGAACAACTTCTACCCTCAAGAATATATCAATGTAGGTGCAACCTAATGGGGTAAACCTTCTTAGGGGCTTTTGTGCAACAATCGTTCAGTATTATGAGATTGGACTGGAGAAAATGAACTCACAAGTTGAGTGTTGAGGGATTGTGTTTTGAATATGTGATTGACTCATTTGTTGAAAAGGTGGAAGGTGTCTAGGAGCATAGGCATAAGGTGTATACCCTGAACAAGGATGATAGTTTGGTGGGTCATAATATGCTTGTGGTTGTGGCACAAATGGAGCAAGTGGAAGTTGTTGAATAGAAAGTATATTTGCATAATTTTCAATTTTAGCAGGTTGTTGAATCTTATTGTGATTAGCCCTTGTAGTTGCACCTGATATAGATATTGCATTTAGCTGTTGAAGAAGCATTGACCCCTAGTTTGTATTAGGTTGCTATTGCTGGCTGAGATTGAGGTTGATGTTCTTATAGAATCCCTTTTCGATTGTTGACTCTGTGTTTTTTCTGGCTTGAATTAAATTTGTGAAGGTCTTGTATGATTGAAAAGTTAACATAGCAGATAGTTCAAGGGATGTTGCTTTGATGACCATGTGAAATCCTTATTTATCAGTAGGCTTGTTTTTTATCTGTGTTGATAGTTCCCTTCATCTTCCAACAAAATGTGTGAACATTTATTCTGCCTTTTGAGTGAGGGATTCTAAACACATCTTAGATAGGTATTTGATCAATATTTCATGCATATTAATTGCTCAATAAAATGGTTGGCGAGCTCTTCCCATGACTTGAGTGTCTCGGGTCAATTTTAGTTGTACCAAGCCAAGGTTGGTCCTTCTGGGGAACTTGGAATACTCAGATGAGTTGTTTTTCATTGTCATAGACTTCTATCATATTTGAGAAGTATGTGTGAATATGGAGATCGGGTTCACCTCTCCCTTTATATTTAGAAAACTCTGGTACGTCAAATCTCTTAGGTAAGTTGGCCTTAGGGAGATACCAAAAATCTCCTAACTTCTTTAAACCTACCTTTTGATCTTGAATTTCTTTCAATTGTTTGGATAGATGTTCTAGTGTAATCTATGTTGTTTCTAGATCTATCCCATTGGATGCACTTGGGATAATAGTGGGCATAACTCATGGAGTGTGTAGTCCTCCTAGCATAAGTATTGGTTGATTATAGAAAATGTGGTCATGCCAGATAGGAGCAGTGGGGCAATCCAGATGATGCATATGGTATTGAATATGGGGCCTGTGGGATTGCCATGGATTGGTTCTTCTTTTTCTTCTTCTTGTTCTTCATATATGTGTGCTATATTCCCTAAGGATGGTTGTGCTTTGGGTACTTATATCCTGGTTGGAACATTTTTTGGAGGTATCACTGTTGTGTCTCCGTATCAGCCAGGGGTGGCTTTGAACAAATGATTGATGGTAGCTTTGACATAAGGATTCTCTGCCACATAGGGTTCATAAAAGGCATCACGTACAAGAAAGCATGAGGGAAGAATGGTGGTGGCTAATATGATCCACTTTTGACATACATTGGTTATTGATTTGTGGCAAGGTTTCCAACTTGTTCATCTTTGTCTTCATTATCAAAGCTTTCAGTGTCGACTGTCATAGCTAGAGCATGTTCCTTTTGTTTTTTATTCTCGAGATTTGTTGGAATATTCACACCAGAATTAGCATTGGATGGTATTGTCTAATATTGTATAATCATTTGATCACACTGAGGCTCATGGTTGACTTGCAATTCCATGTCTTCTTGATGTTGATAGAAGGACAATCATACTGAATGATCAGCTCATCAAGGTCAGACTGAGTTGTGGGAATGTGTATTCTTGGTATATCAAAAGTTTTGATATTAATCGTGTTCTGGATCGTAAAAGGTAAGGACCATGCTGATAGGGCAAGTTGTCATTGGCTAGCCCCGTGATGATCAAACCTAAAAAAACCTACATATAATTATGAGAATTATATGTACAAATTGACATTCAAATGACACTCTTCATTTAGTCCTAATAAGGTTATTGAGAATTTTTTAAAGTATGGTCGTTAGTGAATGAAAATTTTCAAATGTGATGGTGAACATTGAATGAAAAGAAAAAACAAGATTTGTTGCTTGTAGAGAAAGGGGATGAGCACACAGATCAGAAAATAGTATCCATTGAGATGAGTAAGTTATTGTGTATATATGACATCTTTGCTTTGGTATGGGTCAGGATGTTTCCATGATTATGATGGGGGAGATACAATGAACAAAGTTGTCTCTTATGTAGAAAGGGCAATTGAAATAAGATGGATGGGTGATCAGGGAAGGTAGGAAATGTCTATCACTATCTACTTTACCATAGTAAGGAGGAAAACTCAACCATCACGTAAAGGATAGCAATCATCCAACTATTAGATCTGCCCAAGGATTTAAGAAATGACTTACTGTTATCCTTACACTTGCTAGAAGGTTGTTCCTCATTTCCCTTGGTCTAGAAATCCGTATTGGATGAAAAAGGTATACTCTTCTCAATATGAGCTTACTGAAGAGAGGTCCCTTTTTTATGAATTAAGTTTTGTTTGACTACTAGTCATTTAAGGTAACTATAATGACAATCCATAATACTCCTGATGTAGGGACAAATGATGAGATTGCATGGTGGTAACTAATAGGAGATAGTAGTTAGAGGTGAGATGAATGGAAGTGATGTGGATATATTTGAGAAATGTATGTGAAGGATAACATCTCGATGTTGGATGTTAGGGTAACTGATTTGTATGAACTTAACCATGCATCAGGTATTTATGGGTCAAACCAGCATAGCTTCTTATCAATTAAGCAGATGAATTGCACCATATTTGGGTTTTGAGAATCATTTTGAGGCTGGTTACCAGTTAAAGGATGATGGCTTACCAGGTCAATTTAGACCTAATCGGGGTTTGGTATGATGTTGTCTTTACCAGTTTGAAACTTGGGTAGAGCACCAACATAATCTGGGTTTCTATGATATGTACTTTATTAGAGAAGATCTGACACATGTCTAGTTTGGTGTACCCAAATGTGCAAATAGGTTTTGCATTGAATTGTGTAAAAGGGGTATACACTAAATTGTGCAAAAGGAATCTACCTAATTGTGCAAAAGGGATGCATACTGAATTGTGCATAAGGGATCTGCACTAAATTGTGCAAAAAGGATCTACACTGAATTATGCAAAAGGGGTTTTTTCTCAAATGATAATGGTTTACCATGTAAAAATATTTGCTTAGTCTGGGTTTTTGTATAATACCATATTTAATAGATTGAAAATTATGTAGAGATTCACATTATATGGGTTTGTAGATGTGTCTGAATTAGAGGAAATCCAACATGTGTCAAGTTTGATATAGATCTGATATGTGCCCAAATGTGTGAAACAGATCTACACTAAAATGTTGCATAAAGGATCTGCACAAAATTGTGTAGAAAGGGCATACACTCTAAGCATAATGGTTCACTAGATCAGAATATTGACTTGATCTGGGTTTCATATGGTAATAGATTTATTCGATCAAACCTTCATAAGAACTTCTGATGTAATAGTAGATTTACTAGATTGAAACTCATGTAGATCTTTAATGAATTTGGGTTCTTAGAGGTGTCTGACTCAGAGCAGAACTAACTAGACCTGTAAATGGATATCTAGAATCCACAAATTTGATCCAGATTTGAGTCTGAAATTTTGAAGAAAAAAAATCCGACATCCTCATAATCCAAATTGGATTTAGGATATCAAATTTCATATTTGAAAATTTTGGATATGTCTATATCCGCTCTGAAAAATCCAAAATTTGACAAATATATACATATATTATCAAATATATATCATCTATATATAAAAACATAAAAATATACATATTTATCATTTAGATTCATAGTGATATCAATGTTTTCTATATATATAATGTATTAATAATAATACAATTATGCTTTTTGGTTCGGATCAGATATTTATCCAAACTCCAATATTATTTATTGAATTGGATTCAAATATTGTCACAGGATATCCATTGGATATCGGATCAGATTTTTTTAGATTCGGATATTGGATATAGTAGTACCTGCTTCGTATTTGATCCGTTTATAGGTCTAGAACTAACACATGTCCAGTCTGGTGAAGGCCTGGTCTGTGACCAAATGTGTGAAACCGATCTACACTAAATTGTGTAAAAAGAATTGCATTAAGTCAAAAGAATAGGATGATTGCTCAGAACCTTACTATACTACATGAATCATATCTCAAACAAACATGTAAGATGGCAAGATAAATACCCTTTATTAGACCCATTTCAATTTTTTTATTTTTCATCCTCACCGAGGAAGGTACCTACATACATGAAATAGGTGATCCTTAACTTCTCTATTGGTATCTATGATATCTCCTCTCTTACGGTAATATCAAGGTCCGTATGGTTTTGGTACTACTCCAAATATACCTCATAGTTATGTCGACCGTAATCGGTCTTTGGTACTAAGAGAGGGGGAACCATTTTGGGCCTTTGCATGTACCCACAAATGTAGTGGCAGTACCCGTACAAGTCATCCCCAACCTCTTTTGAGAGAATTAGCATGAGCACCAATGTCTGCTACTCATGGCCAATAGGAAAATGGGACACATGCATGTGTTGCTTGGTAATTTTACATGTTTAGTGTCCCAACAGAATGGTAAATAAACATACAAGCAATTATATTCAATCATAGAGAAGAGTTAAACATTAAAAGTGTAAGGTACCAAGCATCAGATCAAAAAAGACTGACTAGCCTTTCAAATGTCCAAACTCGGGGAAGAAAAAGCAAAGTCAACTTTATTGAAAATCCCTCGTTAGACAAATATTTCCCTTCCCAAAACCATCATGACAATCATATAATACAAATTGATTTCTCTACTCATGCATTTACTAAGTTACTCGTGTTGTATTTTAGTACATGTGTGTAACATATCCACACTAGAAAGTGCCAAACCCATTTGCATTAAATATATAGCATCTTAGAATTTTGCATAAGCACTTAAAAATATTATATCGCATGCTTTATCAAAGACTGGACTCAAACTGGTCCAGATTTGATTGAAAGATGTGAAATTGAAACTGATTATATTTTATATGTCAAAACCTTTTGCACTCAACATTTTGATTTTAAGAATTTTGATAGAAACATTTTAAATACTATATTTTGTGCTTTCTCAAGACCAAGAAAAGGTCAAATCTTGTTTAAAACGTTTGAAATGAACATTTGTAGCATTTGAGGTGTCAAACCCTTTTACACTCAACATGCAAGCATTTTAGCATTGACAGAATCTTAAAAAACACTACATTGCATATTTTGCTAAGTTCTAGGCTTAAACTAGTCCAAATTTTAACCAAAATGTGTAAAACTGTAGCTAAATAATTTTTCAGGTGTCAAACCCTTTTGCACTCAACAATTTTATTTTAAGGATTTTGATGGAAATATTTGAAATACTAGATTACATACTTTATCCAGATCTAAACTTAAGAATCCCATACTCGAATGAAATGTGTGAATTGTACATGAATAGTGCTTTAGGTTTCAAACCCTTTTACACTCAATGATCAACACTTTAGCATTTGACTTAGACATTAAAAGCTGAGATTGTGTGCTTTATCAAAATCCAAACTTATAAAGCCTAGACTTGAATGAAACGTGCAAAATTTTATCTGAATAATGTTTCAAGTGTCAAACCTTTTGGCAATAAAAAAATGTTTGAAGAAAAAAAAGAATGATCAAAGACCTCACTACTCATCTAATTTGTAAAGATCTCAGAAGTGAATAAATTCATACCTTATTAGATCAGATTTTTTTATTAAAAAACATGTGCCAAACCCTTTTGCAGTCACCAATTAATATTTGAACTTCATGAACTTGAATCTAAAGACTAACTATCATCAAAATTGTAAAGATCTCAAACGTGAATAAAATTTGTGCCTTACCAATCTAAAATTTAGAAGGGGAAAAAACATGTGCAAAACCCTTTTGCAATTAACAATTGAGGTTTATACTTAGTGAACTTGAATCTATAGACTAACTATTATCTAGTTTTTGAAGATCTCAGATGTGAATAAAATTTGCGCCTTGTGAGATCTAATTTTTAAAAAAATATGTGTCAAACCCTTTTGCACTCCAAAACTAAGGTGTGTACTTAGTGAACTTGAATATACAAACTAAATGTCATCAAATTTTTAATAAACCTCAAATGTGAATAAAATTGGTGCCTTATCAAATCCAAAATTTAGAAAAATAAAAAAACATGTGTCAAACCCTTTTACACTCATCAGTAAAGGTATGTACTTAGTGAACTAGAATGTATAGACTAATTGTTATCTAATTAATGAAGATGTTGGACGTGAATAAAATTTGTGCCTTATGAGATCTAAAATTTTAGAAAAAACATGTGACAAACTCTTTTACACTTAGAAACTAAGGTTTTACTTAGTGAACTTGAATCTACATACTAACTATCATCAAAGTTGTAAATATCTCGGACGTAAATAACATTTGTGCCTTATGATATCTGATTTTTTTTGTAAAAAAATTACACGTTCCAAACCATTTTGCACTCGTCTGGTTTAGGTTTATACTTAGTCAGCTTGGATCTACATACTAACTGCTATTTAAATTGTGAAGTTCTCAAGCATGAATAAAATTTGTGCCTTATGAGATCTGAAATTTTGGTGTAAAAAATACATTTGCCTAACCCTTTTGCACTTAGTAGTTAAGGTCTATACTTAGTAAATTTTCATATACTTACTAACTATCATCAAATTTGTAAAGATCTCATACGTGAATAAAATTCATGCCTTATGAGATCTATTTTCAAAAAAAATACATGTGCCAACCCTTTTGCACTCAACAGTTAAGGTTTGTACTTAGTGAATTTGAATTTATAGACTAACTATTATCTAATTTGTGAAGATCTAAGTTGTGAATCAAATTTGTGCCTTATGAAATCTAAAATATTTTTATAAAAAATTTACATGTGACAAACCCTTTCATGCCCAGCTATTACAAACCAACTCTTATCTAAGCATCAAGATCTTAGAGGTGAATTAAAGAAAAAATGATGCCTCATTAGATCTGACATATGAAAACTAGAAAAATAATATTTTTAAGTGACAATTGATTTTGCACCCAAAAAAAGCAAAGTGTGAAACTTCATTTCTACAGGAAGTATCATGGACGTGAATGAAATTTGTGACATGTCACTTTTGACTTAGAGAAAAAGAAGAAAAAAAATAGTTCCAGTGCAAAGCCAATTTGCACTGACAAGTGCCAAAGGAATTTGCCCTAGTGAATTTGAAAAAGAAAAATTAGAACTCGAGTGTGATGGATCCCTAGCGGAGTCGCCATTTTGTTTTTGTTAGAAATTGAAAATGTGAAAAAGGATGGTTTGGATTCACCACTAAGTTTTATCCAGAGAACCCAAAAAAAGTGACTCGTGTGTGGATAAGGAAGGAAGACATATAAAACTCTGAATTTGACACACCATTTACAAATCAAGAAAGGGCCATAAACTAGTACCCATGTTCACCTTTCAAAAGAGTATTGTGGGTGTAACATCCCACTCTTTTTATGCATGCTCTTTTTCTAAATTAGATAATAGTTGAGGACTTAAATGCAATTTTTCCCCATGTTAAGTTTTACAAAATCACTTTATTATGTCCAATTTCTCTCCTATCCTTGTTTTATTTTAAAGAAAATGTTTTCATATATATATATATATATGCCCTTTTGTTGAAGAAAATTTAGAATAAATGTTTTATGTCCAATTTTCTCTCTCTTATGATAATTAGTGATTTACTTGTTTAATTATTTGCTTAATGGCATCCATATTGTTAATTGAAATTAAATAAGGTTGAAATGCACGTTTCCATGTTTTTCAATTCTTATTTGAAGAATTAATGGCTTTATTTGCATTAATCATGGTCATTTAAGTATACATGAGGGTTTTGCTATGTTTAGGCCTAAACGAGTACAAGCATCAAATATATTTAAATAGTAATGTTCTAGACACCCTAGTGTACCTATGGTTCAAATTTGAACCCATTATGACCTTGTTTGACCCTTCAATTGATTTAATAGAGGTTTGAATATTATTTGACCAAGATTTGAATGAAATTCCATTTATGCAGCCGATTTAAGGCAAAGTCCCGGTTTTATTGAATGTCACGCGTTACATTTCTCGCACGTGTACACGGCCACTGTCAGATCTGGATCCAACGGCGTGTCCGTTCTCTTCTTCCTCCATTTTTCCCCCGCGAGCAGGCCGTTTCACAGGCTGTTTTCCCTCAACGTCGTTCTCACTCCACAGCCCACCGTTTTACTTGATTTCTTCACCATTGAGTCTGTGAAGTCGAGACGAACCGGGCGAACCCTTACTCGCCTTCTCCCTCGGCCTATACAAGAAACGCCCAAAAAGGGCAGGTTTCCACCCTCGCTTTCCCGAGTTGCAGAGGGCACAACCGTGATGTTGCTTCCTATTTAAGCACCCTAAGAGCATCATCAGTCCGGTATCGCCTCTCCTCCTCGCCCAATTGTGACCCAAGACTCTTGAACACCCCGAGCCTCATCCCTTTTGTCTCTGGCGATCTCTTCAAGCCTGATCGAGCTCCAGAGCTTTCCTTCTCAAATTGAGGACGCGGTGAGCATGCATGAACCCTCAGACAACTTCTCCTATTTTTCGTTTACCCTGCGAGTGGCCCAAACGCCATGCCCTATAGACCAGTAATGTCCCTCGCCGGCGACCCATCGTATCACCCCTTTGGCGTCTTTCCGACCTAATGGACCACGCCACGACCTTCGCCCGTCCACCACGAGTGTTTTCCGACTCACATCCATGGATTTCTGGCCCTAGACCAGTGGTTTCCAGTATTTGAGCCCCTCCTCTATTTCTTGCCTTGCGGCGGAGCAGTCCGGATCTCCTGTGGACATCAGGGCCAGATCTTGGGCTCTATGGCCTCGTCGTGGCTCGGTGAAGGAGCCGGAAGCCTCAACTCCTTGGCACAGATACCCTATTCCAATTTTGATCAGAGAATCTCATCTCCAGTGTGCGCACCGTGCGCCATGGCTGGGAGGAAGATCCCAGGTCATGCAATGACCATTTTGCCCATCTCGTTCTAAACGTGTGATCATGGGTTTTTCGAGATTTCACACCCACTTTTGTTTCATCAGTCACGATTGAATTTAAATGGCTGAATGAAAATTTTACCCCTGCATGTTTGATTGTATGTAACGCGCGCCTAAAGTACTTTAGTAATTCCGCATTTTATCTCCAGTTGATTAATCGTTGATTTATATTGCTGTCACAATAAGGTCTCTTTGATTTCTGATTGGTCCAGAGTGCAAAATTCATAACTTTTGCATACGACCTCAGAAAAATATAAATAAATATGTTTTGGAAAGGATTTTCGATGAGGGATCCGATTTTTTGGTTTTTATCGACTAATTTTTCTGCTTTCATATCTCAATATTTATATGAGCCAATTTAGGGTTTAATTTGAATAACAAAGGATAGTTATGCTAATTTCAGGTGATTAACAGGATCCAACCAGTCAAACTAGGTTTGACTTAGGTGTTTTAGATCAAGGTAAGCGGACCATGCCCTTGGCATAGTAAATTTGATTTATGGAATGTTTATGATATGTTTAGGCACTTTATGTTAAAATCATGATAAATGCATGTCTCCCTTCAAATATATGATTATTGAATGATTGTTTGCTATAATATAAGTCTAAGTATAGAAACCACATTTATGTTATGAATTATGGTTAAAGAACATGAAATCAAGATTTAGAGGGAAGAAAGTTCCCATTTATGCTTAAGAGGGAGAAATCCCATTATGGTTCAAGAGGGAGAAATCCCAATTAAGATCAAGTTTAGGATATTAAGAAGATAAGCTAAGTTTAAGAAAGATCATGATTAATAGAAATTGATTTAGATTTATATGCACCTTGTTATGGGCTTTCCGAGCATTATGGGCTTTCCGAGCATTATGGGCTCCTTATGGGGCATTAAGAGAGGAGCATATTCTTCTAGTCAATTTCTTTATGTAAAAGACGTCAAGAAACAATTAATGTTAATGCATGTTCATGTTTATGTCAAATCAATGTATATGTTATTTTTATGTCTTATAATATGCCAATGTCGCTTACTTACTATGTTGTTTTCCTTTGCATGGCTGGGGACGTGATGTCCGCAGGAGTTGGAGCTAAAGAGAAGGAATCATCTTAAGGATACCAAAGACCCAAAGACCTAGGAGTTGTTGCCTGGTGGGACGTCCATCTATGGAGATCCTGTCATTTATATAATTATCCAGTTTATGTTAGCATAGCTTTAGTATCATGACGTAGTTATCTTTCCAAGAAGAACTTTATGTATGAATCGATGTTTCTATGAATGCCAAGTGTTGTTTATTTCTTGATATGAGATCATGCATGTGACAATCCCTCCCTGATATACCAAGTACCCCACATTATGGATAATGTTGGGGATTAGGCTGTGCTTCCGCTGGTTACGTAAGAAACCCTAAGGAGGGGTGTTACAGTGGGAGTCCACATTAAAAAATGATTGTATATAAATCATGAGGAAGAATACGATCTGATGTTCTCTCACCTTTCTTTGTATTTTGTGTGTGAAACGGTTTCACACTTCTAGATGCAGTGTAGATTTTTACTTCAGGGTGTCTCCACCAATAGAGTTGGATGAGGAGCAGACATTGATCCAATCTAGCGCCGACTACTTTCACACTTTCGGGTGCCAAAGGGTTTGGTACTTCTACAAGAAAATAGGTTTCACACTTCTAGTTATCTCTCTCTCTCTCTCACTCTCTCTAATCTATCCCCTTCTCCTCTTAGTCGACTAGGGGATTTCTTTTTGGGGGTCTACCCTCTCTTTTCTATAGTGGAGGAAGTTATCAAGGTGGTTTTCTCCTATTTCTCCAAAATGACACTCTAGTCTCTCTATGGATAGTCATCGGGAGCCATGTTGCCCTCTCTCATGCTTCCCAAGACCAACATGGTTTTGGTTGGTGTGTATTCAGTCAGTACTTATAGGCATGAAATGGTTTGGTGCCTAAGTGTCCTTTTTGAGAAAAAATAAATTGTGTGAATTGGTTTGACAAATTTGTGTGTGAAATCCTTTGGCACCCAACATGATCTATTGAAAGGGAACCCTAAATGTGCACAACTTGGTTTGAAATATCTAGGTGTGAAATCCTTCAGTGCCTAGTGTGACCTATGTGTGAATCAGTTTGACACATCTGTGTGTGAAACCCTTTGGCATCAAGTTTGGTCTATAAAAGGGGACCCAAAAATGTGTGTGGTCTAGCTGACACATTTGGGTGCAAAACCCTTTGATAATAAAATGAGATACTTTCTCAAAGATTTCATAAAGGATGGGGGCTCGGATTTTGTCTCATCTAGGTGCAAATTGGATTTGCGCCCATAATTAATAGGGTAAAATTGGAATTTTTTTGTATATCTCCCCTTAACCTAGATAAGGCGTAAATTTTGTCCATTAGGGTTCAGGACCCGTTGAAATCAAAATTTAAGGTTCTACTAAGTTTGATGTGGGTCCACATCTTGCACTTATAAGAAAACTCCCATTATGTAATCCTCTACATACTATCATACTCATATAAGACACATTAATCACATTATGTATTAATATGTGAACATATTGCACCTATATCAAGAGAAAAATCTCAAATGAAATCATATGTGTATAATTTACCGTGATTTGTTCAGATCATTGAGGAACTTCCCAAAATTATTACATTCCATTTAAGCATATATGTAATGTCATATCTCACCAATAATAATAGAATATGTCATACAACCACCAATTAGGTCCGAAAATCAAATACTCATATAGTTCTACATGATATTCCTAAAAGTTGGAACATAGTTAGAACATTGTATATTAGGGTTTACATAAAAAGAAACTCAGTTTGTCTTATTATTAAACAATAGGCGAAACACTCATAATACCCTTATTAGGGTTTATGTCAAAAATTCAAGTAAAAGATCACATCAGAATCATCATGCTTTAAAATAGTATGTAACATATCAAATATGCCTACTTAAAACCTTTCATTAATTTCCAGAGTTGTTTGCTACTTTTAATACAAAATATTAAAATCTCATAACTTTTAGTAATTGAATTATAATATTTAATAACATATAAAACACCTTTTGAAACTATTTTTTGAAGGAAGTATATATTACAAGGTTTCTGTAGACATCTTATTTTTTGAAACTAGATAACTAACTTAGGATAT
Organism: Alisma plantago-aquatica; assembly: GCA_963693085.1. NCBI lineage: Eukaryota > Viridiplantae > Streptophyta > Magnoliopsida > Alismatales > Alismataceae > Alisma > Alisma plantago-aquatica. The sequence goes on from OY856410.1 coordinate 653,017,342, forward strand.
ATGGCATTTCAAATAAGATACCTCTTTAATGTATGGGGTCGTCCAAAGCTGATCTAGTGGACACGGTTGGGCTATGTCGTGCACCCAGTAGTTGGCACCTCACGGACCCTCAGCCAACATCCATCTCCCTCTTAACCTATTTACCAATACATGAGCTCATTTTAGCGATCACAAGCCCCTGCTTCTTAGCCACAGTGAGCATGATTTCCAGAGTCATGGATCTCACCAAAATTGGGCATGAGACTATGAGGAAAAACCTTACCTAGCTCTGGCCTTACTTCATTGGCACTGGAGGCTCTATCATTGTGCTTGGAGCTACCATGGTTGGAAAATCCCAAGCTCACCACTCTCTTTGTGCCACCTCCTGCTCCTCTTCTTTGTTCCCTGTGATACCCAAGTCACGCTTCTAGCACTCTCACATGAAAATCACTTCCTTGCATCTTCCCAGTGAGAAGGAAACTATTGCATTTCCTTGTTTTAAAAATTAGATTTATAGCCATCATCTTTGTCTCATATTTCTTTTCAAGAAAAAATTTGTTTTATTTGTTTTATATTCTGAAAAGGTTTTTTATTTCTATTTTGTGTCGTTTGGAGTCCATTGATAGAGTTTAAGGCAACAATAATTATCCTCTCATTGACTATCATTAAAGTTGTCCATTAACCACGACAATTTAGATGCACATTGAGAAGACCAACAGTTGCAAGGTAAGGTAGTAGCAACTACTCTCTCTTGACTACCATTAAAGCGGCTCATTAATCGCAACAGTTAAAACACATGTTGGGGAGACCAACAATTGCAAAGTAAGAAATGTGTGCGGGTTGTTACCATAGGGCACGGCCGAGACACTCTCCTTATAAGGAGATGTTCGCTCTCCATTGAAGACAAACTGAGATACAGAGTAATGCAGTTGCATACACAAAGAAGAAAAAAAGATATTTTTATCTTTTAGTTTCTCCTGACTGGAATACTCTAGTTTCCTTCTACCACTGCAATAGCCTCCATTCACCTCCAAACATTCTTAATTGTTGTTGTTCTTGTGCCCGAGACGCTTCACGACATCTTTTTTCTTCTTTCTTATTTGCGACAAAGGTATAAAGAAACAAGTTTGACACAGTTTTCTCACTTGCACCGAGCGGTTGTACTAAAGTTGGGGTGGCTGAATCTTAGAGACAGGCTGCCGAAAAAGCTTGTTCTAGGAGTGATGGAATTCTTCTTGAAGGTAGTATTTCACACACCTTCATTCCAGGCTTTGGAGTTTGCATCTTATAACTAATCGAAGTTTTCTCCAATCCATAATTATTATTAGTGTTGTATATTTCACGGTTAATTGTGTGTCTTAATCTAGTTAACTTTTGTCTATATATCTAACAATTTCAAGATGGATCATACGCTCCATCAAATCTATCCAACAATTTTACAATAGATTCTTAAACAATTGTTAATTAGATCTATTTAGTTAGCTTCCTATTTGTTTGATATGGATGAAAACCATACCTTCCATTTACGATGTTGCTTCTCTGTGTCTGGAATGATTTTCTAGTTTGCACTTTCATCATTGGCAATAGAAGATGTGATTCTATATTACCTCTTTAGATCTCGTTTATGCCATCTTACCCCAAGACGAGTCTGCTCCTATTGTTCTTGACAGTATTTTTAAAATCAAACCGGACCGGCCGGTCCAACCGGTCAGACTAGTGAATAGGTAGCTGACTGGTCCGAAAGCTTAAAAAATTGGTTATGTGTCTTTTTCCAGTCCAACCAGTCAGAAATACGGTCTAACCGGTCCAACCATTCGGTCGGACCGAACCGGATTGAACCAGTGGTTCAAAAAGAAGAAAATTAGAAGGTAGAATACATATATGAATTTACATATATGTATATAAATATGACATATATATGTATTTATATAGAAAATATACATATAAGGTAGAATGTATATATATATATATATATATATATATTAAAATGGCTATTCTATTCAAAGAGAAGAAAAATAGAAGGTAGAATACATATATGAATTTATATATATATATATATATATATATATATATTAAAATGACTATTCTATTCATCCCATGGCCTAGGCTCGATCCTAGAATCTCTGGCTAACAAATCGAGTGTCTAACCATCTTAGTGTCTTCGTTAGACGATATATATACATATATATATATATTTGTGTGTGTGTGTGTGTGTGTGTGTGTGTGTATATGTATAAATATATGTATATTTGTATATATATGCATATATATATATATATGCATATATATATATATATATGTATGTATGTGTACATCTACATAATAATATATATGCATACATATATATTTATCTATATAAATATATATATGTAATGTATATATATTCAAATATATATATATATATATATATTGATAATATATATATATACAAAATATATATATAATATACTCGGTTCAACCGGTTTGACCGGTCCGACCGCTAATTACCTTTTATCATGGTGACCGGTTCAGTTTTTCCAGTTTAATTTTTTTATGTCATGCTGGCATCATTTCCGGTTGAATCCGACTCAATTCGGTCTGAGTCAGTACCGGTCCGACCACCGGTTCAGATATGAAAATATTGGTTCTTGAACTACAACCCACGAACCTCCTTGAAGGAGGAGAATGGTTTGAACCCTTTCTACCTGTACCAGTTGCAGTGGCATATTTACACAGGGGCCACCTGAGGCCGCAGCCTCACCTGCGGCTGTAGGTGCCCGTATAATTAGAAGTGTAAATGTTTTTTTGGCTTCACCTCATTTCCTGGATTAATGTGTATAATATCTTTCAAAGTCCTATAGTTATTTCTTGTTTGACTTATATTTTGCAATTACTTTGCATGTTACAATCACTATCGTAATTGTTCGGCCGTTACAATAGTTGACGGAGTGTGAGAATTGATAAGAATGGCAGTGAAGAGTCCGCAGACAACAGTAATGAAGAGTCGGGGATAGATTAGGAAAGTGGGGTGGCAAATGGGCACACGACAGAGATTAACAAATTGGAAACAATGTCCAACATATTTAAGAGATACTAGGAGGGTGGGACGGGGAGAAAGAGATTGAGAGAGAAAAAGAACGGATAGTAAATAGAAAATTTGTGACGTATGTAATTAAGAAAGTGGAAGAAACTTGGGGGCAAGGAGAGAGATATTGAGATAGCGAGAGATAATAGGATGGTGAGGGTGGGGTGAGATATTGTGAGTGCGAGAGATAATAGGAACTTGATTAATTAATGTGGAGGAGGCAACTTATTGAGAATATAAGATATTTAGGAAAGAAAGAGTCCGCAAGGATAGATGTTATTGTGTTTAATACATTGCTTTGATATAAACAGGAGAGAAGTGTTGATTTGTATCCTTTTTTTAATAAAATGTGGAATAAATATTTTCTTCTAGATGGACTTCATGTATTTTATATTCATATATACATTGTCCATGTGACATGGACAAAACAATCTCATACATCACAATGTCGAGAACTAAAGAGCCTCTCTTCATATCTACTTTATCCTGTGAGGTGGTTCCAGTTAAGAAAATCAAGGAGGATGTGTCTATTCATTATGAGAAAATTTTTAATTAAGAAGTCTCTTGAGTCATCCACATCTGAAAAAGAAAGTCAATTGGATCCCAATGTCAATGATCATCATGTACCAAACTCCGAAAATATTCAAGTCCGGTCAAAAATTACCACTTCTCAATCTCAAGTAAAACTTGGATTCAATTTGGAGGATATCATCAAAGATCCTGGATTATGACCTCCCATTTCTCATTATGATCCCAATGTCCAAGACACTGTGAGAAGAGCCTATTTGCAAGAGGGATCTTGTCAACCTAAAGAATATAATTTTTCATGAACAGAATATGGATCTAGGAGATGTCATTTTCAAAAAATCTGGTTTAATGAACACTCTAACTGGCTAGAGTATAGCATGGCAAAAAATGCAGCATTTTGTCTTTATTGTTATGTTTTCCCATCACATCATACAGATCCATCATTCATTTCAGATGGATTTAGATATTGGAAGGATAAGAAAAGATTGGACAATACATTGGACTTCCAAGTAGCCCTCATAATACCACCAAAGGACAATGCGAGAATTTAACGAATGATAGTCAGTGTACAATAGCCATCATGGCTAGACAATCAAATCAACAAAAGAGTGAATGTTGTTTGTGTTTGCAGTCGACAATTGATTGCATATGATTTCTCTTAAATCAATGACTTGTCATTCGTGGACATGATGAGTCGAAAACATGATTAAATCAAGGTAATTTTCTTGAGCTTCTTAACTGGCTTGCCGATCATAGAGATGATATAAAAAATGTTGTGTTGGATATTGCTTCTAATAATTTAAAACTTATGGCTTTGAGTATACAAAAAGAGATCATCAGTGTAATTGCAAGCTTAATTTCATAGGAGATCATTATCGATCTCTCTTATACAGATGGTTTGTTCACCCTTCTAGTTCACAAATCTCATGATATATCAATGAAAGAACATGTGGTCGTAGTTATTCGATATGTTGATAATAGAGGAATGATTATGGGGAGGTTTTGTGGTCTTGTACATGTGAGTGATACTAGTGCCCAATCATTAGAGATTTCCATAGACAGTTTGTTTACAAAGTTTGGATTAGATGCCCACAACTTGAGAGGACAAGGGTATGATGGAGCAAGCAATATGAAAGGTGATTTTAATGGGTTGAAAGCCCTCATTCTCATGGATAATTCTTATGCATTTTATGTCCATTGTTTTTCCCATCAACTGCAATTGATACTTGTAGCAGTTGCAAAAAAGCATGTGCAAGTAGCTTGCTTATTTGAGACCATCAATCAAGTGCTTAATTGAGTTGGTGGTTCATGTAAACGGACTGACTTACCTAGAATTGAAGAAGTGGAAAGAGTAAGAAAACAACTTGATGCATGTAAAGTTTCCATGGGAAGAGGAAAAAATCAAGAACTGGGACTTAAGAGATTTTGCACTACTCGATGGGGTTCACATTGTAACATTTTGGTAAATTTGAGTGGCATGTACCCATCAATTATGAAAGTTCTTAATATAATTACACATTATGGTGATTTGGCAAAGCATAGAGCTAAGGCTCATAAACATATTTTAGATATGGAGACATTTCATTTCATCTTCATGTTTTACTCATGAAGAAACTTCTTGTAATAACTTTTGAGTTTTCAAATTCTTTGCAAAGAAAATATCAAGACATTATCAATGCAATGAATCATGTCATCACTGTGAAGAGTCAATTAAACTCCTTGAGGACAAATGATGATAAATGGGTATTCTTCATTGATGAAGTTAAAGAATTTTCTATGAAGTATGAAATTCAGATGAAGGATATGGATTATGTGTATGTGATGCTAGGTAGATTGCGATGTGGACAAGAGGTGAAGACAAATTTGCACTATTTTCAATTTGATATATTCAATGCAGTGATAGATTTATTATTAAATGAGTTGATTGATTTTTTCAATGAAAGAAACACATAGTTATTATTGTGCATTGCTTCCCTTGATTCAACTAATGAGTTTGTCACCTATGATGAGAAGAAATTGATTAGGATGGAAAAACTATATCCTTCAGACTTCAACATGCAAGATATTGAAAAATTGAGAATTCAACTAAGAAACTACATTTATTATATTTGTCATAGTTCTTGTTTTAGGGAGTTGAATAGCATCTTCTGTCTTGCTAAAAAGTTGGTCCAAATAAACAACACAAAGATTTCCATTTAGTATACAAACTTCCAAAGTTATCAATGTTATTGCCTGTGGCCACTGCTATAGTGGAGAGAGTCTTTTCTGTGATGAAAATTATAAAGTGTCGATTACGTAACAAGATGAGTGATGAATTTTTGAATGATTGCTCGTTGGCATATGTAGAGCAAGATCTATCAAAAACTAAGACGTTGAGGTTATTATGAATCGTTTTCAGATTATGAAAACTTGTAAAGGTTCCCTTTGTCTTTTTTATATTAGTATAAATTATGTAACTTTCTAAGAAAGCATTATTTACTATTTTTACTATTAAACATGTTCTTTTTTCTAAGTCCAACCATAATGATAGTATATTGATTTTTTTGTGTATTGACAATATAATAGATTAAAAATGTACTACTATGCCATGGCCTCACCCAACTTAAAATCTTGGATCCACCACTAACCAGTTGTCCCCACTCTTGTATTAAAGGAAACTGACTATTTGTGTCATGACATGGTTCTTTCAGCCTTATCTGATGAACTCTATGATATCTACCATAAGATCCCAACCACTCTTGAACTGTGGATGATTTTAGACTCAATGTTTGGTCTAGAATATACTGGTCTTGAGCATTATGCCTTTGTTGAATGGTTGTTACAACCCCAATTTTGGGCTTATATGGTTTGAAATGCAACTACTCCATTAGAATGTATGATTATGAAAATTGTATGATTTATGTGTAATAAATGGATTTCTTTGATAATATTTCCTTTAAATGAATGATTTCCTAGAACCTAATGAGTTAGTGAGTCCAACATGATAAAAAAGGAAAGAAAAGTTGAATGAAATCAAATAAAGCATAAAAAGAAAAAGAAATTAAGATAATGAGGAGAAATATGTGGAATTCTCCAAAAAGTTGTATGAATGATCTTCATGGATTAGATTTCGAATCCACATGGTTTCTAATGGTAAAAGGAATCCAAATAAAGGATATAAACGAGTAAGAGATAAAATATGAATAAAATATACCTTCTTAAGTGATAACTTGCATATGAAGAAAAGTCTCTCATACTTTCAAATTTGAGTCCCAAGCTTGGAACACAAGTAGTTTAAGTCATTGTGTACTTTCCCTTAAAATTTGGGGTTAAAAGGGTGCTTGGTTTAGGAGATATGATTTTTGGAAGATTTCCTAAAGTGAAGAGGATAACACTAAATGTCACGATTATTTGAGGCTATTTTCTGGCTTTTGATTGAACATGTGGCATGATAGTCATTGGATCTAAGATCCAACGCTGGATGTGCCTTCACTTATTGTGATTAGAAACAGGAAAGGAAGAATATGGAAATGAGATTTTTGGGACTAATTTCCTCGTTGACCAATACACGAGCATTTGTGGGAACTCTCCCGTTGTGATTGGAATCCCATTCTAAGTCAAACGATCCTAAGGTTGGATGGTTTTGGAGGATTAGGGAGGCTTCCCCCCCAAATCACCTAGGATCGACTCCAGACCCAGATCTATATAAAGGGGTACAAGTCTCTCTTCGAGACTGCAACTGTGTCCCTGGGAATCCGGTGGACTCTGTGATTCATTTCCCTGACTCAATTTTGCACCCGGGACTATCTTTTACCTTCTCTGAGCTACACCTTCCTGGATGAGGTATCTCTGGGCCATCTCGACAACTCCGGCCAGCTCTAGAAAAGCTGAGACCACCAGTGGGTTTTGTAACGACCTCGTTTCCCGGTAACCCCCACTTAAGGGAGACCAAGAGATCAGAGCCGTTATCTAATAACCCGGATCAAAGGTTCGACAAATAATCAATAATAATTATGAAATTCTACTACTAAACTGAAAATTGGTATAAAATAAAAACTTCACTTACCTTTTAAAAGCTGGGATTTCTAAACTTCTATCCATGAAGATAGTAATCTAACTAATCCTCATGTGTACGTTATTTATCATTTAATTCCACATATGCCACTTTACTATTTGTTCTTTTCGTTGTACCTAAAATGCCAACAAACAAAATGGCGGTCAGCAAGAAGCTGGTATGTGGGGGAAACAATAATCATGTAAATATGTTAACAATGTAATCATTCAATTAATCATTTAACAACCAAGATTACATTTTAAGCCATACTACTCAATCCTTACCTATCCCCTAACTCTGTGCTATCCCTTGTATGCTACCTCTCTTTAGGTAGCTTCTTACCCCCATGGACCTACCTTACAGGTAGCCAATACCTAGGGTAATAGAGTTGCATGGCACTACCCGAAGTTAGCCCAATATCTAACTCATGATGACTTGATGGTCCTACCCCATTGGTAGCCATTTACCAAGTCATCTAATGACCTGATGGACCTACCCCATTGGTATCCATTTACTAGGTCAACTATTAAGCCACAGAGGGGACCAGGATCTGAGGTAGTAGGTACATATCTTATGTGATAGTCATAGTCACATTATATTTTGCATGAATTAAAATCATCCAACAATTAATTCATGACATCGATGAAAACTTCGATAAATCTCGGAAAACTAACTCGAGATATTCATAAGCGTAACCACATATCTGATCCAGAGTAACTTGATGTCCATGCATTAATACTCAATACAATCAAATAGCAATCAACAATACCCTAAAAATAATGCATAAATCCAAGCGTTATTGTTTTATTCAAAACATTCTCAAGATCGTCTTGGATTCCACCTTATGATTTCTAGGCCAATTTTAGGGTTTTATTAGGGTTTTAGACTCCGTTAGGCATTTATCACTTTTCATGCTCTTTTAGTCTACAAACCCTAATTTCAACATCATAGGCACAATTGAAAGTCAATTAAGTCCAACATATCATTTTTATACTAACACTACCATCTTTACCCTTTTAAGTCATGTCCAGATCATTAAGGCCAATTATCATGTTTGGGTCTCTTGAATTGACAACTCAACAAATAATTATAATTTGATTCTCAAAGGAACCCTAATTACTACCTTTCTCATCATTTATGTTCGCAAACCCTAATTCTATCATTAATTGCACTATTATATATTAGGAAACCCTAATTTCCAAATTATCCACATTAATGATCTTTTATACTCATAACTTTTTCTTATTCATGGATTTACACAATTAAACCATTAAAAGAAATATTCCCCTAAATTAGGGTTTCTAAACCTATTAATGCAAACTTAGGTATATGAAACCCTAAATTAAACCAATTATGTATAAAGATCATTCTTTTAGATTCAAAACATCATTTTTATCATCACCAGGTTAATATTCGCTCAAAACAATCAGATAACATCATTATGTTCAACTATCACCAATTCTAAAGGTTTTTCATTAATTAAATCATTAAAGATAGTATCTTTATACACTTTTTGAATTACAATTAGAATCAGACTTCCATTATATTTTTATTACATTCCTTGCATTTTTCTGATCAAAAATCATTATCTTTTTGTAATTTTTGGCCAAAGAACCTATTTTTAATTAAATATGCAAGATTCATCAATTTTTCTTGAATATTTGATAGAGGAGGTTATTTACCAAAAATGTCAGGCCGCTCGATCAGTGATTCGTTTGACTACACGGGATCAGACGATCCCCGTCACCCGCCCCCACTATCTTGATTGCGCACTGCTGCCTCCACACCGATCTGTTGGATCTATAACGAGCCCACGGTGGACTTTTAATCCGACGGCTACTGATTTTTGTCCTTCTTCTTCTTCAGGAAACCGCTAGTGATGGTTCCGCGGTGGCGCTCTCGCCGGAGAGAGGCTGATTTCGAGAGGGACAGGGAGCCAAGGGCCTGGGAGCAGTTGTTCGAGTTCGCGAGGGACACCCGAAGCCGAGGGTGGATAAATATATAGGCACGGGTGGCTAGGGTTTGATCCCTACCTTGCCGTTAAACCCTTGCCCAAAGGGGTTTGGGCATTTTCTAGAAACAACAGGAAAACTACAAACCCTAGGTCGGTTTTGCGTGGAATCTTCTCCCAAACACGTAGGACTAATTTCCTTGGATGCACATGCATCAGATCATGAGAAAAATGAGTTGGAAGAGTCATCAGCTGGTAGCTTGTTTCCCAAAATGGATGGAACTGAGCGATATACAGCTATCGCTGGATCAGGATCCAATGATCCGTGTCACTCGCCCATAACAAAAGGTGTGACATTTAATTTATTTCCTTTACCTTTTCCACTTTATTAGATTTTGTATAAATCATAACTCTCAGATCGATTATCCAATTAATACCAAATTTTAAAGGAAAATCTATAAATACTTAAACCAATTGTGTGCCAAGTTTGAGACTAAAAATCAAAAGGAAAAGCCATTTTTCTTCATAAGCAAGTCAAGTACTTATAAGGCACATATTATGTATTATAACACCTATTTTTCTCTTCCTTCTCTTCCTATTTTCTTTATTGTCATTCCTTTTAACATTAAGAATCCTTGGGATACGAAATTCCACCAAGGATAACTCACTTATACCTCTTTTCACTTATTTCCAATATTTTATCATTATTTTCAATTTCTTTCTTAATAAAGAAATATTTGATGGATCTTTTCTTTTCTTATTGCATTCTCTATGCAACTTCAGACTCCTTGAAACCCAAGGAACCCAAGAGGCACGAAATCCATCCTTGGACTACATCATTTTGCCTTCTAGAGGTTTCCACATTTTTCTTTTCTCAATTATTTAATTATTCATTTACTAATTGAATTTCCTTGTTATTTGGGCCCAATAGCCAATAAAGCCCACAACACAACAATCAAGGCCATTGTAAATGAAAAACAATTTATATCATTATTTGTTCCATTATCTTTAATATGAGATATTACATTTCTCACCAATTGAACCCAAAATTTGGGGTTGTAACATCCTTCCCCTCTTATAGGAATTTTGTCCTCAAAATTCTATCAAGCAAACAAACAAACAGGATAAGCATTTCATGTGTCCATCTTGGCTCCCATGTGGCTTCACCCTTCCCATGGTGCTTCCCAAGAACCTTCATCATCTCATATTCTTCCATCTGAGTTCTTTATTACCTTGGTATATCGTACCCTCATTGGTGACTCAGGACATTTCAGCCTCTCAAAAGTCGAATAGGTTCAGGGCTCAACACATGGCTTGGATTCCTCACATAGTGCTCTAGATCAGACGTATGTAACACATTATATCATGTTATCCTGAGGGGAAAGGATAAACACAAACATCTCCACCAATCCATTTCTAATGGACCCATATATCGGGGACTCATCTTTCTCAGCTGTAGCTTAGAGGGGTCAGATTTTCACCTCACATATTCCCCCACAGTGACCTGCATGTCAGTCTACTTTGCATCAGCTCGTGACTCTTGTCACCCTTGGGCTCTCTCTCTCTCAGCCCTTGCTCGATCAAGCGACTTCATCTGCACACACTGTGGTTCTTTTCTGACCTTCGTGAGGCCTCCTTCACCAACATCATCTTAATGAAGTGGTGACTGACACAACCTCTCTATAAGACTTCTTGCATCCCGATAAAGGTTATGGTGGTTAACATCACATCTTAAGAACCATCTCTATGTATTACCCTGAATGAGCACACATGCTCTCATCAGACCCTCTAGTCTGGATCATACTATCCATTAGTACGGGGTGATAAACTGTACTATTAGTGAGTTCTTCTTGTATCTACTTCCACTTTTTTTTGGAAGTGAACCTTGGTCATACCCAAGAACTTCTGAACTCACATCATGGTATGGTCGAACCATCTTTCCCTCTTAAGTAGTTCAACCCAATTTGTCCCTTGACAGCATTTTTTTTCATGTCATCTAGGTAAGGCGATCTACCATCACCCATATTGCATCTCGACCTTCCTTGGTCCAGGGGAGACCCATCACAACATCCATAGTGATGAACTCCCATTCCCTCTCAGGGACTCTTTTGTCCTCTATATCGATAGACTAGGTTACTGGGGTTCGCCCTTTACCTCCTGTCTCATATACCATATGCAACTTCATCCTAAGCATTCAAAGTGCTATTGCCATTTACTATCTTGGTAGAACCACGGTGTATGGTGATCTTCAATCATGATTTCCTGTATGTCATGATTCCTCAAGATCGATTCCTCTAAAACCCTAAACCACACCAGTTGAGGTTTCATCACCTTGTTTTCCAAAGAAGTGCATCTGAGGTTCTACCACCATCCTTTCATTGCATCAAGGACTAGACTGGCTAACCAAACAACCATTAACTTGTTCAACAGATCTCATTACATAGGAGTATTAGCCAAACATATCTCCTTTCCAAACTTAGGGTTAGCCTAACAACCTCTTCTAGCCAAACTAGTCAGATACATCTCAACCAGAACATCCATTACCACTTCACATCCTTAGGTATTAGGTAACATTGAAGACATACACTCCCATGTTTTTCACTTATCATCCCAAACTCAAATTCTAAGTTTGTATTCATCAAGTACACTCTCTGATCTCATCAACATGGTGATCAAACTCAACCTTGTAAGACTCACCTCTTGGCTTTTGAATTCAACTTGGTATAACTCATCGCTCATGCTGAAAACATCCTTATAAGATGACTACCTTATTTCTCTTTAGCATTTGAAAACCATCCATTTATCATTCACTTTACCAGGGTATGTTATCTTCTCTGTCCTCATACCTCATAGCAACGTTCCAACTCACATCATCTTTTATCCTTGGTGTATGGCATGCGTACTGTCCTATCTCTCACTCCCATAACAAGAGGAAATAAGCATTTGGCTGCAGTCTAAATATAGAGTTCTTCCTGTTCCAAGAGTAGAGATGGTACATCCCACCTTGCCAGTACTCCTTTAAATCTAAGTTGAAATGTGTTGTTTATGCTTCTATATTACAATCATCTTGATATCCAAGTTACTTCTATGGAAAGCTGGTTTCGAACCTACTTGGGTCACCTCACAATCCTTGGTCATCTCCTCTAGGTCTATAGGGTGCCGGCACTTTTGGGGTCATCCCTCTTCCCTCATGCATCAAGAGAGTGCCCTACTCATCTGCCTTTTTGGGTCCCATGAGTTCATGAAGGTGATCAATCTCCTAACCCATGGCCCTCAGACAATGATAGTTGTTACCTCTCGACCCTATGGTCATGTGCAACTGGGGAATTAGGCAACTCCTATTTTCATCGGTATTATCCCTACCTAACCCTAGGATAGACTTAGGATTCTTTTATAGTACATGTTCACCTTAGAACCTTACCCAAGCCTTCATCATCTCTCTCTACATTCATGGGCTGACTTTCATCCTTTCATAGGGATCATGGCAACCTGCCTACCTTGGTCAAGCCCCATACCAGTTACCTCCATGGTAACATGATGAACCCTCCAGATTCATCTGCACAGTCGCCAATTCTAGGGATTTTGTTCCTCATATTGACTGATTTACCCTCGCTTTGGTTCACTTTGAGTGTTTCACTAATTCCTTGCAAATATTGCCTAAATAGTTCTAATTACTAGTATATTCGATGATATTATCTCTTACACATTCTCCTTTCCCTCTGCAGATCACTCGCAACCATCCGATCGAGATCCAACAGTTCGATTTCATCCATTCGGTCTTGACCTGATTCAGTTTTGACCACCATTCGGTTCTCTCTCCCGGTCTCGAAACCGTGAGCATCTAATACCGTCAGATCACGAATTAATGGCCCATCTTCATCCATCCATTCGGCCTTGCCTCCACAACTCCTCTCACGGTCTCTAGACTACGTGAGCCCTCACGGTCTCAAGACCGCGAGAGGCCTCACGATCTCAAAGACCGCGAGAACCCTCACGGTCTCAAGACCGCGAGAACCCTCACGGTCTCAAGACCGTGAGAACCCTCACGGTCTCAAGACCGCGAGAGGCCTCACGATCTCAAAGACCGCGAGAACCCTCACGGTCTCAAGACCGCGAGAACCCTCACGGTCTCAAGACCGTGAGAACCCTCACGGTCTCAAGACCGCGAGAGACCTCACGATCTCAAAGAGCAATAACCGAAGACCGTTTGAGTTAGCATGTTGTGCAAGCAACCATCTGCTATGAGAAGACCGTTTGCTGGGTTGCGGAGATTGTGCAAATCAAATGGAGAAGAGCCCATTGAAGAATTCACGTGAACAAATAGCATACATGCAAACCGGTTACTACTCTAGCAAATGGAGGACCGTGTGATAAGTTTATTTGCTGAAATAGATCGATTGGATGAGAGTATCATGCATATAGACCATTCTGCTGCCCACCAAGAGCATTTGCTTAAAATGATCACGTGCATGCAAATTAGATGGACAAGGCTATGCATATAGACCGTTTAATAATTTGCCCACATGAAGAACTTTTTAGCTAAAAGAATAGAAGACCACATGGCAAAGTGGCACAAAGCCAAGCCGTATGGTTAAGCTGTACGAAACTGAACTGTATTGGTTGTTCACGTGAAAAGGAAACGCAAGGCATACAGCCTGTTTCCCTCTATTGTCCACGCAAATCATGAAGACCGTATGGATGCATTTATTAATCAAAATCGAATGGCTTTTTGCCCGCAAGACCGAGAGGAGAAGGACCGAGAAAGCATGCAAGACCGTGAGGATGGCCTCATCACCCACGTGAACGAGAGGCTGAAGGCCGAGACCGCGAAGTGCATGCAGCACTTTGGCAAAGCCGAGACCGCGAGAGCTAGACCGCGAGAGCCAAGACCGCGAGAGCAAGACCGCGAGGGCTGGAGTAATTAAGACCGCGAGGCCAAGGAGATTAGACCGCGAGGCTGAAGAAGTGCAGACCGCGAGGCCAAGGAGAGAAGACCGCGAGGCCAAGGAGAGAAGACCGCGAGGACTAAAGTGTAGACCGCGAAGGCTAAGTGATTAAGACCGCGAGGAATATTCACGTAGATCGTATGGATTTGCATACAAAAGCAAACCGAATGTCAAAGATATTTTCGGTCTGGAATCACACAAAAAATGTGAGAGCCAGTCCAGTGCCTATAAATAGGATCCCAAGGGTCCCCATTAGGCATCCCATCTTACGACGGCCAAAAGCTGCCGGACTGGGACCAGTGCCGGAACGCCGCCAGATTGCCCGAGCACCGTTTCCGACCAAACTTCACCCACAGCCTCAGAATCCCATCCTGAGTCCAGATCCGGTGAGCAGCCAGTCCGGGCGCGGGTCTAGTAGGCTGTTCCATCACCATCTCACCATTGCTCACACCATAGCTCCACCTCATCCTACTTTTGCTATTCCGGAGGTTGACCCGAAGATCGAGGCGGAGAAACGGACGACATCGACCACGACGGAGCAGTCCCGGAGACTGCGACGATCTACACCGGGCTGTCACAGATCTACTCTTCTGCTCCGACGATGCTTTCTTTCTCTCTCTTCTCTTTCTTTGTTGCTCCCTCTATGAGGAGCGAGTAGTTCCATCCACTGGGGTGCGGGGACTAGCCCCGCTGCCCGTGTTTTGTATCTTGTACTAATAAGATGTTATCATTCCGTTTCAATACTAAATCGTTTCATACATGCTTGAATGTTGGCCGCGTTCTTGTATGCATCTATTGTCTTTCGTTGTGGTTTGTCTACGACCGCTCTTGAGACTCGAATACCGATTTAGTTTTGGTTTCTGGTGCGTGTACCCACCGCGCACCCGTTTCGGTATCTAGGAACGCTTTCTAAGGAGTGGAGTAAACTCACCTCCATCGTTGTACTTTTGTACTATGAAATGGAATCAGTTGACGTACAAAAGTGCGATCTTGACAGGTCGAGGAACACACTCTGAGGAGAGAGTGGTGCAAAGTACTTGACCATTCGTTCGAGAATGGCTGACGTTGCAACACTCTCACGTTTCTCGTAGCTATATCCTCGAAAGAGGGATAGTCTATAAGGATACTAATCGATTTGGTAATTATCGCTCGCTTGTTAAGTTTTCCGATGCACGTTTCACAAAGTCGAGTAAGATTTTCTCTTCGGAGACTACATATCTTCATTGACACGTAGATACGTACCGAATGAGAGTTACTCAACCCGTGAAGGATGTGTGCACCGCTCTTGTCCTATAAGACATCGGTTTTGTACAACATCCATGTATCTTGCTTACAAGTCTTGCTATGTTTGGTACAAGTACAATTCATGTGTAGTGGTGGCGAACACCTGCATCACCCCAGTGATCCATCATCATCTGCTAATCTTAGTTTTTAATCCTTAAACTAGTTTTTACTCTTGCCTTTACTTTTGCATGCTTTAGGTTAAATAACTCAAATCAAACTTCTGGTCTTAGATGATTAACTTAGATTGATACGAAACAAGAAAAAGACACTCAGATTCTTAACGTTGTCCTTTGGGTTCGATCCTAAACCTGTACTATGATAAGGCTTCCACACTCTTGTGGGGTTGGAGCATTTATCTAGCACCAGTTGTAGGTAAACCTAGAGAGAACATCAACTCCCTAGGGTTTTTGGTGCATATTAGGACTTCCATTGGAAGAGTAATCTTTTGGTGTAAGTTCTAGCTCCATCAAAAAAATGGCGCCGTTGCCGGGGACAACGGTATAAGAATCGTCTTTTTCAAATTTTGTGTCGATTTAGGTTTCTCTAGGGTTTTCTTTTTCTTTTCAAAAACCTAAAAAGTAAAGGACTTAATCTTGCATATCATCTTGGATTTGAAGTGGTTGGTCAAACTTAATAAACTCTTTCTTTGATCTCAGGTACCAATTCTCTTCAAAATGAAGCAGTCAGTGCCACCAACCAATAGTTGTCAATTCTGTGACGACTATTCTCATGCATCGATCAACTGTTTCAACGTTCACCCTCTCTACGTGATGGCCTTGCGTCAAGTAATCATGAATCGTATAGTCGGGAAACTCAGAGCAGCCATTCCATACAACTATGGATATAACGCAGGTTATATTCCATATCACCCCGGAGGCTACTACGAGAAACCTAACTATGGCGGATTTCAAGGCGTAGACTGCAATACAGGAGGGCAATTGGAAAGCAACTCAAATCAATATTATGATGAGGGAAACTATTATCAACATCAATCAAATGGGTGCCATGAAGAGCCTTTTCATGAAAATCAACACATATTGATGGAGGAACTACGTGCCTTACAAACATCGGTGGCTCAACAACTAGCTGATCAGACAGCCGCGACCAAGAAGTTGATAGTCGACCTTAATCAACTTACGCAACTTGTCAACGCTCCTGAGCAACATGCAGGACAGCCACAAAATTTAACTCAGCACATCTCTAGTCCACATGTTGCAATAAATTATGATGATGACTACGAAATCATGTGGAATGTGCCTCCCAATAATTTTCAAGTGCCAGTACAGGGTGGGGAATCATCCTCAGAACCAATGACTGAACTCAAGGATGATACCTTAACCCCACCACAAGAAAAAGAATCATTCTTCGAGCCGAAGTCTGACCCGGATAATGACTCTTGCACTATGCTCTTAGATGAAAGAATGAGCAACCAATATGAAGATTTTCTTCAATTGGGTGATAAATTGGGAACACATTTTAATGTTTATCCATCTTCTCCCCCCATAGACTCAGATCTGACCATACATATTGAGGGACAATCATCAATGATTGACTCCCTATATGACAAATGTTCTTCAACTTCAACCGTCTTGTCGTTGAATTCCAATGAAGAAGGGTCTACGTCACACGAACTCTACACTCCTTCTCAGTCAGATATAGATGAATATGAGACTGATTCAAATGAGGAGACGTCTTTTATGCAAGAGACTCAAATGATTCCATTACTGGAAAAGGATTTGATTTGTCCTTATGGAGACATTTCTGATCATTCAGCTGATCTAGAAACAAACTTCGAGGACGGGACTGACCAAGATCCTGATCTGGAGACGGACCATACCACTCTCACTGATGATGAAACAGAATCAAGGGAGGATGAGGGGTCTCAAGATGACAATCCTATGACGGGTCCTTCCCATGAGATGACACCACCACAAGGAGTTCTGACGGAGCCAGTCCTCGAACAAGAACATGATTTTTCTATTGAATCTCCTTCTAGTCACTTGAACGATTTGAAAGTGCGCCATGAAGAAAAACATGGACCATCTCTTGACTTTGGGACGAATTATGATATTATCATAAACTTTTGTAATAACAAAAAGGACCCCAGGGATGACATCAAGCCACAAACCTATCCCTTTATAGCCACGCATCCCTATGAAGAAGCCCCCCCTAACATTCATGAAACTAAGATTTATCCATTACCTGAGCTAGTTTCCATTCCTCTCATAGAAACTCTTCCCAAGCACTCAATTGAACTGGAGGAGTGTTATGAAGAAGAACTGGAACAACAATATATCAGTCCCAATATTGAAGAAATGGGTTCATCAAGGGATTTTAGCCCTCAAAATGATATGTCAGGGACTAATCCCTCTCATGAAGAGACATCACTGGAACTTCTATCTCAGGATCCCATGACTTCCTCACCCGAGCAAGAGTTCATTCTACCAGTCAAATCTTCTTCTAGTTACTTGGATGAATTAAGGATGTTCTACGAAGAAAACTCCGAACAAAACCTTGAAAAGAGGAACGACGCTCTTACCAAATTCAATATTGATAAAGATGATGATACTTCTCAAAATAATTCCTTTGAAGAAGAAACATCACCCTGGCCACCATATCCTACACAAGAAAACCCAGGTGATGAAATGAAGCCGGAACCGGACCCACCACCTGATCCTAGACAGGAGGAAGTTCAAGTATCCGACCCTCAATCATCTGCCCTAGATTTTGAAGAAAGTAGTTTTACTTTGAACTTCGAGGGTGCGCCACAACTGGAAGGCACAAGTGGGCATAACCTTGATTTCTCGCATAGACCTCCAGTTTCAACTGCTTATGTTCCACCTCCCTCGCTGATGGGGGAAGGTCTCTGGATTCTACCGGAAGGACAACGAGGTCAAAGTGAGGTGCATCCAAGTCATCTAGAAGATTCGTTCAAGTTGCCACAACTTCCCAACCAACAAGTTGTTCAGACCACTTCCTTATTTTCGGCACCAGCTATCGCAAGGCATCTTAACCGGACCTTCTTCCAACTAAGAGGACCTCCTGGTTAACATTGCTCAACCCTTCCCCTCCATCTTGAACCTAGTATTTGCTCAGAAATGGGTAAATTCGTAAGTTCGAGGTGGAGGGCGGGTGGTATGACTTTCACTCCACCCTCTATCTTTCTTGTTTCCTGCTTTTCCATTCTAGTTTCTTTTTTGTAATTCTTTCCGCCTTTTTGTTAGTTTTCTAAATATAAAGCCTTTACCTAGTCGGCTTTTGCTTTATGAATCTGTGATCATCACCTCTTTTGCGTTGCAAATTTCCTGGAAAAGAATACTTAAAACTAGCCAATGCATGTTTTTCATTTTGATTTGTCTATGAATCCTAATGTTATATCTCATACAGGAAAAGATGATACACTTCAATAAGGTTGAGATAGATCAAATACATCACGCCTTTATCTGATTAATGGATCTGTTGTATGGATTTCTCATTTGATGTTTCATCATGTCTCTTTTGGAGCAGAGTGTGATGGAGAATAGAGACTCGTCGCATGGAATCGCTAAGCAAACTGCATCATGATCCAAACTCTCTTCTACACTTCTTCTTTCATTTTCATACCCCTCTGTTCACTAACCATGCCAAAGTCTTAAGTTCGGTGTGGCACGCCACACTCCTTTCTAGTGAAAACTAGAACATTGCCGAACTTTAAGTTCGGTGTGGTAAACCACACCTAGGCAAAACTCTAAGTTCGGTGTGGTACACCACACCCCTCTTTCCACTACCGCTTCTTCCATACCCCTCAATACATAACGGGGGTGTACCACCTTCTCAAAGAGTATACAATGATGTTTGTGCACATACCGAGGTCGGTGAAAAATCTACCCCGATTCCAAAAAGAGGCCTGGCAGCCCAAATATGAAAAAAATCCAAAAATACCCTTTGACCTAAGCCAGGTGAGAATGAATAAAAGCCAGAGTGTGAATAAAAACATGAGAGTTGTGCCCTGAATAAGGATAACCGATAAAGGTCTTGCCCGGCCGGTACATTAGCTGCCCTCATGAAGGCAGATGTGTCGTGACCGATAGTGAGATCCTAAGGATCCAAAAATAACCCCTTACCTCCCCTCAAAGAGGTAAAAGAGACAAAAGCCTTAAGCCAACCTATACACACTTCTGAGTTACCTTTAGAAAAAGAAAATAATCGAGTGTAAGGCTAAGCCAACCAGAGTTGTGCATAAATCATTCAAAGTATCTCGATGAGTCATTTAATTTTAAGAGTCTTAATTCAATCAGAGGAGAGACTTTTATCTTTTGATCACACCCCCATTCTCTCCTCTTTCAACACCAGTGATAGATCATATGCATTTTGTTGATTCTATGGGTCTGTCCAAAATCTCATAAAACTCTTTAAACATGACCGATGCAATAGAGAATGAGAAGGAAGTACTTCAGCAAAGTGAGATCAGAAACAAGGATATTATAAGATGTATTTCGTGATCTAAGGAAGCCTTGATGATGTATCAATCTGAGCAACGAACAAATCTATCATATGACATAAGGATGAGGTAAACACGAGATGAAAAATTTCATTGGCGACTGTTTTAAGTTTTTTTCGTTCCTCGGGACGAGTAACGCTTAAGTTCGGTGTGGTGATGAATCCTCCAGATCCACCTTCAGTCACCAATTCAAAGGATTTTTTAACGTTTTTGCCCTAATTTTGTTTTGTCTCATTTTCGCTTTTCTCTTTTCTAGTGAAAATTCTGACACTCACATGCAGATGAGGTAATTACGAGACGAACGAGCTTTTTGCCGACTATCTTAAGTTTTTCTCCGTTCCTCGGGACGAGTAACGCTCAAGTTCGGTGTGGTGATGAACCCTCCAGATTCATCTGCACAGTCGCCAATTCTAGGGATTTTGTTCCTCATATTGACTGATTTACCCTCGCTTTGGTTCACTTTGAGTGTTTCACTAATTCCTTGCAAATATTGCCTAAATAGTTCTAATTACTAGTATATTCGATGATATTATCTCTTACACATTCTCCTTTCCCTCTGCAGATCACTCGCAACCATCCGATCGAGATCCAACAGTTCGATTTCATCCATTCGGTCTTGACCTGATTCAGTTTTGACCACCATTCGGTTCTCTCTCCCGGTCTCGAAACCGTGAGCATCTAATACCGTCAGATCACGAATTAATGGCCCATCTTCATCCATCCATTCGGCCTTGCCTCCACAACTCCTCTCACGGTCTCTAGACTACGTGAGCCCTCACGGTCTCAAGACCGCGAGAGGCCTCACGATCTCAAAGACCGCGAGAACCCTCACGGTCTCAAGACCGCGAGAACCCTCACGGTCTCAAGACCGTGAGAACCCTCACGGTCTCAAGACCGCGAGAGGCCTCACGATCTCAAAGACCGCGAGAACCCTCACGGTCTCAAGACCGCGAGAACCCTCACGGTCTCAAGACCGTGAGAACCCTCACGGTCTCAAGACCGCGAGAGACCTCACGATCTCAAAGAGCAATAACCGAAGACCGTTTGAGTTAGCATGTTGTGCAAGCAACCATCTGCTATGAGAAGACCGTTTGCTGGGTTGCGGAGATTGTGCAAATCAAATGGAGAAGAGCCCATTGAAGAATTCACGTGAACAAATAGCATACATGCAAACCGGTTACTACTCTAGCAAATGGAGGACCGTGTGATAAGTTTATTTGCTGAAATAGATCGATTGGATGAGAGTATCATGCATATAGACCATTCTGCTGCCCACCAAGAGCATTTGCTTAAAATGATCACGTGCATGCAAATTAGATGGACAAGGCTATGCATATAGACCGTTTAATAATTTGCCCACATGAAGAACTTTTTAGCTAAAAGAATAGAAGACCACATGGCAAAGTGGCACAAAGCCAAGCCGTATGGTTAAGCTGTACGAAACTGAACTGTATTGGTTGTTCACGTGAAAAGGAAACGCAAGGCATACAGCCTGTTTCCCTCTATTGTCCACGCAAATCATGAAGACCGTATGGATGCATTTATTAATCAAAATCGAATGGCTTTTTGCCCGCAAGACCGAGAGGAGAAGGACCGAGAAAGCATGCAAGACCGTGAGGATGGCCTCATCACCCACGTGAACGAGAGGCTGAAGGCCGAGACCGCGAAGTGCATGCAGCACTTTGGCAAAGCCGAGACCGCGAGAGCTAGACCGCGAGAGCCAAGACCGCGAGAGCAAGACCGCGAGGGCTGGAGTAATTAAGACCGCGAGGCCAAGGAGATTAGACCGCGAGGCTGAAGAAGTGCAGACCGCGAGGCCAAGGAGAGAAGACCGCGAGGCCAAGGAGAGAAGACCGCGAGGACTAAAGTGTAGACCGCGAAGGCTAAGTGATTAAGACCGCGAGGAATATTCACGTAGATCGTATGGATTTGCATACAAAAGCAAACCGAATGTCAAAGATATTTTCGGTCTGGAATCACACAAAAAATGTGAGAGCCAGTCCAGTGCCTATAAATAGGATCCCAAGGGTCCCCATTAGGCATCCCATCTTACGACGGCCAAAAGCTGCCGGACTGGGACCAGTGCCGGAACGCCGCCAGATTGCCCGAGCACCGTTTCCGACCAAACTTCACCCACAGCCTCAGAATCCCATCCTGAGTCCAGATCCGGTGAGCAGCCAGTCCGGGCGCGGGTCTAGTAGGCTGTTCCATCACCATCTCACCATTGCTCACACCATAGCTCCACCTCATCCTACTTTTGCTATTCCGGAGGTTGACCCGAAGATCGAGGCGGAGAAACGGACGACATCGACCACGACGGAGCAGTCCCGGAGACTGCGACGATCTACACCGGGCTGTCACAGATCTACTCTTCTGCTCCGACGATGCTTTCTTTCTCTCTCTTCTCTTTCTTTGTTGCTCCCTCTATGAGGAGCGAGTAGTTCCATCCACTGGGGTGCGGGGACTAGCCCCGCTGCCCGTGTTTTGTATCTTGTACTAATAAGATGTTATCATTCCGTTTCAATACTAAATCGTTTCATACATGCTTGAATGTTGGCCGCGTTCTTGTATGCATCTATTGTCTTTCGTTGTGGTTTGTCTACGACCGCTCTTGAGACTCGAATACCGATTTAGTTTTGGTTTCTGGTGCGTGTACCCACCGCGCACCCGTTTCGGTATCTAGGAACGCTTTCTAAGGAGTGGAGTAAACTCACCTCCATCGTTGTACTTTTGTACTATGAAATGGAATCAGTTGACGTACAAAAGTGCGATCTTGACAGGTCGAGGAACACACTCTGAGGAGAGAGTGGTGCAAAGTACTTGACCATTCATTCGAGAATGGCTGACGTTGCAACACTCTCACGTTTCTCGTAGCTATATCCTCGAAAGAGGGATAGTCTATAAGGATACTAATCGATTTGGTAATTATCGCTCGCTTGTTAAGTTTTCCGATGCACGTTTCACAAAGTCGAGTAAGATTTTCTCTTCGGAGACTACATATCTTCATTGACACGTAGATACGTACCGAATGAGAGTTACTCAACCCGTGAAGGATGTGTGCACCGCTCTTGTCCTATAAGACATCGGTTTTGTACAACATCCATGTATCTTGCTTACAAGTCTTGCTATGTTTGGTACAAGTACAATTCATGTGTAGTGGTGGCGAACACCTGCATCACCCCAGTGATCCATCATCATCTGCTAATCTTAGTTTTTAATCCTTAAACTAGTTTTTACTCTTGCCTTTACTTTTGCATGCTTTAGGTTAAATAACTCAAATCAAACTTCTGGTCTTAGATGATTAACTTAGATTGATACGAAACAAGAAAAAGACACTCAGATTCTTAACGTTGTCCTTTGGGTTCGATCCTAAACCTGTACTATGATAAGGCTTCCACACTCTTGTGGGGTTGGAGCATTTATCTAGCACCAGTTGTAGGTAAACCTAGAGAGAACATCAACTCCCTAGGGTTTTTGGTGCATATTAGGACTTCCATTGGAAGAGTAATCTTTTGGTGTAAGTTCTAGCTCCATCATAACACATCCATATGCACATAGAGATGGCTATCTATGGGTCTACAGGTTCATTCTCATACCATGTACTTTTCACTTAGCTTCTCAAGATCCTATGAGACTTCTTTAGGTTACCTTAAACCAACAAAACTGTTATACACCCTACCAAAGGGGTCCCTCTCCCAGGATGGGAGGAAAACTATCCCGTGACAACAAGATCACAAAAGCTCTTAGGTCTAGGGTTTACATCCACATGAGACTACTTAAACCTAGAAACCTATTAAGGCACAAGCAGATCACCTATTGAACCATGCTAAGTCATACTTGTCCTCTTTCCTCGATGTTGGATCGAGATCATACTTTCCTTTATCCTCAACCTAGTTATGAGGGGTTGATCAAACATTCCTTAAACTTAAGGGACTTCCCTTTTCCTCTATACATGAGGAGTACCATGCTCAAACTACAGCAACTTAATTCTCGTCATGAGCATTAGGTATACCACTTCCCCAAATGTAATGGCTCTGATACCAAATGTAACGACCACGTCTCCCGGTAACCCCCACTTAAGGGAGACCAAGAGATCAGAGCCGTTATCTAATAACCCGGATCAAAGGTTCGACAAATAATCAATAATAATTATGAAATTCTACTACTAAATTGAAAACTGGTATAAAATAAAAACTTCACTTACCTTTTAAAAGCTGGGATTTCTAAACTTCTATCCATGAAGATAGTAATCTAATTAATCCTCCTATGTACGTTATTTATCATTTAATTCCACATATGCCACTTTACTATTTGTTCTTTTTGTTGTACCTAAAACACCGACAAACAAAACGTCGGTCAGCAAGAAGCTGGTATGTGAGGGAAACAATAATCATGTAAATATGTTAACAACGTAATCATTCAATTAATCATTTAACAACCAAGATTACATTTTAAGTCATACTACTCAATCCTTACCTATCCCCTAACTCTGTGATATCCCTTGTATGCTACCTCTCTTTAGGTAGCTTCTTACCCCCCATGGACCTACCTTACAGGTAGCCAATACCTAGGGTAATAGAGTTGCATGGCGCTACCCGAAGGTAGCCCAATATCTAACTCATGATGACTTGATGGTCCTACCCCATTGGTAGCCATTTACTAAGTCATCTAATGACCTGATGGACCTACCCCATTGGTAGCCATTTACTAGGTCAACTATTAAGCCACAGAGGGGACCAGGATTTGAGCTAGTAGGCACATATTTTATGTGATAGTCATAGCCACATTATAGTTTGCATGAATTAAAATCATCCAACAATTAATTCATGACATCGATGAAAACTTCGGTAAATCTCAGAAAACTAACTCAAGATATTCATAAGCGTAACCACATACCTGATCTATAGTAACTTGATGTCCATGCATGAATACTCAATACAATCAAATAGCAATCAACAATACCCTAAAAATAACGCATAACATCCAAGCGTTATTATTTTATTCAAAACATTCTCAAGATCGTCTTGGATTCCACCTTATGATTTCTAGGCCAGATTTAGGGTTTTATTAGGGTTTTAGCCTCCGTTAGCATTTATCACTTTTCATGCTCTTTTAGTCTACAAACCCTAATTTCAACATCATAGGCACAATTGAAAGTCAATTAAGTCCAACATATCGTTTTTATACTAACACTACCATCTTTACCCTTTTAAGTCATGTCCATATCATTAAGGCCAATTATCATGTTTGGGTCTCTTGAATTGACAACTCAACAAATAATTATAATTTGATTCTCAAAGGAACCCTAATTCCTACCTTTCTCATCGTTTATGTTCACAAACCCTAATTCTATCATTAATTGCACTATTATATATTAGGAAACCCTAATTTCCAAATTATCCAAATTAATGATCTTTTATACTCATAACTTTGTCTTATTCATGGATTTACACAATTAAACATTAAAAGACATATTCCCCTAAATTAGGGTTTCTAAACCTATTAATGCAAACTTAGGTATATGAAACCCTAAATTAAACCAATTATGTATAAAGATCATTCTTTTAGATTCAAAACATCATTTTTATCATCACCAGGTTAATATTCGCTCAAAACAATCAGATAACATCATTATGTTCAACTATCACCAATTCTAAAGGTTTTTCATTAATTAAATCATTAAAGATAGTATCTTTATACACTTTTTGAATTACAACTAGAATCAGACTTCCATTATATTTTTATTACATTCCTTGCATTTTTATGATCAAAAATCACTACCTATTTGTAATTTTCGGCCAAAGAACCTATTTTTAATGAAATATGCAAGATTCGTCAATTTTTCTTGAATATTTGATAGAGGAGGTTATTTACCAAAAATGTCAGGACGCTCGATCAGTGATCCGTTTGACTACACGGGATCAGACGATCCCCGTCGCGTGCCCCCACTATCTTGATTGCGCACTGCTGCCTCCACACCGATCTGTTGGATCTATAATGAGCCCACGGTGGACTTTTAATCCGACGGCTACTGATTTTCGTCCTTCTTCTTCTTCAGGAAACTGCTAGCGATGGTTCTGCGGCGGCGCTCTCGCCGAAGAGAGGCTGATTTTGAGAGGGACAGGAAGCCAAGGGCCTGGGAGCAGCTGTTCGAGTTCGCGAGGGACACTCAAAGCTGAGGGTGGCTAAATATATAGGCACGAGTGGCTAGGGTTTGCTCCCTGCCTTGCCATTGAACCCTTGCCCAAAGGGGTTTGGGTGTTTTCTAGAAACAACAGGAAAACTAACAAACCCTAGGTCGGTTTTGCGTGGAATCTTCTCCCAAACACGTAGGAGTAATTTCCTTGGATACACATGCATCAGATCATGAGAAAAACGAGTTGGAAGAGTCATCAGCTGGTAGCATGTTTCCCAAAACGGATGGAACTGAGCGATATACAGCTATCGCTGGATCAGGATCCAATGATCTGTGTCACTCGCCCATAACAAAAGGTGTGACATTTAATTTATTTCCTTTACCTTTTCCACTTTATTAGATTGTGTATAAGTCATAACTCTCAGATAGATTATCCAATTAATACCAAATTTTAAAGGAAAGTGTATAAAGACTTAAACCAATTGTGTGCGAAGTTTGAGACTAAAAATCAAAAGGAAAAACCATTTTTCTTCATAAGAAAGTCAAGTACTTATAAGGCACATATTATGTATTATAACACCTATTTTTCTCTTCCTTCTCTTCCTATTTTCTTTATTGTCATTCCTTTTAACATTAAGAATCCTTGGGATACGAAATTCCACCAAGGATAACTCACTTATACCTCTTTTCACTTATTTCCAATATTTTATCATTATTTTCAATTTCTTTCTTAATAAAGAAACATTTGATTGATCTTTTCTTTTCTTATTACATTCTCTATGCAACTTCGGACTCCTTGAAACCTAAGGAACCCAAGAGGCACGAAATACATCCTTGGATTACATCATTTTGCCTTCTAGAGGTTTCCACATTTTTCTTTTCTCAATTATTTAATTATTCATTTACTAATTGAATTTCCTTGTTATTTGGGCCCAATAGCCAATAAAGCCCACAACACAACCATCAAGGCCATTGTAAATGAAAAACAATTTATATCATTATTTGTTCCATTATCTTTAATATGAGAAATTACATTTCTCACCAATTGAACCCAAAATTTGGGGTTGTAACAGGTTTGGTGGGTCATGGCGAAGGAGTGGCAGCCTTCACCGGCTGTTGGGGAGGCAAATGTATGAAGTCAACCATGAGGTTGACCATGGCATGGTGCAGGTTCATGAATAGTGGTGCGTTGAAGGAAGGAGATGAAGATGGGTAGAAATACCTTTATACCCTAGACACGTCACAATTGCTAGTCATCAGTGTGGGGGATAGGAGCATAATAGTGCACCCTAACTTGGGTTGCCACCCGAGCGGGCCACGCGTAGAGGTGGCTTCAGCTGATTGGCTCAGTCATCGCACGTGGAAAATGAGGTAAACACCCCTCCTTGTGATGTGGCTCATTTTGATTGGTCAACTTATGTTTAACTACTGAAAATTATAATAAATGGTAGGATAATCAGATGATGACAAATTATATATGAAAGTTGATCAGAAAAATACAAGTAATTCATTAAAAATATAATTGAAGCTTGATTCGCCTACAATTCAAAAAAGTATATAAAGTTGTCACCTTTAATGCATTTATGAATAAGAAACCCTAATTTTGATATTAATGAGATTTAGTGAAGTTATCTTAATGATTTAAGTTTATATTAACTTGTTGTTAATAAAAAGGATGTTTTAGATCTAAAAAGGTGATCTTTGTGCTTAATTGGCCTAATTTAGGGTTTCATATATATAAAGTGCATTAATGGGCTTAGAAACCCTAATCTAGGTGACTATGACTTCTAATGAGTTATATTTTGAAAACCTATGTATAAGATAGAGATAGGATGATACTAAGCCAAATTAAGAATAAAAGAACTTGAATATACATAATTTGAGTAATTAGGGTTTTGTACATAGAAAAGTCATTTTAGGGTTTGTTGACCTAATAAGGTAAAGTTTGAGAAATCGATCTAAGAAACCCTTAGAAAACCCTAATTCAACCTAGAAACCCTAGAAAGCTTTCCCAAGTCAATAAAAGGGTTTATGATGAATATGTAGTTCCAGATTACATTTTCAATATAACTATCCAACCACTTTTACTCATCCTTTGGGATACGCTCTCTTAGGGTTTAGTCCTTGCAAGGGACTTTAGTCTACCTTCTCCATCCTGAGCTCAGTATCTTATGGGTCACCTCTCTGGATGCCCTATGGTCTTCCCGCTGGGGCTTGACCACCTATGACCTTCCCTCCAGGGCTTGGTCCTCAAAAATCTTACATCCAGAGATGGTATGTAGGTTCAGGCAAGTCATATATAATTACATTGTTATAATCATAGTCACTTTATATATTGTAGAAAATAAAGTCATCCAAATAGTTATTTTCAAGAAATTGATAAATCCTTGAAAATTGTCGTGAAACTAAAGTGAGAAATCATAAAATAACCACATACCTAATTTGGAGATCTCAAAGAATCAAGCAAACTACCCAATCCAATCAGGAAGACCAATCAACCAAGTCAAGCAAATCACACAATCAAATCGGAACCTTGAAAAGCATGTAATACCTAATTAACAACTATTTAATGTGATTAGGTTGTTAGAATATATGTGCAAAAGTTTGGTTGCCACCACATACATGTATTTTCATTACATTGATCGGTGTTTTATTTGTTGGTGTTTTATAAATATCTAAAAGTGGAAAAATAGTAAAGTGATATCTGAAGAACAAAGCTAATTAAAGAATGGTGGATTTAGTTAGATAGAACTCTACATTGGGTAAAGTTCCAACTCCTAATTTTGAAAGGTATGTGAAAAGTAAATCTTTATCCTACTTTAAGCTTAGTCTTTGGTAGAATTTATTAATTATTTTTTATTATTTGCAAAACCACTGATCATGTTTTGGGATAGTGGCTCTGGCTTCTTGGTCTTCCTTAATTGGGGGTTACCGGGAGGTGGGGTCGTTACAATGGCTACCTTATTATATGGTTGATGATAAACCTATTTCATCTCACATTCTAGAATACCAAAACTTAGTTTCTAAATCCATGGCCAAGGGTTATAACCTTGGTGAAAATATTCAAGTAAAAGCCCTCGGAGAGAAACTCCCACCTTCTTGGAAGGATTTATCCAAGACCCTAGACATAGACAAGGTAATATGTTCATGGCATCCTTAGTTAAATTCCTACAAACTGAGGATAGACATAGGAAACAAGACAAGAAGTCTAACCATGTTGTCAATATGGTTATACGTGATAAAACCAAGAATAAGCCTAACCCTTCCCATCTCAATAAGAAATCTAAACCTTCTTTTAAAGGCTACAAGAACCACCAAAATCAGAGTAATAATAATATTGATCAAGGAGAAAAACATAATTGCTTGTTATGTCATAAACCTGGCCACTTAGCAAATGTGTGCAGATTTTGCAAAGTTTGGAGAAAGCAGAACGTCCAGCCTCCTAAAAATCCTAAAGTAAATATGATCATTGTGGGGGCGGTCCCTTCCTCTTATGGTAGAAAGGTTAGAAAATTAGACTATTCTTTTTGCTGACTTATCTTCTAATTGGTACATAGAATCCGGTGCCACCTGCCATATTTTCTTTACCAATTCCTCTTTACTTCCTACCAGGCCAAATCTGGTAGAGTGGTCAAGTGGGGAAATCATTCATCTACCATCCTAATTGTAGGCTAATGATGTGTTAAAATAAAGCTTACATCTGGAAACACTCTTAGACTGCATGATGTTCAACATGTTCCTTCTTTTCGTAGAAATTTGATCAATGAAGTTGTCTTATAACATTCTCATTATACCTTGTTGTGCTAAGGAAATCATGTTGTAATTTATAATAATGGTTCTTATGTTGGCCTTGATTAAACTTGTGGTGGTCTTATTAAACTATATTTTGTTTCATTCAAGCATCTTCTTTTAATGATATGTCTTCTACTATTTTAGTTTCTGAAAATAGTGATGTTTGAGATGGACGCCTTGGTCATGTGAATAAAAGTATGATAAAAAGTATGATTCGTTTAGATATGATTCTCAAGACTCATATTGATAATTTTGATAGATGACAGATTTATGTGCAAGGCAAGCTACCTAAGAATCCATTTAAATCAGTAGATTGCAATACATCTTTACTTGAATCAATTCATACTGATGTTTTTTTATTTAAAATAATGTTCTTAATCGTGATAGTGTTATATATTTTGTGACACTTATAGATGACTTTCCTAAATATTGTTATATTTTCTTGCTGAAAACTAAGGATGAACAATTAGAAAAAATTAGAATCTATAAAATCCAAGTGGAGAAACAATTAGATAAGAATATTAAGAGAGTGAGGTCCAGTAGAGGTGGTGAATACACTTCTGATGAGCTGAACAAATTTTGTGAGGACCATGGCCTTATACATGAAATCAATGCCCCATATAATCCTCAATCTAATCGAGTAGTTGAGAGGAAAAATAGAACATTGATTGATATAGTCAATTCAATACTAGTCGAGTCTGGACTTAGTCACAAACTATGGGGGAAAGCTCTTCATACAACCAACTAAATTCTAAATAGTATACATTTTAAATATCTTGACAAAACACCCTTTGAACTTTGGCTTTAAAAAACCCTATTTAAAATACCTGAAGTGTGGGTGTGTTTGGCCAAGGTTAAAATCCCTAATAATAAAAAGAGAAAACTAGGACCTGAAATTGTTGATATTGTCTTTATAGGATATGTTGAAAATAGTAATGCCAATAGATTCCTAGTAATAAAATCTGATATGTCAGACATTAGATTCAACTCTATACTTGAGATTAGACAAGTAGATGTTGTCTATTATGAAACCGTATTTCCTCTCAAGGAAAAGGTTCCTAGACAGGCTAGTGAAGATCTTTCTTCCTCTTCTCCTCAAGAACCTCTTCCTATTCCACCTTCATGTGAAGTAGAACATGAACTCCTTGTAGATGGACCTCCCAATGAACTAGGTAGGGGTAACAGAACTAAAGTTGATAAAAATTATGGTCCCGACTTCTACACCTTTTAAGTAGAAGAAGACCCATTTACCTATAAGGATGCCATGAAATCCATATACTCTATCTTTTGGAAGGAAGTTGTCGATAATGAAACAGGATCAATTATGAGCAATCATACTTGGATTCTTACTGAGCTTCCTCGGGCTGCAAGACTATTGGATGTAAATGGGTTTTTAGGAAAAAGATGAGGGTAGATGGTTCCATTGATAAGTTTAAGGTCAGACTAGTAGCCAAAAACTTGATTCAAAAGGAAGGATTTGATAACTTTGTTATGCTCTTGTAACCAAAATATCTTCCATTCACGTCCTTGTTGCTTTGGCTGCAGTTCATAAACTTGAAATCCATCAAATGGATGTCAAGACATCCTTATTGATTGGAGATACTCGAAGAAGAGATTTATATGGATCATCCAGAAGGTTTTTTAGCACCTAGACAAGAACAGAAAGTTTATAGACTAGTCAAGTCCTTGTATGGACTTAAACAAGCACCTAAATAGTGGATGATAAGTTTGTTAAAAAAAATTATCTTTTAGAGTTTATGGCGAATGAATTTGATCGTTGTATTTATTCCAAAACTATTGATGATGCCTACACATTATGTGTTTGTATCAAGATGATATTTTGTTGTTTGGATCAAATTCCAAAATAATAAATAAGGCTAAATCTTTTCTTGCTAGCAATTTTGATATGAAAGAATTAGGACTCGATGTTGTAATACTTGGTGTTAAATTGAGTAGATCTTCTTCTGGTTTTGTACTTAACCAAACTCACTATGTTGATCAAATCTTGTGTAGATTTGAAATGTTTGATTGTACTCATGTTAATACACCATATGATTCGAACTTACATCTCAAGGTGCATAAGGGTACTCTTGTGGATCAACATAAATATGCGCAAGTATTAGGAAGCTTGATGTACCTAGCTAACTGCACTAGACCTGATATTTCTTATCATGTAAGTAGATTGAGTAGATACACAAGTTGTCCTAACACATACCACTAGAAAGATTTGATAAGAGTCTTTAAGTACCTTAAAGGTATAGCAAAGTATAGTCTCCACTACACTGATTTCCCACCAGTTCTAGAGGGTTATACAAATGTGAATTGGATCGCTAATTCATATGAAACCAATTCAACCAGTGGGTATGTGTTTTTCCTTGGAGGAGGAGTAGTTTTTCAGAAATCATCCAAGCAGATGTGATAGCTAGATCCACCATGGAGGCTGAGTTTAGTGCTTTAGATTTAGGTTTTTTTAGGTTGAATGGCTTAGAAATTTACTTATTGATCTGTCAATTGTTTCTAAACCATTTCCTCCTATTTCTATTTTATGTTATAATAAAACAACCATTGACAAAACTAAGCAATCTAAAGGTAACTCAGGAAAGCGCGTTATGAGGTTCTGATATGAAGATATGAGAGTGTATGCATTTTGCATGTCTGACATTATTCTTATTCATATTTATCCTTGTCTCTACTGTTGTTTATAATTATATTTGATTAAATATCTATGTTTCATTTTTAAATATTATTAATAAATTGTTATTATGTAGTTCAATATTTTTCGAAATGTCTTCATTTTTATGTGATTTGATATACTCAGGATGAGAGAGCAGTACAGTGACAACTGCCATAACATGATAGCCGCAAGCAATGATAAGAACAACAACAATGACTCTTATACGGTGACTCATTTACCTAGCATTACTCGACATGGTTGTTAGCAATCTTTGAACATGTCATCCTCAAATCGCTTCAAAAATGGCCTTTAATCTGTCGAAAATGGCCTTTAATCTACAAGTACAGAGCTGTTGTTAGGACTCAGTCACCCAAGGTAGAAATGATAGACTCTCTATTTAACCCCACCGATAATGGGGATGATGGTCTTATTAGGTTTGTTGCCTCTTTTTCCTTCTTGTGTCTACCTTTTTATCAACTATACTTTGCATTGGCATATTGGCTATCTTTATACGGGGTTGTTTTATCTTATATGTTTTGGTATATATATGCCTCATATTATTAGGTAGTCTATTTATCATAGTGTTAGTGATCTATCACCAGGTGCTTCCTATTTGTTACAACCCTACTCACCCTTGTATAGAAAACCCTACAAGATTATAATCAATTTCCTAAATTTGCTTGTTGTAAGTAATGACCGTACAACTCATGTACATGTGAAGTAGAAGGCCTTGCTTGATTTCTGTTGCAGGTTGTTCAAACAATTGCTCCTAATATTGAGGTTAGTTTGAAGCTAGAATTGGTTAATTGCTTAAGATTTATCTCATTTTATAGATCTTTTGTTGAGGTTATGGTACGGTAATTCTATATGCCTTTTTATGTTCTATACATGTATATTGATACTGCAAAAGTTGTTGCAAAAACACGAATTGCATTTGGATTAAACAAGATTTGTCTTGTGACTGATAATTTTTCTACTAGTATGGGTTGTCTACTAAAAAGATATGTAGATTTAGTTTTATCATATTGTTATCAAGTATTGGAGGCCAGCTAATAAATGATTGCTAAAAAACAACTGAAGTACATTTGTATCCCTGATGTTCTTTTAGAAGCATTGCTTCTTGTTTTAACGTATGAGGAATCTGTCCCACAAACTCGATAGTGCTTGTTTTGTAGTTGTGTCTAGGGCACATTGGAGACCAATTTCTGTCCATTACTTGTTGATCTTTAGGTATAAACTTCAAATCATATGTTTTATAAAATAAAGATGACACATTACAAGGCATTGTGGAGAATGGAGATGCCATTCATTAGACTAATCTTTGCAGCAAAAGTTTGGACTCAGCCAATTAAGAAAATAAAATGATACCTTAGAATGTGGCATGAATATGTAAGTTAAAGTAGCGTTAGGTAGTATACTAATGGGAACATGATAAACATAATAAGGCAAAAATCAGGTATGTATATAATTTTTCTGATCACTTTCTAATGGTATTAAACATAGGACTTTTGATGGATTTTTTGCAAAGATGGGCTTATCAACAATTTCAAGCATTTGGCAAGAAGAAGGATTCTATGTGCGTCAACTTGCTTCATGGTATATACCTAGGAGGTGACTCTATTTAGCAGGGTAAGCATACCCCCACTTACTCACATATGTGGAATCAACTTATGAAGTTATTATGTGAAAGACCAGTTTTAGATTTGGAAAATGGGAATAAAGTGCTCATGTGGAGAGATCATTGGCTTGAGGAACATATATTTTTGTTATGACAAGGTTGATCCTTCTCTTTGCTTAAAGTTGAGGGGAGGAAAGTTGACTTCTCATAGCTTTGTTATTCTCAAAGTTAAGTGGAATACTAATGATACAAGGAGAATGAAACATGTCTATTTTCTTAAATTATGTTGGTACCTCTTCTATAGAAGATTGTGCTATTACTTTGTATGGGGCTGAATTCATTAACTTGAAGTCTTGAACTATGCCAAGAACCTTATTAGAGTAAAGAACCAATAAATCAAGTGGGGTTGGTGGTTTTAGACTCATCAAATTCCTAAGAGATTTAGAATTATTTCTTAGACCAAACTGTACTGAATGCCTTACTACAACTAAGTACCTTCGTAAAAGGGGCATGATGATCACCTTTTACTACTTTCTCTGCAGAGCTAACAGTGAATTCATTCGGAATCTGGAAGGAAGTTGTTAGTACAGGAGTTCTGCCTTTTCAACCAAGAACTGTTAGTAATATGATTACTCTGAATTCCAAAAAGATACAACCTTCTTAAATAACAGAAATTAACATGCCAACTATCCTCCTCCTGAGCAATCTTACAAATCTAAGGAACCAGTCACCCCTGAATATGAAGATCACAAATTCTTAACTCTATTATAGTCTCACATTCAAGTTTGTATCCCATCTGAATATAAATTTTTGATACTATTAGTCTTGTTAGCGATGAACATATTTCTCACATAATTGACACATGCCTCTCACATATTAGTCTTGTAACTGAAACTTTGTTTGTATGCAGAATACATAATCATGTTACACGATCAATTTCAGTATTGACGGACAATGGTAAACAACTCTATATAGACACCAGCACAAAGGGCAACTTGAAATTTGACAGTTGGGATGATATTCTCGATGGAAATAGGACACTTAGAGGCAATACCTGTCAATATATTGCTTGGAAAGATGATTCATGTTCTGGATATGGCACATTCCTTGTGTGGGTCTTACACTCTGGTTACTACAAAGTATTATCATACTAAACCAATCCCAGGAAGGTATGCGACCCATGTGGTTTGTTTCAGGTTCTTGTAGCCTTCTCTTCAGAATCTCATAGAGCGTCTTATATTGGTTTAAACTACTGATCTATTTGAATATGGTGGACTGATTTATTGTCTCTTCATCTTGTTCCCATGCTTGTGAGCTATCTTTTTGTAGATTTGATTGTCCATATATGGTGTATGAATATTTGATTTGTAGTATAAGGTTCCTTAGTGTTCTGGCTGTCAATGAACAGTTTTATACATATTTTTTATGGGTAGCATTTGTCTTCTTGAATTTGAAAAAGAGTTTTGTTTAAATACAAGCTTATTAATTCGTTACCAATAATTTTGATATGATCTTGGCATTAGTTCCTTCATGAAATCTGTTAGGTGTGAAAACTATTGGGACTATCAAAGTTTGTCAGTATATATTTGTATGATTCTAAAATTGTTCTCTCAGTATTAAAGAGTTGCTTCTTTGGTTATAAATCATGTTGTTTGTAGGGAACCAAGTGAACACCCTTCCTTATACCTAGATTGTGTCAAGACTATTGTGCATTGTAATGCACCACATAGCAGACATAGAATGATTGATGCAAAGATTTGAAACCTACAATGATGGAGATCAAGAGCTAGGAAGACCAAAATGGAGATCTGGAGCTCAACCGCACTGTAGTGATAGTGATTTGAATATGGAGCCAACAACTGGAAGGTACAATGCCTTCTTACTTGTTTTGTTTCTTCTCTATTTTACCATGATCATATTTCCCTCTTATTCTTAATCAATAAGGGACAATCATTGGTACTTTGGATTTTGTTTTGCCTTAATTGTTCAACTTGATAATGTTTTTTAATAATGGAAAAAGAATCAGCTTATTATTCACAAAGATCTCCAGCGTCTATCCATTTCACGCTATAATTCACACACTTTTCATGGTTGAGATGCTACCTTATGCATTGCTAGATACATGAAACTGATAACTACAAGCACATAACCAATCAAAACCCTTACAGCAGGTGGAAGTAAATGATAAAAAAGAAAGATGAATTCAACTTGTATTTTGCTGGCATGATACAAATAAAAGATAAGTCACTTTTTAACTGTTTCCAAATTTGATGCCAATGACGTGCAAGAAATATTTTCTTAGGCTAATTTCAAGCCTTTCAATTGCCGCACCCACCCTACTTCCTGCATCACTTTCACTAAAACCAGACGCCAATGGAACTACACTCTGCTCAGCTACCTTCTCTACAAGTTTCAGATGGGCCCAACCGAGTGGATGCAAAATGCAGCTCCAAGAGCAGAACCAAGGATCATATTCCACACTCGCCATCTCAAGGAACCAGACAATATGAGACCAGATACAGTAGAAGTTGATGAGCCAGCTCCAGCAATGTTGAAGACATCATGTATGCCACGTTGTTCAGCAAGAAGATTTTGCAAACTATAAAATACATCAGTAAACATTGGTGTTGTATTCAATATAAGGGGCAAGGTAAAATGTCCTCCCCATATAATTCAATATAAGGGTCAGGGTAAAATGTTGTATGAAAGTATATCATTGGTGTTGTATTCAATATTAGGGGCAAGGTAAAATGTCCTCCCCATGTAATTCTCAATTGTTTATAAATAAAAAATATTCATACTTTCAAACAAGTGAGTTCGTCTACAATTGACATTCATTTAGAAATCATGATAATAAATTGAAAATTGAATGACTAAAATCCATGAAAATGTAGTAATACAAAACTAGTAGTCATTAGTGGCTTTTTTTATACGCCATTAAACTCAAAAAGAACATTTTCATATACCAACATAATACAAAATAGTGGCATTTGTATAAAAGTCAATTGATGGATAGTGGTTTTTTTATAAATGCCAAATGATGTTTTAGTGGCCTTTATTTGACATTTATTAGATGCCACTAAAGACAAACATTTAGTGGCGTTTACAACTTACGCCACTATCTTTCTAGTGGCATTGGTACTAGAGGCATTTTTTTAAGTGTCAACAAATGCCACTAAACATGTTTTGTGGCGTTTACTTTTTTTCAGTGGCATTTCTAAAAGGCCACTAATGTGAATGTTTGCTGTAGTGAATTGAGAACAATGAGTTATAATTCCACAAAATATGAAATGAATTATCTTATGTGGGATAATGGTGGTGTAGATTCTTTCTAGATTATTCCTATGCCTTAGAGGGTAAGGAAGAGAAGAAGGCAATCAAAGATAATGCTTAAAACATGATTAATGATATATTGGAATTATTAATGATAGAAATAATAGAAATAATGGATAATGTATTAAAAGGAAAGCTTCTTGGATAATAATAACCTCATATTCATTTTCTTGAGATATGCCTTATCTTGGAGGCCAAATTTCACCAATTTAGGATAATAATAATCATATCTAGTTTATTTAGAAAAGAAAAGGGTATTTTTCCTTACAAATATTAAATAAAAAAACTAAATGACTCCAAAAGAGTAAAATAATCTTGCATTCATAATCTAAATGTCAAAATGAGTCTATCTGTGAATTTTCATCTAATTTTATCAATGTTAAATATTTTATTTTATTCAGGTGAGAGAAAATGACTTCAAAACATAAAAATATTAAATATATGTTGAAAAAAACAAATTAATGCCAAAATAATGTTCCACACGTTTGGTATTGCTTATAGGCCAATTTTTACATTTTTATTATGTTTCTAAGATGCCTCTAATAAATTAAAAGGATAAATAAGTGATAAAATTTAAATGAATTAAATAAAATAATAAAGTCTTCAAAAAAATAAAATAATACCAAATTCGTGTTATACATGTTAAGATAGACCTTTGGATAAATTTTGACTCAATTTGGAAAATATTTGATTAGAAGGTGAATTCAGGAGAGAGAACGTGTGTATAACTTTCAACTCATTATTTAAAATAACAAATAACTTCAACAAATAAAAATAATACAAAATTCGTATCCAAAATGTTAAATATGACTTGTGGGTCAATTTTTGTAATTTTTGGATAATCCTAATGTCATTAATGAAGGAGGAAAGAGAAAATAGTAATTAATTTATTTGACACATTAAAAGTTGTCAAAAGGTAAATCTAATTTTATATTCGGGTTTGGTTAATGAGTATGTTTTTGACACAAAATTTGTATATGTGTTTAATAGGCCTTTGGTGACCTAGACTTGGATCTAGGAATGCTTTGCAGTTTAGACATTGTGAGAGGTATGTTGTATCCCCTATTCCTCAATGTTGAGCAATTAACCTATCTTTTCATTCTCTTAAATTTGGCCTACACAATATGTCTTATCTCTTGATATTATGGTTCATGTGAACTATCTTGCTTGTTATGGATTTGGATATTTTCTTGATATCTTATCTTGTGCCTTGGTGCATGTTTGTTTCTTATATTGATATATACCCAATTTGAAGTGGATGTTATATGTTTTTGTTGTCCATTGTGTGATGGCAACCTTTTGTATCACCTTCTGACAAAAATATTTACTTACCTCTATATTTACATGCAATGTGATTCAGTAGCACTATAGTAGTGTAAATTACTTTGGTTTTGGGGCAGTAATCCCCTATTGTTTATTTAGGAGGGTGGTAGTAAACCACTTCTCTATACCTGAGTGTGGCAGTAATCCATACTCAATTTATTATATTTGGGAGATTGGCAGTATTCTTTTCTCTAGCAGGTTCAAGTTTGTACTTGGCCACCTTTGTGTTTATATTATTCTAGGGTTATGATTATCTCACATGCATGTAGGTTATTGATGTGGATTGTGGGGTGTGTGCCCTACTCTCTTTATGTGCCAGTATTGCACATTCTTTATTGTTTTGTTTTATGGCAAGTATCCCTTTTGTTATGATACCTTTATTTTATGCCTGTGTGGGTAGTCCTTGTCTCTTGTATGAGAAGAATTTTACATTTAATGTCCTTAATTCTTAAATTGCTCAAAGTTTCATTTAGCATACACATACCAGCTTTTTGCTGATGTACTTCTTTTCTTCTCTTCTTTTGTGGGGTATGCTTCCAACCCAGGTTTGACCAAGGAGAGGTGACCTCGGCATCAACCTTATAGCTGAGCTTTTGGGAGACCCAAAGAGGTGGTTAGATGACCCTCGGTTTGATCTTCGGCTTATATGTTTAATTTTCCTTTTAGACACCCATATGTGGTGAAGTGATGTATTTTGTATCAAGCTTTGTAAATTGTTAGATAATGATATTTTCCGTTGTTACTCATTGTGTAATGATACATACATGTTGATTGAATTGGTCTCCATCCCTTTGGTGAAAATTTTATGTGGTTTTTTCTTCAAGGGATGTGATCTTTTATTTCTAGTAGAGGAGTGATTTCGCTTCTTTACAGCATGGTATCAGAGCCACTAGTAGTCGATTATCTAACTATTTCAAACCTGTCTCTTTTAGGATGTTTACCTTTACCTTAGGTTTCTTATACATAGTATCCTTGCCTTGTGCAGAAAACCTTATGACTTATTAGGATGAATCTTTTAAGGGATGGTAGATAGTTGTTTAGATTTTGAGGGCAAAATCTCTTTAAGGGGTGGTATGTTGTAACATACTGAAACCTAAGACTTAATCTTATTCCAGGGTTAATAGCTTAGAACCCTTAGTTCTTCGAGCTTTTTCCAAACAAGGATTAGTATATGCTCTTTAGTGACCTTAAATATATTAATGCAAGCATAAATCACAGAATATAAATTAATATTACGCAATGCCTTCAAATTAATCATAAAATCAATAAAAGGTACATAAGATATGTGCATAAAAGGCAAAGTGTCCATAATTGAGAACAATGAGTTATAATTCCACAAAATATGAAATGAATTATCTTATGTGGGATAATGGTGGTGTAGATTCTTTCTAGATTATTCCTATGCCTTAGGGGGCAAGGAAGAGAAAAAGGCAATCAAAGATAATGCTTAAAACATGATTAATGAGATATTGGAATTAGTAATGGTAGAAACAATAGAAATAATGGATAATGTATTAAAAGGAAAAAATTTTGGATAAGAATAACCTCATATTCGTTTTCTTGAGATATGCCTTGGCTTGGAGGCCAAATTTCACCAATTTAGGATAATAATAATCATATCTAGTTTATTTAGAAAAGAAAAGGGTATTTTTCCTTACAAATATTAAATAAAATAATAAATGACTCCAAAAGAGGAAAATAATCTTGGATTCATAATCTAAATGTCAAAATGAGTCTATGTGTGAATTTTCATCTAATTTGATCAATGTCATATATTTTATTTTATTCAGGTGAGAGAAAATGACTTAAAGACAAAAAAATATTCAATATATGTTGAAAAAATAAATTAATGCCAAAATAATGTTCCACACGTTTGGTATTGCTTATAGGCCAAGTTTTACATTTTATAAAGTTTCTAAGATACCTCTAATAAATTAAAAGGATAAATAAGTGATAAAATTTAAATAATTAAATAAAATAATTCAAAAAAATAAAATAATACCAAATTCGTGTTATACATGTTAATATAGACCTTTGGATGAATTTTGACTCAATTTGGAAGATATTTGATTAGAAGGTGAATTCAGGAGAGCGAACATGTGTAAAACTTTCAACTCATTATTTAAAATAACAAACAACTTCAACAAATGGAAATAATGGAAAATTCATATCCAAAATGTTAAATATGACTTGTGGGTCAAGTTTCGTAATTTTTGGATAATCCTAATATCATTAATGACGGAGGAAAGAGAAAATAGTAATTAATTTATTTGATACATTAAAAGTTGTCAAAAGGTAAATCTAATTTTATATTCAGATTCCTCACCCCAAAATTAGTCGATCTACCAAATTTGGATTTATTTATAGTTCTTTTGAACCCTCAAATAAGGAAAGAGAAAAGTTCAATAATTGAATAAGAACTATACTCCAAATTAGTTTGGCAACCATAAAAATATCATCTTCCTCCTTGAGTCGGTACGTACTGTAGCACCGTGAAAGCTAGATTTTTGATTCATGATTTCTCAGTCATTTTTCAACGAGATTGAATGATTTCTTCACCAACACATTGCATTTAAGATTCCGCATCTTTTGGTTCATAAATCGCGACCTATGGTCAAGTGTTCTGCAAACGCCCAACCTTCCTTCTTTGTGCTTCTCATGGCCACATCGGTTTTGGCTTTAACCCTAAGCTCACCTATATATAGGGGTCCCTATGCCTTCGTCTTTACCACAAAACTCTCCTCCCTTTTCAATTTTATTGCTCGAGCTCTATTTGGTCGTGGGCTACCTCGTTTTAGTGCAAGTTTTGCGGCGCTCCCCTCGTCCTCTACACATCATCTTTGACGAAATTATTGGGTTCTTCAGTTTTGGATTTTCTTCTTCTTTCTTTCACATATCTAAGCATCGAGTTTTGTGGAGTATTGTGATTTTGCCCAAAATGATGCTACTTGCTCACCGCCATGGTACTGGTGAAGGAAAGGGATGAATCGTGGTTTTGACGCTTTTATCCCTCTCTTTGCCTTCTTTGATGTATTTCTTACATAAGGGCATTTCCGTCATTTTACCTTCCTTTTCTTTTGTTTGGGCGAGTCAAGGCCATGCCTTTGACCCTTGACTTGGTATGGTCTGATTGGGCCAAGTCAGTGTGTGGCCCTCTCTCTCTCTCTCTCTCTCTCTCTCTCTCTCGGCCTATCTATTTGGCTTTTTGGTGAATTTTGATTGGTCGATTGTATAAAATTCATAACTTTTGTTGTGGTTGTTGAAAAATTATAATTAAATACTCGTTGGATTCAGAAAAATGCAAGCTCTCTAATGGTATTAGTTTTGTCTCTTGAATCTCATATTTTATAGAGGTTATTTTAATGGATCTAATCAAGGATGAATTAACTTGTAAAAATCATAACTAATTATCTATAAGTCAGAAAAATATAATAAAATATGTTTTTGAACTCCTAATAATATAAACTAAAATATGGAACAATCTTCATAACCTAATTCACACATATATAGAAATATGGTTTTAGGGTTTGGTTAATGAGTATGTTTTTGACACAAAATCTATATATGTGTTTAATAGGCCTTTGGTGACCTAAACTTGGATCTAGGAGTGATTTGCAGTTTAGACTCTGTGAGAGGTATGTTGTATCCCCTATTCCTTAATGTTGAGAAATTAACCTATCTTTTCATTCTCTTGAATTTGGCCTACACAATATGTCTTATCTCTTGATATCATGGTTCATGTGAACTACCTTGCTTGTTATCGATTTGGATATTTTATTGATATCTTATCTTGTGCCTTGGTTCATGTTGGTCTCTTATATTGATATATACCCACTTTGAAGTGGATGTTATATGTTTTTGTTGTCCATTGTGTGATGGAAACCTTTCGTATCATCTTCTGACTAAACTATTTACTTGCATATATATTTACATGCAATGTAATTTAGTAGCACTAGAGTAGTGTAAATTACTTTGGTTTTGGGGTAGCAATCCCATATTGTTTATTTAGGAGGGTGGTAGTATGAGTGTGGCAGTAATCCATACTCAATTTATTATATTTGGAAGATTGGCAGTATTCCTTTCTCTATCAGGTTCAAGTTTGTGCTTGGCCGCCTTTGTGTTTATATTGTTCTAGGGCTATGCTTATCTCACATGCATGTAAGTTATTGATGTGGATTGTGGGGTGTGTGCCCTACTCTCTTTATGTGTCAGTATTGCACATTCTTTATTGTTTTGTTTTATGGAAAGTATCCCTTTTGTTATGATTCCTTTCTTTTATGCCTGTGTGGGTAGTCCTTTCTCTTGTATGGGAAGCATTTTACATTTGATGTCCTTAATTCTTAAATTTCTCAAAGTTTCATTTAGCATACACATACCAGATTTTTGTTGATGTACTTCTTTTTTTCTCTTCTTTTGTGGGGTATGCTTCCAACCCCAGGTTTGGCCAAGGAGAGGTGACCTCGACATCAACCTTATAGATGAGCTTTTGGGAGACCCGAAGAGGTGGTTAGATGACCCTCGGCTTGATCTTTGGCTTATATGTTTAGTTTTCCTTTTGGACACCCATATGTGGTGAAGTGATGTATTTTGTATCAAGCTTTGTAAATTGTTA
The DNA here is from genome assembly GCA_963693085.1 of Alisma plantago-aquatica. Classification (NCBI taxonomy): domain Eukaryota; kingdom Viridiplantae; phylum Streptophyta; class Magnoliopsida; order Alismatales; family Alismataceae; genus Alisma; species Alisma plantago-aquatica. Next base: position 653,061,095 of record OY856410.1, read on the forward strand.
GATAATGATATTTTCCGCTGCTACTCATTGTGTAATGATACATACATATTGATTGAATTGGTCTCCATCCCTTTGGTGAAAATTTTATGTGGTGTTTTCTTCAAGCGATGTGATCTTTTCTTTCTTGAAGAGGAGTGATTTTGCTTCTTTACAAAGAGAATAGGCTTCCAGAGCAATATATAATTCATTGAATCCCTTCTCATTAACTATAGAAATATCATCAGGATTTATGTCATGAATAGCTTTGACATCCACTAAGCCGGTATGTAATGAACGACCACTGACAGTTATATCCATGTAACTCATCTGAGAACTGGTTATTGTCAGATGTTGTTCTGTAATTGTTCTAGATGCATCAAACCATGCAAAGAAAATTGGATTGGGGAGGAAGAAACACCCACCGGCATATACTCAGCAAACATAACACCATTGTATGTGTCTTTCAAAGACATTGTTGGACCCCTCATGCCAGCATAAATGAAGTTAAACCCCATAGGATTCTGTGGGGCAGAATCTGACGAAATACCTCCTAGACAGCCTCATCTACCACGTACAAGATCACCAACCCAGTTGTGGTCACCTTGTCTGCCATGTCAGGATGCCTAGTCCCCGATTGCCTATTTCCTTCACACTATCCCTTGTCATGGGTCTTCAATATATTGATTCTTCATATTTGATAGTGACAGAGTCCTCCTTCATGCTATTCCTAATGGAATTAGGTCGAGCACTATCATGATCATCGGTGCCAGATCCCAATCAACATTGGTAACCACCTCGCCCCCTATGCTACAAGGAAACCTTTACTCATTTCGCCTCTCTAAAATCCTCTATTGATGCTATACTTTAGTTAGTTTTCATATGTATCATCCTATGTTGTGAATAGTGGTGATAATATGAAATATTATAATAGTTAGTTATTTTATATTCCATTGCTACATTTGGTATCTTGAAGAATACTTCTAAATAAATTGGATAATCATCTCTTTGCAAAATATTTAGTTGTGTGTTTGGCATATGGGATGTTTCCTTTTATTTGATTTAGCAGGAGTGGATCCCCTCTCAGGTCTCACTCCTTATAGTATGGTATATTAGCCATTAGCAGTTGGTTAATCTAATTATTTCCAATTTTATCTCCCTTAGGATGTTTATCTTTTTCATATGTCACTTATACCTAGTACCCTTTCCCTGCACATGCATACCCTTATGGATGGAGATCACTCATTCATTGATAAACTAGCTAGTTTTGAGACACCCCTGAACCCAAAGCACAGATTGCCAAGGATGAATCCTCCTTTTACCTCTTTGGTGTCTCAAGTTACCCGTACAGTAGGAAGTCAACCTTCAGTGGGTCAAGATACCCTGCAATCTGATGTTGCTAATGTTGGTTCATGCATCTCCCTTGAGCAAGAAGTGTCTTATCTAAGATAGTTGCTTTCTACAACCTTAGTAGGAAAAGTTAACGCAGTTGCTACACCATAGTTACGTGAGCAATACACCCTTTGTGAGTTCATGAAGATGCAACCCACATGCTTTAAAGGAGAAAGTGAGATCTATATGGCAGATTAATACGACAACTGGGTGCTTGCCATGGAGCATATTTTCTAAGGTATGTCATGCCCTGAGCACCAAAAGGTCATATTTGCCTCTTGTGTGTTTGATGGGCCAACACAAGTCTGGTTGAATGGGATAACACAAAATCATGAAACTTCTACCATGTATTGGGAGCAATTCTTAATACTCTTTTGTGAGAAATGCATGCACTGCTGCTCGTATGAAGAAGGAAACAAAATTCTATAGTCTAAAGCAAGGTTCTCTGTTTTTTTCTACCTACGTGCAAAACTTTCTATTGCTTGAGTGTTATGCTATTGGTTTGACTGAGGACCGTAGGGCTACTCTGTTCTTAGAATGACTCAACTACGGCATTGGACGTGCTCTAGTACCCCAACTTCCTTTGACTTTCCAGCATTTTGTGGATAAATCTATGGTAGTTGGGGCTTATCCAGGATATCAACCACATGATCATGACAAGAAGAGGAAGTTCTCATGTGTTGATCATAAGAGAGACCGGTGAGGTAAGTGTTGTGGTCATCATCCTCTTAGAAAGTGTTATCATGTTGGAAATCAATCAAAACCTCGATCTAACTTCCAAGTTGTATGCCATCATTGCAATGAGCATGGTCATATCTGACCTAGATGCCCCCAACTTTGTGATGGACTTGCACTAGCTCAACAACAACAACCTCAAGCACCTCCTCAAAATAATGGAAATAATAATGGAAGAAGACCCATTAAGAGACGTGCTATAAGATTCTTTGCTTTGGATGGCTAAGAATTTTATGAAGAAGATCATGTTGAAGGTACCCCATGATCTCTTTGTTAGACTTTATAGATATGTTTTATGTTTTGCATGATATCTCTAAGGATGAAAGTGATGAACTGCATGAGTATTGGTGGATTGTTCTTTGCACCTATATGGTTGTTTGACTTATTAGGTTAAGCCTTCAAGGGACAGAGAATAGGTGATTTATGATGTGTTGAAGAATTAGTTTTGAGGACAAAATCCCTTTAATGGGTGGAGTATTGTAGCATACTAAAATCTATGATCTTATTATATTTTGTGATTACAAGGCTAGTGAGATTGGTTTCTTAGATTTGACCAAACAATTATAAAACTTTACCTTAATGAATAATGTTAATAACATATTATACGGCAATATGCTCTATAATCAACATCACATATTTACATAATAACTTAAATATGTGCTAACATGTAGGTAAGTTCATAAAATATGTTACATGTATTTCCTTTGTTGACTGATATTCATGTAATGACTAAAAAGAGGATGATGTGCTTAATCATGTATTAGAATGACAATTGAATATTCATGTGCAATCACCTAAGTTAAAGTGTAGTTAATGGACTGAATATGTTAAATGAGTAAAATGTGAAATTCTATACATAGTAATAGAATATAACTTTTTTGATAACAATGTGGAGATAATAGGATTCGTAATAATAGATAATGATGGTAATGATATAATGCTATAATAATATAATGATGTTGAGTCTAAAACCATAATTATATTAGAAATCATAAAAGGAAATCTCAAAAGTGAAGTATAATGGTAAAAATGTGTTCCGTGGGTCCCAATTACCTTGGGGCCAATTTTCCCAATATTTGAACAATGATAAGTATCCTAATTTTATTTAGATAAGAAAATAAGATAAAAGGCAAAAAGTATTAAATGTCTTAAAAAATGGAAACATATCCCAAACTCAAATTCCCCATAACAAAATTATTCTATGTGTGAATTTTCACATTAATCTGACAATCTTATCTATCATAGTTTAGTTTAGGAGAGAGAATATAACTTGAAGTCCAAAACATTACATAAAATAGTAAACCCTCCCAAAATGAAAAAGTTAATGGCAAAGGTAGACTCCTCATGTTCAAATTTACTTGTAGGCCAAGTTGCAGATCATTTGAGTGTTCCTATATGCCTCAAATTCATAAAGTAAATAAACTGTGTGATATAATCTAAAATATTATATAAAATACTAAATTCTTTAAAAGGAAAAATTAATGTCAAAATCGGAACCTACATGTCTTAATTAGTCTATGTGTCAAATTTGGAATGATTTGAATCATGTTTGCACCCTTAATTTTATTGGAAAAGAGAATATACAATTAATTAACCTCACTTTATTTGATTTCTTATTTAAGTAAGGTTTCTGAATTTATCTCTATCACGTTGACACGACCTTTGTTCTGGAAAATTAGATGTGGGACATCATCCCTATCATTGATTTTGGAACGAACGACATAGAAGTCATCATCTAACTAACACCAGCTAAGGAAACTGGTCGTGCAGTAACCCAAATTGTTTTCACGGATTACTTCCCCATCTCTCCATCTTTCTTCATGATTTTTTTTACATTGAATTCATGGTAAGAATCTGCAAGCAATAAGCCACAAATTGTACCCTAGTTTCCCTTATTCACAATTTGCCCAATATAGCTTTCTAAGTTTCTTGAACTCTCTTCACATCAGGCACACATACCCTAATCTACAAAAAGGGGATCACATTTTCATAACTGCCACACCTCTAGAAACATTCCTCTTGGATCAATTTCATCCAAGTTTTCACCTAGAATAGTCACAACTTTGAAGACTTCTTCCTGACACTGACTAGCTAGCTCCCTTTTTGCCACATTCTAATTCAATTTTGTTTGTTGTAAGCCTCATACACCTTCATTCTTCATTTTGCACACTTGAAACATTGGTATCATTCCCTCTAGGTTTTTCTCCAAATATATTGTATCATATTTGTTTGCTTCTCACAACCATGGCAACAGATGAGGGAAGGGGATGATTTCCCCCTATTTTTTCTCTTCTGTACCCCTCGTTTCCTCTTCGTGCTTTCTTTTACCGCCAGGGGTAAAATCACCATTTCCCTTAGATTTGTTTTCTTCGCCTCACTGAGTTGTGTGCCTCACTGGTCACTGATTGAGTGAATCATCCTTCGTTGATCGGGTCGTCTCATAAGGACCAATATCTCCCTTGTGGATATTGTTTGACTTTGTGGATTTTCTATGTTTTCTTATTAGTCAGATTTTCAAAATACATAACTAATTCTTTGGTTATCCAAAAATTATGCAAAATACTCATTGGAATCAAAAAAGTATTCTCTATCTAAAAAAATTTAGAACCTAAATCTGATCATAATAATATAGTTAATATAGGGTTTATAATACATATTCTAATTTATGGTTTGTATATAAAAATCTATGATAGGTGAACAAGAACCTTGACTTCAAACTAGGGTTTAAGATTTGACAACTTCACAAACATATTGAGGTATATTGCATTCCCTATTTATCACATTGAGAAATCACCCACTTTTTATCTCTCTCTCAGTCCTCTGGACAAATTAGCCTACACAATTTCTCACTCTTATGAGGATTTATTTCATGCAAAAGATTTTGTGTTGATTTTGATCTTGTGATCATCCTACTTTGTTGGATGTTCTTTTTTACTCTAAATTGTACTTTTATTCATGATGAAACCCTAGTTGTTTAAATGGACTATTCTCCCACTTTTGTAGTGGATGTTTTATATTGTCCATTTATGTGATTCCAACCCCATTAATTCTATTTATATGACTGAACTTTCACTTGCCTCTACAGTTTTCATGCTTTGTGATTTAGTAGACCTAGGGACTTATAACTACTTTGGTTTATTGGTTTATGTGCCTTTTAACTTTAGGATGGAGGTTATGTGCCCCATACTTAGGGTTATGTGATCATGTTATTTCACCAGGGTTTTGTGCCCACTTTATATTGGGATTTTGGTTATGTGCCTTACTTTATAAGGTTTTAAGGTTATGAGCCTTATCGACTATTGTTATTTATATTTCACTAGTGATATGCCTATCTCACATGTGTGTTGGTTGTTGAATGTTGTTTATGGGTTATGTATCCTACATTCTTTATGTGTACTTTGTGACACATCCTATATTTGTTTTATGGCATGTGCAACTATTTTTCTTCATTATCATCCTATTGTAATCATATTCCTTTTATGCCCACTTGGTTACTTTTCACTTCCATGGGAAGCCTTGATATATTTGATGTCATTTTCCCTTATATTTCTCAAATCTCAATTAATATGCACCTATCGGCCTTTACGTTGATAACTTTCATTTTATCTTCTCTTGAGGGGTATGCTTCCGACCCCTAGGTAGAGAGCAAGAAGGAGAAAACCAAGGTTGACCAAAACAACTTTAAAAGTAGTTGAACCTGCTTAGAAGATAGACTCAAGGTGGTTAGATAATCATATGTTATTCCTATACTTTAATTAGTTTTTGTATGTATCACCCCCACGTGGTGAAGGATGGTGATAATATAAAACATTGTAATAGTTAGATATTTTATATTCCACTACTACATTTGGTATCTTAAAACATACTTTTGAATGAATTGGATAATCATCCCTTTGTGAAAAATTTAGTCATGTGTTTGGCATATGGGATGTTTACTTTTATTTGATTTAGTAGGAAGCATATCCCCTCTCGGGTCCCACTCCTTATACTTTTGCTATATTGTGATTGATCTATCTACTTGTGGGTGAGAGGATTTTGCAGTCAATAAAAAGGATAAAAACATGAGGTCTACCTTAGGGTATTTTTTGCATTAAACTCACATCAGTTTTGAAATCATCATGATGATATCCCAAAAAATGCTTGTAGAAATATTCATAGAATAAACATGGTTGTTTTTGGTTAAAAATGTGACAGATCATGTCAAGGTTGGCATGAAGAAATCATGAAATAAATTGAGTTTACATAATAGAGATGTAAATATATCAAGAGAAAATATGTACATCGAAGGAGAATAGTGGTTATATAAAAGGGTAATACTTTGCTATATTGTATTTGTAAAGAGCTAGAATAATAACCCAACTCTCTACTAAAAGTATGGTAAACAAAAACACTAATGTATAGCAGTGGAATTTTAAACTTTGGCTATATCCAATTGTATAAAGAGTACATTACAATTTTTCATAAAGGGGGTACAACTTTATACAAAACAACAGGGTCTAGGTAGACGAAGACTAAAACCAAATCAATATTTTCTCCAAACAAAAAGAACTTAATATATATAGCTAAGTCCAAGCTAGATGGTTGAACTCCACATCCCTAACCTTAGGTTGGTTCACCAAGCTTCAACTGTGCACTCTGATCCTATACCTGTGTGGTTGGGATCACCCAGCAAGAGAGAGATAAAAAGTATGTGTTAATCAAAAGGATAAGGAAATGTAATAAAGCACAACATTACATAATAAAATGATTCACTATACTAAGAGATTTCGAGAGTATGAAGCAAATAATCAAATAAGAAATAGAATATTGACATAGTTCAATCCACAACAATAATCTCATAGCATGAATGATATTATGATACAAAACCATACCAATGCATGGTGAGGCACCTATCGGGCCTACACTAAGAGGACAGGGGAACGAACACATCCCAAACCTCAAATATTTATAATACGAAGGGAGTGGTCACATACTTCGGGGAAGAGTGGTCACATTCCCCTAGGGCTCATGCCCTCTATGGGTGGTTTGTACTCATGTACACTACATTGCCATTTGGTCAAAAATACATCATGCTTATTAGTTCACTTGGCAGTAGTGAAAAAACAATTAACATTGCATCATAACAAATGGGGAATAAAACCCATAAAATAAATCAAGTAAATGTGCCAACATTGGCAATAGCAATATGGAAGTATCTCAAATAGATGAGCCAACATATGCAATAGCAAGATCCAAATAATCCAAATAGATGAGCCATAATGGCATTAGAAGAATCAACTGAATAAAGAGCCAATAAAGTCAGTAGAAAAATATCAAGGCTAGTACATTAGGAATGTGGCACTACTACAGAATACGCCTTTGGCGTCGGTTGTTTAACCCCCTTTGGCGACGGTTTTCAAGCGACGCCTATGTGGGCACCGCTAAAGGTTGAACTCTTCGGCGTCGGTTTTCTAACCGACGCCTATATGATCTATAGGCGTCAGTTATCTATAGTTGGCCGACGTCTATAGGGTTCACGCTACAAAAAAGGGCACCACCTAGGACACTTTCTGCATCGGTTAACAACTGAACAACCGACGCCATACTCCCAGATGACACGGCCGTGCTTCACTGCACGGCCGTGTTTAGTACTATAGGCGTCGGTTTTATACGAATAAGAGATGCCTTTTCCACCACGGCCGTGCTTACCTGCACGGTCGGGTTGTTTGTCATATTAGGCGTCGGTTTTTATCCAATAACCGATGTTGTAGGACTTTGATGACTGTGTTCTATAAATAACTGACGCCTATATTTTAATTTTTTTTTCTTATCAGTTTGCAGGCCTGCTGTGGCTAGTCAGTAGGATGAGAACATGTAGTTCAGTTTTCTGAACTGCAGGTTTACGACATCCATTGATATCAGCCTACAAACAGGCCACAAACCTGTAAAATCAACAAATATTTTTTCACACAAGTAGATACATTCAGACATCAATTCAATTCTCACATTCACACATGTAGAAACATTCAAATACATGTAGAAACATTCATACATATATAAACATTTAGAAATATTCATTTACAAAATATCATTCAGCATCGCTATCAGCATCCCAATTATATCTTACAATCGCCACTGCTTGTATGGCTTTTGCCCATTTTTCTCTTACTTCATTTAATGCTTCCATTGTATATGGAGCATGTATATTTTTTAAGCGTTTACCTATAGTGTGGTCAGTTTTAAACACATGTAAAGAGAATGATGTATATATATAAGTAATAATATAAAAATAAGATTGATATATTTCATACTAACTAATGAGACTATATATAATACCTCATGTATGGTATTAATATCCAATGTGGCATGTCAGATAATCATTTTCATAAATCGCATCACATAGTATGTGCATGCCCAGCCGTTGTCTTGTGTAGCGCACTATAAATTGAAACATACAAAATATTAAAAAATACAACTAAGCACAGTTCACATAAATAATATATACATTGGAGTCGGGAACTTACTTTTATGTTCTCCCAAATTATAGGCTGGTTCTTTCTCCTTGGGACATTTCCTCTAGAATTTTTGAATGCTAATGTAACACAGTAAATTGCATAATTAAATAGTAATGTAATAACAGATGTTAACGGATATAAAAATGAAATATTTCTCACCAGAATAATGGCATTCTCAATATGTGTCCAATTTTAGTGTTCAATGTACTTCCCGCAGGATCTAGATAATAAACAGTGAATGTCCCGGGGACAATAACTAGTAACTCCCAATGTCTACCGCTAGAGGTAAAAAAGTTAAAAATTAATAACTCAAAATGCACAATAAAAATGGAATTTTCTTAAGTCCAAATTATAAATAAAGTAAACTTACTTGACATTGAATGGAGCTATTATTATCGTCTTCTTTTGCTGACCGAAAATTGTAAAAGCATCTATACAGTATTGTTGAACACTATCAGGGTCTTTAGCTACCATACTAATCAATGATGGAATCAAAAAACCCACATGATCAAATGCAAATTGTTTGCATTGAACTTCAACTAAATAGCTGCAAAACATGTATTACGTATGCATTAATATATAAGAAACCAGATCACCGAATCTTACACAAGGTATATGGATGTATAAACAAGATCTCACCTTATCCATGTATCTATCATTGATGTATTCAACCAATCATACATAAATAGCTCAATAATATCTTGTATAAATAAAGAGCTATCGTATGATTGACCTGCATAATCTGCTTCTAAAGAAACAATTATAGGGCAATGTATATTATGTGTCCGTAGCCAACATACCATTCCCCTACAAGCAGGACCTAACGGGTATTTTAGGTCAGTTGGAACCCAACTTGGTAATGCAGGAAGTGGAGGTGGAGGCCTAGGTGCTCCGGGTGTCTTCTTTTTAACATGTATATATAATTTCATATTAGTTGACCTCATATATACACATTAACAATCTAAAGTAATGTAAATTTATCTTACAATTTCAGTAGTGTAGACGACATCTGCTTTGGGCCACAATATCACCCTGCCTTCTGCCTCGCCAAGTGTATCAATATCTGGGTGGGCATATGGCAATGCAGCTTCCCTCCAATCGGGTAATACACATATCGGGCTCACACGAACGTAGTCCTGTGGCATTGGAGTCCCATGAAACGTTGCCCCAGGAAGGGACTGGTAAGCCTGCGCCTCTGCAACAACATAGTCTTGCATTCTTAAGCGGCATGGCTTCAATGCCTACAAATTTACGTAAATAATGTTATACATATATACATATCATCTTGAAAACATATCATCTTGAAAAGACTAGCTACAATGTCATAAACAATACTTACAGCAGACGTGTTAGGCGATGGGTCTCCAGGATTACTCGCAGTCTGTGCATCAGGAGAAGAGTGGGTCGCCATAGGCTGATTGGAAGCCTGAGATGCCTGTCATCGCACTATTTCTTCCTTGACCTTCTCAGGAACTATATCATTAACCTTCTTAGCAACTATATCCTCGACTCTCTTATTCTCCTATACATGGATAAAAGAAACATTAGCTTCTTATTATTGAATTCCCTTTTGCAGTAACATTCTAAAAAAAGAATAGGTTACCTCTTCTTGTGAAAGTCCCGCTCTGGGTTTGCGCTGGGATGGCCCAAAGAATGCTTTGATGCCCACACCAGCGCCTGCACCCCTAACACGTCCAGGATGCTCTGGGTTACCCAAAGCAACTGTCAATTCATCCCTTGTGCCCTGAGGGATGAACGTGTCTTATTTCCTCTGCTCGTGCAGCTCCCGCTAATCACCATCAACAGAAATTGTAAGTTAACACCACAAATAATCAATATTCAAATGATTGCTCTAAGAGTTGTATTTTACCATTTTCGCAGTCGCCTCGGCAGTTACGAGCTTATTTATTTCACCCTTCTTATTTTGCCTCCCAGCTATCCAGATATCATGGCAAGGCATGGGTGTGGCAGACTCCTGAGTAGCCGCAGACTCCGCTTGTAGTCTTTGGTGAACGCTTGCATAGCCCTTTGGACCCATAGTGTGGTCATGCACATTCAGTGCACGCCTTGCTTTTTGGGCGTCACTGAGGGCCTAGTTAGTATGCACATTAATGATTTGGTTAGTAGCACTAAATGTTAATCTTGAATAGGTGAATACAATGTATATTAATTAAATTGGGAGTGACGCCTAATACCTTGAATTCTTCAGATTTTCTTAAAGCAACAAAATTGTCCCAATCTTCTTTGTCTAAGAAGTTCCACTGTTCAAGGGATGACTTCTTCTTCTTATCACCATCTTTTATGTATTCTCTGTTGAGATTTGTCCTATAGTTCCTAAGCATCTTTCCAGCACGTTGCATCACGCTTTTACGATGCAGATTCTCATCCAATGCAAATAGATTCTGTAAAATAAAATTCTTATTAACTAGTATCCAAAAATAGAATTGCAAATAATATAATTTGTAATCTACAAAATAGAATTGCAAATAATAATAACTCACACATAAATCCTTCCATATCAAGTCTTTCTTCCCCTAAGGAACTTTATGCCAATTATCATAATTAACACCACAATGGCTTCGAGTGACACACCCAAGATAGTTTACAAAATTATTGCAGTTCACTCCAATTGCATTTCCTCCATTATCAAACTCCACAACCAATTTGGATCCACTGCCACTTAGCGCTATTAACTTCTTCAACATAGTGATGCCCCTTTTCTTGTTAAGTGTTTGGTGCTGCGCATCAAGTTGCTCCAGTGCTTCAGTGGGTACATGTGCATCATCAACCTAAAATTTGACAAAAATAAACACACTGAATTAGCGCAATATAGAAATATGGGATATATGACATAACTATAAGATAATGAATTTTATAGAAATACAGGATATGTTTTTAGAACTTACATTGTATCCTCGCCATGCTCATCATGGACAGCATGCTCATCATGGACTTCATGCTCATCATGGTCAGCCATCTGAAAATGTCATTAAAAAGGCAAAAATTTAGCATTTTTATTAACTAGAAGATAATGAAACATCAAATCTGAAAATGATCTAAAATCTAAAGCCCTAGAATGGGTAAAGTTCAAGTCAAAATGGCTACAAGTGTGTGTTTTGGGTTTTCTATGTAAACAACCTTAGAACATCTATGTATTCACTTGTAATGATGAATTGACTTGTAACTTAGAAGAGAAAAATGTTTGGGACAAATTTCACCAAGTGCTAATCACTTTAAATGCAAATTAGAAAATGGATTACAAGCACTTGGTCGGTCGAGTTTTCCTAGATTGAAACTTGACCGATCATCCTTGGTCGATTTTCTGAAGATTGCATCGGTCGAGTTCTGTGAGTGCACAACTCGACCGATGCAATCTTCAGAAAATCGACCAAGGATGATCGGTCGAGTTTCAATCCAGGAAAACTCAACCGACCAAGTGCATGTAATCCATTTTCTAATTTGCATTTAAAGTGATTAGCACTTGGTGAAATTTGTCCCAAACATTTTTCTCTTCTAAGTTACAAGTCAATTCATCATTACAAGTGATTACATAGATGTTCTAAGGTCGTTTACATAGAAACCCCAAAACGCACACTTGTATCCATTTTGACTTGAACTTGACCCATTCTAGGGCTTTGGATTTTAGATCCTTTTCATGTAACAGGCCATTTAGCATTTGTATTAACTAGATCCTGTTCATATCCTTACCAACAGCAAACACAGTCGTGGCTGTGTTGGCCTACCACGGCCGTGCTGCCCAGCACGGCCGTGGTAGGCCATTCTTCTCAGTGAAAGAAGTAGAACACTAACTAGTCTTTAATGAAATTGATTGATTATTTAGTCGGGAAGAAAGTGAAGTAAGGACTTCTATAACTAGAAGGTATCTCACTGAATTTCCAGGTAACTGTAGCCAGGTGGCTAAGGTGCTTAGGTTTTGAAGTCAGGAAGTGATGTAGTTAAAGAGCTAGGGAGAAAGAAGAACAGAGGCTACGGCTAATACCTAGAGAGCATAGCAGCAAGCAACGGGCGGCGGCAAGGAAGAAGACGGCGCCGCAGTAGGGCGTGAGCATGGAGGAAGGAGCGTGTCGCAGTAGGGCGTGAGCAAGGAGGTAGGCGGCGCGGCGGAGACGCAAGGAGGAAGGCGGTGGGCGGTGGCGGCGACGCAGAGCAGCAGCAGGGAGCGTCGTCGGTGAGCGAGAAGCAGCAGGCACCAGGCGGCGATTTTGGGAGAGCGGCAACGAGCAGCGCACAGAAGAATCGATGAAACAGGAAGAAAGGGGGAGAGTCGGGTGATCGGGCCTCTATTTAGTTGGTCAACGGCGTCGGTTATCTACAAAACCGACGCCTATTATGATTTAGCGTCGGTTGATAGTAAACCACCGACGCCCAACTACACAACCTTTACCCTAAATTATTTGGCGGGAACCATTATCAGCGTCGGTTATCGAAGGATAATCGACACTGAAAGTGGGACTTTTCGCGCAATATGTCATTTTAAATAGGCGTCGGTGAATAGTTAAAAAACCGACGTTGTAGGTGACCTAAAATGTTTTCGCTCGAAAATTGGATTTTGCAGGCGATTTTAGGCGTCGGTCTGTTATAACCAGCCGACGCTGAATACAAAGCGGTACCCGTGTCTGGCTGGTCTTCGAATATAGACGTCGGTTTTCATAAATAACCGATGTCTAATATTATAGGCACTAGTTTTCCTAAATAATCGACGCCCAGAAAAGCGACACTGAATGTTGTTTCTGTAGTAGTGTGGGGCAAGATAGCATCCCAAACTGAAGGATTAGGGTATGCATTACACATTATATGTTCACAACCATAAATGGGTATCACATACATAAATAGGGTCCACATATCTTAATGTATATTTGCATAACCATCATTTTCACCAATTAAATGTGTTCCATGCTCTCATTATCCTAGTTACAAATATTCACATGCATTAAAATTTGTAAGATATAAAGTATAAGAAAATACCCATTTCAGGATCTTATTAGAAAACCACTTATTTAGGATACCAAACCTAGATCAAAACATTGCTTGAGTTTCACTGATTAAGAAAACATGTCTTATTTCTCAATTTGGAGTTAAAATGAATTAATTCTCAATTTTAGAACATTTAACATATTCAAAATGACATTAAAAACAAACTTCGAAAAAAGAAATAGAATCATGGCTCAAAAATCACAAAATCTGATTCTACATTAAAAATCCTTTCCATTGACTATTTATTTGCATTTTTCTGACGAAGGGTTGATTTATTATAAATTAAATCATATTGGCCAATCAAAATACAAGAAAATGCCACACAGGCAACTCCATTTGCGAAAACACCAGCCACAGTGGCCGAACCCACACTGACATGGGTCAATATCCCCTGTTTGGAAACGGCCTGGACCGGGTTTGGGCACTGTCGCGTAGCGACACGTAGGCCCAAACCAGTCCGGCTCGGGCTGGGTTTCCGGTTGGCAATGAGACTGGTTCGGACCCCGTTTTGGGTTTAGTCAGTCCTATTTTTGAGCTTGACGCAGTACAGGTAGAGCCAGGATTGGAATCTCAGACCCAGTTTGAGATCCTACCCCCCGACTCGCGTCTCGCGTCTCTCGGGCATCCCTCGCGACGCATCTTTCCCTCCCTCTTCCTGGCGAAGCAGCCCGTGAAGTAAATGCGACGCAGCTACCTTCGGCGTAGCTGCTTCCTGCCGCCTGCCACCGCCGAGCTAGGTCGGTCAAAAGCAAGGTCTGCCATGCCTCCTCATGTCGTCTATAGAGGAAGCCGTAGGCAGCACAGAAGAGCAATCCGAAACCCTAGTCAGTGTTCTGCCTTTAAATTGGGGGTGTGGTGTTGTGAGGTGCTGGACTTCTACACAAGCTTCTTCGTCCAAGTGTTGCGAGGTGCTGGACTTCCGCAGAAGATCGTTGCCGCTCGCTCGTGGTCTACCGGCGCTGCCCAGGTCGACGCTTGTGCCCAGCTTCCGCCTCTTCCGTCGTCACTCCAAGGAGAGATTCTGCTCAGGCTGGTCTCTGTGTAGGGTAGAGGGTTATTTCGGTTTTAGGGCACAATGTCGAATAGGGTTATTTCGGTTTTAGGGCACAATGTGGAATAGGGCACAATGTCGAATTAAGTACCAAAACATTTGTGAAATGGTGTTCTTTATCGAAACATGTACGATTGAATCTGATGTTAGATTTTGATTTTGATTTTGATTTTGAATAGGCACAATGTTGTTGATTTTGATGCTTTTCCCTTTCCCGTTGTTTACTCTGCACAGAACATATTTGTTATTGGTTTGATGCTCTGGACGAGCATGGTCTCTGAACTGATGCTATTCAATTTATCAACTAGATTTTAAGAAAATAATATGTTTCCATCATCCTGTTTATATATAAATAAGTAAACAATAATAAAAAATGGAGAGTCTCTTATATAGAAAGATGTGTAATTACTATATAACAACCCTTATTAAACCTATAATAACAACTTGATTCTCATTATGTAGCCATTTTTCTCATTAGATCCTTGAACCCAACCCCTTTTGATCCTTAATTTGTGATGTTAGTCACATCATTGTTATCCCTCTCTGTCACTGCTATTGGTACTGTTGTTTTCATGGTGTTGTATTTGATAAATAGTGGCGCCGCCACTTATCATATGCTCCAATACCACCTTCAGTATTTATAAATATTTTTATGCTCACATCACAGATGCCTCCCATCACTACCACCTCCTTAATTTTCTTCCGTCACATGTCTTGATACTTTTCCTTCTTCAATCACTCTCTATTTTGTTTTTGTTGCTTGTGCCACCTCTACTGTTGTTTCTTCTCCACACATAGGATTCCATTAACCATTTTCGTACCTTGATATTTAGTATGAAACAAGCCATAGAACTTTAATTGTGATTGCATTCATACTATATGCTACAAAAAATGATTGAGAAGGTGATGGGTTTTCATTTAGTTTGAGGGTGCATCATTATGTATGATTTTTTATCTTGCTTCAGTTACCAAATACAAAAGACAACACACTATGGCTATCACACACATCTAGCTAATTCAGTTCAGTATTTTTTTCATTCATATATTTAAATTTTGTGTGGTGCAGGTGTGACATTATAGTATGTTTTAATTTACAGAATATCAATGATTGATCTTTTAGAATTTGTGTTATTCAGAAAACTAAGTTGATTTTGTGTGTTGATTAAGGATAAGTGAAATGCTGGACACAAATATAGAATACAATTGACATAACAACTAGTTGAATATATTCCTTGAATATGGAAATGGTGCATCTATAATAATAACTAACTAGATACAACACATAACAACTAGTTATATCACACTTATTAAAAAATTTCAGTCTGTCTGGTTGGATGTCTCAATAGTAGGTTGCTTTTTCAATATGAAATATACTAATATGTGTTCAGTTTTCTGTTATACAATAGTAGTTTGCTTTCTATATGATGGGTACCCTTTTGAAGTAAATACTACGAAATTGTATAGACTTGTGTCTAATTTTCCAAATGGTTTGAATTTGTTTTTTCCCTTGCAATTGTTTTTTAGTACAAAATGAAGTATGAAGCATACGATTAAACTGTTTTTTGGTTTCTAGATTGCACTTTGATGTTCTCATTTCTGGATTAGATTGTGATGATTGTTCTCATGGATTTGAACCACCACTTCATTTCATGATACATTTCTTTAAACTTTGGTGCCACTTGTATTTGACCTAGGGTCAGTAACATTTGAGAAATTTGTGGATCTTAAAGTTAAGTAAAAATAACCCAAATACATGGACCCATGTCCTAAGTATTTGTCCAAATTTTAGGCTACTCTTCGTCTGAAAGGTTTGTCATTGATTTGTATGCATTCGTTCATATTCATGGACATGTTTCCAATGCATTTGATAATTTTTGTGTTAATCTGACCTGAATCACATGTCCCTCTCCATCTGGCCTTAATTTTTTGTGGGATTGCAACCAATTGACTTGGGGCCAATAATAATTTTAATTAGTATGCATTCCTTCATATTCATGGACCTCTAACCTACATCAAATATTTTCATATGATATTTTATACAAGATTTCAGTAGCACTTTCAACTGAAGCTTTACTAACTTTTCCCATGCTCAACTTTAATTGTGTTTTTTTTGTTTCTTGATTGGACTATGATGCTTTTTCCCATGGATTTGAACCACCACTTTGTTACATGCCACACTTTTCTTAATTTGGGTCAGTTTGATCTCATCATCCTGAACATTCAATCATGATGAAATTATGTATGTCTAGTTCAGTTATAGCCTAGTTGTTTTCCAAACTATGGTCATGAGTTGGATTTAGACTAATCCCTAATGGGGTTTGCTTCCCGGCAGGTACAATACAACTGAACATGGCTCTCTTTCATGTGTCAATCAAGTTTCATGACATACTTTGCAGTCATTGATAATTGTATTAGAAGTCTACACTTATTCTGCAAATCATGATTATACATTGACATAATTTCATATGTTTGGACTTGTCGACATAACCATGGTTTAACCTATTCCTAAACAAATAGATGTCAACGGTATGAATGTCAACACTATGTGTGTTATCCATACAACAGACTATGAAGAATGCTGTAAAAAACATATGTTTGGACTTGCCGACATAACCACCAAACAAGGATCATGGTCGTTCATGTTATGTAGCTTGGTCCACTTCATGTTTAGTAGCTTGGTTCAGTTCCTTTAATTACTTAGTGTGTTTCAGTAGTCCTTGTAACTTATGTCATTCAGATAATTTCTGATTGTTCATGCTTCAGTTCATTTATTGCTCTATTTCCTTCTACGACTTCAACTGAATAAGTACTAGAACCGTAGCAAGGTTTTGGGTCTGTACCGGTTCACATACATGTGGTACCAGGTCCATTCTCATTCATTCATAAATCAGGGACTGACCAGATTCATTTTATAAATAATATATATCAACAAACAAGATTCATTTACATTTGGAATAAACAATATATATCAACAAACCAGATTCATTTACAATATTTGTGTTTGGGTGTTAATCAATCAAGCTTGTCTCATTTGTGTATATTTGTAACTTGCCTATATGCTTGTTGGTGTTTCATTATTTGTTTTTCGGTGTTAATCAATGAAGCTTGTGTATATGCTGATTGAATCAGTATTGAAGGAACACACATAAATGGTTTCTGTTGTGAGTGAATTGTAAAGGACCGTCACTGGTCCGCGCCCATGTGGTCTCAATGGCCGACATTACCAAAATGCCCTTGCTCGGCAAGTCAATTAAATTGAAATAGCAAGGACATCATAGACATTATGACACATCGTTAATTTATACAGAGAAAAGATAAAAGGACAAGAATGCCCATTCTCGATAAATCAGTTGATTGAAACCACGGGGGTACTAGGGTCAATGCTCCTCCAGGATTGTTGCTGTTTACAGTCATGGCTCGAGCAGCACCTGGGGGTCAGGGCTCCATACTCCCGACTGCCTTTGAGGCACAGTCGTTGTAGCCGGAGACTGGGAACGGGTTCCCTGGGGTCTTGCGGTCACAAGGATCCTCAGAACAAGTCCTTGCGTGCTCCGGAGCGACGGGAACAGCCACGACACGGCCGGAAACAGGGGAAGAGAACTCGAGTGAAAACCCATCGAAAAAGGGCGATTCTCGAGAAACTGGAGATCGAAGAAGGTTCATGGATGAAAGGCGAGTCGAAGGGAGGTCTCGGAGAGGGCAGATGACCACTGGAATTCGAAAACCACACGGCGGCAGAAGGGTTTCGACGGCGATTTCTAGGGCCCAGCGCTTGGGGGCAACTCGGGCCTAAACGGCGAATGAAAGATGAAGAAGGGAGGCTGGGGAGGCTTACCACCAGCTTGATTGAACGGAGGTGGTCAGAGAAGTACGGGGCACGTCACCGTCACCATTGCGGAAGATGAAGCACTAGCAGTTCAGGGTGATCAGGGGCAGATGAGGAGAAATTGGAAGAGGAGGAAGAAGGTTTGAAGGTTGAGGAAGCTTCATACGCCCTTAAATTGGCGTGGGGAGATCCCTAACCTTCACTGCCATTTCTCGGTGGAGAGGAAGAAGAGCCCCGAGTTGGGCGTTTCGTGCTCAATGGAGCAGAGGAAACGAGTAAATGATCATTGGATGTGCCTTAGAGAGACGAACTCACAGGTCGAGGAATCACCCAAAGAGGTGCACTGTGGAGGGAGAACGAGTCGAAGGAAACGAGGAGGCGGTACTGTTCGCGTGACTGGAGGTTGAAGATGAAGCCGCGGCCATTCGATTAGATCCGTAACAACATCTGACCGTCAGATCAAAGTAACGTCAAATTAGGACCGTTGGATGGCGTCCAAGGAGGCGCGTGACAGAGAAATTAAACGGAATCATAGCGTGACACATTAAATGAATGAAATCGATTCATCTAGTATAGTTGCACTATATCCAAAGCTTATAAAATCAATTTGTGGGGTCAAATAAAGTCCAAAAGCCACCAAATTTTAACCATAGGTTAATTACGACTACTAGATCAATGGTATGCATTTAGTTTCTCGTTTTACATAAACTTTGGCCCTTAATTGCTATATTGACTATTAATGCATATATTAATGTATAAAATGAGTGATTAATATGAAGATAGTCTTTTAATGCAATATTAGGGTGCAATTCGAGATATACATCACATATTAATATTAATAGTCATATTCCACCATATTATCCTCTCATTAATGTATTATGGTCCATTTCGAGGAAAGAGAAGGTAAAGGGGTTAATTATTCTCATAACTTAATCCAAGTACACATTATTACTCATATCTTTATCCAAAAAGACATAAAAGATCTAAATTAAAATTATCCACTAATTATCTATCATTAATGGCCATATTATATAATTCATCCTCAATTATCACATTAGTTGGATTATTTGTGCAAAAACACATTCATTGACATGAATGTGGTTAAATATAGATTTCATCCTCAATAAATGTTCAAATCCAATGTTGAGGCCAAAAAAGGATATCAAAGAGAGGGAAATTTATGAAAAAGGTCCAAAAGGACTTGAAAGCAAATAAAGTCTTAAAAATTGGTAAATTGTAGGAAAGACCCTATAATTCAGTCTGTTACAGCACTCCACCCCTTAAAGAGGATTTCTTCCCCAAAATTACAGCAAGAGGGGAGAGAGGGTGGTGTGTAACATCCTAACATTAGGTAACTAGGTGTTACCTAAATTCTATGGTACTTCACAAGCTCTATATATAAGCCAAGTCTTACTAAGGTTTCCACCATACATATTACCTTTTATCAAACATAATTAACACTTTGGCTTATCAGCATTATATCCATCATCATTATTCTATTACTTGTGTCACATTTTACTCACATTGTGATAGCAAGGATTACACCTCAAGATTATATACAAAACCTATATATATAACCCTTATTTGTCCCATTAAGGGTTTTAAGCACAATTAGGGTTTACTAAGCAAATCTCAACATTCATTAATGTATTTGGTCACCAAATCTTAATAACATGAATTCATTATCCATTATCATTATATTACCATCATATGGAATTATCATAGATTACTTTGTAAGAAAGAAATAAAAAATATTATTCAACAAGCTATTAAGTCTACAATAATTCCAAATAATGTCACATTAATTTTATATATATATATATATATATATATATATATATATTACACATTGTCGCATCCTCTTTCATACTCATGTTAATGATATCATTCATAATTTTCTCCTATGACTCTTCATGATATGAACTATTCATATTTAGTATCAAATTAAGCATTAATGCATACTCATGTCAATCCAATTACTCATAATCATATTTGTGTCATTATATGCATTTTAGTGGATAATATGAAACACATTAAACATTAATGAATTGATCTACATACTAAATCATGATAAGGTGATTGATGAGATGTATATTAGGGAACAAGGCGATATGCCCTATGTATATCGATAATGTAAAGAGTGGTACCCGAAAGGGGATCCACTCAAATGATATAATACAAGAGTCATGTAATAATAAAGCAGCGGAATCAAAACTATTACAAAGTCACTTCATGATCCATTTATACAATTGTTCCTCTCCATAATAGGTGATTTTATAAAAACTTGATCTAAGCACAACTAAGCCAGTAGCAGAGGGTAACCCAGCCATTACAAGCTATCCTTAAGTTCATGTCGTGTTAGCGATTTTTTTAGCTTATGGCTTCCAATGTACCTAAACCTGGGTGGAAGGGAACATCACCTAGAACATAGGAAACAACAAAGAGGTCAGCAAAGGCTCAGTATGTACATATATATAACACTTTGGGCATTATATAGGGTTAAAAGCGCAAAAAGAGATGTTCCCACAAGAAAAGGGGGCTATTTGCAATTAGGTATGTTCAAGAGAAAAGTAACAAAAGAAATGAGGCATATTAAATTTCAGATTACAAGCATGACAATAAAGAGGGTCTTGCCACAACAATCATCCACAGAATCATACTAAAACAACAAACATTTGCATGCATAACAATGTAGACTAAAATACCTAAAATAGGGCCATAACACCATAGGATCGTGGCCTAAAAATAAATAAGGGTGGAAACGCACACCCTGGGCAGAAACGCACGCCCTATATAAGTATGGTTGACATAAGTACCACTATTCTAGATATTATAGTCAAACATGTAGCATGCATTAAATAGAGAGGTGAGACTAGCATTTCAGTCATTTTTCATAAAAAAGTAATCATAGCAAGTGGGGTACAAGTACCCTTATAAACAAGGTAGTCCAACAACCAGAATGATATAATGAGTCAACATCGGGAAATATAAATGTTTAAGAATTTAGATTTCATAAGGAATAACAATTCAAAAGATGCCTCATTTTAAGAAAGTAGGTGTAAGGACCCTGACCTTCGTTTTGGGATTACTCTGTTTGTTTTACCTAAACCTTGTGCTTGGTTGCTTGCTAATCACCTTTAGTGGTGATTAGGGTTTGCTTGTGTTTTGTTGAGAGTTGGAGGTGCTACTTGCAAAATAACCTGAGTTAGGGTCGAAGAGCAAGTTTTCCACCTTGAGAGATGTCTTTCTCTCTCTTTGCTTCCTCTAGGGTTGAGAGGAAGGTTTGGGATCATGCCTTGAGTTGCCTTGGGCTTGGTTGAGCTCTTGTGGGCCTTATTTTCCCTTGTTTGGGCCTTGCCATGCTTGGTTGAGCCATGTATCGGGAAAGGATGCCTTGTGTCGGCCATGGGGTATCGCCCATGGGTGTGTCGGCCAAGGTGGTGGTGGTGTGTCAGCCTTTGACCTTGTTTGACCTCCTTGCTTTGGTAGTGTCACCCTAGCTTGGACATGTGGTCGAACCTTGGTTGAGTGGTGGCATGGCATGTACATGAGGTTTGCAAGGTGGTAAAAGATGTGGACAAGTGTCCCTTGGTAAGGTGACACCTTGCCTTGGTTTAACCTTGACCCTCATCTATATATGCCTTGCCTTTCTTTTCCTTGGGAACCCTTTAGCTCTTTTGTTGCTCTTCCCTCCTTGTGTGCATGACACACCTTCCTTGGAGAGCTTGGTGGCCGATCCTTTCCCCTTGGTGGAGATCTCTTCTTCTTCCTCTAGCTTGGTGGTCGAACCCTAGGTGGGTCTTGTTCTTTGGTGGCCGAAAGTGGTGTGCTTGGAGCTAGGAGCTAGGAGCTTGAAGCTTGGAGCTTTGGATCTTGAGGATTTTACTTAAGGCAGGTTACATAACTTCTAACCCTAGCTATGCTACCTTCTCTATGTTGCATGATTCATATATGTTGATGATCGGCCATTGTATGTTATGTTTCTTGCTCTAGCACATGTTGTTGATCTTATGGATATAGTGAGCATGATGTTGTTGATGTTGTTGATGGTTTATATGCCTTTACACCTAGTTGGCCGAACCATAGTTTGGGGTTTTCTTTGGTAGCAATACCTCTTTCTCTCCTTGGTTTATGAGAAGTGAGTTTGAGCTCTAGTGATGTAGGTAATACCCCTCTCTCATTTAAGTTGATAGGTGAGCTTATATTCTAGTTGCTTGGGCAACACCCTCCTCTCACCATGGATTTGAGAGGTGAGCTCTCAGATATGTGATGACCTATGTTGAGGGTTGTTCCTTGTGGTTGCCTGATTTGTTATAGAGGTTGTGTAAAACCCCTCTCTCTTGGTTGTTGAGAGGTGAGTTGACCTTCTTGATCAATTAGGGTTTGGTGCCCTTATGCTTGAGGTTGAAGATGACCATGTTGGGTTGTGCCTTGCACGATATGACCTTGGAGTAGTGTTGCCCGATAGCCTTGTCTTGGGTGTACCCTTAACTGTTACACCTTATATCTTATGCTTTGAATGATACATCTTGAGGTAAGGTTTCCTGATACCCCTACCTTGTGTTGATCTTTGGCTGATACACCTAGTGGAGTTTTTTAGTTTGGTGCTCGATATGGTGGTATTGAGGAATCTTAGTAAGTACCTCAAGTGGTGTTGTTCCTTTGGCCGATATGCCTAGTTGAGTTTGGTCGATACCCTTTGTAGAGTTGGAGCTTGTGCGATACACCTTGATGTGTGCTCTTCACGATACACCCTGTGATGGGTCTTGGCGGTATGAGTAGTCTTGTGGTACCCGAGATGATGGTGGTTTAGAGACCCCTAGTAGTGTTGATCGATATGCTAGATGAGTAGCCAACATGTCCATGCCTTATATGGTATCTTGGACGACATGGGTGCCCTGGCCGATAGGGATGACCCTTGAATGACATGGAGATGTTTGAATAGAGGCGCCTTGGGTGTTACACCCTTTGGCCGATATGGTCAATGTTGAGGGTTAGCCGATAGAGGAACCTTAACCCTAACCCTAGTTCATGTGCACGATAGGCTTTTGGTCGACAGCCCCTGCTGATGATGCACGATCCATCCTTATATCTGGTTGTCTAACACCTTGTGAGTTGGGTGCACGATAGGTTGAAGCGTGGTTGGTTGACATGATGGCACAAGTGCTCTAAGGGGGTTGGAACCCTAGTCGATACACCCTTTGGTGAGGGTTGGGGCTGCTTGCCATACCTATAGTGAGGGTTGCCAGAGCTTTGGTGAGGGTTTTGATAACCCGGAATGTATATAGTTGATAGTTCTCTGTTAATAATGATAATACAAGTGATATGATGTAATCACCTTGAATTCTGCAGCTATGATGATGCGATAAGATGATAGGTTGTGAACCAGGTATGTCTGGAAAGATATGATGTTGCTACACATGTAAATGTGACACGTGTATATGGTCACAAGTATAAGGCAAAATATATATACTCATGATTGACAATAATACTATGAATGATAAAGCTTATAATCATGGATGTTGCTCTATACTAGATAGTATAATAATCCTGTTAATCCATGATGGTTTAAGTTATCTCTCTAAATGTGTATATTAACCATGCAAGTATACTATATGTGCTTTGACTAGCCCAATGAGATGATAATCCTTGCTAAAGAGATAACAGGTTGATAGGTCTGAGGACCTGATAAAGGTTGAGTGTCTAGTTGAGGTGTTATCCTCTGATGATGTGTTAAGGGATGTGTTCCCAGAATGTTGATGCATGATATGATGCCTCGAGGGGAAGTGGTTGTTATAATGAGGGATTGAGGTCCCAGGATAGTATGATGATGGCAATAATGATGTAATTCTATGAGGTTATGTTTATACTTTGGTTGCCTCAACAATTGGCTTAAAATATACTAATTAATTATAGATGAACATATCATGTAATTTTCCCTGGCCATAGATCCATCATCGTCAGTATTTGGTGATGGTGAAATAGGTTTATCCTGTGAGATTACCTTGAGCGCATATTGTTGAATATGTGAGGTTTCCCCTAGCATAAAATAGGAGGGTTTGTGTGCAACTGTGGTTGCAGACTCAGGATATGTGGAGCATGGTGAACAGACCCATGGCTCAGGATATGTGATGACGAGCATGATGCATTCATGGCTCAGATGTTTATATGTGTAGCTTGCGGATCTGACCCAGAGGTTGAGGCCCTATAAGCATGAGACTGTGGTCTTGCTTGATGATTTGTGTAATGACCACGGGAAGGTGAGGTCATGGAGTCCGGATCTCCATAGACCTTGTGTGGCACCGGATTGGGCTTCGCAGCCAATGGTTGGATTTGAGTAGGGAAGGCTCACTTCCTCAGGGCATAATAAAAGATAATCTAGCCTAATAGTATATCTTACTTAGAGCAAAATATGGAACATTGATTGAGGCCTTGCTTATATAGCTGATCTAGTTGAATTATGCAGTTGTGTGTACGATCCTTATATCTTGTGATAAGTTCTTATAAATCTTATCTTATCAATCATGTTCCATAAAGAAATACTTGGTTATACGCCTCCCGGATATCTTGGTAAGGTTGATGGTAATAATAGCCTTGCTCAGTATGTTGCTCTTGTTATACGCTTTATCAGTTATTTGTTGTTTTTTCTTTAACCTTCTGAGGTTTTATAGTTTTGGTGGGGAGTTATATTTCTCACTGGGACTGTGTGTCTCACCTCGCTGGTTTACACCCTTTTTAGGTGATCGCTCTAGACGTCGTGGTGGCCGTGAGGTTGCGATCGAGCAGCAAGAAGAGCAGTAGAAGGCAAGAGATGGACATGCTGCTCTTTTGTGGTTCTGTAGTAGAGTCCTAGAGTCATCCATGTACTCTCAAGTCCTCAGAGGTGTTTGACGATGTTTCACGATGTTTAGTTGTTGTAATCTTGTATATCCTATTGTTGGTCGTACATGGCCGTTATGTATGTATAAACATGTGTTGAACTCTGGTGCTACAGTACAGCTGGTTCTGTTAAGATGTGGACCTATAACAAGGCTTGTAAATGTTGATATAACATGTTTCTCTGTAGGATCTAGATACAAAAGTTCTCTCATGTATATTTTCCACAATCGGTTTTAATTAACCCATGTTTCTGGTAATATAAGGTTCAGCACGTTTTCGCGTGTCATCTCGTTGTCTATGTGATGGCGGGGTGTCATAGTTGGTTTGGTATCAGCGCTCTAGGTTCACTGAGTCTACAGGGATCTAGGACTAGGTTTTTGTCTGTTCTTGTGAGTTTTCCATATTTTCTTACAAAAACCTTCAGCCCTCAGCAGAAGATAAAGCTTAAAGATGTCTGGAAACCATGAAGAACATGTTGTCGAGAGCAGCGATGCTGCATCAGTTGATGGAGCAGGAGGGTAGGCACATGAAGATCGGGTGCCTGAGGTCCCCCAACTTGACCCAGCCATTCTCGAAAACCATGCCTACCAACAGCTTATGGGGCAGTTGATGGCTATGATGAATCACATGGTGGAAAGGTTGCCAATGCCTCAGCCAAGAGCACAGGATCCCCATGGTGAAACATCAGGTATTGGGAAGACCTTTGAGTGGTTTCGCCGAGTCAGAGTTTCGGATTATGCTGGAACGGCTGATCTAGCGGATGCTGATCTGTGACTGACAGATCTTGAGAAGGCCTTCCAGATCCTCGACATCCCTGAAGCGGACAAAGTCAAGCACACTGTCTACCTTCTGAAGGGTAGTGTTAGCCACTGGTGGGCCATTGAGGAGGAGAAGCGACCTGGGGAGGAGATCGGTTGGGAAGTTTTCTGGCAAGAGTTCGTTAGCAGATACTTCCCGAAGATGTATCTGGACGAGAAGATCAACCAGTTTGAGCATCTACGCCAAGGATCGATGAGCATCACTAAGTATGAAGCCAAGTTCATAGACTTGTTGAGGTTTTGTCCTCACATGGTGGTGACAGATGATGAGCAGATCAGGTGGTTTGAGAAATGTTTGAGTGCTGAGCTATTGACTCTTGCTACTGCCTTAGAGAATCGGGAGCGGTTTGCCACGTTCGTGGAGTCCGTCCACAGGATTGAACGATCTATCAGGGAGAAAAGGGAATCCATGACCAGGAAAAGGCATGTTCAATTCCAGGGACAGAGATCTGGTGTCTTCAAGAAGCCAAGGTTTTCAGCACCTTCTGTGATGCAGAGTTCTCGCGTACCATCTCAGTGGTCTCTGAGTAAGGGAAGAGGTTATGTTTCTTCATCATCGAAGGTGCATAGTACAACTTATGTGGCAGTGATAGGGCCATCTAGACCACAGACAGAAGGCAGGTCATGTATCATTGTGGACAAACTGGGCATTTAAAGTCAAATTGCCCAAGAAGAGACGTTGAGGTAACACAACAACTGAGACAGAGTCAACAAGACAGACAACATCCCAGTGGTAGCAGAGGGCGAGGACACGGTCAAGTGTCATAAGCGGGATCGTCTACTCAAGGAAGCAAAGGACGTGGACAACAAGCAATGGCTTGATTCTATGCTATGAGTCAGCCGGAGGCGTTAGTCAACCCGCTAGTGGTGACAAGTCAGATGGAGTTATTACATTCCGATTTGTCTTCTTATTGCGTTATATATGTTCTGGTTGACCCGGGTGCTACGCACTCTTTTATCGCACATAGTCTACTTGGTAGTTGTCCTTTACCTGTTAGTTGTAAGTAATATAGCTTGTTGTTAGAAACCCCGCTCGATGGTTCCTCGATGCTTTGAGAGGAGTGTCCATCTTGTGTCTTATATTTTTTGGGACATAGTATACAAGTGGACCTTATACCACTTGATATGCATGGATTCGATGTGATCTTTGGGATGGATACTTTAGAGAAGTATAGGGTTGTTTTGGACTGTGGTTCCAAGAAGGCAGTATTTGTTGACGGTGGAGGGAAGTGGATCTTTCAAGGAGATAGGAAGATTCTTCCGACATGTCTAGTGTTAGCGTTGGTGGCAGAAAAGTTGTTGCGGCAAGGTTGTAAAGCATTCTTAGCTCACGTTGTAGATACCAAGGCGAAAGGTCTTAACCTTGAGGAGGTGACGGTTGTCTGAGAGTTTGCAGATGTATTTCCTGATGAGTTCCCCGATGTTCCCCCACCTCGAGAGATTGATTTTGAGATCAGTCTGGTACCAGGAACGCAGCCTGTTGCACAAACACCATATAGGATGGCACCAACAGAGATGGTAGAGTTGAAGAATTGGTTACTGGAGTTGTTGGAGAAAGGTTTCATCCGACCGAGCACATCCCCTTGAGGTGCTTCAGTGATGTTCGTGAAGAAGAAGGACGGGTCGATGCGGTTATATATAGATTACCGGCAGTTGAACAAAGTCACGATCAAGAATAAGTACCCATTACCAAGGATAGATGATCTGTTTGATCGGTTGTGTGGCGCCATAGTGTTCTCAAAGATCGATCTATGGTCTAGATATCACCAGTTGAGGATTAAGGCAGATGACATACCAAAATCAGCGTTTAGGATGAGGTATGGTCACTTTGAGTTTGTGGTTATGCCATTTGGGCTAACCAATGCAGCTGTTGCTTTCATGGATGTGATGAACCGAGTGTTCTGTCCGTTTCTAGATCAATTTTTTGTAGTTTTCATAGATGACACCTTGATCTACAGTCGGAACAGCCAAGAGCATGAACAACATCTTCGACAAGTGTTGACTCTTCTTCGCCAACACCAGTTATACGCCAAGTTCAGTAAGTGTGAGTTTTGCTTGAAAGAAGTGACTTTCTTAGGTCATGTGATATCTACAGAAGGAGTCAGAGTGGACCCCAAGAAGGTGAAATCAGTGGCAGATTGGAAACAACCAAAAACGTCGACAAAAGTTCATAGTTTTCTGGGTTTGGCAGGATATTACCAGAGGTTTATCAAGGACTTCAGTGCAATCGCGTTGCCAATGACAAAGTTGACCAGGAAGGATGTACCTTTTATTTGGGATGATCGTTGTCAGTAGGCTTTCCAAAGTTTGAAGGAGAAGCTGACTAGTGCTCTAGTGCTAGTGTTGCCAGAGCCTGGGAAGGGCTATGTTGTTTTCTGTGATGCTTCCAAGAAAGGCTTAGGTTGCGTGTTGATGTAGGAAGATCATGTGGTTTATTTTGCTTCACGACAGCTTAAGAAACATGAGGAGAACTACCCGACACATGATTTAGAGTTGGCAGTGGTGGTCCATGTATTAAAAATTTGGAGACACTATTTTTATGTAGAAGTGTGTCATATCTTTACAGATCATAAGAACTTAAAGTACATCTTTTCGCAGAATGAGCTGAACATGTGACAACGTCATTGGATGGATCTCATCAATGATTATGATTGCACCATTGAGTATCATCCTGGTAAGGAAAACGTGGTAGCTGATGTGCTTAGCAGAAAGTCCTCTCCTCTCCCCATGAAGAAAGCACAGTTGAGTTCCTTGGTATGCCATAAATGGGATATGTTTGTCTCCTTGCAGCAGATGAACGTGCAGTTGGAAGTTTCCTTGTTAGCAGGACTGTTGGCACAGATGCAAGTCAAGCCTACGCTGAGACAGAAGATCAAAGGCATACAATAGGCAGATGATACAGTGCAGTTGATCAGGTCAGAGCTTGGCAGCGAAAAATGGGATGGGTTCCATGAGTCCGAGAACGGACTAGTTTGCTATCATGGTAGGATGGTGGTCCCCGATGTTGATAATCTAAGGAAGCTAGTGCTCGAGGAAGCACACACATCGATGTATGCTATGCATCCAGGAGTCACCAAGATGTATCATAATCTGAAGGACATGTATTGGTGGTCTGGCTTGAAGAAGGATGTAGCTGAGTTTGTGGCTAAGTGTGCAGTATGTCAGCAAGTTAAAGCTGAGCATTAGAAGTCGGCAGGTACGTTGCAACCCATGTCGATACCGCAGTGGAAATGGGATCACATAACCATGGATTTCGTAGTTGGTCTACCAAAGACAGCTAGGAATCATGATTCTATTTGGGTAATAGTGGACAGACTGACAAAATCTACTCATTTCATACCTGTAAAGACAATGTATACAGTAGAGAAGCTTGCTCAGGTGTATGTAGATGAGATAGTGTGTCTACACGGTGTACCAGCAATGATAGTTTCTGACAGAGGTCCTCAATTCACAAGTCTTTTATGGGAATAGTTGCATAAAGTGTAGGGAACACAGTTGAGGTTCAGTACTGCCTTCCACCCCCAGACAGATGGACAGTCTGAAAGGACTATTCAGACTTTGGAGGATCTTCTTCGAGCTTGTGTTTCGCAGTTCCTAGGCAGTTGGGACGTGCATCTCAGTCTGATAGAGTGCACTTACAATAATAGTTACCAGCGGAGCATTAACATGGCTCCTTATGAGACTCTATATGGAAGGAAATGCAGATCTCCTTTATGCAGGTGTGAGTCTGGTGAGTATCAGCTTTTGGGTCCTGAATTAGTACAGCAGACAACAGGAAAGATCAAGGTGATACAACAACAATTGAATACGGCACATGATAGATAGAAGTCTTATGCGGACAATTGTCGACGACCTTTAGAGTTCCAAGTGGGAGACAAAGTGTATCTCAAGGTCTCACCTTAGAAAGGCGTGCTAAGGTTTGGCCGGAAAGGCAAAGTGGCACCCAGGTATATGGGGTCATACCTGGTAATAGCACGTGTTGGCAAGGTAGCTTACAGGTTAGAGTTGCCGCCAGAGTTGCATAGGTTACATCCGGTGTTCCATGTCAGCATGTTGAAGAAAAGTCATCCAGACACAGGGGCAGTGATACAACCAGTTGAGGTTGAACTTGATGAAGATGTGACCTATGAAGAAGGTCCTGTGACGATCCTTGACAGAAGAGTAAATAAGCTGAAGAGGAAGGACCTAGTTCTTGTGAAGGTTCTTTAGCATCATCGTGGCATTGAGGAAGCCACATGGGAGCTTGAGGAAGAGATGAAGCGGAAGTATCCCTCGCTTTTCTCTTCAGATTTCGGGGATGAAATCCCTTTGTAGAGGTTTATGGCTTGTAAGGACCCTGACCTTCATTTTGGGCTTACCCTATTTGTTTTGCCTAAACCTTGTGCTTGGTTGCTTGAAAATCACCTTTAGTGGTGATTAGGGTTTGCTTGTATTTTGTTGAGAGTTGGAGGTGCTACTTGTAAAATAACCTGAGTTAGGGTTGAAGAGCAAGTTTGCCACCTTGAGAGATGTCTTTCTCTTTCTTTGCTTCCTCTAGGGTTGAGAGGAAGGATTGGGCTCGTGCCTTGAGTTGCCTTGGGCTTGGTTGAGCTCTTGTGGGCCTTGCCTTGCTTGGTTGAGCCTTGTATCGGGCAAGGATGCCTTGTGTCGGCCATGGGGTATCGCTGATGGGTGTGTCGGCCAAGGTGGTGGTGGTGTGTCGGCCTTTGACCTTGTTTGACCTCCTTGCTTTGGTAGTGTCACCCTAGATTGGACATGTTACAACCCCAAATTTACATATGTTTTCATAATTGAAATGTAATAATTTTGTAAAATTGGACTTAACTGAAAAGGTTGCATACTTTGTTTCAAAAGAATGGATTTACTTTGCAAATATCCCTTTTGATGGGAATTTCCTAATCCCTATTAATATATTAATCCATTAATGGATACCAAAGAGAAGAAAAGGAGAAAAGCTCAAATAATGGAAAAAGATAAAAGATATTGGATAATAAGCAAAGTATTTTTGAGAAATACTTGGAAATATCTAGAAACTGGAAATGATGGCCACTTTTGTTTAGATTTCATTCACATAAAGGGAAATAGAAAAGAAAATAAAAGAGAAATAAATGAATAATGTAGAATTTACTACTCAATATGTTTCCACCCTTACACGGTTTGGTATACATAAAAGATGATTAATTAGTTAGATATACCGAGTGATGTGTTGGTTACATGTGCCTATAACAAAGGAGTAAGAGGGGAATATTTATTTCCTTAATTGGTATTAGGATAAATGATCGTCTTTTACTGCCTAAGGAAAGATGGGAATGTGGAGGTATATGGAAACATAACGATGCTTTTCCTTATTGGATCATGATACTCTACGATAAAAGAGGAAAACCTAGTTGGCTGGGAGAAATCCGCATATGTATATATAGGATGACCGCCCTGGTATGAGACTCACATCTCTCGTCTCCCTCCATATTCTTCCTCTTCCGTTTCCTCCATAACCCTATGGTTGCCCAAGAACCCTTGTTTCTAGCATAAAGAACACACCAGGGTTGCTTTTCATGTCGGGCACTTGCCTACAGATGGTTTTATGGCGACCTCTCTCCGTCTGGGTGTGATGCTTGGCGGCAACGTGTGGTCGACGGGGCGGACTAGGCTGAGACGGATCGATGCAGCATGCCTCCCAAGAGTGCATGACTTTCTTCTCTTACCCTAACGACTCGTGCGAGTTTGTTCGTGCCTTGGAGCGCTGATGGATGGACCACAGGAGCGTCCTCCCCGCCTGCAGCACTTCCGTGGAAGCTGGGCGCTCTACGGCACCAGCAGGTGGCTAGGGTTGGTCGAGGAGCGACCTTGGGCAGGGCCTCTGGGCGGCTGGAGGGACGTCGCCATGGCGTCTGGTGGCTGGACGTGCGAGCGGCAAAACTTGCCGAGGTGAGCACATGGTGGATGGCCGTCTGACGGCGCAGCGATGCGGCAGCAAGAAACGGAGGCTCGCGTTCGCGAGGTAGGAGAAGAACCAGGGTACATTGGACCTCTTTACCCTCCGCATGCTGATGAGCCAGCCACTCAAGTGAGGGGCAAAACCGTCTTTCAATTATAATTCTCAACAGCCTGCTTTGCATGAAATCGATGACGTGGCAACACGCCATTGGCTCAAACAGGTAATTCATATAAAATTCATATCTCAATATTCGTAACTCCAATTAGGACAAGTAATATATGAATTTTGACCAGGAGAACGAGAGGAATCCAATAAAAATAGTATTAAAGATAGATTTTGTTCCTAGTTGCAAATTTACTATAAGTTAATGAAAAATGCATTAAAGTTAAGTTAAAAACCCTATTTGTGATTAAAGGTTGAATCTAGAATGCTTAATGGGTTAATTGAAGCGTTAATAACCTGTTGAATGATACTGTTAGATTCGAACCTGATCTAGATGTAGAATTGCATGATTTAGGGTTTTTTCCCCATATGAGAATGATTAAATAATTTAGAAACCCTAATTTAGGGTAAAAGAAGATAATATCATATTTATTTAGAAAATTGTGAAAATATGATTGTTAAATGTTGGTTCTAAGTTATTTGTATATGGAAGTCCTTAATTCTGGATAAATACTCTAAATGTAGTAATTAGGGTCTTTTCATGAATAAAAGGTGGAAGTGATGGCAAAATGAGTTCATATGTTAATTAGACCCTAATGAACTTTGAATTAATGATAAATGTGTTTAATGATATTGTCATAGATTAAAGGGATAAAAATAGTAGCTTTAATGAAAAAGAAGCGTAATGGATGATTAATATGCCTTTAATATGGAAATAGGGTTATATGTTGTTAAGATAACCTTAATGTTGAAGAATAGACAAGATAATTAGGGTTTATGGGTAATGGCATAAAATTAGGATTTAATATGGTAAAATAAGAAGGGAAACCCTAATTGCAAAACGAAACCCTAATTCCCAAGGAAACCCTAAAATTGGAATAGAAATCCTAAGGATTATGATGATATTGAATAAATATTAATAAAAGGAAATTGGTATATTTATTTCAGGATTATCTGCATGATTGGTTGCTTGATTGGGATTTCTATGATTAATTATGTATCTGAATATGCAATACAGGTATGTGGTTAATTATGAATAACTGCTTTAGTTTTCCTATGGATTCTCAGATGTTTAATCGCATTGATATGCAACTAAACTATTTGGATGTTCATATTGCAAACTATAATGTGGCTATGACTATCACAAAGGATATATGCCTACAAACTTAGATCCTAGTTCTCTCTGTGGCATTATAGCTAACCTAGTACATGGCTGCCTATGGGTAGGTCCATCATGTTAGAGAAAGACCTAGTACATGGCTACCTATTGGGTAGGTCCATTAGGTCTATGGATGACCTAGTACATGGCTACCTATTGGGTAGGTCCATAAAGTCTATGGATGACCTAGTACATGGCTACCTATTGGGTAAGTCCATCAGGTCTATGGTTGACTTAGTACATGGCTACCATTGAGGTAGGACCATCAAGTCACAATGAGTTAGATATTGGGCTATTTTCTGATAGTGTCATGCGACTCTATTACCTAAAAGAGAGGTGATATCCATGTCCACTACAGGGACAGCCCAGAGTTCGAGAATATGTATGGATTGATTTGTATAGTTTAAAATGTAATCTTAATTGTTAAATGATTAATTGAATGATTGTATTGTTAACATAATTGAACATTATCTGTTTCCTCCATATACCAGCTTCGGCTGACCGACGTTTTGTTTTTCGGCGTTTTAGGTACAATGAAAAGAACAAACAGTAAAGCTACACCTTGTGAATTCAAGAATTAAAGAATAAGGAGGAACTAGTTAGAATAGTTCAGCTGAGGTTAGAAGTTTATTTTGTTCCAAACTTTTCAAAGGTATGCAAAGAAAAATTTTATTACCATTTTCAGTATAGTATGTTAGAATTTAATAATTGTTTATGGTTATATGTCGAACCTTTGATCCGGGATTAATGGGTGCAGCTTCAACCTCTTGGTCTCCCTTAATTGGGGTTTATCGAGAGGTGGGGTTGTAACATTTGGTATCAGAGCGTAGGTTCCTCAGTTAACCATTAATAATTATTAAATTTTACAAACTCCATAGAACCCAAGGGAGTTATTAGAGGATTATCCGAAAGACGGAGGTGTCTAGAAAAGGATCACGACCGGGGGCTGGCAATATTTTCCTCTGCACCGCTAGTCGGAATACGAGGACTCCCGAATCCGTGTGACTGCCTGGCCAAAGTCTTAGGGTATGATTTGAAATAAGATACCTTTAGGACTCTCTCATCTTGTTCATCCCTTCTCAACTCAAATTCTGTTAAGGACCTTAAGGATTAGGGTTTTCTCTCTTCTCCTCACCCTCTTGAGGTATGGGTAAGGTTGATAAGGATTAAGGAATCCTCCACCAAATTAATAAAAAACATGTAAACAAAATGTCATGGACATAAGCTTAATAGAGTAAGCGTAAAGGAATAGATACATGCTTAGGTCGTACAACACGAGTCGTCTTTGCCCTCAGGAGAGACCTGAGGGTGGACCTCCTTGGTAGGAGGATGAGTAGATAGAGTTAGTCTTGGAGGTAGAGACCTCCATTAGAAGTAGAGACCTAGCACATCCTTTAAAGATGATGTTAACCCTAAGTTAAGATTAGAGAGAGATGACATGATAAGTTAGATGGCGTGGTTGACTGAGTGTTTGGTTGGATATGCCTTTGGGATGCTATAAGAGGTTAGATGGTCTAGTACCTTTTGGCGACCCAAACCTGGACAGGGAATCATGATGGATGTCTTATGAGATAAGCATAAGGGGATATGGATCATCTTGAGTAAACATAAGTTCGAGCATTGGCTTCACTCAGGTAGGGACATGCCTATGGGGTTGATCCTTCATGAAGAAAGGACCTCTTATAGAGAGGTTGGTTGTAGGATTAGCCCTAGAGAGAGAGCAGACCCCAGGCAAGAAGGTTGGAAGCCTAAAACCCCCAAATTTGAGGAACAGTGAGAGTTGAGGATGATGCGACTTACGTGGATGATAGTGGTTGCCTTATGCTTGATTCCTGGAGGCTGATGATATCTTGGTTACCTTTAGAGAAATCAAACCCTAGAGAGAGGACGATGCTTCTAGTACCCATGGTATAAGTGGTTACCTACTGGATGAGATAAAGAGTGCCTTAGACCCTGAGGAGGTTTAAGTAACCTGTTGTGAGGTTTTATACCTAGTTGGTTGTCCTAGAAGAAGACTCGACCCTGATGTGTTGCTCGAGTAGAAGGATGATAGGGAGTACATGACATACCTTGGACATGCTTGATTCGTGGGTAAGAGGTTGAGCATGTAGTGGATACCCAAAGGAGAACCTAGGGTTCCTAGGCCTTAGAGGGGAAGATGTGTATCCAGTGCTCATGATGAGACTTGAGTCTCCATGGTTTCGAGCATGGTACTCCTCATGTGTAGGGATGAAAGAAATCCCTTACGTAAAGGGTATGTTTGATGAACCCCTCATAACTAAGTTGATGTAATGTTGAGGATGCGATCAAGTGCGACCTAGCATGGTTTTGTAGGTACGCTTGTGCCTTACTAGTTGTTGGTTTAAGCATGCTCATATGGAGGTAAACCCTAAGAATGCTTGTGACCTTTGTTATAAAGGTGTAGTCTCCTACCATCCTGGGAAAGTGACCCTTTGGTAGGAAGTTTACCAGTTTGGTTGGTTTTGAGGTAACCTAAGGAGGTTGCGTAGGATCTTGAGAAGCTAAGCGAAGAGTACATGGCATGAGAATGAACCTATAGACCCATGGATGACCATCTCTATGTGCAGGTGGATGTGTTACCAAGGGGGTAACCGGTATGGGGCTTGACCAAG
The DNA here is from genome assembly GCA_963693085.1 of Alisma plantago-aquatica. NCBI lineage: Eukaryota > Viridiplantae > Streptophyta > Magnoliopsida > Alismatales > Alismataceae > Alisma > Alisma plantago-aquatica. Next base: position 653,097,150 of record OY856410.1, read on the forward strand.
GTAGTTAGGTTGTCATGATCCCTATGAAAGGATGAAAGTCAACCCCTGAATGCAGAAAGAGAGATGATAAATGCTTAAGTAAGGTTCTATGTTGGGCATGTACCATGATATAATCCTAAGTCTATCCTAGGGCCAGGTAGGGGTAAGACCGATGAAAGTAGGAGTTGCCTAATTCCCTAGTTGCACAAGATCATAGGGTCGGGAGGTAACAACTATCATTGTCCAAGGTCATGGGTTAGGAGATTGATCACCTTCATGAACTCATGGGACCCAAAGGGCAGATGAGTAGGGCACTCTCTGATTCATGAGGGAAGAGGGATGACCCCAAAAGTGTCGGCACCCTATAGACCTAGAGGTGATGACTAAGGATTGTGTTTGGACCAGATAGGTTCGAGACTAGTTTTCTATGGAAGTATCTTTGATATCGAGATGATTGTGATGTAGAGACATATGTTGCACGTTTCCACCTCGATTTGAAGGTGTACTGGAAAGGTGGGATGTACCATCTCTACTCTTGGAACATGAAGAACTCTGTATTTGGACTGTAGCCAAATGCTTATTTCCTCTTGTTATGAGAGTGAGAGATAGGACAGTACACATGCCATACACCAAGGATAAAAGATGATGCGAGTTGGAACATTGCTACGAGGTATGAGGACAAAGATGATAGCATACCTTAGTGGAGTGAATGGTACATGTATGGTTTGCAAACACTAAGAGGAGTAGTGTAGTCTTCTTGTGAGGCTGTTATATCATGAGCTATGTGGAATTTGCAAGTTAACCAAGGTTGAGTTTGATCACCATGGGGATGAGCTCAGAGTTTCTTGATGAAGACAAACCTAGAGTTGAGATGAGATGATAAGTGGAATACATAGAGGTGTGTGTTGCCTAACAACTAAGGATAAGAAGTGGTAATGAATGCTCTGGTTGAGATAAAGTGCCTAGCCGGAAGCTAGAAGAAGTTGAGGTTGTTAGGCTAACCTTAAGTTGAGAAAAAGAGATAAGTTTGGAAAGAAGATGTGTTTTCATTACTACACAGACGTAACAATAACGATCGGTCAAGTTAATGGTTGTTTGGTTAGCCAGTCTAGTCCTTGATGCAATGAAAGGATGGTGGTAGAACCTCAAGTGCACTTCTTTGGAAAAGAAGGTGATGAAAACCTGACTAGAGTGGTTTAGGGTTTCCGAGGAATTGATCTTGAAGAGTAATGACATACAGGAGATCATGATCACCATACACCGTGGTACTACCAAGA